>JAVSCE010004909.1:0-705437 GCA_032199065.1 Smutsia gigantea | reverse complement strand
TGGAGCCGTGGGGCCAGTTCTGGCATTGGGACACAGGTGGAAGCCGTGCACTGCCTGGCCTGGCCTCTCGGACATCTCGCACACAGCTCCCCGTGCTCACTAGTTCCCTTCCGTGGCAAACCTCCAGGGCTGCATCCTGAGATGAAGGCGGCTGGGATCTCCAATCACTGCTCGGAGCGCGCCTGAGCAGGCACTGGGCTCCGTGAGAAATAAACTTGCTTTGTTAAGCCACCAAGTCGTGGGGGGTTGTTAGAGCAGTGTAGCCTCGGGCAAACCTCCCCCTGCCGAGTGCTACTTGCCCCCGACCCCAGGGGACCCCGGGAGGCCAGGGCTTCAGCAGAGAGAGAGGGTGGGTGTGCAGGGCAACCCCAGGACAGAGGTGGGAGCTGAAGCCCGCACCCGAGGGCATGCCACACGCCCACAGCTCCCTTGCCACTTTCCCACCCAGGCCCTGGCCTTTGCCCTGCTCTCCGACGATCAGGACACCCCCTTCACCTGCACCTGGAAAGAGGCTTCTGTCCTTCAGTTGCTGCACCTCCTCTGACTGACCACAGGTCCCGAGAAGGGGCGGGCCCTCGGTCCTATCACCTATGCCACGGTCACGTGCATGAGCCACCCAGGAACTCTCTTGCATGACCAGGTTGGCTGGGCAGCTCCTCAAGGTGCAGCCCTCTTGGGGCACAGGCACAGAAGAGGAATCAGAGGCGGGCAGGCACCGGAGACGCGCCTGGAACTGGATGCTGTCATTGTCCCTCATTCTAAGCGTCTCGTGGCTGTGCCCAAAGTCCACAGATGGAGTGCCACCAACGACCCCCATGACAAGGGCACCGTGAGAGGTAAAGGGCTGTCACCCCCTCCGGTGGGGCAGGACTGATGGGGGTGGGGAAGGACACAGAAACCGCATCATGATGCAAATGATAAATTATATTCATATAGTAAATAAGTATCAATAGTCAACACAAGTTCAAAACTAGCCACCAGCCCCTGGCACTGAGGAAATGGCTGGGTGACATTCCCTACCATGGTGCCCATCATGAGGGTGCATGAGGCATGTGTACAACACGCATGGCAGCAGCCAGTGGCTTCATGGTCAGGGCAGCAGGCAACAGAGACAGAGATGGGGGACAGGCCTGTGTGTGGCAGCAGGGCGGGCATCTTTGGCCTTGGTGGCCCCGTGGCTGTAATGTTGGGGCCTCGAAGTAACATCAGGAAGGGCTCTTGACTGTTAGAAAAGAAACCACTGACCCAGTAGTCGAGTTTAGCCTATTGACCAGTGAAAGGGCCCGGACCACACCATGTGAGCGGAAGCACCTCTCTGGGGAAGCACCACTCCAGGCAGAAGAGGCCAGACTCAGCCTCCTCCAGTGACCTAAGCACAGGCTCCACCCCATGTCTTCAGTTCAGGTGGAGGCACGGCCAGTCAGGTGCCCTGGGCTGGAGGGCAGCTCCCAGAGTGGCACAGGTGAACAGAAACGGAGTGGCCCGACAGGGCAAGTCTAGCTCGGCTGGCGCGCCTCCTGGCATTTTTGCATTTCTCCTGTGCCCAGTGCTAAGGGTCATACCTGGACGTGAGAGGGGCAGAGGGGCTCCCAAGGGGCTGGCTGCCCTCCAAGCTGGAGTTGAGAGTCCACAGGGGAATGCTCTGCCCTCCAGGCAAGCTGATGGGCACCAGCTTCAGGTGAATGGCCCCCACTGCAGGGTCACCAGTTTTCTCTGGTGACTTAACACTTTGTTATAGTGGCGGGTGTGGTGAGAAGAGCTGGAGGTTGGAGCGGGAGGCAGGAATAGTGCATGTTTATTAACAATCTATTCTGTATGAGAATGTTTCTCTTCCTCTCCAAAGAGATGAGTATTTTTAAGTCTGCAGCGTGTGTCTGGAGTTGGCAGCTGAGTGGGCCAGGGGACCCCCCCCAGGGAGCCACACGCACAGAAGCACCACGGCTCCCCAGTGCCTGCCATCTCCACACCATCCCCACGTTCACCTGAGTGTGGGCTGAGACAGAGGCAGGCAGTCACGCGGCCCTAGCCACCTCGTCCACTGCAGATTCCCCCTGTAAACCAAGTCCTTGTTACAAAACGGAATCAGCTGGTAAAAACTAGCGCGTCACATTCATACATTAGATTTTTTTTTAAACTTTCCTGATGTTGCTGTATCAGTAAGAAAAATAGCCTCTTTCTTAGCATTGGCCAAAAAGGCTGAACATCAGTCAGTTTGGTAATTCACCAAAAAAGGGAGCTGAAGGAAGGAAAAGGCAACTGGAGGCTAGGATTTTTTGTTGCTGTTGTAGTTTTTTTTTTTAATAAAGATCTTTTATGTGTAATCAAATTCCTGTATTTTTCCCTATAAAGAATTTGCTTTAGTTTTTCCATAAGGCATTGTTTTTGTCTCTTCCTATTTAAATTTTCTTACAGTTAAAACCATAAATAAGAGGATTTAAACCACTAACATGACACGTGCCAACATCTTAATTCAGCCAGACCTGGTAAATTCTATCAAAACTAGGCAGTTAAATAAGAACCACATTATAAAAATATTAGCCAAAAAAAGACTATTAGATAATTCTGCAAACTCAAATATGAAACTGTACTAAACAAAATATGTGCAAACGTATACAAGCATAGAGCCACGTGGCAGGGTTATGCTCAGATTAGTTTAAAGCTCGCTCTAGTGGATTTAATTCAGGAGTTGTTCCACGGTGGTGGTGTTTACTTTTAACTCACACACGAGTCAAGGAAAAATAAAATATGCACAACCACTTCCCCAAAAGGTCAGTGTCTCGTGGGCCGGTGCTTCACTCTGTGCACACCAGGGACCACCTGGGGGTGTTGCCAGAGCCAGCCGGGGGTGGGGTGGGCATCCCAAGTGCTGGGCTAAGCAGTGTCTCAGAGACCCTTGGGCTGAGGCTGGGGTAAAGGCAACACACCGACAGCCAACCAGCCTCCACAGGAGCTGGGCCCTTGCACGGGGAGGCAGTGAGGGCAGCTGGCTGGGCCGGTGAGCGGGCAGCCTCAGGGCGCAGAGATGGAGCGCTGAGTCCTCCGTCTCAGCACGCCTGCTCAGGTCTGAGGGCTGAGGCTGGAAAGATAACCCTCTTATCAGGAAACTGGACTGGAGAGCCCCAACACCCACCCCTAGCCCTCAGACACCATTCCACGAGCGATGCGTCCCCACTCGGCGTCCTCAGGCATCTGGGCATTTGCTCTGTGGTGGGTCCCAGGCCCTGGCACTAAAGAAGGAAAGGGTTGGTTGTGCCGGTGCCCTGCGCTGCCGACGGGGGGAGGCCCACGCTGCCCACCAGGTTCACTGGGGTGGGGCCCAGGGGTGTCAGGGAGGAACTGCTGGCCCCCAGAGCTGAGTGTGGGGCTGTGGAGGTCGTGGAGGTCATGGAGGGCTCCACACCTGGGCTGGGCCCAAAGGACGAGCTGGTTCCCAGGACTGGGCTCCCCCGCAGCTGGTTCAGTGTCAGCGGCTGGGGCTGGTTCACCTGGAAGGGGTTGACAGGGGCCGAGGCTGTGGCCGCACCTGGGGAGAAAGCAGGAGGGGAAGTGGCTGCAGTCAGAACACCACCAGTCCCCAAGTGCAAGGCCAGAAGCACATGTACTCAGGCGGCCGCCTCGGGGCCCAGGGCCGCATGCTCCAGCCCCCACGCGGTGGACACGCCTGTGTCTGGATGAGGAGATTGAGGCTGTGAGGAGCCAGGTGACTAGCCCAGAGTCCCAGAGCCTGAAAAGGCTGCGCCAGGATGGTGCTGGGCCCACAGGGAGTAGGAGGGCCCCAGGACGCCCTCAGCAATGAGCAGCAGCAGTGCTCCCGTACGCCCTTTGCTGGGCTCTGTGGCCACAGGTGCCTGGGAGAAAGAACAGCAGAGGGGAGGCAAGGACCACAGCATGCGGCTTGAAAATGGCCGTCCCCATGCTGACCTGGGACCCAAGAGCTGGCATGACAAAGGCTCTGAGAAGTCCTGCAGTCAAGCAGGAGATGCAGCTTTGTCTTATCCTATGTTTCCAGAATTTATACCAGAAAGCCTTTCCCCGTTAGCAAGAACATCTACTGCTACTCTCCCCCCAAAAACAAGGGAGCCGCCTGCACTGAGTCTCCCAAGCAGCCCAGCCCCCAGCACAAAGGCTCCCCGGTAAGGGGCGCCCCCACAGGTCACCACCAGGAGACGCTGCCGCACCCCGCACCACACTGGGGGGAGGCCCTGCGGAGGGCATACCTGACATTATCAACCCTCTTGGCGACTCTGGGAGGGGGCTTGGCCCAGTTAGAGCTGAGTGAACTCTCCCAAGTGGCAGGAGCCCTCGGGGGTCAGAAGTTTGTCTTGGGACAAACCAGGCTGGCTGAGGAACCCGGGTTCTGATCCAGCTCTGCACAGGGAGCAAGGAGCCACAGGGCCACCCTCCCGGAGCAACCACATCCTGGCCCATCTCAGGCCCACGGGGTTGGGTGGCACTCTGCAAACCCCACTTCTCTGGGGGCCCCAACCTCAGCCCTGCTAAGTCCTCTGTAGGGCCCTCCAAGGGCTGCAGCCCGATCCTCAGAACCTGGGGTCTCGGGGCAGGTCTGAGCTGGAACGTCTTGAATGTGACATATTACTGCCCTTGGGAAGTCCAAGGCCTTGCTGGGAAATGTGGGAAAGGAGGGAGGCTTCCTGGAGGAAGAGGGTTCTCTGGGCTGGTGCTGAAACAGGCGAATACAATTTCCCCCCAGAAAAGGTGGGAGGGCCTCTGGGCAGGGGGAGCACAATGTGTGCCTGAGGAATGCCAGGAGCTGGGCACAGCTGAGGTCTGAGCACCGGGGAAGAGAAAGGATGGCAGGGCCGGCCACAGAGGCCGGGACACTTAAGAAAGGGTCGGGGGCTTGTCCTGCAGCCTACATGGAGCTGTTGAGGGTGGAGAGCAGGCCTTTATACAGAGCCCATGGGCAGGTGGTGGGATATAGGGGTGGCTCAGGGTCCCCAGCCTGCAGAAGCAGACTGCAGCAGTCGGGGTGCAGGGAGGGTCCTGGGGTCCCTGGGGGTCGGCCTCCCCAAAATGGGGGTGTCGGGCAGCAAACCCCAGCTCTCCCTCAGCCCCGCACCACTCCTCCCAGCTGACCCAAAGCGGGGCTCACTTGAGGGCATGCTGGGGCAGTGCCGCTCAGTGGCCCCTCCGGAGGCCGCCCACCCTGATACCTGAGCAGCCACCTCGGGCCCTGCCTCGGAAGGGCCTGGAGAGGGGCAGGTGCTGGCTTCCTGCACCCAAGGGCGGGGGACGGCAGGAGCGGATGGCCCAAGCGGGGCAGGGCGGCCCCACGTCCTTCTCAGGAAGAGCGGCCAGCCAGAGGGAGGCCCAGGAGGTGAGCATACCTGGTGCCAGGAAAGGGTTGAGGGACTGGGCCGGCGGGGCGGGCCTGGCCACCAGCGAGTCCAGGTTCACCAGGGCGGCGTTGGGGCCCAGGAAGGACTCGGGTGTTTTCCGGGCGCTGCTGGGCTTGCTGGAGGTGATGGTCGGAGGCTGAGACTCAAAGGGGTCGGGGCTTGTAGTTCCTTCGTTCTGCGATGGTGGAGAGGCCACCACCTCGGCTACAAGGCAAGGACACACACGGCTTAGTGAGCAGGGAGGGCAGGGCCCCCAATGCCACCAACTCCGGGGCACCCCGGGAAAACTGCATGGCTAGGCAGAGGATGGGCACGTTCACCACAGGGCTGTTTCTAACAGCCCTAGACTGCAGCCAGCCAGCCACAGGGCAGGCCACATCACCCATGTCCACATAACCAGGCCCAGCGGGCCTGACAGAAGCTGTATCGCGATGCCAAGTAAGAAGGGCATGCGACAAACAGTGCACACAGCTTGGCCCTCCTCAGCAGTGAGACGCTCCCATGGGTTGCGGGTGAGGCACGGGTCATTCATATTTTTAATGGTTTCATTTTCTAAATTTTCCACGACAAACATGAATTAGAGAAGAAAGCAAATTATTTTTAACAATTCAGCCAACGGAGGTTGTGCTGAGACAGGCTGGTGGGAATGTGATTGCTCTGCTGAGATGTAACGTGGCAATGGGTCCACACGGTTTCTTAAAAATGGTCATGCTCGCCATCAGTAATCCCATTTCTAAGAATCCAGTCTCAAGAAGTAATGCAAAATGTGAACAGGGATTTAAGCACAAAGATGTTCACCAGAGCATTATTTACTTTAGCAAAACTAGAAATCAACCTTAAAGGTCCTCCCCAAAATTAAAGATCAAATAATTACTGAATATACTGAACAATACAAAGAGATACTATATAGCTATGAAGTATTTTCTAAAGACTTTTAATGTCATGAGAAAATGTTTTCAATCTGTTATCTCATAAAAGGGGGAAATGGGACAGGATTCAACTCTGTCTGATAGAAAGAGTTGAACAGAAAAACTCTTAAGAGTTCAGAAAAAATACTGAGGGAAAGACAGTGGCTAAGGGCAGGAAGAATGATTATAGATGATTTTCATTTTCTTCTATAAACCTTTCCAAATTTGCTCCAATTGGAATACTTCTAGAATTAATAGTAACTATTTTGCAAGCCCACTAAAGGATGGGCTAATGTAACAAAGCCACGCCGCCTTCTTACTGAGGTGCAGAGGGGCAGTCAAGGACACTCAGGCCATACTTTGGCCTGTGGAAGAGACACATGGAATCTTGTTGTTAACGCAGCGAAGAAAAGCCCCCGAGAAGCAGTATGTCCCCTGAGCCGAGAGGGGCCAAAGGGGCCCTCAGGGGCGCTGGGCTGCTCACACCTCAAGACCAGGGCCGGCCAGGACTATGGCTGGAGCTGGGGGAAGAGGAGGAGGAGGTGAGGAAGAGGAGATGATAGGGACACATGGAGGGCAAGGGGAGAAGCCACGAAGGGACAGAGAAAGGAGACAACTTGCTCTATGTGGCTGGGAGGTGTGGCCCAGATGGACAGAGGCTGCCTGGCTCCGTCCCCGGCTCCTCTTGGGGGTGAAGCTGCACCAGGCTTTCCTCCTCTGCCCCTCCAGGCCCAGTCTCTCTGCACCCTACCCTGTTTGCCTCCCAGCCCAGGGGCACACAGGGGGGTGGGTGGGAGGCTTAATGGTGGGTCTCCTGGACAGGGGCTCTCATTAGGGACTGGGCAGGGACTACAGCCTGGGCGATGAAGTGGGGCAGATATGTCCAGTCTGTGCCCAAGCCGGACTGTCCAGAAAAGGTGGCATCTTTGGGGAGTGGGCAAATAGAAATGATGGCTCAGCCAATACTGGACCAAGGAGGCCACAGCAGTGGCTTTGGCAGGCAGCCATGAGGCCCAGAGGCAGGAAACACTCGGTCCGACAGGACAAGAGACTGAAGGAAAAACTCGACCACACGACATTTCACTGCTAGTGTGTGAATTCCTGCAATTAGACACTCATTGCTCCCAAGATTAAAACACAAAATGCGTGAAGTTGTTAAGTTTTGAAAGCTGATTTCTGCAGTAACGGGCTGGCCAACTGCTCAGAACATTATGGAAACCAATACCACCTTTACATACCTGTTTTTTTTGAAGTTCGGAGGTTGTCGAATTCAGAAAAGTCATCTTTAATTGTACCATTCAAATTGCTGAAGAGGTCAAAGGGCCCTGGCGGACACAAGAAGCCAGTGACTGTGGGTGCGCCAGGACTTCTCTGTGCTCCCGCCTCCCGGTGATGACCTGGAGCGGCCTGGCAATAGGCAGGGGTGCAGCTCTCTGCCCCTCCTCACGGGGGCAGCTCTGGCTCACGGTCACCTGGTGGGCTGGGAGGGGAGTGGAGGGGGCCTGGCCACTACTCCCACCCCCACCCCAAAGAGAAGGAGGGGCCATGGTGGGGGAGATGCAGCTCCTTCCGGAGGGGTGCAGGGGGCAGCGAGTCCCATGGGCTCTCTCCTCAGTGGCCTCAGGCTTTGGGGACAACAGCTGCTGGGGAGGAGGAGAGCAAGTGCAGGCAAAGCCCCAGGCCCACGGCAGAGTGAGATCTCACCCGAGGCGGACACAGGCTTGGCGGCTGCAGCCCAGGCATCAGCTGTCTCCCCAGCACTGGAGGCAGGCTGTGGTGACGCCGACCAGGGGTGTGTGCGAGCTCCAGTGGGCACTCCCCACGGGTCAAAAGAGGCAGCTGGCTTTGCACCTGAAGGAAGGCAGGGTAGGTTCAGAGATGCCCTCACAAAATTCTAGGCAGCTAGGGTACAAAGAGAAGGGACACTGTGGCCCAGGTGGGCTACACCGGGGTCTGTGCCACCAAATGGGGCTGCCCCACACCAACAAAGCTGGACAGAAGGGAAGCCCAGGGCTGAGAGTGGAAGCCCCTGATGGCTCTTGGCCCTGGGCAGCATGCTGGGCCTGGCTGGGACAGTCCACCAAGAAGGTCCCAGAGAGGCAACAGCCGAGGCCTTTGCAACTCCCACCACACGTGTTGCTGCAAAGGCTCCTGGGCGATATCCAAGCCCAATCTCCCCACAGAATCCACAGGCTTTTTCCTCAGGCAAGAGCTGCCCTGACATCGACTGCCCCAGCCTCAGGCCCTGGCTGCATCCTCTCTCCACCTGCTTTCAATGGTTTCTGCTTTTGACATAAGGGTGAATGAAACACGCAAGTTCAGCATAAAGAATAAAACCATTGCGCATGTACTTACGTCCCTGCTTAAGCAATAAGACGTCTTCAAACATGAGTGATAGATACAGTGGGCGACACTGGCTTTTTTTCAAAGGATCAGAAAACACCTGAGCGCATCTCATTTCAGCTAGCATGTACACACACGTGCATCTGGGGGCGCACACGGCCACAGCCCGTATCTCCTCTCTTGGGGCGCACCGCAGCACATGTCTGGGCCACTGCGGCCTTCCAAGGGCCCGGCGTGTGCCTCCCACGGCAGCCCACCTCCCGCCAAGCACCATGAATTTCATGTTGGCACCTGTCTTGGTTTTCCTTCGTTTTCCTGGACAGAGGTACCTTTAAGCAATGTGCCGGTTAGCTGTGCTTTCTGAACTCATGTAAAAGCCAACACACTGTATACCTTCCCGGTGGCTGGCTTTGTCGGCTCCGCATTACCCAGGAGACTCCTGGGTGCTGTGTAACGGGGTCCACTCCGTGGAGGTGGACTACAGCCGACTGGTCTGTAGGGGGCGCTGGTGTGGATTCAGTCTCGTTGGCCGCTTGGTCCCGCCGCACCTCCGGGCTCACTCTTGCGCGGCAGCTGCAGGCCAGGGGACCTTCCCTTCAGAGGACTGCCAAGTCGGGCACACAGGGCGGCCGCAGGGGCTGCCGGACCTGCTCCGTTGCTCACTACTGCTGGGTCCTCTCTTATTTTCCCACGTGCGCCAGGCTGGTGGGTGTACGACATAATCTGACCCCGTTTTGATTTGCATCTCCTTGTTCCCTATTAAAGATGTATGTGTGTCTTGTCATCTGCTTGCAGGTCCTCTGCTAATAGCTCTCCTATAAACTGCCTGTTCTAGTCTTTCTCCACCTTTCTTTGGGGTTACCCTTTTAGAGTTCTTTCCATGTTCTGAATACTGATTCTTCTACTTGTGTTACAAAGACAAAAAATTCTCTCCCAAGTAGAACATATCACTGTTTTCCTTTGTAATTTGTGCTTTCCATGATTTTAGGAAACCCTTCCCTATACCCAGGCCTCAAAGCTCTTCTACAGTGACATCTAAAAGATTTAGTTTGCCTTTCACGTTTATGTTTAATTTATCAGATCCATTAGTAAAATATTTTTGTGTATGACATAAAACAAGGAATCGATCTCAGGTCTTCTATATAAACGCTGGAGCGCCCCAGCACCACCTGGCCCCACCTCTATCAGATGCCGGGGCTTCAGGACTCAGCGCCCAGCTCTCCGTCCTGCGTCACTGACCCGTGGCCGTTTCCTCTGTGGATTATCTTCTCAGATGTCCCTGTGATAAATCCTGATGTCTGGTATAGTAAATTCCAACCTCGGTCTTACTCTTCAGGATTGTCTTGGCTATTCCAGGCCCGTTGCTCTTGCATATTAATTTTAAAATCATCTTGTTAAAACATGAACTAAGACCTTGTTGGGACTTTGACCAGAACAGCACTGAATCTCAGATCAATTTGGGGAAAACTGTTATCACTATAATGCGAGTCTTCCAGATCAAAATCACAGGACAGCTCTCCATTTACTTTAAGTCTTCTTTAATATCTTTCAGTGAAAAATAACCTTTATTATTTTAGCCTTTCTTTCCATAAGGAATTTATGCAACTCTTGTAAAATGTATTCCCAGGGCCTGGTACATTTAAATTTTTTCATTTTCTATTTATTTATTGTATGCAGAAAAACAATTTAATTTTGTGTAATTATTTTTGTATCCAGCAGTCTTGCTAACTTCTTTAATAATTAAAATTCATCCTAATAATTTATTCTTATAATAATTCTAACAACTCTTAATCCTAATACACTCATTTGGGGAAGCCATTTGATGTGTGTACATGACCGTATCACTTGCAAACGATGGCTTAGCTCTTTGATCGCTATATGTTTCCTCTCCTCTTCCTGTCGTGCTGCCCATCTGCAGCCACCACTCCACATAAGAAGCACGGTCGACAGTCTGTCCTTGTCCTGCTCTTACAGGGCCGATTTTCAGGGTTTTACAGTAAGTGGTACCATTTACCATTATAGACTTTGTTCCTTTTAGAACCCCTTAATCAGGTCATGAAAGTTCCCCATTATTCAAGTTCGCTAAAACTTCTGCAACAAAAGGCTGATTAATTTTATCAACCCTTTTCTGCCTCTATCAAAATGATCGCATGATTTTTCTCTTTTGGTCTGTAATATGGTCCATTAATACATGTTCTTCTCATGACTTGGTCCTTGCAAACAAAACACTTTTCATACTGTACTATATTATTTTTATTTTTCTCATTTTGGCTTTGTGATTGTTTCTTTGCTATGGGTTTTGCGCCTACATTCATAGAGAGTGGCCTGACCTGTCTGTTCTCACTCTGTCTGTCCTGCCTGGTAAATGAGCAGAAATACTCCCTCTTGTCCTAACCCTCTGAAGGAGTTTGTACAAAGGTGGAATTGTTTCTTGAATGGTGTTAGAATTTGCCAGGAAAGCCATCTGGGTGGACCAGGGAGAGGGATTTTTAGGTTTTAGGGGTATTAAGAAATTGGCTCGATTTCTTTGATCATAGGGCAGTTTTACTTATGGGTTTCCTATTGTTCTTCAGTCAGCTTTGCTAAGATTCCTTTTTGAATTTATTCATTTTATCAAAATTTTCACACTTGTCAGCACAGAGCTGATGTAACAGCCCCTCACACTCGTGTGACATCTCGGCAGCCTCTGCAGTCATACTGTTTTGCCTTTTCTCATTATTTTTTTAAATTAATCTTGTCAGAGACTTGTTTATTTTACTACGCTTCAGGGGTATCTATACATTTGTGTTCTAATGCATTAATTTCTGTTCTGATCCTTATCAGTTCATTCTTTCCACTTTATTTGGGTGTAATGCTATTTTAACCTCTAATGTTACCTGATTCATTTTGCACCTTTCTTCTTTACTAATGTAAACATTTAAAGCTATAAATCTCCCTCTTACTAGGCGTCAGTTGCCTCACTGATTGTTTTGAAAATACTTACATTATCATGTGGTTCTAAGTATTTTTGATTTTCATTATACTTTCTTCTTTGGCTCAAGAATTTAGAAGTGTTTTTAAAATGTCAAGTATCTGGCTTGTTTTTCAATAAAGCTTTCAATTCAAAAAAAAATGTCAAGTATCTGGAGCTTCTCTGGTTACCTTTTTATTACTGACTTTAAACTGGAGTGTATTGTGGTCAGAAAATATGTTCTATGTGATCCCAATTCCGTGAAATGTGTCGATCAATTTTTCTAAGTATTCTGACATGACTGAGAACGTGTATTCTCCAATTGCTGGGAACGACACACCAGTTCACAAGCTTATGAATCGTGCTGCTCAAAATTTGTTATATTCTTATTACTTTCTGTGAAATAAGAAATATATTTCGGTCTCTGCCCCCAGCTCCTGGCACAGAGCCCCTAAGACCCTTTTAATTTCCAAAGCAGTAAGAACACTAGGGGCATCTTTTGTTCTAATATGTGTGTTTGACCCCGTCCCTGACGCAGGGCTCCTAAAACCCTTATAAATTCCAACGCGATAAGAACACCAGGACTATCTTTCGTTCTAATGCAGCGACTCTGGGGGGGCTCCTGGGTGGGGGATGGTCACCAGAAAGACCAAGCCGTGATTAGAAGCTTGGAATTTTCTGTGACCTGGAAATGTCATTACTTCACCTTCATCCTTGAAGACTACCTTCACTGAATATAGAATTCTGGAGGGCAACAAGATTTTTGTTGTTCCAAAACTTAAAATATATTTCACTGTCATTCTTGGAACAAAGATTTCACTAGGAAGGCAATTCTAGGTTGACAGTGTTTTCCTTTCAGTACATCATTCCACCGTCCCCTGGGATCTGCCATCATTATCGGGAAGTCAGCTGTCTGTCTGCTGCTCCTTTGTCGTGGATTGCCTGTCTCCTGTGGGTTTATTTGAGATGTCTTTCTTTGATGTTCTGCAGGTTTCTGCCAATGTGTCTAGGTGGGGATTTATCAGCCTGCTTGTGATTCACTAGGCTTCCTGAATCTGAGAGGTAGCAACTTGCAACAACTCTTGAAAATCCTGAATCATAATCTTTCCAAACATTAAGTCTTCTGGAACTCCAA
This sequence comes from Smutsia gigantea, assembly GCA_032199065.1. Lineage (NCBI taxonomy): Eukaryota > Metazoa > Chordata > Mammalia > Pholidota > Manidae > Smutsia > Smutsia gigantea. Next base: position 692,741 of record JAVSCE010004909.1, on the reverse strand, counting down.
ACACACGTCTTAGAAGGTCTCATTCTGCCTCAGTGCTTCCCCCAGCAACACTGGCTTCCCCAGTGCTCCCCGAACACATCAAAGGGGGCACGTCGCCTACCTGCTGCCTTTCCGTGTCCAAGTCCCTCCATCTTTTTCCCTTCTCCCAGTGCCTTCCCTGATTCCTCTGGAACCCCCCACTCAGCTTTCTTCTACTGCAATTAACATACAGCATCGTAACTACTCATTTACCTATGAGTCTTCCTGCCTGAGAACTCACTCAGAGGGAGAGCTCTCTCTTCCCCTGCCCTGGGAATGAGAGCAGTGCCTGGGGCTGCCCGGCTGAGCTCTTCGGCTCAGAGAGGGCAGAGGGGGGCTGGTGACTGCCAGTCCTAGAGAAGACCAGGGATGCTTGCCACGCATTCCAGAGGACTCACCTCCCTGAGCCCCAAACTCTGTGTGCCCCTCGGAAGAGGCCCAGCAGCAGTGTGCAGGGATGGGAGTGTGGGCCGGAGGCTTCTTGGCTTTCGGAAAGATGCGAGCCCTCTGCTAGGCATTCTCCCATGCTGGCTTCATCCCTCCTCGTGTCTGAGGCACTCAGTGGCTTCAGAGGGGCCCTTCAAGACTGAGCCAGCTGCAACCTGGTCGACTTTCCACCTTTTGGCAGGTCAGCTGGTGGTGGGCAGGGAAGGGGAAGAGAGCGCTGCTCTCACTACACCTCAGGCCTGCCAGCTCGACTGCGACTAGGTGTAAGCCAGGAACGGACCGGGGCAGACTGACCCGCACACTTCATTCCCACCATCCCCTGGACACACAGGCCACTTACTCATGGCCTGTCAACTCCTGTGTGGGTTTCAGTTTTCTCCTGTTGTCCCCCAACCCACAACCATCCAGAGGTCTCCAGAAATACCCATCTCCCTTCAAAAGCTTCTCTGATCTTTCACTCCTGGTCTTCCCAGAACCTCAAGCAGCCATCTCCCCATGACTGGACCCACTCTCCCCAGGCCCCCTCTGCTGGACATGACAAAGGGCCCTGCTGGAATCACACAGCAGGAACGGGCCCTCACTCTGTGCCCAGCACAGTGCCTCGCAGGGCCTCCGTTCTCTATCCTAACTGGAGGGAAGTGACGTGATGGAAACTGTACATTAGGGAAAGAGCCGGACCACAAATCAGAAGAGCTGGGTGTGTCGTCAGAGCCCCCTGCGATGCAGGGCAGAGGACACGGGTTTGGTCCAGAGGAAGGCCTGGGGCCTGGGGCCAGGCTGCTTCCAGGTCCCTAGGGAACGCCGGGGAAGTTAACACATCTTCCTAGCCTCCCCTGCTTACCAGCAACCATGAGAACTGAACAAGCTCACGGCAGGTCCACGTCCGCCCTCACTGACCTGTGCCTGCAGGACACAGCCTGGGGGGCTCATGCTCCTTCCCCAGCAGACCCGTGAGCTTTCCCCTTGCCGACGGGACAGCGACCGGCCTTTCCTTCTTGCCTCTGTCAGGAGACAGTCTTGGTGACTTTCCAGTACCCAGCCCCCATTGTCCTTGGAAGAACTGTTATTTCACTCACTCCCAGTCCAGTCTGAGTGGGAATGTCCTTGCTCTGGCAAAAGGGGAGGCTTTTCGCCAGCTGAAGTTAATCTGTAAAGCCCCCCAGGCCCAGGCCCCCACCCCCAAATCCCAGAATGGTACGGGAGCTACAGAGAAATCCTCTCTATCCCCCAGACCGTGGACCGGGACTGCCAGATCCAAGGCACCAGGACCCTGAGCTCGTGAGGCCGGAGAGGGAGGGGAAGGCCCTCTGGGGAGGGCGGCAGAAGATCGGGGTTTCGGTGATGCTCTCGGAGCTACTACGTCAAGCTGGCCGGACGCAGACACCTGCTCCCACCGAAGCTGTTAGCAAGGCAGCAGGACCCTGAGCAGACCACATACTCGGCGGATACGGGCGCGGGGGCCCAGCCTGCAGCGTCCGCGTCATCTCACCACGATCGCCCACTCCAAATGCAGCTGAGCCCCTCACAAGGCACTCTCCCCCTGCTCCTGCTCGTGTGAGAAGGTCCTCCAGACAGAGCATGTGCTCCATGGGAGCCGGGGCGGGCCTGCTCTGCCCAGGTTGCTCCCTCAGAGGAGCAGCTCTAGGAATGGAGCCTGGCCCATGGGAGACGCCCAACAGCTAACCAGGGACTGAAGGGAAGCAATGAAGGATCAAGGGAACCACGGAGCCTCAGGTCTGGAAGGGGCTTTGCAGTTTATCTGCAAAGTTTAACTCCATGAGGCATTTCCAAATACTGAAGTTCAGTGACTTCTTCCAGAAGATTCCAGGTACACATCTGATCAGGTGCTAGAAACACATATAGGTAAGAGCTGCCCCTCATCTCTGACACTATACACAGAATTTTCAAACATCTTAGATTCATTTAGCAGGACTTCACTCACCATGCAGTTCAGGGGGAAACAGACCAGATGTTGTGTTCAACTATGGCTATCCTTAGGAATCTCTCGGGGGACGTCAGCAAAATACCGATGCTCACTCCCTCCCTGCCGTCTCACAGATTCCGGCGAGGGCCTGGGCACTGGGATTTTTAGAAGCTCCCTAAGGGACTAGAATGGGCATCCAGGCTGTATGAGAGCCACTGGGCTCCCGGGGCGCTCAGGCCCCTAGCTAAGCCTCCTCGGAAGTGGGCACACCGTCTGATGGCCCAGCTCAGACACACCAGTTGACTGGATGGCACCCGGTGGGGACAAGCCCTGCCTCCCACAGACCGGTGGTCCTTGGAGCCATCTCACTCTGCCTGAATATCATATGGCCCAGGCCCAGGTCCTGCCTCTGAGATGGAAATGTGGACACAAGCAGCGGCACCCAGCACGGGTGGGGGGGTCACAGGCAGACAGCGACCATGGGATGGTCAGTCCGTCCTGAGGACAAGGTGATCCTGTCTCCCTAAGCACAGACATATAAGCCACACTTTCAAGAATAAACAGGAGTCTGCTACACAGATAACAGGACAGACACGGTGTAAAGCAAGGATCAGACATGTAAGGGAATCCAGGCTGCCCTGCCAAGTGCAGAGACAAGTCTCAGAACGCTCCTCAGCCCGCCGGCCAGCCCTGGGCCTGGGGCGTTGCGCTCCTGCCCTCACATGGGCGAGCCCATCAGTGACTGCACAAACAGCGTGTGTGCTAAAATATTACTTGCTCCTCCATCTAAACCTCATCTCAGGCAATGAGGGTCTAAACACACCAGTTGTCCCCCAAAGTGAAGAACTTATATTGCTAAGATTTAAAACAAAGTACACTTGACCCTTGAATAACACAGGTGTAAAGTGTGCAGGTCCACTTATCCACAGATTTTAAAAAATATATTAGAAAATATTTTTGAGCTTTGCAACAATTTGCAAAAATGTTTTTTCTCTAGCTTACTTTAAGAATACAGTATATAATACATGTAACATACAGAACACATTAATTGACTGCTTATGTTATCCGTAGGGCTTCCTGTCAACAGTAGACTGTTAGTAGTTAGGTTTTGGGGGAGTCAAAAGTTGTATATGGACTTCTGTGTGGGAGTTGGTGCCTCTGACCCCCACACTGTTCAAGGGTCAACTGTATTTGCAACATTTCTGGGGGAGCTCATGGATGCTATGACATGAAGCTATATACACTGCATGCATTTTAATGCTTTCTCTAAGAGCCAGCCATCACCCTGGGCTCATGGGCAAGGCATCCACATCTCAACCCTGAAACTATTTGAGCCTCTTCTGACACCTCCAGTTATTTCCTGTGGGCCTTTTCTCCTGTAGAAATCTGCTGAAACAACAAAAAGCAGGACAGCCAAGTACTTTAACAATCAGCACCTATATGATGCACAATGTTGAAATGAACAAGCTCTGGCTGAAAAGAACCCCTTGCACCTGACCACCATGGACAAAGCTTGTATGTGGAGTGAAGGATGTGCTTGGTCAAACCCTCGCCACCCACAACCAGCCGGATGAGGATGGGTAAGATACTCAGCCTAGAAGAGATTTGTCAGGTTTCCATTCTGCAAGTGTCCTACGTGTGTAATGGACACTGCTTTCTGCTCTACTGTGCACCGCGAGTCATAGGAGGCCACACACTTCGGCACCTTACTGTCTTCAAACCTCACTTGGGGGCAGATAATGGCCCCTCCGCCTTCCCCCGGGTGCTGGCAGTGCACATAAGGTAGGCCGTGGGAAAACAGGCAGCCGGGGACTGGGTCCAGAGGGCCCGCTGTGAATGCCTGCTGAGAGCGTGACTGCTGGGACCCCGCACTATGCTCTCCTCCATGAATGGACAGTAGATTCATTGCAAGGCTCCTCTGTGCTCTGTCCTCCATGGCCTCTGCAGAGCTGCACCGCACACCCAATAAATAAATGCTTGTTGAAAGCTCAAGTGAATGAGAGGAAAGGGGGATGGAAGCCAGGGCAGAAAGATGGAGTAGCTTCCGGCCTCTTGCTCTGTGGGCCCATTCACAGGGAGCATGCGTCCTTCCCCAAGCCCGGCTCATCCCCAGCCTCAGATATGAATATTCATGTGCACAGGGAGGCCATCCCATTATGGGGTCACAGAACTGGGCTGTCACGAGGTCCCCAAGAAAGCAGCAGCACCACCTGCTGCCACTGGGGCGGAAGGAAGATGGCCTCCATCCTGCCCAGGCAGCAGGCGGGCGGGCAGAGGGCCATCGCTGGCCAAGGCCTTCTGAGTCACGGGGCTGTGGGCCCTTCTCACCCCAGGTGGCTGCTGTGTGCATCTGGGACAGAGGAGGAAGGGCCCCGCTGACCTGGCGGCTCCAAGCTCCCTCCTCTCGGCCCTTGGCGCTTCCTCCCAAGGCCACTTGGCCAGGCTGAGCCCAGAGCTGCTCTGAAAGAACTATAATGGCAGGGCTGGCTACAGACAGTGGCTTTCAGAACAGCATTTCTTTCATCCAGAGAGTGCCATTATCAGTGCCTGGGGAGAGACTCCCTCATCTTTCTAACTTAGAAACATGTTTCAGGTGGTGGGTGGGTGGGGTGGCCCTGAAAAATGTGCACTAGCTGGTTTTATTAGACGACTGGTAAATCCAACACCACATCTTGTTCTGAAGCTATGTCTTGGAAGGTGGGAGCGAAGGCACCATCGCCGTCCTCCAGGGAGCTCAGGAGCTGGCGTCAAGGCGCCCCCTCAGTGCCACTGAGAGCAGAGCGCTGCAACTGCACAACCGCCGCGTACCAACAGGCTGCTGGGGAACACGGCCCGGCCCCGACTGCCCCACAGGAGTCACCCAGGGTAATGCGGTCCAGCCCCACACTATCCCCCCGGAGACATGAGGCTTAGTTTCTAATGATGCCTGGAAATGCTCACCATATAGAACAAATGGAAATATCCATATATATTTATACAATTGTAATTACAATATGACCTCAACTGTGTAAAAACATGAGTGCCCAGAAAAAAACAGGAAGTAGACAAGCTAACATTTTAATGCTGGTTATCTCTTGATGCTGGGATTTGAGATGACTTTTCCAGGATATGTATGGCCACAGAGGTCTTTGAAGCAATCCAGGATGGCCTGGCGATTCCAGGACGAGGTGCCATATGTGCTCAGCCTGCCCCTAACTTGCTGTGTGACCCCAGAGGAATGAACAGTCTCTCTGGGCTGTGGCAGCCTGTTTTGTCTCCAAGTTACCATAAAAATGCCAATCTGCACCAGAACCAAGGAGAGGGCCCTGGGCTGGGCAAGTGGCAGGAAATGGCAAGCAGGCAGTCCACAGAGCACATGGAGGCCACCTGCAGAGATATCTTGATTAGCTCCGACGATGCTCTTGTTTAATTCATTGTCAACATTTAAAAATTAATACTTTTAAAAATTCAGGTTTCAATCTTCTCTTTAAAAACTGGATTCATAGTTGCCAAAAAGCCAAATGCCCCACAAAATATGCTGCATCTATGAAATGGAATCTTAGTCACCCATAAAAAGGAATGAAGTATGGAATACATGTTACCACATGGATGAACTTTGAAACCATTATGCTGAGTGAAAGAAGCCAGCCACAAAGGCTACACGTTGACCGATTCCTTGACGTGGATGAAATGTCCAGAATAGGCAAATCCAGAGACAGAAAGCTGACAGCGGGTGCCAGGGGCTGGAGGCAGGGCAATAGGGAGCGACTGCTTAATGGGAATGGAAATGTCCTGGAATTAGGCCGCACAATAATTGGGAATGGCTAAGAACCACTGAGCTGTCCACTTTAAAATGGTTAAGAGGGTGAATTTTATGTTATGTGTATGTCATCTTGATTAAAAATGATCAGAATAGCGGAGCCGTGTGGGCAGCAGTCCCATGTGACCTCAGCCACTGCTCGGCATGGCGGCCTCCTGGCTTGGGTTGCTGCGGGGAGCTGAACCCCAGCCACTGGGGGGTGGCCCTGTCCTACCCACCAGGAGACCACACAGCGCCCTGTGAGGTCAGGTCTCTGGCTCAGTCAAGACACTCGGCCCCTGTCAGCCTCTCACAAGCCAAGCCCTTTCCTGGGAACCTCCCTGCCTCTTCATGGCCTGGCCACCTCCTGCTCTTCCTTAAAGATTCCCCCAAGATGCCTATCTCATATCCATCTGCTAGAATCCTGAGCTAAGCCCTGGCCCAGCATGCTCTCCAGTAACCAGCACGGAGGCCTGGCCAGCAGCTCCTAGCCTGCTGCTCTTGTGCCCACACCTGCCCACGACCTTGCGGGTGGGACACTGACTGTTCTTGTCTGGGTCTCTACCTGGCATACAGGACCTGGCATACGGTACACTTCAGCAAACAGCCAGGGAGCCGAGCTGAATGCAAGAGATGATTTTAGTTTGGGGAAACAGAGACCCCAGGAGATATAGGCAAATTGTCACAAGATAACAATTCAAAGCTCCTAGACAGAAGCCCACAGATCAGCCATGGCGGCAGGGTTCAGAGGACCTAGAGGAGACCTCTGGGAGCGGCAGGCTGCGTGGGAAGCCTTTGGGCAGGCTGCAGGCCAAGTCCTGTGTTCAGTGATTAGGAAACCCATGTGTCCAAGATTTCTACCCAAATTAAATCAATTGTGTCACACTCATGTTTCAAATCTCCTATCACAAATTCTCTTACACTTGGCATTAAACAGAACTTTAAACTATTCATTAGCCTGATAAACCAATTTATGCTACCTTAAACAAATAAAAATTACAACAAATGTGTCCCCTTTCCATTAAGTCATGTGAGCCACATCATAATTTCTGGCTAAACAGCAACTTGATTCAGATGTTTCATGCTGTGCTTTATAGTTTCTTGACTTGGGTGCTGGGGCAATCCTGAGGCTGAGAGCTGACGCGTGTCCCAGAGAAGCGACAACCCATTTCAGTGTGTGTGGGAAGCAGAAAGGAAGTCAGTTTTCCCTCTACCAAGCAGAAAACCATTCAAAACAGAATACTGTACACCCACTACCAGGGACCAGACTCATTCCCACCCCTACCAGGTGACAGAGCAAGAGGCTCTGCCCTTTCCACCCCCGACCCCGCAGACAGGCACGGGAGACGAACGAGGGGGTCTTTACCGAACGATGGCCAGGGGTCTGAAGTGCTGGCTGGGGCTGCCGGCCCACCCCACGGGTTGGTCTGGTTAGCTGAGGCTGGCTGGCCCCAGGGCTCTGCTTTCTGGGCAACAGGCCCTGAGCTGGGGAGGGCATCCATTAAATCCAACAAAGTGGTCTGCTGTAGGTGCGAGCCACGCTTTAAGACAAAGAGAAGGGGACAGGTTTTACTTTGCAACAGTTACAGTAACTATTCATACGTCAGCCATAAATACTGTCAGTGCCTCTTACGAATAGAGGCTTCCTGGGAGGAACTTAGAAGATGAGCCTCCCATCTCCTGCTCCTTCCTGCCCACCCATCACCACCTCCCAGGACAGCCACACTGAGCTACCCTGAGCTACCTGCCTACCTGCCTGCCTGCCGTGGGCCAAACACCCCGCCTCCTCTCCAACAGTCCTCAGGGCTTTCCAGGATAACGCCGGCTCTGGGGGCCTGTGGCCTCCCTCCAGAGCGCTGTCCCCCGACGCACCCTGCCTCCCAGCTGCCAGCCAGCATCCAGGGCCCTTGCCTGAGCTCACAGCTGCCATCAGGGACCTTGAGGCACTGTGTCACAGAGGCGCTGGAGCCCCTGGCCCTGTGGCAGGAGGGGTCTGTCTCGACTGGATAAACTTTTCAGGACCACAGCCATGTCCCAGTCACCTGCAGGTCCCAAGCAGGGAGTGCAGAACACAGTACCAGTGATGAAGACCGGCCCCAGCAGGGGCTCCCCTGTGCGGGGAGACTGCTCCAGAGCACCTGGCCCTTGGCTTGTGTGACAGTGGCCATGCCCGCACAGGGAGGGCATTTTACACTTACTTACAGAGAAGGGGACCGAGGCACAGGCCAGTGGAAGCTGCCCAGCAGGGCCCAGCCTCTTTCAGGTGGTCTGGGAGGCCCAGTGTCGGCAGACGAGGAAGGGCTCTCAGTTACATCCAAACCTCACTCTTGCTTATCACAGGCCCCAGGATTATTTGTTGAGTAAAGAGAGAAAATGGCACGTTATGGGCACTCACCAAATGTCACATGCACGTGGCGGGGCAGGTTTGCGACGCTTTGGCGGGCAACAGCTACAGGACATTCTCAGACATTTCCCTTCCCAGGGAAGCACTTACCTCTTTCTTTTTTGGGACTTTGGCCGTGTCTCTCCGGCTTTCTTCTAGGGCCATCTGCAATCTGAGGTCATCGCCCCGCCTCAGGCGTTCTTCCTGTAGAGGACACGGGAACGTGAAGCTGATGGGGACCGCTGTGACATCACTCACCAGGATCAAGTGCGGCTGGCCAGGGGCAGGAAGTGTGACACTGAATTATGCCTTATTTCAAAGGGAGATCTCAAAACAGCTCATAAAACTGTTACTCTTCCCTCCCAGAACACACCCCACTTGCCTACACACAGTGTGGCTTCCCTGGTTTCAGGGTCTCACCAGGGAGACTGGGACACAAGTCCCAGTACATTGGGGAAAGGGAGCATTTATTTCAAAATGCTTTTTCTAAGATGAAACTGGCTTTATAATTCTTTCTAATTATAGAAGTGATATGTCTTATGAAACAAAAATCCAGGAATTATACAGATGAAAATCACGTATGATTCCACCTTCCACTGTGTAAGCTTCCGAAAATGACTATATATTTCTATGAGTTCTAACAAATGATTCATTATATTTAATTTGTATTTAATTAAGACAAAGTCCCCATAGGCAAAAGACTGGTTCATCCTGGCTTCTGTAATATAATGAATATACACATATTCACTGTATTTTATTTATTATGTATATGATATGTCGCTGAGATGAGTTATTAACTGTCCCGGTATTTCTGCGCCGTCTTCCAGGGCCTCTTACGATCGAATCAGGCATCCACAGGGACAGATGCAATGGCTGTCTACTTTCTACTGTGGACAGAGAGGCCATCACTGAGGCCGTGCGCCCCTGCGGAGCTTCAGGATAGTTCTGGTTATAGCAATACAAATCATGGTGGGACAAACACCTTCGTACTTCGTCTGACTATCTCTGTTTGTCTCCGGACACCACTTTTAAGTGGGAGGGAGCCTCATGCGCCTGACTCCATCTACCCTGTTCACCAAAGGCCAGTGAGGACAGACCTGGGAGCTGTGAGCAAAGAGATGATGACTCTGAAAGGCCGTCTCAGCAGCTCTTGTCCCTCCTCCACTTTAAAGTAATGCACGCTGACTAGAAAAAACAGGAACTGAAAAAGAATCAAAACTACACATATTTCCGTCATCTCAATTTGAGCCCTCTTATTTCCTGGAGCATTTCCTTCTAGCCGTTTTTTTTTTGTTCGGATGTTCTTAATCTGTCTTACCAAACTGCCTTCCTAGAGGGCTGAGCCCTATTGAGTGCCCACATGCCTTTCGCTGAGGAGGCTGTGGATGCTCAGCTCATTCACAAAGAGCTCATGACACTCGGCCCTGCGTGCATCACTGTTGCTGGGAAGAACTTTTGACTGGTTTGCTCCTTGGCAACGAAAACCTTTCCTAAATGCAGCTCTGCATGGGGCACCTCCTTGACTGGGGGCAGCGGGTGGTTAAGAACACAGTCACATCTTGGAAAGCACCCTGGAGACACCGAGGACAAGGGGCGTGTGTCCTTGTCCTCTCTGTGATCCATGCCCACCCCGACCGCCACACAGGGGTGACTGTGGTGGCAGACCAGCCCAGGCACTGACCTGCTCAGCCACCTCTCTGCTCATGGCCAGAGCCAGCTGCAGCTGAAGCTCCTCCTCCCCGCTGGTCTGGGGCCGGGCCTGCTCCAGCTCGGAGGGCGCTCTCGGGGATGTGGCTGTGGGGAGGCAAAGTCACCGCACAGGGACAGGCCCCTGCTCAGCAGTCACCTAGTCAAGATGCCGCCCCCATTTCACCCCACAAGGGCTGGCAGGAGCCCTGCAATATGGGCATTGGGTTGAGAAGGTCTGCGAATATTTCAAGGTCAAGATCAGTAGTCAAATGTGGTTTCACAATTACATACGCCATGTGGAAATGACCAACACACCTTCGGGTGCAAGCCCAGTGGTCAGGCCACAAGAGGAGTGGAACCTCGCTCTTCAATGCACAGCTTCAAAAGAGAGGAACTGATTTCTAAAAAGAGCAAGAGTATAGTCTTGAAAAGCTGCATCAAAGAGCATCATTCAAACAAGGACAGAGCATCTGTGGATGAAGAGTCCCCTTGAGACCCCCACAGTCAGGAATCTCGCTCTGGGCGGTAAGGATCATGGAAAAATAAAGCCCAGTGTTTCTCTGCTAACCCTGATAATTTTAATTTTTTCAGTAAAGCTATACATTGACTTGAAAAAGATCACCTATGCAGACATTTTTTTTTTTTGGTAAGTACTTAGCTAATTTAAACAACTGTAAGCAGCTCCTGGAAAGATGGTTTTCATTGAAGGGATGAGATATGACCTCCTAGCTGATGCACCAAATCTCCAGGAAAGAAGTGTGACCCACTCACACTGTAAGCCGGGCAGGTCCTCACACGGACATCAGGGAATCTAGGTGCCTCTAGAAGGCAGATGGAAAGCTTTGGAAGCATGTGCCTGAGAGCAAGTTTGCCTCTGCCCCACCTGGAGAGGGTCCACAGCTTCTCTGAAACTCTCAAAGTGAGGGCTGCCGGCTCAAAGAGGCCCCGGCCTCAGACATGCTGTGCTCTGCCCTCCCGCCGAGCCTTTGGGCATGCTGTGCCCTCAGTACCCAACTCCTTGGTTCTGAAGCTCAGCTTCCAGCCCTGGTTCCTAGGACTGCTGTTCCCACTGGGGTGCAGTCAGTGCCCCTCACCCCCAGCTGTCACAGCCCCACCTGCAGTTTGGTGGGTTATGCCAGAAGGTATGCTCCTTGGAAAGGTCTCCGGCCTATCTTCCAACCATTACATCCACTCCCAGAGTTGGCAGAGCAGCTGGCAAATACCACTGGATGGATGCATGTGTGCATCATTCATGCACAGATGGATGGATGGATGGACAGACAGATGGAGAATGTCATGGTGATGGCTGGTTGTCTGAACATGCTCTGTGTATCCATTTACTTTTTTCATTACATCCATTCTAGCAAACCCAACCTGCCAGGACCCACTCACCCACACACTGCTTCTGCCTAAAGCTCCAATCAGCATTTGCCTTTTAGGATCAGACTCTCTGGGAGAAAATAAAAGGTCAGGAACGATTCCTGAGAGATGAGGTTTGTTGTTGGCTGGTCTTTGGCTGCTGTAAGTAAACAGGAAAAGAAAGCTATAGACAGTTAGGGTCATGGTGATAATCCACAAAAGAAGCAGGCAAGCCGAGGCGGGGCAGGGGGCTGCTCTGGGCAGAGGGCAGGAGGCTGTGAGCAGCATTGCTCTGTCACCCAATTTCAAACACACACACGAAACACAGCTTAAAGTGCACCTGGAATAATTCTGTGGTTGAAGCACGGTATGTTTGCTATGATTTACTGTCAATCAGAAAAACCAGCAGTGGGGGGGAAAGCCTTCCTATGTACTCTAAGCTACATGGGCAAGTCGGAGATCAAGAGTGCTGCAGTTATAAAAACACAAATATACTTTTCTAAATAAAATCAAGCTAAATCCCAGCCTAGCACATCACTGTTATATTTTCAAAGTAATTCTTTAAAAGTAAAGCAAGATGTAATGAAATGTCAAGTTAATCTTAATAATTTGCTTTATTAACACACCAAGACAAAAGTACATTTTTTATGGGTTTTGTTCCCAAACTTCACATATGCCAATCACAGTGCTTAGGTCTGGGCTTTCTTGTACTCTAGAGGCAAAGCCATCGTAATCCAGACTGGTGGAAACAACAGAAGCCGGATGGTTCTGCAGACTCTGCTCGACTGAGTGCAGCCCCCACGCAGGTCATTAACCGCTCAGGCCACCCCTTTCCAGCCTTTTCTGCTGAAGAATCTCTGAGGCTCCTTCACAAAACCCCCAGTTTATAACAAACACAGCACAGCTGATACCCTTTGCTTACCACCAAATGGGAATTGTGAGTGAACAAAGGAGAAGACCTCACGCCCACCCCACACCCCAAAAAGTGCTTTGAAAAACGAGCCCCATCTTGGCAAGGAAAGCTGCTATTGGCTGCACTGCCACAGGGCCTGATTCAGCCCAGTCTGTGATGAATGGCATGGGACTCTGAACAAGACCTTCTGGAGCGATGAGGCCTCCCTTGTCCTCTGAGCCTTCAGCACATCTGCAAGGCCAGCCTGGCTTCAAATGCAAATGGACATGTTTATGCCTATCATGACTGATGCTTCAGAAAAATGCAGAGCCAGCGCCTATGGAAACAGCTTACCACATCAGCATGGAAACTAAAGACAAAGGGTATTCCCCTAAACGCTGTGGTTTTCATAAATGGGTGTTCAGCTCTCAGTTCGGCAGACGCAGAATTCACAGCCACCAACCCTGCGCATCAGCAGCCTCAGCTGAGGGAGGATTCCAGCAAAGACGGTCTTGCCTTAGTGACAGCGTTCCGGCCCGACAAAGGGCCTCTTGTGCCCATGCACATGGCAGTAAACACAGATGTGCTGGTCAAGCGGGCCTGAATGGACCCTTATGACCACCTGAGCCTGGTCTGGCCCTGCTCTGAGGTGTGAAGGCCCATGGCTCACGGAGACCACGGAAGAGCCTTGCTGGGCCAGCCTCTTTCTCAGCCTCCGACTCTGGAGGGAGCCAGGCCAGTCCCTCGGGAGCACCAAGCACATCGCACCTTCTCCGACCCCAAGACATCCGCTTGCCCAGGGAGCCACCAGGAAGAGCTCAAAGTCTTCATTTGCTGTGGCTGAGAATCATTGACATGGGCAGGCCTCGTTTTGTCCTTCCTGGTCTGTCACGACCCGCTGAGAAAGACTGCAGGGAGTGCTTAACAGGGATCCTTTAAAGGCCCAGCCTTCCCCTTGAAGTATAGGCTGAGAGGAAGACCAAGAGACACACTTCCCAACCCAGGGAGACAGAGCTTCTCACACAGGGACCGGCAGCTGAGCCGGGGTGCCCACACCCCAGGTTGCAGGAAGGGTCCTATTTCCCAACCATTCTCCTAAAACAAAAGCTGAAAGATTTTCTATCAAAGATGCTTCAGCCCGCCAATCTCAGGTAATTTTGAAAGGAGAAAGTGAACCACTCAAGGTAGCAGAAAAACAGGAAATTGCTTCTTATTGGCTACATTTGCAATTTTCCTAGGAAGTACTTAAGCAACACCCGCGATCACACACGTAGATTAAAGGGGACAGCCGCGATGCACACGACTTCATGGGCAAATGGCTCTCCACGGGGATCGGCATGACTCCTGGTGAAGCTCTGTACATGAGCCGCACGGCGGAGGCAGGTGGGGGCCCCGGGCTGATGCTGGGCACACAGGCGTGTCTGATCTGACAAACCAGGGACACAGCAAGATGACCAGGCCTCGGGGGCCTGAGGCCATCCATCTGGGACCAAGGACCACTGCCACCCCCTATAACCCTGTGCCCACCAGCTGATGGGGTACCAGGGTTCAATCCTGCCCCCCCCACAACACACACAATTTGCTAGCAGTGAGATCACATGCAAATGGCCCAACTCCTCTAGGCTTCTGCTCCCGCATCTGTGAAATGGAGACTGATGGGGCTTGGAGGGGGGGGGGGTCACGAATGCCCAAGACACAGCTAACTCTCCCCCTGAGGCTGTGCCCCACCCAGTCGCTGCTCTCTGCTCCATCCAAAGACCACCAGACCACCTGGAGGCAGGGCTCTGTCTGGCACTCCCTCTCCACCTTACACAGCAGAAGCCATAAATACGTATCCCACTGTGGCCCTGGCCCTTCCCAAGCCTTCATATGAACAGCGGGCCTAGGTGAGCTGTGGTCCTTTGAGGAAGGGGCTGGAGAGCTGCCGCCAATCCCAGGGCCAGCTTCCGCCCTCTGGTGACCAACTGCCCAGTCCAACTAATTTCCTTCCTTGTTACTAAACTGCAGTGGAGTGCACACTGGGTCCTCAACATAGCGACACCTTCCCAGGGCTTCATGAGCCATTTCCCGAGTCAGCGATGACCCCTGGCCACTGAGGACACTCCTCCCTGGTAGCCTGGCCCGAGCTAAGGCTTCTAAACCTGTTCTCCATGGGAGACCCTCTACCACACAGGGAGAAGCAGGAAAGACTGCTTTTAATCAAGAGGCAAATTATGAGAAAATAAGCTCGGACTGCTCCAGGTAACATCAAAAGAAAAAAAAAAAAGAGAACATAAATACATGATGGAAACATCAAAAAGGTGCAAGATGAGAAGAGCACCAAAGAACCACCACAGCCAGGAGGCGAGATGTGACTTCACGACAGAGGGACAAGCCGCAGCCCCGTCACACGGCGTCAGCCCGCCCCATGTGACAGTCCTGGCACAAACCCTGATTTCATTCCAGCACAGAGTCTAGATCCGATTCTCAGTTCAGAGAAGTAGACACCACATGAGGACGCAGACAGACAAACCCAGACCGAGGGATGCGCCGTGAGGCATCTGGCGAGGTGTTTTGGTGCATTAGCATCAGGAAGAAAAGATAAAGCGCGACAATCGTACAGACCAAAGAGGACGCCCGACGCAGCCTGTGCTCCCGGGGCGGCCTCAGTCTAGATGAATCGGAGGAAAGCCCCGCTCGGGATGACTGGCACAAGCTGCCTAGGGCTGGTGCTAGAGGGCACCGGTACTGCTGACTTGTCAGGCGCGGGCAACCAGCGCCACCTGCTCTGCAGTGTGGTCACACATGCAAGTGTTTCTGGGTGACTGTGGGGATGGCCAGAGCTTATTTTTAAGTACTTCAGCATAAAAGGAAGAGAGAGCCACTCCTCTCATCCTGCCTCTATTCCGCTCCCTAGAGGAAACAGCTGTTTGACATTTTCTTGTGATTCTACCCAGAAACACTTCCTCACATACTCTGTACAGATGCATGTGGTATGCTTTTCTAACATTTACCACAGGGAGCCGCCTCTGTTCCGGGCTGTGTGTACCTTGGCCTGACCTAGGCTGAGTGGTTTCGACACGAGAGGCAGCCCAGCACGGAAGGTGGTTCCGAATGCCGGGGCTTGGTTCTCAGCCCTGCCACTTCTCAATGCACAACTCGCCTAAGTAGGTAATTCTCTGCACCTGGGTTTTCTCATCTCAAGAATGGAGAGAGCACCTGCCGCCCAGGTTACTGTAAGGATTAAATGAGTTATTGATACATGAAGAGCACTTAGACCAGCACCTGGCACACAACACTTGTACAACACGGACCCTCAGTCTAGAGCCCCCAACTTACAGACCAGAGCTGAGGCTCAGAGGTGAAGTGACTTGCCCAAGGTCACCCAGCCAGTGAGAGATGAAGGTTGACCCTTCAGGCCTTGCTCTTTATTAGCACCCTTCTCACAGAGGAGGTAACTATGGCCCAGAGATGCTAAATGACTTGCTCCCTGCTGGCAGAAGAACTCCAAGCCAAGCCTGTGGATAAAATGAGAGTTCCTGTGGCCAGGATTCTCACCTGGCCCTGGCTGATTGGCTCACTGCACACCTGTGGGCAATACATGGCTGTTGACTCCATACAAAGAGCTCCACCCAGGGCTCTGCGCACGACACGGTGGCATGACTGCAAGGCTGCAGGAGAGCAGAGCAGAGGCTGGAGTGGTGGCAGCACCGAGGACAGCTGTGCGGGACGGCTGTGCAGAGGGGCCCAGAGGCAGAGACCGGCTTGCTGCATGCAGACTTGCTCTGAGTGAATGGGATTCTAGTGACTGACCTGCCACCTGGAAATAAAGTTGGGTATAACCCTTTCAACCCCAAGAACGTTTTGCTGTCAATTTCTTTGGTCACATTGAATCCACAGCGAACTTGCCCGGGGCTGAAACCCATTGGCAAGACAAAGAAAGCGTTAGAGCCAAATCCCAGGCTTGCTCCCAGCACCTCAGGGGTGCTCTGGGGCCCCAGTCCTTCACACTCACACACACACCAGCACTCCTCTGGGCCTGAGGGAGGTCTCTGTCTTCCAGAGCTTGTGTTCTACGAGGACAATGCACACGTAAATAAAGCAGGGGTGGGGGTGCCAGGGCAGGGGAGAGCTTGCTCTGTATGTTCAGGGCATGCCCGTCTGAGACCCTGGAAGAGAGGCCTGGAGGGAGGCAGCCGCAGGCAACGCAGGCAGAGAGCAGGTGGGAGCCCCACTCATAGGATGGAGGGCCTGAGCTCCGAGGCTGGTGTGGCAGAGGCACTCGGAGGCCCTGGTGGGAGAACCACGGTGGTCCCAGAAGCCACAGGCAGGCTTTGGGAGGGTCTAGGTGACATAATCTGACTGCGCCAGGGAGCAAGGCGGGAGCTTGAGTCAAGATGATAGCTTCGAAAGAGCTGGGAAGTGGCGGATTCTGGATACACTTAACTGATTTTCTATTAGACCTGGAAATGTTCCTGAAGATCCAGCCCAAGGCCACAGGAGATCATTGGTGGCCCTGGCTCACACTTCACACCATGAGCAGGTGTGATTCATGCAGAACTGGGTCCTCTAAGAAGATATGTTGAAGTCCTGATACCTGGTACTTCAGAATGTGACCATATTTGGAAATAGAGTCCTTGTAGATACAATTAGTTAAGATGAGCAAGGTGAACCACACTGGAGCAGGGTGGGCCCTAAATCCTGTACGAATGGCGTCCTTCCAAGGGGAGAAGAAACACAGGCACAGACGCACGAGGGGAGGGCGCACACGATGACAGCAGAGCACGGGCACAGACGCACTAGAGCAGGGTGCACATGATGGCAGAGTACGGGCACAGATGCATGAGGGAGGGTGTACACGATGGCAGAGCACGGGCACAGACGCACGAGGGGATCGTGTACATGACGACAGCAGAGGCCAGAGCTCTGCAGCTGCTGAGCCAAGCAACACCGAGAGTCGCTGGCCCCCACCAGACGCTGGGAAAAGGCAAGGAAGGATTCCCCTCTACAGGTTCAGGTTTCAGGGGAGCACAGCCCTGCTGACACCTTGATTTTGGACTTTTGGCCTCCAGAAGGGTGAGGCAGTCCATTTCTGTAGTTTTAAGGTGCCTAGTTTGTGGCACTTTGGTACAGCAGCCGTGGGAGGCGACCAGGCCAACGCCCTTCCTGGTGCGCACCTTGGTGCCGTCCCACCCACCCCTGCGCATGCTGCCGTGGGCATCCTTACCATGCTGGGCCCTGGGTCCCACTCCACACCCCAAGGCTGGTCCCCTGGCCCAGCCCCTGGGGCGCCGGGCCTCCATGCCATGAGCAGAACCCACCAGCTCTCACCTGGCTTCAGACTGTACTCTCCCTCTCTTCCTCAAACGGGGAAGAGCGACTCATCGCCATCTGAAGGGTCAGCTCCAATGCCACCTTCTCAGGCGTGTCGTCCCAGATCGTGCCATCAGGATGCTCCACGGGGCAGGGCTTCGCGGTCACCCCCCGCCCTGCCCGCAGCACCGGGAGCAAGGCCAGGCACACTGTGGGCATCGGGAGGGCATCAGCTGAGCGGGCCTCTCGCGGCCTTCACCTATCCCTGCACCATCAGTGCCTGATGCATTGGCGCTGTTAACCTGTGAGCAGCGGGCCTTCCACACACACACCCCCACCGCCCCCGGCCTGACCTGACCAAAGGCTCTGCACAGGTGGGGGCCACGTCAGCTTTAATATGGGCACAGAGCAGAAGTCTGTCTGCTTATTTTCAAGCTTAGTTTTCAGTGAAAACTAACAATGGCTGTGACTCACGCACTCATCTCCACCATGAGATACTGATGTTGTCACCTCAGACTGCAGACATGGGCACTGAAACCAAGGAGAAAGGAGGCAGAGCTGGAACAGCGGCCATGCTCTGGCCTGCAGCAGAGCTGCAGACCAACATGCGGGAGGGTGGTGAGGACACAAAGGCATCCCTTTTATTTGTCTGGATGTTTCAAACCTATCCTGTCTGAAATAAAAGAGCAAGTTAGTGCTTTTATCTTTAGGCTACAGATTTAACCCTCTCCACCAGCTTGTGAGGGAAGAAGTGAGGGTTTGTCCAAAACGTTAAGCAACCTTTCCTCATTGCTGTTTTCCCAGGGGTTCCTGCCACTCTGCCCTGCGTGAAAGTCACCCTTTGGGTGAAACACTGGGGTGAGACCATAGCAGCTGGAAGCCACGCACAGCTCTCCAGGCAGGAGTGCAAGGCAGAGGAGGAGCTAAGTGCACTGGTCCCAGTGGAGGTGCGTGAACACTGTCAACCAAACTTGTGTGCAGCCAATGGGGTAAGAGGCATGAACTCCAACAAAGATGCGACTTACCTCTTTTTAAATTCAATCATAAATTTAAAATAAAGAAGTAAAATGCCATAGTAGTTTCTTAAAGTAATACTTACAAGCAGAAACCTCACTTTTAAAATAAGTTCTGATAGTAATTTTCATCTTTAAATTAGCAATAACCTTCACAAAATTTTAGTAGCCATTTGGGCTCAGTGGCTATCAACTGAGCCCTGTCAGCCACAGCTGGGACACTGCAGATGGGCCGAATCTGGAAAGCGTTTGCAATGCTTCAAGAGACAGAATGATGTTCATATTTTCCATTAATCTCACTTCTGGGAATTCTTCATTGAAGACATAATCTAAAGGATCCTTTAAAAAGCAAGCTCTCTGCACAAAGAAGTTTACTAGAACTTACTTACACTGGTGAGAACATGAAACTGACAGACCACAGGATGACAACCTCAAGGAGCACTGCCTTTGCACAAGGCAGGTATGCAGTGCATACACAGCAAAGGTAATTCACACAGGAGCCCAGGACAGAGTGCTGTCCTCATCCCCCTTTTACTGACTAAAAGACATAAACTTGCAGAAGTTAAGTAACCTACCAAGGTTTAACCTTTAAAATGGAATGTAACTGTGCAGTGACACGGAAAATGCACATAGAAAGTCAGGTGAAAGACATCTGTGTAACCGTATTATTTGCAGGGCAACCCCGTGGCCCCTGCATGGGGCCCCACGCGCACTCACCCTGTCTCGCCGTGCACAGGGTTAGAAAAGCTCAGGGCTCACAGAAGCTCTAAGCCTCCTGCCTAGCCCCCTCCCAGGCACTCCGCAGCACACTGAAGACACGTGTGCTTCTCCTGAACGGGAAGCCCGGCAAGGCAAGTCCTCAGCTGCTGACTAGGAGCCCCTCACAGCTCAGTGCCAGCCCCAGGACACACATGCTTACAAAAGGCACAGGAGAACGAACTAACATTTTTAAAAATGTGCTTTGAAATGTCACGTGCTTATGAATGACATTTCAATGCTGTGTAACACCATTCTATTATCTGCATAATATAAAACACTAGATTCACTCTGCTTTCATGGAACACTATTCAGACCTGTGACCCAGCTCTGCCAGTAACAGCTGCCGTTTGAGGATGTGGGTCTTGTTCTGGCCTTCAGTTCCTCTCTGGATTAAGAACCTGCTTGCTTTGCACACAGGCAGATGGTCACAACCAAGCTGTACAGCTGAGAGCTCCGAACCTCCTGTGCTCAGAGTCCAGCCGTGGGACCTTGGCACTGAAAACAACTGGGCTGTTCAGTGTGAACATGAGGAATGACTGTCCGAAGTCAGGCCAGGAGGAGTTAGGAACCTTCACACAGGGGAATGCTGAATGCAGCTTCTTCTCTCACAACTACGAGACAAAAAGCAGGGATGCCAAGTTGCATTTACAATGTAATTGCAACCCTGGAGAAGAAGGTGCTTAGAGAAAAAGTCCAGGGGAAATATACCAATATGTGAGCATCTGTCTTTGTGCAGCATGATAACGGGACACTTCTTTTTACATCTCCCACACTCTCAGGAGCGGACACGTGTTACTGTCAAAATGAAAACACTAGCAGCGTTTCTTGGTGATCCACCCTCACTTACTGTTTGGTAACTAGAGAAGCGAGCCACCAAGTGAACGTGTCTGACGTGTGCTGGCTATTCCGATGACAGCTGGACTAAGCCTGCCGCTGGCAGTGGCAAAAGACTAATTCAGTTGGCAACATCAATTCGAGCTGCTGGAAGTTGGAGCGGCAGCTGCTGACCATAACTTTCTGAAAGGGCACTGCTACAGTCATGCATGGAACGGAGAGGGAAGCTGAACACGCATGCCACCGGCTGACCGCGCAGCCGCAGGCCCTGGGGCCCTCAGCCAGGCAGCCAGGCCACCCCAGAGGCTCCGTCGTGGCCCAGGCTTTGGGACACCGTGCACATTTTAAAGCCCTGGGCAGCCAGGAGAGCAGGTAGCTTAGGGAAGAGAGAAGAGCGAGCTGGTGACCTGAGGAACGGCACTCTGTTACAAAGTGAAGACTAGCAACTATGAACCACACTGCTGTGGAACTCAAACTTAAGGCATCCAAAAAGTATGCAAAATATGTAAAAATTTCTGGGAAAGCCCACAAAATGTATTTTCAAAAAACGAATGCTTATGCGTCGGGCAAATACCAACAGAGATGAGCATATCACATAAAAATACTACTTGAAAGAGAAGAAGGGAGGGAAGGAAAGGAGGGGGAATCCGTTTATTTAGCATTCGTTTGCTTGGCACGTGCTCACTGAACACCTCTGGGTCAGATGCTCTGCACTGAGCAGACAGGCTCCTACCAGAGGGCTTCACTAAAGGGAGGCAGAAAATAATGTAAACGGTAATTTCATATAGTGAAAATAAAACAGAATAACGTGATATATAGAGATTATACATAAATTACATGGTTTATTCTCCCATACCAAGAGAAACATATCTTTGAACCCTCTTATTTTTATTTATAGAATTATTAAGTGCCCCTCTGAAGTTAATTGTTTGAAGCTAGCCAAACTGAACAGCCGTGAATCAGACAGGGTCACGGCTATGGGACCGTATATTGGACTTGACTTAACCCCTCTTTCCCTTCTTCATACTATACTTATTAATAGTTCATAGACAATAGTCTGTTTATCTATACTACAAAGGATGCTGCAAAGACAAATGGACAGATAGAAATATTGTATTCATAACTCAGTTTTCAATGGCACAAGTCAGCATCCATCATTAACTAATAATCCCCAATCAACAATTTTGATAGCTGTGTTTCAGTCTTATTCTCTCTTACAGTCAGGGCATTCATGGCTAGTGCCAGCAATGGTCTGTGTCCCCATTAAGCAACAGTTTAAAAAGGCTTCCTGCTTTTAATAACCATGAAAGAGAAAAGCATTCCAGGAAAAGGACTGTACAACCTTAAAAGTGCAATAGGCATGCACTGTATTATATTCATCTACTTTGTAGAACAATTTAAAAACGACTTTTTTATTGGAAAGTAGGAGAAGGAAAGTTCTAGAAAACCTGGGTTCAAATTCTGGCTTCACCACTTGACTGAGTGGTTCTGGGTGAGTGAACCCATCCCAGTGTCCTATCAACAACCCCTGCCTGCCTAGCTCCTTGGGCAACTGGAAGCAGCAAGACCCCTCCTCAGGGAGAACAGAGGGCAGCCGCAGCAGGGGGCGGCCAGTCTTCGGCTAGCTCTGGTAACTGCAGGCTTCAGCAGTTCAGCCAGCCAACAGCCTCGCCACGGCACTTTCAGAGCCCACCAAGGACCCCAGCCCCTGTGGCAAGAATGAGCTTCTTTAGTGTCTGACCCTTGCACAAATGTGTCGATAAAACTGCCACCTCCAAGGGTCTGCTCCCATTGCTAACCAGCTTCCTCTGTGACTCTGTTTTCCATTTGAAGAGAGAATCTCTTACTCTTTCCAGAGTAAGCTAACGCTGACAGCCCAGCACCCACTCTTGCCCCTGGGGCTCCTGCCTGCCTATCTGCCAAAGACACAGGGGTCCCAGGACTCACGAAACACATTTGCTCCAGCAAAACGGGGTGTCAAATGAATCCCATCTTCTACCAAATTCCTATTCCACCCCCCTCAGGAAACAATCTGCCCAAAGCCAGGTGGAGGCCCCCGAGGGCTGGGAACATCTCCCAACCACCTGGCTGTGCCTGGTCTTCCCTGGCAAGGGGAATCACCTAGCTAGGAGCCACCAATCGCCTCGGCCTGGGCGATGTCCCCCACCCAGTTCCTGGGCAGTGTCACTCAGCCCTGAACCTTGGAGCTTCGCTCCCCTCCACTTCCCACGCTCTCAGGCCTCAAGTGACCCTGGCTCCTTCCAGGTCCACATCCCAGGAGGGCTTCTGAGGGATATGCTGGGTCGATTTTTTTTTTAAAGCAAAATATTTTCCTATACCCTCAAGTTTTCAAAAATAGACCTATGTAGGACTCCCTTTCTTGAATGCCTAATTCTTACTAAAATGTTCTCTGCTGTGTGTACATGTGTGCACACACTCCAGCTCCACTCCCAGTCTGGCTGGCAGGGCTGGGGCCACAGCAACTATGGTTTACCCCTGTGGCTCTCCTGCTACAGGGCACCAGCTTCTCTGGAGAGTCCCAGGAGGGCCTGCTGCCTCTGGGGTCTTCCCAAACACACGTGGGGAACGGTGCACATGGAAGCTTTCAGATTCTCCCTGACAAGTTTAAGAATGGCTGATCATCATGGAAGGAGTGAGACAGCCATGCCATCCCCTCCACTCCCTGGGACCCAAAGCCCCCCTGGATTCATGCCAGGCCAACAGGGTGCAGGGCTCGGGGCACTGCCCAGGAAGGTCTGTACAGGCTGCTCTGAGGCCCTGCTCCTGTACAGTGAGCACCCGGCCTCCCTGGACCACCGCTGGATCCTGGACTCTTGCCCAGTGACGAAGGAGAAACTGCCCTCTTCGGTGCTAGTGGTTGAGAAGTTCAGAGCTAACTTTGCATCCATCTCCAGCAGTTCTACGTGACCCTGGCCTTATCGTCTCACCCTTATCTTCTCTCCGTCCCAGTATCTTCTGGTATCTATTTAATCTTCTGGTACTGCACGTGTTTTATAAGCCAACTCCAATTCTTTCAAGAAGTGAAGCAGGGCAAATAAAAAAAATGCTTGGTCATAATCTCTAGCAATCACTTGGTGAATCACTGTCGATGGCCTGGGGTAGAACCCTGCATGAGACACTCCAGCTGAAAGGAGCGGCCAGCCTGAAGGGAGCCCCAAATCCCCTGGAAGCACCTGCCCCACCCCGCAGTGGCTGCTCTGTGCCAGCCAAAGTGCTGAAGCCATCTCTGAGATGGGCACCTACCGAGACAGCCAGGGGACCTGGCCAAGGGGGAAGCACCCCCTGCACAAGGCACACCGCTGCCCACTTGGTTCGGGGCTCCAGGCTCACCCAGGGGAAGCAGGGCCGTGAGGACTGTTCTTTGCCTCCCTCCATTTCCTGTTCTTCCACAAACGGGAATGCTGGCAGCTGACCTCCCACCCAGAAACCCAAGGCGCCAAGCCACACGGGACAGGTCCGTGCTACAGCAAGGCACGCGCAGCTCTGGCCCTGGAGACTGAGCAGGGAAGCTCAGCAAAGGGAGGTGAGCACACACCCCAGGCAGTCCTGCCTTCTCTCCCCAGCCCCTCCACAGAGGCTAGCCCCTGCGCAGAGACGGGCGCCCTGACCTTGGAGCATCCACGCCAGAGGACAGCAGCAATCTCTACACCAGCCCCTGCCTGACACATAGGGATGACCCTCTCGAGGCCTCTGCCGACTTTGATGTGGGCTCTCACTGCCCCAAGAACTTCTGCAATTTCTCCACAGCCTGCTGAATGCTGAGACTGGCCCTACATAATGTGGGAAAGGGGGACAGAGGCCTGGGTCGGGTAACAGATGGCTGTTCACACCCGGTCTCAGGCAAACCCCAACCCCTCAGTCGGAGGCCTCCTCTGAGTCCCACAGCTTCGCCCGCACCCAGCAGTCCTGAGTACCAACTACGTGACAGGATAACGTCGGCAACAAACGCAGGAGAGCCAAGGGCCCAGCCTTGGGTGGGGAGGGCAGCCAGCACACCAGGAATTAACCATGAGGTAAACATGAGTGTCAGGTGAGGCCAAGGAGCAGAAGGCGTCTCCAGTCCAGAATTCCCTCCCAAGCCCTAGACTTCTCCAAGCTTCTCCACGCCTCCACCTACATGTCTGCCAGACACTTTGGCATGTCCGGCCTCCTCCACTTAGCCCAGCTCCCCTCCAGGCCCCCCTCATGCAGGGGAGGGCAGCTCCATGTCCCAGGTGCTCCGCTGACTCCTCAGAGCTGCCTGGGCCTCCCCAGCCCGCCAGGCAGTCCTGTGGCACTCCTTTACAGCCACCCGCCCTCTGGGCCCGTCAGCTGCAGCGATGCCATGGCCCCCCGCATCAGGGCAGTGCTCTCAGACTGCCTCACTGGGCCTGCCTTGGCCCATACACAACCAAAGGTCTGAAGCTTTCTCATCCGTCGAGTCCCTCATGGGTTCCAAGCCGTCCCCGGTCTGCCCTGAGTAGAAGCCAAAGGGCCTCCTGTACCAGTCTACTCAGCGTGTGGCCCACAACACGATTAGCACAGCGAAGTGCTCAGGGACTTTTACAGCAGTCTGACATTGCTACAACATCCAAACACTACACAAGTACATCAGTCTGAGATGGGCTAGGGACTGAAACAAGGGCTCCCTGCCAGAGGCGGTTTAAGAGATGGCCCCGGGCCTGCGCCTTCCCCGGGCCCCACGCGCCTTCCCCAGGCCCACACTGTCCCACCCTCTCGCCTGCCCTCCCCTGCCACTCTCCCTGGCTCTGCTCAGCACACGGGCCCCTTCCTGTCCCACAGACGCCCTGAGCACAGTCCCACCTCAGCACGCTGCACTGCTGCTCCCGGCCTGCCTGGAAGGCTGCTCCAGACCTTCACATGGCTCACTCCTAGAGGCTTGTCCCAGCACCCTCAGTACTGCAGAACACCCTTTCCCACCCATACTCAGCTGAGCCATTTCTGGGTGTTGTTTGCTGTTTTCCAGAGCACTCATCACATGACATGCTGTATCTTACATTTATGGTCTTTCTTCCCAGAGGCAGGGCAGGAGGCTCTGCTTGCTCTCAGCACAGTGCCTGGCATGCTGCGGGAACTCCACAGGCACCTGCTGAGTGCACAAGGGAATGTGGGAGCCAGAGCGCAGCTGGGCCAGCTTCACAGAGAGCCCAGGAGTGGCACTGAGGGACACACCAGCAGACCGGAGTTGGAAGAGGGCAGCCGAGGACCACCACGGGATGGAGCTGGGCCGGGCCCTGCAGGGACCCCTGGGGTCCAGGTGAGTGTTCTGTGACCCAGGATCCAGGCCATCTTTTATATAGGAGGGGGATGGATAAGAATGGGGGAGGATAACAGCAAGGGAACCAGTCAGAAAGCTAGTGCTGAATTGAGGCCACGGAACTATAGAGATAAAGGGCAAAATCTGAGAGGTGTCTAAGGTCCCATCTACAGATGTAGTGGGAGGTGAGAGGGAGGCAGGAGGCCCAGGGATGATCAAGTGGGTCTGGCACATGAAAGGAAGCCCTCCTCAACACCATCGTAATACAGTAGGTCAGACAGCGGCCAGAGCCGGAACACCCCTCACAGTGCCCACTCTCCCCGGAAGGGGCCTTCTCGGCAGTCTGCCCCTCTCCTCTGCTGCCCCGATATACCTGTGCCCCTCAGGCCTTCTCTCTGCAGAGTCTGGGACCCTAAGTGTGTCCCTCACAGCTGTCTCCCAAGTCACAGCCTGCATTTCATGAGACCATTTTTTGAATGCTGGCATCTATCTGGTGTCATTGCTGGATTCCAAGGATTCCTAGCCAGTCTGTTCAAAGCAAATCCGCCATTGTGCATATATTAAGCATGTACTTTATGCCCACCACTTTGTTACGTATTAAGAAAAAACAGACAGGAGTCATGGGATGGGGTCCTGCCCCTCAACAGTCCCCCAGGACAGGGAGGTGTGAGACAGGGAGAGGAATGCACACACTGAACAGTTAAGGAAGGACACCACATAATACCTGTATGCCCGAAACTCACCTGAGGCATGAGAAAACACAAAAACAAAACAAAAAGCAACGACAAAACAAACCCAAGTAATTTTTATCCTTAATTTCTACCAGAAATGAAGGAGCAGAGGACCCACATGTGCTGGGTACTTTGAGCAACGTGCCAGATGTGTATGTTCGGGGGAGACAGCCACATGGAGGGAACTGGACAAGCAAAGGCGCAGAGGTGGACCAGGCCTGGCCTGGTGGAGCAGGTGTCTGGCCCTGGTCATGGCGGGAGGAACCAGCCAGGATGGCTGAGGGCAGCAGCCTGACTTTAATAAGGAAATGTCCTGCAAACCCAACCTGCCACCAGGAGAGCCGGAGGGCCAGGTGAATACATAGTTAACCATGGAGATACAAAACAGACCTTACCAGCTACTGAATGGGCAGAAGCTGGGAAAAACAAAGGATACTTCGCGGCGTTCTAGGGAACACTGGGAGCCTGCTGGGAACCGCGCCCAAAGATCTGGTGGGAGAAACAGGTGTGTGACTCAAGTGCCGTTCATGTGCTTTGATCTTTGGCGTTCTCTGGAGTGCAAAGCCAGTCCTTATAAAATCCTGCATAAACTGTTTGGGGGCATGAAGGAAAATACCCCGAGCTCAATGTAGTGATCGCACACAAATACCCAAGTCAGACATGAATGTCAATGAGGCGTGGGTGAGCAGGAACTGTCTCCAGGGCTGCGTAAAGGCTGGCCCCCCAAACCAGGAAGCCTCACAAAGACTCCGCATTGGTGCCCCTTCTAGTAAGAGCGAGAGAATAGACAGCTTTCTTCTCTGGACCAGAGCCCCACTTGGGACTGAAGGTAGATTAGACTGAAAACATTTTCTCATAGGAAACAGTGAAAATCTGTTCTCAGTTTACCTGAAACAGTTGTAGACTCTGACCAGGATACATTATTAATTAGTCAAAAGAGAAGCCCCATTTTTAGTTACTCATTGAATGAGGTATCTTCAAACACTGTGGCCTAGAATTGGCACTACAGCTAACTCTCTGTTTGCCACGGTAATGGGGATTTCAGGAAAGATGGCAGTTAATTGAGAAACGAAAACAATCGCATTTTCTCCTCAGCAAGGCCTGAACTACTGCATCAAGGATGATGGCTTCCAGCGCTACCCAGGGCGCTCAGGGCTGCTCAACATTGTGAGGTTTAAAACCCACCTCTGGCTCAACGAGCCGAGTCTGGCCCCACCACGCCTGGGTTCTGGCAGACAGCAGAGCCCCTTACAATTTTTCAGGGCTTGGGGATGCAGGGAGGGTATGGACGATCACCCCTGCCTTCCCCAAACAGCAGCACCCCAATTAAGCCTTCAGCCTAACTTCCAGCACGTGGCGTGTGGTGGTGTGAGGGAAGCATGGCCAGGCCACAAGCTCCTAAGAAAAGAGGAAGAGAGGAGCCCGGGTCCGCGGGAGGCTGGACTGCAAGGCCCGAAAGGACAGGGAGAGAGAGAGTTGGCTGGACTGACAGGCCAAGCACACCCCCAGCAAACTGCCCAGGATTTCTAGGAAGGAGAAAAGCAAACCGCCATCCCACTTCAGGCTGGGACCAATCACCATTGGGGTAGCGCTGGCTCAGCGGCTGCGTCTCCTCACTCTGACCCAGCAGGGCCCCAGCATGGTGCTGGGGACACACAAGGTCTCGGGTGCTGTAAGCAGGGGCGCGCGAGTGCGCGCGCACACGCACACACGCACACACACACACACACACACACTGTAAGCAGGGGCGCGCGGTGCGCGCGCACACACACACTGTAAGCAGGGGCGCGCGCGCACACACACACACACACACACACACACGCCGTAAGCAGGGACACACACACACACTCACGCGCGCGCGTGCGCCATTAGAGGGAGAGGGAGCAGCAGAGGTGCGAGCCAAGGCCGACACCTGACACGCTTGGAGGCAGTGAGCAGCCTGCTGACCACATACTGACGCTCAACATGCAGCTCAAGCTCAAGGTCTGAGGGAAACAGAACGTAAGAGCTGGGATCACAGCAGCATCCGTCTACCCAGCAGAAGGCTGGCAGGACTTGCGACTGGAGGCCCAATCCACACCCACAGGCTCCTGCACCTGGACCGTCTCACAAACTACTGAAGAAATGGGGTGCTCTTTCAGCTCCTGGCTCTGTATTGTCTGGCTTTTGAGAATAATGCCTGCAAAAGGCATGTGGAGAGAAGAGCAGTTCCCCATGGCCACAGCCACTTCCCAGAGAGGAAGCCAAGGCAACGTGAGACCAGCTCAACCCAAAGGGGGCCTTTCTCAGGGATGGACAGAGGCTCCATGAGAGAAGCAAGGAGCTTCATTTTTAAAGGGCAATCCTTTCTGGCTCGGCCTGTCCCAAAGGGAGACCTCTGGAGATACCCATTATATGTATTCAAGTAGTTTCAAAGGTCACAACCTTTGCTTAAGCAGAGTAGTTCAAACTAAGTTGGGAAGTGACAAAAACTAGAAATGGGACAAGAAACCACTAACCTACCTCTCCATTCTTGATAAAAATTTAGAATTCCTAGAGGCAGGAAGTTTAACTTTAATATGCAAATGTCCCATTGGACACCTTTCTAAAAATGCTACTGGAGGCGGTACAATGTCAAACTGCCACCTGCAGAAGCAGGAAACAGGAGTAAGTGGCCTGGTAACCACTGACTAAGCAAGGGTCGACAGGAGACTGTCAAATACAAACAACTTCCTTAAAAAAAAGTTTTCTGTTTTGTCGACAGTCACTGATTCCAAAAAGAAGGGGTGTGGGGACCTGCACTTTTGTCTTCACAGCCAGACAATGTGATTTCTACATCCCTCACCTCCATCACCAATAGCCTCCAGGGCCATCTGTCCCGACACCGCACCCTGTGACGGCAGGGGACCCTTTCAGGGAACAGCCGTGATGCCAAGGGGGCTCATAGAGACCAGCTTCCATCAGGCCCTGAACTCCACTTCTTTTCCCTGGAATCTCTTCTGAGCGTTGAGCACAGACCCAGAGTGATCCGACATGCACTATGAGGGAGGAGTTGCCCATCCCCAGCCCAGCACGACCAGGCCATGCAACCAAACCACCAAGAGCTCTCATCGGCCTCTGGGAAAGGAGGCCTGGTTTACCCTAACCCCTGCGGAGGTGTGTGCCTTCTCCCTCTAAGCCAGACAGAGACTTCCCACCTCCCCTCCACCACCCACCCCCCGACCCCCCCAACACTGACGTAGAATAACACACTGAGCCAGTCAGGAGACCTGCGGCCCAGCCCAGTCATTAGAAAAACACTTAATATGAGATTAAAGAAACAAGATTACCAAGAAAGGGCACTTATTTCCTCCCACCTACCGATCCAGTCCACTCTCCACGCTGTGCAGCAGGCCAGTCCTTTTGCTCCAGCCCTCCCCTGAGTAGGAGCAGGCAACCCCTGCCTGTGCGCCCACCTTCTCCTGGAGGGCTGGCCCTGACACATGTGCTCAATCCCATCACAGAGCAGCCAAGGGATGGAAAGCAGACCAAGGGCACTGCTGTCTGGGCTACTGAAAGCTGAGAATGGAGGACAGGTGCAAGCTCTCACTTAGCCCAGGGCGCCCACCCTGCCTGCGGCCCCGCACACTCTGGCGAGGGGCGGGGAGCACGGCCACTACTCACAGCCATGGTAGGAGGCGGGCGACCCCCCAGCCTTGCCGTACTCCTGCTCCGAGTAGCTGGTGGAGAGGTTGGGCTGGCTGGAGCCACGGCCAAAGGTGATCTGGTTGCTGCCCATGCCGCTGGCGACCTGGGCCATGCGCTCTTTGGTTTTGAGAGCCTGAGCCCTCTCAGCCTTCAGCCGCTCCTCATCCTTGAGGAGGGCCACGAGCTGCTTCGACTTCTCACGCACATTGATGCCCTGGTCCTTGCCATCGCGGTCCATGTACTGGAAGTCCTTCAGGGTCTGGATGGTGAAGATGTTCTCACGGCACTGCTGGGCCACCCGCTCGGAGCCTGTCTTGATGAGGTAGTCCAGCAGCGTCAGCGCCTTGTACACGTGCCGCCAGTTCTTGCCATGGTCGTTGAGCCGCTTCCACACCATGCTCATGATCTCTGAGAAGGCCACCACGTTGTAGGTCAGGTCTGCGATCTCAGTCATCAGAGAGCTGGACGGGCCCCACGGGTCATTGGAGGTGGCCTCACGGACTTTTATTTCAGCTTCTGAGTAATTGTTCACAATGTTTTTCATCTGCCGTCTGATAGATGAAGTCGTCATTTTTATTCTCTGTTACAAATATAAAGCCCTTCAAAGAGAGAAGCTTTCCTGTTCTGGGCAAGCTTGAGCCCTGCAAAGGTTCAGTCTCTGTAACAGATCTGCAGCAAGACCCCTGGCCGTCATTTCTCCCACTGGAGCCTGAGGTCTGAGAAGCCAGAAGGCATGACCTAGGGAAGAAAGAACACTCACTGTGTCCTGAGCTCCTCGGACGGCAGGAGGCTCTGGCTCAGACACGTCTGTGAACAGCAGGGACTGGGGAGCGGTGGGGGTGGGGTGATGGATGGATGTACTCCTGCCTCCCTAGGACGAAAGACATTCCGTCTTTCTTTCAAAACTACGGTAAGATCAGTATTACAAGTGAATAATGAACAAAATCTAAACTCAAGTTTAAGCCTTTGGGGAAAAAAAAGTAAACATTGTGACACTTGTTCTGTTTTCAAAGCATTTGCACTGGACAGCTCTCCTGTATTTTCATCGCACGGGAGAAGCTAGCCACAGAGGCAGCATAACAATGGGGATGTCTGTCCTGACAGATTTAAAATTATTTGTAGGAGTAAAAAAACTCTGGGAGTGTCTTAACCCCAAAATGCCGCTCTGCATCTTTAAAACTGCTCCCCATTTGGCTTTCGCCCACCACGTTTCTAACTGCTCCATGAGTACCACTTTTCTCCTTACCTTTTATAAAGGTTCCCAACTACTCTTCTAGACATGGCTATGGCCCTCCACTGGGCTTTCAATGTTTCCAGCATCTGGCCAGAGCTAATACAGCCTTAAAAGTAATCTAGTTCTACCCCAGTCCCCTCATTTCACACAGGAGAAAATGGAGGCCCAGGATTACACATTAATGGGTCCACACAGCCCTATGCTACAAACACCCTCATCCCCTCTCTCCAGAGAAGGACATTTCCTAAGCCACAGCCCCGACAGTGGGCTCTGGTGCATGACTCTGGCCTTGTTCACCAGCGAGCACCCAGCACCTGGCACTGTATCTGACCCGGATATAAACACTGTTGAATAAATTCATGGAACAGATTAAAAACAGTGTGCTTGTCCTCAGGAAAGGCCAGTCTAGCAGGGGATAGAGGTGGGCACAGGAGATTTGAGGACGCAAAGCAAGAACAACCAACTCAGCTGGCTCTTGGGGGCTTTCAAAGGCAGGCGCGGGAAGGACTTTCTGCCAAATCGCTCCCAGCGTATCTTCAAAGATGAGGAGACTGCCAGACCAAGGCATGAACTTCCTCTAACAGTCCCAACCTGCAAGGCATCTATCAGTGGTCTCTCTAAAATATTTAGGCTTTGAAGGAAAAAGTAAAATATGTGTCATAGTCAGAAAAATATATAGTCTACATAATCTGATTGGCTGCCCTCCATTTTCTTAAAGCTATGGACAAGAGCAGCTTTCAGAAGCTGGTGAGGAGGGGGAGATCTGAGGATGAGAAATTCCTGCAGGAGGAACTATGTTCAAGGCCAACTGGGTTGTACTCCTCACCTGAACTTTGCAGAGCGGAACTCCCGATTCCGGCGGTTAAAGACCGCCGTGATGCGTGAGGGGCTGCGCGGCCATGCCAGTGCCAGCAGGAGCCCAAGGCACTCCCAGGCTGCTCCAGCTTTTACTAGGGACTTCTGTGGCTCTGCTGCATTTGTCACGAGAACCTCAGACCTTATTTTCCCTATTTTAGAACTTCTCCCCCTCAACGTCAGGATTGGGCTGTGAACCCTTAAACATCTCCCCTCCCCGCAAACATCTGCCAGGTGCTAACTCCTGAAAGCCCAGCCCTGAACACATACCATCCTCAAGAACAACTATCTTATTTCTAGAACCTGAGTTTTGTTCTTCCTCCTTTTTGAATGGTTTGCATGCTTCACTTTCCAAACGTTCCTTCTCATTTTGCCATTACCAGCTTGCTGAGCCTGAAATGACATACATGCAAAAGCAACTCAAACAGGATCATTTCTCACCTTGGGGGTTCTTCACTCGAGCCTGGGGAACTGTGGTCAGCTCACAGGACTAAACATCCGATTGCTTACTAAGGACCTCCAGCCCAGATATGAGGGACAGTGGGTGGCAGAGAGGCAGGGGACTGTCCAAGCCAGAGGGAAAAATAAACCTTGTTAACGGTCTAGACCAAGACAGCACCCCACCCCCAAAAAGTGGGAGGACTCCTTTTCATAGACTAAAGCCAAAGGGACAGACATCATTAGAACATCAGTAACTAGAAATCCAATTCTATCACTAGGTACTACTTAGAACTATTTTATGATAAGTGATGAACGAAGCTCTGAGTTTGTACAATTCTGTTATAACTTTAAATATTTTTACATGGAGATAGCAAAATGACTTTGAGTTGGGATTTGCTGTTGAAGGCAAACAATCTTTCTGTGCCTACCGAGCGAGCCAGAAGAGGAGCCATAAGGCATCCACCAATTTCCATGGATGAGATAATCGGGGATCCCAACGCCCACACCCCTACCACACCTCACTCCAGCCCCAGCCCTGAAAAGCCTGTTTTGAAATTGTATTAATAAAAATCATTTTATTAAGAATCAGAGTTTCCAAAAAACATAGGCAAAAATCTCTTGGACATAAACATGAGCAACTTCTTCATGAACATATCTCCCCGGGCAAGGGAAACAAAAGCAAAAATGAACAAGTGGGACTACATCAAGCTGAAAAGCTTCTGTACAGCAAAGGACACCATCAGTAGAACAAAAAGACATTCTACAGTATGGGAGAATATATTCATAAAAACGTATCTGATAAAGGGTTGACATCCAAAATATATAAAGAACTCATGCACCTTAACAAACAGAAAGCAAATAATCCAATTAAGAAATGGGCAGAGGACATGAATAGACACTTCTCCAAAGAAGAAATTCAGATGGCCAACAGGCACATGAAAAGATGCTCCACATCGCTAATCATCAGAGAAATGCAGATTAAAACCACAATGAGATATCACCTCACACCAGTGAGGATGGCCAACATCCAAAACACAAACAACAACAAATGTTGGCGAGGATGTGGAGAAAAGGGAACCCTCCTACACTGCTGGTGGGACTGCAAATTAGTTCAACCATTGTGGAAAGCAGTCTGGAGGTTCCTCAAAAAACTCAAAATAGAAATACCATTTGACCCAGGAATTCCACTCCTAGGAATTTACCCTAAGAATGCAGCAGCCCAATTTGAAAAGGACAGATGCACCCCTATGTTTATTGCAGCACTATTTACAATAGCCAAGAAATGGAAGCAACCTAAGTGTCCATCAGTAGATGAATGGATAAAGAAGATGTGGTACATATACACAATGGAATATTATTCAGCCATAAGAAGAAAACAAATCCTACCATTTGCAACAACATGGATGGAGCTAGAGGGTATTATGCTCAGTGAAATAAGCCAAGCCGAAAAAGACAAGTATCAAATGATTTCACTCATATGTGGAGTATAAGAACAAAGAAAAAAACTGAAGGAACAAAACAGCAGCAGACTCACAGAACCCAAGAACGGACTAATAGTTACCAAAGGGAAAGGGACTGGGGAAAATGGGCGGGAAGGGAGGGATAAGAGGGAAAAAGGGGCATTACGATTAGCAGATGTAATGTTGGGGGGGCACGGGGAGGGCAGTACAACTCAGAGAAGACAAGTAGTGATTCTATAGCATCTCACTACGCTGATGGACAGTGACTGTAATGGGGTTGGTGGGGGGGACCTGATGAAGGGGTAGTTTAATAACCGTAATATTGCACATGTAATTGTAGATTAATGATAATAAAATAAATTATATTTAAAAAAAAAGAATCAGTTTCTGATGCACAAGATAATCACTGGTACGCACACTGAATTGATAAAATCCAACCAACAGCACAAAGTCACACATCCCAGCCGGCCTCCCAGTCACTCTGGACAGTACACACTTCTGTCAGTCATTCCAAAACACCTTGGGAGCTCTGCAGAAGCCATGTCCGAAGCCACAGTCTACTCGGCATGGGAAGGGACACTTAGTTCTCAGTGCTTGGGAAGATTCTTTAAACCAAGTGATATTTCATTTCCATCCTGGAAATGGAATCTGTTGTTTCTGCCTGTGCAACATCCATATCCCCTTGTCTTGGAAAGAGCCCCAGTCTTCCATGGGGGAAGTGGCCAGAGCAGGCCTGGCCCAGGCTCAGCCAATCAAAGCACCACGGGCCCCCAGCCACAGCCAGAGCAGGGGCAGGGTGACAATTCAGACTGGACTGCCTGGAGACCTCGCTGGATGGGCCCTCATACTGGGGAGAGCAGCAGGGCTGCTGAGCAGCTAGAAGCCACCACAGGGCCAGGGTTCACCTAAGTCTGCAGCCGACACAGAAGCAAGCAAAGAGCTGAGGGAAGGAGGATGAGAAGGACAGAACATCAGCTGACCCTCTGGGCCCACCTGTGCGGTAGCCATTTATTTCCTGAGCTTCTCAGCAGCACAAGCAAGTGCAGCCATCTGTGACCTAGAGCAACATGCGCTCTTGTCACCCACAGCAGCAAGCCCTGTGCAACAAGCACACAGAGGAAAGCAGGCAACCCCAGAACGGCAGGCGTACGGTGGTGGGACACAGGCAGCGACGCAGACACACCAGCGGGCTCTCCTTACTCACCCGATCTGTGGCCTCTTGCCAGAGAGGCTCCTCACCCCTCAAAATGCAGCACCCCGAAGGTCTCAGTTCACCACTATTTTTCGAGTGGCTTATGACGGGGACCACAAAGTAACAACTGGATCACCACCGTTGCAGGGGACAGGATTGGGGAGAAACACTCTGGCATATTTGAAAATACAACCAGAATTCAAAAGATAGTGGAGACTAGAAATAGACTGCGAATGGCAAACAGAACAAAACTAAACAAACAAACTATTCCAAGTCAGTCTAGAGTGATGCCCCGAGAGGCAAGAAGAATTCCATAAAAATGTGCTCCAAGGGCTTGCGGGACTGGGTGGGGAAATGTTTTTAAAATCTAGATCCGGATCATGGGAAAGAGAAGAGGCTTTCCGGGACTGCAGTGGCTCAGGTGGGCTCCTAGTTATGCCCACGTGCCTCTGGCCTTGCCCTTCTTGACGCTAGGGGGGCTGGTGGGAAGTGGGGGGCTGGGAAGACCCTCACCTGTCCATGTGGTCTACACCAAATCCCTAAGGGGATTTTGGCAGCAGCTTCTCAGTGATCAGGGATCATTATTAGGGATCAAGAGCAACTATGAGCCAAGAGCACCACTGCCTCTCCCTCCTCACCAAAGCTGTCCCGGGTCAATCCAGCCACAGCCGACAAATATTACTGAGCTGAGCAGACTGACCTGAACCCTCCCCAGATGGCAGCGCCAGCTCTCTGTGGCCGGTGAGCAGACTGACCTGAACCCTCCCCAGACGGCAGCCCCAGCTCTCTGTGGCCGGTGAGCAGACTGACCTGAAAACCTTCCCCCAGACAGCAGCTCCAGCTCTCTGTGGCCAGTGAGTGGACTGACCTGAAAACCTTCCCCCAGATGGCAGCCCCAGCTCTCTGTAGCTGGCAGCCTCCCATGACATGCCATGTGCTTCATATTTCTCAAGGCAGGTGACAGGGACAGCTGTGGGAGAGAGGAGCCACTTGTCCTGCAGTGTCCCACCAGTGTGGCCCACTGACCGTTTATACCAGAATCTCCCAGGGAGGCTGTGCAAAACTCCAGACACACAGTGCCTCTGGGTGGCACTGAGGGAGTCCAACACTCTTACCATGCCCCCATAGTGATTTCCAGACTTACTGAAGCATGTGCCATGGTGTCACTGAATGACATCCATCAGCACTAAGTTTGTGAAATCCTCTGAATCCTTGATTGGTCAGCTTTAGTTGTCCTGTGTGGACAGTCCCTGAGGGAGGAGAATCTCCATCTTTCTACTGGGGAAACGGGGACCACGACAACTAAAGGAGGCTCTGTCAGCAGGGGGCTGAGCGCACAGCTCACACAACCCAACCGAGCTGACTCTCCCGAAGACAACGGTCCCATTAGGACAATATGGACAGTGCCACATTCTTTTCCACAGCGATCACTTCAGCCTAAAGAGAAAGGACTATTATAACTCTGCATCAGCCAAGCCAGCAATAACTTAGCCTGACGACTACTGCGCGTGTTAAGGGGAGAAATGAAAGGAAAACACTAATCCTTTACTTGACACGTACCAGAAAAACTGCGATTCAGTCAAAAAGTGCTCTCTTTACTAACTGAATGCAGGCATCTATATTCCAATGACTTCTTGGGTTAAAGAAATCAAATCCTGTTATCAGTATGCAAAAAGTGAGCTAAAAAAACAAACCCCGCATTCATACATTCAAAGGATCTTGAGGGAAAAACAAACATTTTACACTTGACTTCTGGATGACAAGCAGGCCAAGTTAAACTGTCCATGCACTCTCCTGTTTCTCTTCTGGGGAAGGAAGAACCCCATGGGAGTATCAGTTAAGCAGGTAGGAAGGACCCCCACCCCATGCTGGACAACGCCACTCTTCACACAAGGCAGGAGGTCCTCCTGCAAACAGCCACCTGTGCAGGTTCTCCCAGGACCCAAAAGCCACTGGAACAAGCACAGGGACCTCAAATTAGGTATCAGACAACCTCCTATGAGTATGTGTCCTTAATTTTTCTAAAAGCAGAAACTAAGTACTGAAACACACATGAAGAATTTAATTTTCCTTACCAATGTGCCCTGACCTTTTAGTCTCTGGGAAGAACAGCCTATGGGTGCAGACTACATAGGTGTTGAAATGCAGTCATTTTTAAAGATCCTGTGAAACAAGGACCAGGGTCAGGAGACCTGGTGATGGCCATTCCAGCTGTGCAGGCACTAACTCTCACTCCCCTGATGTAGGAAATGGGGGTGTGGTGAGCTGCACCTCCCTTACAGGTTTGGAGGTCAAACACCCTGATAGCAGGACCGGTGGGATGCGTAAACATGCCACAAGGGAAAATAATTCTGTAACGCCCACCCACTCCTCTTCTACTTCTCAAAGTAGTTTTGCGAATGACCAATCATGGACATTATACCAAAGATCATACCAAAAAGCAAACACGGTGTGGTAGGGCACACAGAATCAGGAGACAGGAAACCAGGGATCTAAGTCCAGAGCCGTGACCACCATGGCACCAGGTCAGACAGTGACCAGGCTCCTCCCTTCTAAGATGATGGGTAGACCAGATGCTCTCCCCAAATCCTTCAATTCCCAAAACTCTCTTTCTACAGATGGCTCAATCCCCTGCCGTCTCCACAGTGTCACGGGGAGCCCATGCTTCTGACCAGGCCTGGCCACAGGTCACTGACTGAGGGGCCACAAGCCTATTGGCAGCTGTTTCTCTTGGCCTGTGGGACAACATGGGGCATAGGCAGGGTTTCCTGTGGGCTTCCTCAGCACCCTTCCCTCCTCCAAAGAAGGCAGCTTATGTGTGACCCCTGGGCTTGAGAGTTACCATTTCTAACAAGCTGTGGCTCTACTACCAGGACACTCACTGACGACAGGTGACAATGCCACCTAGAGACAGGGAACCACACAAGGGGGCACTGGATGGTCTGACACACCCACCCCACCCCACGAGGCAGGCCCAGCCATGGCTTACAGTTTGATCAGTACAATTTTCCAGCCTGAGATATTTGAAAAAAATGTAGAGCTACCTGGGAAAATTTAGAATTCCCATGATTTCATGCTTAATTCAGACTGGGCTGGTCACAGTGGTGGCACTAAACACCGAGCTGTCGCCATCTCCTGAGGAGCTGACACGAGAGTGGAAGCAGAGGAAGGATGAGCCATGGATGCCCTCGGCCAGGGCCCCCGGATGTGGCTCCAGGCTCAGCGGCTGTCCAACACTCCCCTCAAAAGGAGCTCAGGGTGCTTGCCAAGGGGATCCTTGCAGGTCACGACAGGTGTTTCCACAGTGTGTTAGCACAGAGCCAAAGCCATGAGAAAAACGTGTGGTTTGCTCACCTGTGCCCTTAAATCAGCAGTTCTGGAAGGTCGTGTCCGACTCTCCCCACAGCGACTGTGGAGGAATGAGGCAGATCTCTGTGAGCAGCTGAGGTAACGAGTTACTTCCATGGACTTCAGGTAGTGATGGCTGGTGTCCAGCAACCCTCACAGGCTGGCCCTTGGTCCCCATCTCTACCCCAAGCAGCACAGGGGCAAGGCAGTGCCAGAGACCAGGCAACAGGCTCACCCTGGCAAAAGCTCAAAGGATAAGCCGAATGATCCTAAAATTGGGCCCTGCAGTACCTGGGGAAGGACAACACTTGAAGTGTAACTCGTGCCACCCATGTGCTGAACTCTCTTTTCCCATCACTTTCCTTATTACTGGAACAATCTGCTCACTGTCACTTCAGAGACACCCATGTGCCAAGCTGGTCCCCACCACAGCCTCTCCCCACCTGGCTTCTTCTTGTCATTTACATCTTACATCTCCTCCCTCATCCACCAGTCAGTCACTCGATCAAGCCACCAGTTTTAGTTTTCAGCAGAGCCCCCCTCTCAACAGAACATCACCTTGTCTATGAACCTGCTGATCTGAGTATCTCCCAGGCCCCCAGGCCCTCTGTGGAAGCAGGGCCCTGCCTGTCTTCACGGCTCTCTCTTCTGTGCTTAGAACAGAGCCTGGCACACAGTGAACACTGAGTGAATGAACACAGGGGCAAAAACTAAAATTTTTAAACATTATCTCTAATCCTGTTCACTCAGAGACCACCAGAGTTACCACCTGGGGCCACTCCCCCAACTCCTGTCCCCTTTTGGTCTCTGTCACTGGAGGTAAAGCCAGCTGCTGCACCCTACATTCTGACTTGTCTGCCCAATAATAAACTGCCTGCGGATATAGGCTGTCACCACTGCTGCTCAATAAATGTTCCCCACATGAATGAACAGCCACCTGGGCCCCATGGGGCAGCGTACCTGCCCTGGAGCAGAGACCGCGGAAGCCCCCACAGCCTGGGCTCGGGAGCAAAGCCAGCCAGCCTCGGACAGCAGGCAAGAGCCCAAATGGATACTTCTCATTCCGACCACATGGATCTACACCCTGCCTTTCCAGGTGGGTGATCTGAGGCAAGTCAATGAGCTTTCCTGAACTTCTATTTCACTACCTGTCAAAAGGAGGTATTGACAGCTATTGCTCAGGGTTGTGGTGAGGAGGTGCCTTCACAGGGACTGGGAATAATAGGTGTAAAAAATAAAAATACCTGCTTCCTCTCCCCAGCAGCACCCAGGCGAGTATGTCTATAAGAATGTTTCTCAGCACGTCCCTGAGGACAACTCAAAAACAACTTCCAAGGGAGAAGACGAAAGCCTACAGATGCCTCTCTATGACAAATGTGCAGGGTGGAAACTGCCTGCCGGTTGCTAGGTGGTACTGCCTACCAGCCCCTCTTCCCAGACCATACATACAACCTGCTACACACAGTCACCAGTTCCATCTCTTCTTTGCAGCTGGCATTTCCAGAAAAAGTCTCAGGTGTGCTAACTCTTTGATCGTAGTCATCATAATAGGATAGACTTAACAACAGCAATAGAAAATAAAAGAGGCTCTCTAACTAGAAGCCAGCAAATACTGAGTCCTGACTACATGCCAGGCATGTTCTAAGAACTTGATACATGTCTACTCAATGACTCTTCATAACAGTCATAGGGGTAGTTACTATTATCCTCATTTTACAGAGGAGGAAGTTGAGGCCTAAGCTGCATTGCCTGCAGGTGGCAGTACCAGGACTGGACCCCAGGCCTCTGGCTTCTGGTCCCATTCTCTGAAGCCCTATTCCTATTCTATCTGGCTTCAGTGAAATCCAATGCTCAAAGTCATGAAAACAATGAACTTTTCCTTCTGAATCTGCAGACCTAGAAAGGCCCCTCTTGTCTAGATGTTTAAGAGGCCAGAAGATGACAGAGAAGCAACTGTTTTCCTAGCCCCTGTTCAGTGGCCCATAGGGGGTCTTCTCCCCAGCCAGCTCACCAAGTCGAGAGCGGAAACAAAGGTGGTGGAGCTGGAAGGGCCTCTGGGCCCCCGTGTGTGGGCACAGAGTCCAGAGTGGTCTGATGCTGTACTGGGATCGGCCCTGGCGTCCCAGCTCCTTCCAGTGCAGCCAACCAAAGGAAAGGTTTGAATGCTCTTCAAAGAAAGTTTCACCTTAAATGTGTAGGTCCTACAAATAAATCAGGGTAGAAATCTGAATACTACAGAGACTCCAAAAGGATGTTTTAAGATGTGTTCCTCAGAAGTCACACCCTTAAGAAACAATGTCTCTTTGGTTATAACTGTCTTCTACTCAATCAGTCACATCAACTTTAAAAACCTAGGAAGTCTGTATTATTTCCTTTAAAATAGCTGTCATCTGAAATACCACTCAGAAGAAAAACGGGTCTCGATGCTGAAAGGTAAACTTCTTTTGGTACAGAAGAAAAGTATTATTTCCCTCCTTCCTCCTCTGCTGGAGACATTCCTAGTGTTTTATTTACTCTGCAACACTGACTGGATACATTAGAAGGAAATGTTCTTCTAACTCTTAAATGTCAGCGTCTGCCTCAGAAAAGGCAGGCGCTAGCCCTGCTGCCTTCCTGCTACTCCTGTTAAGTTTTATTATGTCCAATTGGGTGCATATAAAATAAGCACAAACCACATGTGAGGCACAAACAAAATGAGCCCCTGTGATCCCATGGCCCCTCAAGGCCTGAAGCATGTCCACAGTGCCCACCCACAGAGCCCTTCCTCTCCCCACATCCTCTGCCCCAGGCAAACAGCTCTGGCTCTGAGTTCTTCGGTCTCTTGCTTTTTTTTTTTTTAATTTTTACCACAAGTGTTGTAAAACCAAACAATATACAGTCTTCCACAGCTTGCTTTTGTCATACACTATTACATTTCCGAGCTTCATCCATGTTGCTACATCTAGCTAGCTGTGGGCCATCCATTTTCACTGCGGTGAAATATTTGACTAAGTCTATATTTGACAGCTTCCCCACTCCCTGTCCTGTCGGTGGACATCTGGATGACTTCTAGATTCGCAATCGGGAACAGGGCTGTGTGCGCATGCTGCCTCCTGAGACACAGGCACCAAGATCTTCTAGAGGATGCTCTGAGGAGCAGATCCCATTACACGGCACACAAATGTTCCCTGCAGCGTATTTTTAAACTACCTTTGCTGTCCTGTTTTATAATATCATTTTATCACTACAGAGCAAAGATGGACTAATGGTTTAGTTGATGTTAAATTCAACAAGTATCTTTCACACACTCACTGCATGTAAAGAACAACGCCAACAGGCACAGGGAGTTAGGGACGCACAAGACATGGCTTCCAGGTTGGCTGGAGGCACGACAACCCCACACCGGACAACAAAGGCAGATTCCAAGCTGGGAGCTCCTTGCGGCTCACAGATTGGGACATTGGGATGGGCTGTGGTGCCTCTGAGGCAAGGGCACTGGAGAATGGGGTGTAGCACAGGGAGCAGGGGAGTACGGCGACAGCAGGCATGTGGGAATGCAGGGCATTCAGGGGCGGTGCAGGCTGGCCCAGGCTGCACCCTGAGGGCCTCACTCAGCACACGAAGATGTCTGGACTGGCCAACTTCGGTTATTCACCTTCAAGACTGTTGCCATATCCTCCAAATAATATTAATAATAACATGTCACACTATGAACAGAGGACTTACTATGTGCCAGGTACTGTCTATGAATCATCTCACTTACTTACTACAAGTGACAGTACTGTTTGTTTAATGTTTTCATTAAATCAATTTACTTTTAAACTCAAACATCCACTTTAGGGAATAATATAGGTAGCATTGCTATGGCACGTCGGGTGGGGGGGCATGTCCTCCTGCTTGTTTTGTTTTTATTGAGATATAATCACATAGCATAAAATTCACCATTTTAAAAAAGATAACTGACACTCACAATCTAGTATATCCACAGTGGTGTACGATCAGCATCACTGTCCAGCCCCAGAACCCTTTCATCACCCCAAAAAGAACCCCTGTGCTGGTCTGCAGTCACTCCCCATGGCTCTCTCCCCCAGCCTCTACTTTCTATCTCTATGGACTTGCCGATTCTGGACATTTTACACAAATGGAATCATATAGTATGTGGCCTTTTGTTTCTAATTTCTTTCGTTCAGCACATTTTTTTAGAGGTTCCCCCAAGTTGCGTTATGTATCACTACTTCACCCCTTTCTAGGGCTGAATAACCTGTCACTGTATGGATGGACCACCTTCTGTTTATCCACCTCATCAGCTGGAGGACAGCTGGGTTGTTTCCATTTTTTTGTGGCTATTATGAATAACGCTGCTGTGAACATTTGTGTCCGAGGTTTTATGCTGACATACGCTTTCCGCTCTCCTGGGTACAAACAAGTGAGGAGTGGAACTGCTGGGTCATATAACAGTAACTCTATTTTCAGCTTTTGAGGAACTACCAAAGTACTATGGTATTTTTAAGATAAAGAACTAGTAAAATGCATACTGTTCAACTGCATACCATTTAAAATTATTTTAGGAAATAGTGCTGAAGGGAAAGCTACTGAACTTGGTTTTGTTTTGTTCGGGAGCAGAGGAGGGACACTGCCGGCACAGCACCTCCACAATCCTGACCAAGGTGCAGTAGGGAAGGAGGAGCATGGCAGAAACAGGAAGCCCGCTTGGAAGAGACCAGGCCTGCATCTGGGTACAGCAGGGGAATAGGAAAGGGCAGGAGATGGACATGAACACAGAGAAGGACAGTCAGCCCCTGACAAACAACTGTCAGTGTGGGGTGACATGCTGGGAGTGGGAAAGTCAGGAGAGCACCCTTAGCGGTATGCAAAGTGGGGAGGGTGTGCAGGCTGCAGGAGAAGGAAGAGGCAAAATAGGTCGTTTCATTTCAGACAAATGTAGCTGGAGGTGCTGGCAGGACAGGCATGGAGAATGGAGCTGGTCAAGTGGCAGCCGGCACCTGGGACTGGGGAGGGGCACTGGGGCGGCACGCTCCTCTGGGGAGAGTGGGGGAGAGGACCTGGTGAGGGCAGAGGAGGACAGGGGTGAGGATGCAAGTCAGAAGGTGAGTGGCCATGGGGCAAAGTCCAGAAGGGCCAGGCACGGGGGCAGGAGACGGAAGAGAATCACCCAGTGCAGGGGAGGGAAGG
This sequence comes from Smutsia gigantea, assembly GCA_032199065.1. Classification (NCBI taxonomy): domain Eukaryota; kingdom Metazoa; phylum Chordata; class Mammalia; order Pholidota; family Manidae; genus Smutsia; species Smutsia gigantea. Next base: position 648,976 of record JAVSCE010004909.1, on the reverse strand, counting down.
GCAGAGAGGTTTCAGGGAGTGGCGCTCATGGAAAGGGACAAAGAAAGTCCAGAGGATGCAGGGAGAATGGTGTTTTGGGTGCTGTTCACAGGAGTGGGCAGACTAGGAGAGCTGTGCCTTCTAATGACATCAATTAATGGCTCACACACCCTTAAAGGGGAAGCCACATGGAACCTCCAAGATCTACTGCATCATGGCCCATACCTCTGGGGCGCAACACCTTCCCCAGTCTCAGGGCAAAACTGCATTCATCATCCCCCTGCCCCAAGTCTCCACCTGCCCCCAATTCCTCCTCCCTCTAGGGATCCTCTGCGGGAGGATCCGAGGATCCACCACCTGCTGCTTGGCCAGCCAAGCTGGAGGCCTTAGAGCTTGCCTGGGCTTCCGGCTCTCCCTCCACTTCTCCTCCTTCCTCTCATGACCTCTGGACTGCATGCTCCCGGGGGACAGAGGCCCTGACTGTCTCCACACTACCGCCTGCCTCACAGAGCCTGGCGCGGTGCCTAGTACACATCTGCCACAGGAATGGATGACTCCACGGGGCACCGAGTCCAACTCCCACCTGCTGGCGCGCTCCCTCCCCCCGGATCTCTGCTCCCATCCATACCCTCATCAAACTGCCAAATCAAGGACCCGCAAATTCTTTCAGGGAACATAACATGGCCTATCAATATTCTTGTAGCTTAAAAACAACTTGGTAGAGTGGAGAGATGGCTGCCCTTTCCACCATTTTTTAGCTGCCTCACCGAATCTCTGTCCTCTCTGGCAAATGGAAATGGTGGCCTGTGGGATGCCACAAGATAAAGGACATGAAAGAGCTGTGAACGGAGGTAAAAGGTTTTACTTCTGCTATGATTTCTACATTTGCCACATGCTTTTCAGGCCTCACTGGTCCCCTCACTGGCCGGCTCCAAAGAAAAGCAAACTGGGAGCAAGCTGACATCTGGAGATGACCGTACTTCTGAGTCAATTTCACACTAAATTTAACAAGCAGAAACAAACAGCAGTCTGCATACCATATAATTTTTTAATTCTTAAAAGATTATAAGTATGCTGCCAAATGTCAAAACACAAAAGCCAAAATGAAATTCAAGTTATTTTCCTCTTGGTTTTATCTCCATTAGCCAAATGCTTTTGTTCAAACAATGTTTACAATGCCATTGTCCTGCTTTGTTTAGAAAAATAATAAAGCGGTGTTTGAGCGTGTTCACAAATCTGCCCAGCTTCTCCAGTACCCAGAAAACACTCTAGTTTAGAAGTTCATTTGTGCCAAAGACTGAGGAAGAACTGTTTACATGTCTCAGAAATACACCGGCCACATCAATGCCCCCCAAATCATCCTGCTTCAGTCACGGGAGTTGGAGGGGGAAGATAACCACGCCGTGAGAATGGGGCTGTCCTTCACCACATTTATGCTTCACAAAGAAAACATGACCCAGAGGCCTGGGGAAGGCCGGGCCTCTCCCCTGATCACAGGTTCTGCTATGGCTGGTCAGAGTCACCAAGGTGAGTGCCTACTAGGTACTAAAATTCGGTAAGGGAGGCATTTTACAGGTGAAAAGAGAGAGGGTAAGTAACTCAAAGCAAGCCACAGGGCTGGGGCGAGGTCTGAGCCCCTCTGCTGGAGGCACCACGCCTCCTGTGAAAGCTTCACATTACCTCCATAAGGCTGCCCTCTCTCCTCTGCAAAATCATTACACACTTCCAAGCCCTTTGGAAGATTCAAGCTTTCCCACCAACCAGTTTTCAAGGTTGACCATTTAGTCCCAGTAATTTTTACCCAGGCACTTCTATTTTAGGAATGAATCCTTTCCAGACTGACCTGTCCATAAACAATCGCTCTCTCAGGCTCCAGGAATGCCCCTTTCTCCTCTCCACGGTAATTCCTTCTCTTCACCAAGTCCTTCCAGGTCCTCCCCTTTGGGCCTGCAGCAGAGCTGCACTTCCCCACCCGAGAAGTCAGCCATGGCGCTGGCCAGTAAAATGTGATAGAAGGATGTGTGAAACTGTCCAGTGAGCACTTTAAAAGCCAGCGTGTAACTGTCCACTTCCCAATATGGTGATGCTGGAGGAAGCCTGTGTGAAACGGAGCCCCCTTATCTACCCAAGAGAAGGGAAAATGTGCCCACACACAAACATGTACCAGTGTTCACAGCAGCCAAAAGGGAGGACCAGCTTTGTCCATCCACAGATGAATGGGGCAATAAAGGGTGGTGTAGCCATACAGTGGGATGTTATTCAGCCTTAACAAGGAATGAAGGGTACTGCCACAGGATGAACTTTGAAAACATGCTGAGTGAAAGAAGCCAGACACAAAAAGCCACATATTGTATGATTCCACTTACACAGGCAAATGCACAGACAGAGAGGAGACTGACAGCTGCCGGAGGCTGAGGGAAGATGGGGAGGGGGGTGCCTGCCTAATAGCCACAAGGTTTCCTGGGGTGGTGAGATGCTCTGAAGTGCGACTGGGCTGATGATCGTACGACTCTAAGCATACTAAAAACTACTGAACTGTGTATTTCAAATAAGTGAACTTCATTGAAAGGTACGTAAATTATATCCACGAAGCCATTAGTAACAACCAAAAGAAGATGGCACCACCATCCGCCGGGTCCGTGAATGACTAAAATGACCACACACACTGGACAGGCAGCACGAGCAAGAAAAAAGACTGCTGGGTCAGGCCATTGAAACGTGACAGGCTGGTTGTTTTCATGGCATCAAGTAGACCATCCCCATAGAGACCCAAACACTTCCACACTATTGTATGTTCATGGTGAAAACATGTCTGTAACCAATTAACTTAAAATCCTGGAGGGAAGCCAACACTGTGGCTCTGTCCCAGGAAGCACCAAATTCCGCCCCAAGGCCACAGTCCGAATCTTTTAAGCACAGGAGATGGGGATAGTGGTACTTCAAGAATCTGGCTAGATCAGAGTAATTCCTAGCCTGAAAAAATATTTACGATTCATAACACGATGAACTAATCTTCCAAAAATGTAAAGAGCTCACAGAGACTAAAAAATAAACCACCAATAATCCAAGAGAAAAATGGGGAAAGAATTGTCCACAAAAAAATATAAATGGTCCATAAAAACACAACATGGTCAGCTCCCACTTCAGAAAAATTGCAAAATTGAAACTATACTGAGATGCTCTTTATACCTGTCAGGATGGCAAAAATCCAGACATTTCACTAACCCTTCCAATAGCGAGGCTTGGGGGAAAGAGGCATTCAGACTTGCTAGTGGGACTGCAAAATGGAACAACCCCTGTGGAGGGCAATCTGGCAAAATCTATCAAAATTACAAATGTGTTTTCCCTCTGACCCAGCAATGTCCCTGGGGCCCACTAGCTTACAGATTCACCCACACGTGTGCGGAAGGACGCACAGGTAAGATTACTCCTTGCAGGCATGTCATGGAACAGCATGTTGGAACTCCCCATGTGCCTCTGTACAGGGGATGGGATTTAAAACAAAACAAAAGGAACAACTTCACAATATTACATAGCTGAAAGAGAATGACATTAATTCTCCATGTACTGACGTGGAAAATTTTCTAGGTGTGTGCTCTTTTATTTAACACAAAGGGAGAAATAAAAATATAGGTGTGTTTGGTTTTTTGTATAAAGAAATAAATGCTGGAAGAATATTCAGACTACTAAAAGCAATTATTTATTAGGGACAAGGGGGAGTGGGGTGGACGAGGTCAGAGGTGAAGGACAGTATTTCTCAGAGTATACTTTAATATCATTTCAAAACTATGTGAATATACTTCCTATTCAAAAGAGCACTTAAAAAAATATATCAAAGCCTTTGCCAATGGTCCAAGCACCTGTACGCTAAGTAGCACAGGCATGACCTTAACCCCCACCCGCATCCGTGCCCTGCAGCCTGTCAATCTGTTAGACCTCCCCCCAGACAGCTGTGAAAGCTAGAGGGCAGGGACCACCACCAGACAGCGCTGAGTCTGTGCCTTGCAGGTATGAACCCCTCAGGCTTCACACCTGGAAGGCTGCAAATGGCCCCTGGCAGCTTATTCCCTCACCCACCCTGCTTTCCAGCTGGTGCGAGCTGCCCATCTCCCAGCGCTTTCCTGCACTGCCTGTAGACTCAGGCACCACCACCTACTTCCTATGTGGCCCTGAGAAGGTCTGTGTCTCTGATCATTGGTAGGAAGGTCAAGGAAGGCACGAGCTACAAGTACCTACTTGTGCAGCCCATGTGTCCTCAGCACCTGCTACCTGCTGGGTAGTGGCACGGTGCAGGGGGAGGCAGATCCATCAGACACAACCCCTGCCTGCGAAGAGTTCATGTGACACAGCCCAGGGGAGCAGGGAAACAGGTGACACCTTATAACAGAAGCGTAGAAGATACAGGCCGGGCATGCAGCATGCCAAGGGATGGCCAAGTGAGTGGGCAACAGGCCGAGCGCATCCAAGCAGAAGGGGACCAGGCGCCCAGCTTGGCAAGTGAAGATGGGGGCAGGGAGAGGCGAGGTCGGAAGAGGAGTCTGCAAGCCAGGCGGGGACAGGCCTGAACGCCGGTGACAGAGAACCTGGACTCTCCCCAAGCCTCCCAGGCCCCTGATCTCAAGGACCATCTGTGAACACGCCTTCATCCATCTCCCTCCAGGCAGACGTTGGCCTTTGCCCTGGAACCTAGCTCTCCTCACCGTGAGACAGCACAGCCAGCCTGGCCTGTTAAACTGGGGAATGGGGAAAGTATAAAGAGGAAAAACAAAAGCTGCAAGTGAGAAGGCAAAGCTTTAGCTCTCAAAGGTGTCATCTTCATTTGTCTGGAAATTTCCCTGTGAAGTGACTCAATGCTCAAAAGATGCCAAATCAGGGAGGTGCTGCCCTCATATTCAACAAAAACAACAGAAAAACCATTATTTCCACATCATCTACTGAAAGGAGAGAAACCTCAGGCTGACAATTTCAAACTATATTTCCAAGAGCCTCACAGGGCAATTAAAAAAATAAAAACTCTCATTTCCAAGCAATTGGCTCAGGAGCCAGTATGTTACAGAACGAGGGTTTTTCTTTTAAGGAAGACATTTGTTTCTCTTTTCCATGTTCTAAACCTATTTTCTTTTTTCTTCCAAATGAAAAAAAGAAAAATCTTTCATAGAAGCCTTTAGATTTCTAGTGAAAGGATTTCTCAGATACCCACTCATCGGTAGTGTAATGTAACACACACATGCAAACATGATGAGTCTGTAAGCCCTGCCTGCCACCGCCAGCCCCTGTGCTAGACACTGCACACAGCAGCCTACGGTCCTCCCAGATGTGCAGTCTTGCGAGAACTTTGCACTGGGATTGGCCTGGAGCCCTGCCCGTGGCTCATACCAGTGGACAGAGATCAGGGATCCTTTCCCAGCGAGGGAGACCTGCTCACAGGGATTCATGAAAAACCCTGGACTGTCCACATGCAGCATCAATGTGAAGGATCCCAAAAGGAAACCATTAGACTTGGATATCCACGCTCACTGTGAAGAGACCCAGCTGACTTACAGATGAACCAGCAATTTGGGTTGGATCAGAGTGAGCTGGTGAACCTCAGGCAACCACATTTCCTGAGGAACTGGCCGGTATTACTCTCTGGAGACTCCTGAAAAGAGTGGCAACCCACTGTGGTAAGAACATGCTGACACCTATTACCAACTCATCTCATCCTCACTCCAACCCGACCTCACCAAAGGAAAAAGAAACAGGACCACGGCCAGCGTGAATGCTGCCCTCACCGACCAAGAGAGAACCAAAGCATTTCCCACTGGGGAGGACCTGGATGCCATGTAGGCCTACCTCTCATTTAAATCATGGATGGGGAAACTGTGGCCCAGAGCGCATTAAGTGACTGCCCAAGGAGCGGGGCCACCCCACCCTGAAGTCTGAAGTACATGCTATTGGTCTTCAGATCCACTGTCCAGCCCTGAAATCCTCCTCCCCACCAGACCAGTTCTGCCGCCACACTCCCTCTCAGCGCCACAGCCTCCCCCAAGTCAGGGTCTCCTCCTCCCTCACCCACAGCCACTTGGTTAGTAAGCAAAGCGTCTCCCCAGCAGAGTTCCCTCCTGACCTCTCAGAGCTTCTGCGGGCTGCCAACTCCACCACCTACAGCAAGGGAGGAGGGGGCAAATCACAAGGGGTGGCTGACCTCTTCCCAGAGGCCTTCAAGGGAAGCTCGGTGCCATCCCATTACTGTCACACAGGCCACAAGAACCCAGGGAACTGAACAAACAATTTGGAGGAAAAAAACATACTACCAACAGTGACCACAAGGACAAGGCTATAGGTCAAGTTCTAGTTTGGCCTTCCTATGTGTACGAACTTTCCAATTTTCTATCATGACCATTTAAAGGCATCCTAAATGTTCTCTGTGAGCCTCAGTACAAAAAAAACAGCCTAGTAATACTATACTGCAGACAGTCGGTTTGGTACACCTGACTTTAACTTGGAAACTATTGATAATCAGATGGTGAAGAAAAAGTTAAGATTTTTGTTCAAAGGCAAAGTAACTAAATGAAAAGAATCTGGATTTGTTCGGGGGTTTTTGGATGGAAGGGATAATGGGTTTGATTTTGTTTGTTTTTCAGAAGCATTTGTTTCTCTTTCTTCAAATGTTAAAATCTACCCAACAGGGACTTCCGGGAAGATGGCGGTGTGAGCAGGGCGGCAGAAATCTCCTCCCAACACTATATTTATCTACGAAAACACAGCAAATACATCTATTACTAAAAGAGAGACGAGAATACACAGGAAAGCGCACAGCGTGCAGCTACACCCGAGAGCACTCGGCACCCCAAGAGGCGGGTAAGATACGGAGCCGCGACCCGGCGGGACCCGAGCCCTCCCCCACCCCAGCGCACCGGCGGGAGGAGAGGATTCAGAGCCGGGAGGGAGTGGAAGTGCACCCCGCGAAGTAGCCAGCCCCGGTGATCTGTGCGGGGAGCGCTGACCCACATTGCGCAGTGCAGCGGAGATTGGAGAGACAGAGGGGCAGGATCTGAGCGGGGAACGCGCCAGGGGGCTTGCAGCCGGCTCCCGGGAAGGAAAAAAAAAAGCGCGCGCTTTCTTCAGGGGTCTTAAAGAGACAGGAGTCCAGCGGAGGAGCCGGATCTCCCCAGCACACTCAGCCCAGCAGGCTGGGAGTCCGGGGGAGTTTCAGACGCCTTAGCTGGCGACTGAGGAAGCGTAGCCATACTTCCACTTCTCACTGAGATCAACAGCCTCCTACTCGTTCCCACCCCTGCCAGAGCGATAAAGGGCCCTGCGGAGTGGCGCAGTCACAGCTGTGGAATAGTGGGGCAATAGCGCCACCTACACCATTCCCACAGAATCTACGTCTGGTGGTCATTTTTTTTTTGTTTTGCTTTGTTTTTTGTTTTGTTTTTGTTTTTTCTTTTCTTTCTTTTTTCCTTTTTTCTTTCTTTCTTCTTTTTTTTTCTTTTTTTTCTCTTCTTTTTTCTTCTCTTTTTAAAGTCTTAAAGAGCCCAGCTGACATACGTGGCAACTATCAGTGACCAATTCTATAGCCATGAAAAGACAGAGGAATATGGTTCAGACCAAAATCAACCAGACAACCCCAGAGAGGGAGTCTGAAGGGATGGAATTGCACAGTCTTCCTGAAAAAGAATTCAGAATAAAAGTCATAACCATGCTGATGGACCTACAGAGAAATGTGCAAGAGCTGAGGGAGGAAGTGAGGGAACTGAGGAAAGACAATGCAGAAATCAGACAAGTGATTGATGGGCTTAACAGCAGAATGGATGAGATGCAAGAGACTGTTAATGGAATAGAAAACAGAGAACAGAATTACAAAGCAGCTGAGGCAGAGAGAGATAAAAGGATTTCTAGGAATGAAAGAATATTAAGAGAACTGTGTGACCAATCCAAACGGAACAATATTCGCATTATAGGAGTACCAGAGGAAGAAGAGAGAGAAAAAGGGATAGAAAGTGTCTTTGAAGAAATAATTGCTGAAAACTTTCCCTCGCTGGGGAAGGAAGTAGTCTCGCAGTCCACCGAAGCTCATAGATCTCCCAACACAAGGGACCCAAGGAAGACAACACCAAGACACATAATAATTAAGATGGCAAAGATCAAAGATAAAGACAGGGTATTAAAGGCAGCTAGAGAGAGAAAAAAGATCACCTACAAAGGAAAACCCATCAGACTATCATCAGACTTCTCAACAGAAACCTTACAGGCCAGAAGAGAATGGCATGATATATTTAACGTTATGAAACAGAAGGGCCTCGAACCAAGAATATTGTATCCAGCACGATTATCATTTAAATATGATGGAGGGATTAAACAATTTCCAGACAAACGAAAGTTGAGAGAATTTGCCTCTCATAAACCACCACTACAGGATATCTTAAATGGACTGCTCTAGATGGAAGCACACCTAAGGCTAAAAAGATGTCACCAGAGAAAATAAAATCATAGCAAAGAAAGCAGACCATCCAAATACTAACTAAAGGCAAAGAATAAAACACCTATTATAGAAAGAATGGAGGAGGGGGAATAAGAAGGGAGAGAAATAAAGAAACATCAGACTGTGTTTACAATAACTTAACAAGAAAGTTAAGTTAGATTGTTAGATAGTAAAGAAGCAACCCTTGAACCCTTGGTAACCACGAATCTAAAGCCAGCAATGGCAATAAGTACATATCTATCAATAATCACCCTAAATGTAAATGGACTGAATGCACCAATCAAAAGACACAGAGTAACAGAATGGATAAAAAAGCAAGACCCATCTATATGCTGCCTACAAGAAACTCACCTCAAATCCAAAGATATACACAGACTAAAAGTGAAGGGATGGAAAAAGATATTTCATGCAAACAACAAAGAGAAAAAAGCAGGTGTTGCAGTACTTGTATCAGACAAAATAGACTTCAAAACGAAGAAAGTAGCAAAAGACAAAGAAGGACATTACATAATGATAAAGGGGTCAGTCCAACAAGAAGATATAACCATTATAAATATATATGCACCCAACACAGGAGCGCCAGCATATGTGAGACAAATACTAACAGAATTAAAGGAGGAAATAGACAGCAATGCATTCATCTTAGGAGACTTCAACACACCACTCACTCCAGAGGACAGATCAACCAGACAGAAAATAAGTAAAGACACAGAGGCACTGAACAACACACTAGAACAGATGGACCTAACAGACATCTACAGAACTCTACACCTAGAAGCAACAGGATACACATTCTTCTCAAGTGCATGGAACATTTTCCAGAATAGACCACATACTAGGCCACAAAAAGAACCTCAGTAATTTCAAAAATATTGAAATCCTACCAACCAACTTCTCAGATCACCAAGGTATAAAACTAGAAATAAATTTTAGAAAGAAATCAAAAAGGCTCACAAATACATGGAGACTTAACAACACTCTCCTAATTAATCAATGGGTTAACGACCAAATCAAAACAGAAATCAAAGAATATATGGAGACTAATGACAACAACAACACAAAGCCACAACTTCTGTGGGACGCAGCAAAGGCAGTTCTAAGAGGAAAGTATATTGCAATCCAGGCCTATTTAAAGAAGGAAGAACATTCCCAAATGAATAGTCTAAAGACACAATTACTGAAATTGGAAAAAGAAGAACAAATGAGGCCCAAAGTCACCAGAAGGAGGGACATAATAAAGATTAGAGAAGAAATAAATAAAATTGAGAAGAATAAAACAATAGAGAAAATCAATAAAACCAAGAGCTGGTTCTTTGAAAAAATTAACAAAATAGATAAACCCCTAGCCAGACTCATTAACAGAAAAAGAAAATCTACACAAATAAACACAATCAGAAATGAGAAAGGAAAAATCACAACGGACCCCACAGAAATACAAAGAATCATAAGAGAATATTATGAGAATCTATATGCTAACAAACTGGAAAACAGAGAAGAAATGGACAACTTCTTAGAAAAATACAACCTTCCAAGAGTGACCAAGCAAGAAACAGAAAAACTAAACAGACCAATCACCAGCGACGAAATCAAATTGGTAATCAAAAAACTACCCAAGAACAAAACCCCCGGGCCTGATGGATTCACCTCTGAATTCTACCAGACATATAGAGAAGAAATAACACCCATTCTCCTTAAAGTTTTCCAAAAAATAGAAGAGGAGGGAATACTTCCAAACTCATTCTATGAAGCCAGCATCACTATAATACCAAAACCGGGCAAAGACCTCACCAAAAAAGAAAATTACAGACCAATATCCCTGATGAACGTAGATGCAAAAATACTCAACAAAATATTAGCAAACCGAATTCAAAAATACATCAAGAGGATCATACACCATGATCAAGTGGGATTCATCCCAGGGATGCAAGGATGGTACAACATTCGAAAATCCATCAACATCATCCACCACATCAACAAAAAGAAGAACAAAAACCACATGATCATCTCCATAGATGCTGAAAAAGCATTTGACAAAATTCAGCATCCATTCCTGATTAAAACTCTCAACAAAATGGGTATAGACAGCAAGTACCTCAATATCATAAAGGCTATATATGACAAACCCACAGCTAACATCATACTTAACGGCGAGACGCTGAAAGCTTTTCGTCTAAGATCGGGAACAAGACAGGGATGCCCACTCTCTCCACTGTTATTCAACATAGTACTGGAGATCCTAGCCACAGCAATCAGACAAAACAAAGACATACAAGGCATCCAGATTGGTAAAGAAGAAGTCAAATTATCACTATTTGCAGATGACATGATACTGTACATAAAAAACCCTAAAGATTCCATTCCAAAACTACTAGAACTAATAACTGAATTCAGCAAAGTTGCAGGATACAAAATTAACACACAGAAATCTTTTGCTTTCCTATACACTAATGATGAACTAACAGAAAGAGCAATCAGAAAAACAATTCCATTCACAATTGCATCAAAAAGAATAAAATACCTAGGAATAAACCTAGCGAAGGAAGTGAAAGACCTGTACTCTGAAAACTACAAGACACTCCTAGGAGAAATTAAAAAGGACACTAACAAATGGAAATGCATCCCATGCTCTTGGCTAGGAAGAACAAATATTGTCAAAGTGGCTATACTACCTAAAGCAATATACAGATTCAATGCAATCCCTATCAAACTACCAACAGCTTTCTTCAATGAACTGGAACAAATAATTCTAAAATTCATATGGAACCACAAAAGACCACGAATAGCCAAATCAATCCTGGGAAGGAGGAATAAAACAGGGGGAATTACACTCCCTGACTTCAAGCTCTACTACAAAGCCACAGTAATCAAGACAATTTGGTATTGGCACAAAAACAGACCCACAGACCAGTGGAACAGAATAGAAAATCCAAACATTAACCCAAACATATACAGTCAATTAATATTTGATAAAGGAGCCTTGGATATACAATGGGGAGATGACAGCCTCTTCAGCAGCTGGTGTTGGAAAAACTGGACAGCTACATGTAAGAGAATGAAACTGGACTACTGTCTAGCCCCATACACAAAGGTAAACTCAAGGTGGATCAAAGACCTGAATGTAAGTCATGAAACCATAAACTCTTAGAAAAAAACATAGGCAAAAATCTCTTGGACATAAACATGAGCAACTTCTTCATGAACATATCTCCCCGGGCAAGGGAAACAAAAGCAAAAATGAACAAGTGGGACTACATCAAGCTGAAAAGCTTCTGTACAGCAAAGGACACCATCAGTAGAACAAAAAGACATCCTACAGTATGGGAGAATATATTCATAAAATACATATCTGATAAAGGGTTGACATCCAAAATATATAAAGAACTCATGCACCTTAACAAACAGAAAGCAAATAATCCAATTAAGAAATGGGCAGAGGACATGAATAGACACTTCTCCAAAGAAGAAATTCAGATGGCCAACAGGCACATGAAAAGATGCTCCACATCGCTAATCATCAGAGAAATGCAGATTAAAACCACAATGAGATATCACCTCACACCAGTGAGGATGGCCAACATCCAAAACACAAACAACAACAAATGTTGGCGAGGATGTGGAGAAAAGGGAACCCTCCTACACTGCTGGTGGGACTGCAAATTAGTTCAACCATTGTGGAAAGCAGTCTGGAGGTTCCTCAAAAAACTCAAAATAGAAATACCATTTGACCCAGGAATTCCACTCCTAGGAATTTACCCTAAGAATGCAGCAGCCCAATTTGAAAAGGACAGATGCACCCCTATGTTTATTGCAGCACTATTTACAATAGCCAAGAAATGGAAGCAACCTAAGTGTCCATCAGTAGATGAATGGATAAAGAAGATGTGGTACATATACACAATGGAATATTATTCAGCCATAAGAAGAAAACAAATCCTACCATTTGCAACAACATGGATGGAGCTAGAGGGTATTATGCTCAGTGAAATAAGCCAAGCCGAAAAAGACAAGTATCAAATGATTTCACTCATATGTGGAGTATAAGAACAAAGAAAAATACTGAAGGAACAAAACAGCAGCAGACTCACAGAACCCAAGAACGGACTAATAGTTACCAAAGGGAAAGGGACTGGGGAAAATGGGTGGGAAGGGAGGGATAAGAGGGAAAAAGGGGCATTATGATTAGCAGATGTAATGTTGGGGGGGCACGGGGAGGGCTGTACAACTCAGAGAAGACAAGTAGTGATTCTATAGCATCTCACTATGCTGATGGACAGTGACTGTAATGGGGTTGGTGGGGGGGACCTGATGAAGGGGTAGTTTAATAACCATAATATTGCACATGTAATTGTAAATTAATGATAATAAAATAAATTATATTAAAAAAAAGAGGGAAGAAGGGGCATTACGATTAGCAGATATAATGTTAGGGGGGCACGGGGAGGGCAGTACAACTCAGAGAAGACAAGTAGTGATTCTATAGCATCTCACTACGCTGATGGACAGTGACTGTAATGGGGTTGGTGGGGGGGACCTGATGATGGGGTAGTTTAATAACCGTAATATTGCACATGTAATTGTAGATTAATAATAATAAAATAAATTATATTAAAAAAAATCTACCCAACACCTTGCAGTCCAGTTACATAGTAATTTCTTGCACTATATATCATTTTCTTCTGCCAATAAAATGCATTCTTTTAAATCAAGAAAGTGTGTTTTCTTTCATAATTTCTTGTTTCTCTTTAAAGAGGGGAGAGTGCCCTTTTTTTTAATACAGGAGGGATCGGATTAGTTGCAAAGAGCATGTTTAAATGTTCTCTTTATACACTGGGTCTTCTCTGTGGTTACATTCTATAGCAAATGGTATTAAGAATAAATTAGGTCCCTAGTATGGGGTTGGGTCCTGAATGACCCAGACGACCTTGTACCACCAACAGGCAGGCCTGAGATCTTCAGAGTAAAATCTCCAGTCACTCCCCCCAACCCTGGCCTAGGAGTTGAGGCCTCTGTGGTTCTGGCCAAGAAGGAAAGCCCCTCAGAGATCTGCCACCAGTTCCACTGGCAGGGAACCCACTGGAAGCTACTGCATAATCCTCTTCACTCAGCTTCTCTGGGCTCAGACCACTATCCTTGGGGTTGGCTTTTCTCCAGACTCTATTCTTTTTGTCTATTTCTCCTGCCTTGTTGCTAAAAAATGTGAAATGCCCTAAAGCTGCGGTTCTTAACCCCAGCCACATGTTCAAATCTCTGGGGTCTCTGGAACTATACCTAGGCTTAGGCCCCATTTCAGAACAATTAAAACAAGGTGGTGGGGACCAAGCAGTGGCACTTTAGACAAGAATATCCCCAGGTGATTCTGATTAAAGTACAGTTAGACAAGATGAGAATCTCTGGCTTAGAGAAATCCAAGGGACAAAAAGCAAGGAAATGAAGACACCCAGACAACATGAGAATAAGAAAGGACAGGCCAGAGAGCAAGGTCAGAACCCCAAGGGCAGGCCACGCCAGAGCTTCCTGGTGGCCAAAGCAAAGTACACACGCACTGTCCACAAGATAGGAATAAACCACATTCACAGAAAAAGACTTTCCTTGTCCTGGGGCCTGAGGGGAACACACGCCTCATGACCTCCAAAAGAGGACACAGCGTGAGAAAGATGACAGCAGGCTCCCCAACAGCATGACCGTAACCACCTACCAAGCAGCACAGGGCCTCTTCTCGCCCCGCACAGCAGCTGCTGGGAAGGGCGCCCACCGGCCAGGAGGGCTGCCCGCTAAGCCCACACATAAGTTAACTCCTAACAGTTACCCGTGTCTGCATATAACACGTGCTACCAAATCAACTTCATCTTCTGCCCTGGTAACAGTGTATCTAACCTGCCATCCTGAACTCCAACAAGCTGTCACGAAACGCAAGGACACAGACTCTATTTTCCTGAGGAATATATAAAGGCACTGACTTGGTATCCAGGAAAACAAGCTCTTCAGTCAGTGGCTTTCGTTAACACCAAGCCTATCCCTGTAACTCAGGAGACGCAAAACCCCAGAGACGGCCAGGCGTCTCCTCAGCGCCAGTGCCCAGGAAGCTCCTGCACAGCCTCAGACCCCACAGCTGGGGGGCCTCAGGTCTGAGAAGGGCAGGGCTTGTCCCCAGATGGCAGCCTGTTAAGCAGACCCCATGACCACTGAAAACAAGTACCAATAGGGGAGGCCTTCAAGCCCCTTACGTACTGTTATATACCGTATGCTTTTCTGTTGTGTATATTGTAACTCTGTAGTAAGTTCTTTTTTAAGTGTGTGTGTTGAAATCACAGGGATCAAGAAGTAACCAACCTCCTATGCCCGTATATACATGACAATTTCTTTTTGATCCAAGATGAATGGATAATTGTGGTTTATCCTCATACAGGAATATTATTCAGCCATAAAAATGTATGAAGTATGGACACATGCAACCACATGGATGAACCTGGAAAACCATGCTAAGTGAAAGCAGCCAGACTCAGAGAGATACCTAACTGTGTGACTCCATTTAGGTGACATGTCCAGCATAGGCAAGTCAAAGGCACAGAAAGCAGCTTAGTGGTGCCAAGGGCTGTGGGGTCGGAGGAGTAGGGAGTCACTGCTCAAGGGTACAGGCTTCCTTTTGCGGTGATGAAAAAACCCTGGAACAAAGCAGTGGTGATGACTGCACAACACTGCGAATGTACCTAACGCACAAAATTTTTATACTTCAACATGGTTACCATGGTGAATTTTATGGATAAACAAATTGTGGTTCATCCTCATACAGGAATATTATTCAGCCATAAAAAGGATGTTATATGTATTTTACAATAAAAAATTAAAATAACAAAACTCATTGCTTTGCCCTAATAGAAGTGCTAATAAAACTGACCCCATGTCAAGATTTTGTATAAAGATGATCCTTATCCACAACTCAAAAAAATCAGCTTCACCCCAAGAGCACATGAAAATCAGAATTAGGATGCCTTCCCTTAAAAATGAGTTTCCAGGAGTCCACCCCTGCAGTGATACAGACCAAAGCACTTATCAGCGAAGTGCAGTCTGAGATTTGCTTTGAAATAATCCACAAGGGGAGTGGGAAGGAGACATATAACCCTACCAGGGCAGGCAAGATAGAGAGGAACAATGGTTGAAATCTGGCCTGAAGTCGGACACCAACAGTCCATAGGGCTGGTCAGTTCACCTATGAACAGTGCTACGGTGTTGGAATGAGAAGCCACATAAAGGAACTTTGAGCCCTGTGGATATGCTAACACACCTCGCTGCCTCTCCTATCCAACTACATGTGCAAACCAAAGAAGAGTTATTGAAGCCAGGATATGGCCAGCAGTGCAACATCCTGCTGCCAGCCCCTACTGCATTAAACCCTGGAGACACTGTTGAATGGACGTGGCCCTGGACGTTCCAACACACGGACCAGCGATGGCTGGCCCTTCTGGCACCTTGGGGAAAAGGCCTGGAAGCTGGCCTCCTGTGTATTCCTGGAGTAACAGCAGAGTGGCCCCCTAAGATCACAGTAGCGTACCCAAAACATCCAGGAGGTAAGAGCATCTTGCAGGGAAGTTTAGTTTTATCTTTATGGCCAGTGCATGTACCTCCAATAGCCCTATATATTGACGCATCTATAACTCCCACAGGGAGGGGGGTGAAAGTCTGGTATACCAGACCAGGGCGAGATCCCATTCCTGCCACTGTTCTATCACAGGACCACTCTCTGGCATGTATCCTACCTGATGGACAAGATCTGCCTCTGCTGGCGTCATTAAAACATGTATCTTAATACCCTTAAGATTATTTTCTTCTACAGTCCTTGTGGCCTAGATACACCACCTGGCTGCAGCCACCATGTGATGATTGCTCTGAACTCTCTACCTCTTCACCTATTGCTTGCTGGAATGGCCAAGCTTTGGATTTAATCTGCAAAAGACTTTGAACCTTGCTGAATCCTCTGGCTTGAGGACCACCATGATTTTATTGCTCCAGTGTTTTAACCCAGGGACCATTGCAGAAGAAGGGGAACAAGTAGATTGTATGGTGATATTTCTGGAGGGGTGACCTGTGGGTAAAGCTGTAGTATTTTCAGAGTGTCTTGCCTGGCTTTAGTGCATCTGCATATCAACAGGCATTTCTCAGGGGTGGAGAGCAGTAGTTCATCTCCGTATCAGTGGGTAATTACCTGGGCGACCGAGGGCTTATCTGAACCTGAGAGGTTAGGGGGAGGTCTTGCTTGCTTCTGCCCGAGCAAGAAAGAGAAACAGCCCTGGACGGCAGTTTGTAAGCAATAAACAGGTTTTAAACTTTATTTCTCCCTTTGACTGATTTCAGTTTTAGAGGTATTTTGCCCTGGGATTTCCTTTACACAGGCCCATCCACAAGAGGCCACACAAAGGGCTCCTCAGAAAATGACCAGAGCCCCATTTCAGACACCAGGCAGTGGCACACAGAGATGTCAGGCCTTGTCCCCCACACTACAAACCAATATGCTGAATATGCTCTCTGGGCCCTGAGATGCCTACCCAAAATTCACCTGTCAGCTGGGGTCTGAAAACAAGGGGATCTTACACTGAAATACCTTTAATGGAGCCCCAGGACTCCCCACCAAGCAGACAGAGCTCCCCTCCAGACCAGAGCCTGAAGAAAGCACGATGCTACCAGACCTTCCCCAGATGCAGTAGGAGGTCAATACTGCAACTGCCTGTTCACTGTTTCTCCTCCTCTCTTTTCGAGAACTAGACTGGCAGGGAGAGGCAAGGCAGGTATCACTAACTCATTCCCTTAGCATTCCCGTGGCTAAGGAAGTGGGCAGCATGGAGTTCACACCCAACTAAAGTTTGCTGTGTTGATCCTCACTTCTGATGGATACTGCTCTAAAGGTGCATTATAAGGCTTGCTTCTCACAAATGCCAATGCAAAACATAAAATAGAAGGCACCAGAATGTACTAGTGTTGAGTGTCAAGAAAAGGAGAGGACATGAGACAAGATGTTATGGTACAAACAATACCACCTAAAATAGCATCAGAGATGCTCTGGAATGCAGAGCCTTGAGTCCCCCCTTTCCACACCACAGTGTGTGCCAGGCAGAGGAGCAGGCAGGACAAGGGTCTGGGGACAGAAGGGTGCTCAGGGACAAGGAGGAGGGCACTGAGCAGGGAGGTAGGCAAGCTCCACCACCCTGAACATGAGATGCTGCCACGACTGGACTCTGTGTAAGGCCCTGGGTCCCCAGAGCAGGGCCTGGCAATGAGAGAAATGAGTGGGCACAATGGGGGGGGGGGGTGGAGGTTGTGGAGATGGCACCAACACTGGCACGGACTCACTGTTGCCAGGCAACAGTGCAGGCCCCCAGCTGCCAAGTGTTCTGATTTGTCAATGAAGCTCCAAGTCAGGATTGCTATGGAAGATCTCCTGACTTTCACATTGGGAACTGTGGTAGACAGAATAATGGTCACCCAAAGATGTCCATGTCCTAATCCCAGTTACCTGGCAAAGGGGAATTAAGGTGGCAGATAAGATTACAGCTTTTAATCAGCTGATCTTAAAATAGGGAGAGGATCCTGGATTATCCAGTGGGTTTTATGTAATCACAAGGGTCCTTAAAAGAGGAAGTGGGAGAGAAGAGCCCTTGTCAGAGTGATGCCGTGTGAGGACGGGACTAGCAACTGCTGGCTCTGCAAACAGAAGGGATTGTGACTCCAGGAACACTGGCAGCCTCTAGAAGCTGGAAAAGCAAGGAAACAGACCCTCCCTGAGCCTCCAAGAAGGAACCAGACCTGGCCATACCACAATTTGAGTCCACAGAGACCTGTGTGGACTTATAACCTATAGAATTATGTTGTTTTAAGCCATTACATCTGCGGTTATTTGTTACAGCAGCCAGAGGAAACTAACACAGCAACCAGTTTTCATTTCAAAGAGGCACAGTGCAGCCCAGACAAAACACATGTGTATGCTGGATTAGGCCTATGGAACACTTCTGTCTGGTCTACACTGAGACTCGCGGGCTGACACCATCTCCCAGGTACCCAGCACGGAGCCTGGCACACAGTAGCTCTCTGACATGCATTCCAAGTTAATTTCTAGGTCTCTTACCTTTATAACCTAGTCATAAAATTCTCTAGGGATCTCTGGAAAACAGCTGCTTGACTGTAAAGAGATCCACTGCCAAGGGACCTGCTAACCACTGCCTAGACATCACCCTGGGACCTGAGAAGCTGGCTTGGAATGGAGGATGGAAGGGCAAGAGCCATTTGACAGCTGTACCTTCTCGTGCACAGAAAGAAGTGAGGGCTTTTCAGGTCCCTGGGGGAAGCCTCCAGTCCCTCCCTCCCGTACACCTATGCGGCATTCTCCTGCTCACAGTGGCTCCCTATCACCTACAGCAATGAGATCACTTTGAGTTTTTTTTTTAATAGCAGAGAAAGACTTTTCAAATGAGCTTTTTTGGTTCTCCAAACTCAGATCTGGACAGAGATGTTCTGATTGGAGCTAGAGTACAGGACCCGGAGCCCTGTCACTCACCACCAAAAGAGTATGTGAAAACCACTTCGGGCTCAAATTGCACTAAGCTCTCCGCCTGTCCTGCCTGCTCAGCCTGCAGCTGGCCTCAGCCACATGCCCCGCCCTTCCTGCCCCGCACCCTCCTTGGGCAGCACAAACTTGACACTTCACCCTAAGGCCTTGGCACAGCTCTGTTCCCACAGCCTAGAGTCCACAGTCTATCTCCCGAGATTCTAGTTACATTTCCTCTGAAGCATTCTCTGATACCCAGGCTCGTTCTCAGTATCCAACACCACTTTCTAAACTCTCTTCAGGACTGTCCCTATGTCAGGAGCCACGCTCTGAAGACCCAAAGCTGCTTCAGGGCAGGAACTTACATCCTCTCTGTTCTCCCAGCCTATCATGCATAATATATTACACTCAATAAATAGTAAATAAAGACTGAATGAATTGGACTGCAAACTTTTTTTTCTGGAAATGTCATAAATTATGGTATTGTGGTATGCATTAAATGTAAAATCTCACTTCCAATCTTTGATTAAAAAAGTGAATCTACCTAAATTAGGAACTCTAAATTACAACCATCTTTAATATAATTGCTTTAAGGAAATATAGTTTTAAATTTTGCAAGTAGTGTCTGCTGCAGTCATTACAAAATAGGGGTGTAGGAAGGAACCAGGCTCACAGGCTTGAATGAACAGATCAGAACCTGCTGTGCCTGATCCATATACCTGGCTAAAACTCAGGCTACAGGAGAATTACCAAACAGGTGGCCTGGCCTCACCTTGTTCATGCTCTTTGCCAGTGTGGCCCCCTTTCCAAGGTGGCTCAAAGGTCAACTTCAGTGGCCCAGGGGCTCGCCCTGCTCTCTCCCTCTGGCTCAATTCCACAAGCTCATCCACAGTTTACAGTAGCTCAGGATACAAGCACCCCACACTTCACTACTACAAAGATTTCTTGCTCTCTCTGGCTCCAATTTCCTCCTACCTTCTAATCCCTGACACTCCCAAAGGCTCCCTGAGCACACATTTCATCTCCTCAGCCCACACAAACCAGCAGACTCAGATGGGGCACCTCTAAAAAAACTACTGGCTCCCCTTCCATGTTCTGGGGTGGGGCCCCATCACAGGCATTTTGAAAAGCTTTCCAGGCCATGTGATGTGCAGGTGCAGCCAAGGATAAGAAGTGCAGGCTCATGGGGTGTCACATCCACACTTCCCTGCCAGCACTGAGGCCCTGAGGCCCTTGCCTCTCCCAAACAGAAGGGACTAGCCTCCCTTCACTCTGACAACCCATCCTTGTGCGTCTCCAGAAATGTGACCTGTCCAGTTGCAAGCAGCAGCCTCGTCAGATTGTCACCCAGAGGAGCTGTGCCAGGGGGCCCCTTCCCAAACCCTTGGGCCCCCTACTGCCAACACCACCAAATCCCAAGGGCACCTCCGTGCGACAGGAGCCGGCAGAGCTGCTTCTGGGGCTTGTGCCACACACATCCCACATACCCTGCACGCACTGGGCCCCAGCCCAAGCCCACCCCAAGCTTGGCCTCCTGCTGTTCCCGCAATCTGAAATGCCTTCTCATCTGCCTTCTGTTCCCAGAAACTCTTCCCTGTCCTTTGAGGTCCAGGTCAAAGCCTACCTGCTCTCTGATGCTTTCCCTGACTCTTCTAGACTTTTCTCCTTTCTTGATATCCCGATAAAGAATCAAAATCATAGCTCAACAAACCACCAGCTTCTAATTGTCTTACAAATGTTAACTTTGTCTTTTCAATTAGGCTAAGTTCTTGGTGGGAAGAAACATGGTATTCCATTTACACCCATCATCTTAACTAAAGACCATGTGCTGCACACTTTCTGGGCTGACAATGACCTCAAATATTCTGCCCTATTGTCATGAAATTGTCCTTGATTTGATGCCCACACTTCTACACCAACTGGACTGCCTCTCATAAAACAGCATAAAAATTATTACTCTGATCATATGTTTTCCAAATGTTTGGATCCCAAGTATTGTCATTATACCCAGGACAGCTCTGGGTATCAAACAGGCACTCAGGGAGGACTTGCTTTGATGTGAAAATGTGACTTTTTAGTCTGTCGGTATTCCTTTACTGCTATGAGGTTTTGGGGTTGGGCTGGGGGCGGATGTGGCAGACTTGGAATAGCAACTGTTTGCTCCTGTGATTTATTAACTTCAGAGCCTTAAAGAGTTTACAAAACAACAAATTCAAGTCTAGACCTCCAGGGCCTCCCGAGAGCAGGGCAGGTACCAACACAGCTGTTCACCGTTCCTGGGCTTGAGAGCTGCAGGCAATTCTCAAATCTTGGGAAAGTGATCACACCCAGCCTCCTCATACACTGCAAGACCACAAGGATGACCCGTTTGCTGGAAGTCATGCATTAGCTGCCTAGTGAGGAGGGAGATACTTTATATTTTTATTTACATGTAACTTTTTAAGACTCAAGTTCCACTACGCTGATGGACAGTGACTGTAATGGGGTTGGTGGGGGGGACCTGATGAAGGGGGTAGTTTAATCACCATAATATTGCACATGTAATTGTAGATTAATGATACCAAAATAGATTTTAAAAAAAAGACTATCAAGTTCCTCTGTATAAACGTGATCACATTTTAACAACAGCAGTACTGGACTATTTT
This sequence comes from Smutsia gigantea, assembly GCA_032199065.1. Lineage (NCBI taxonomy): Eukaryota > Metazoa > Chordata > Mammalia > Pholidota > Manidae > Smutsia > Smutsia gigantea. The sequence goes on along the minus strand of JAVSCE010004909.1, from coordinate 627,351 downwards.
TTAGTGCTTAATTCCCACATGTCATTTTACAGAACCAATGTGCACAGCTTCAGGATTAGAGCAAAAAGAAATGGCCCCTTACCTCAAACAGCAATTTGGGCAATTATTTTAACACAGCTTTGGAAACACAAAAACCCTTACCAGCCCACATAGACTCCCTTCTTGCCAACCCAGCTGGGGTTCCCCCAAGCCCCAGGTCCCTGTTATACACAAGAAGGCAATTTTGGGTCTTAGAATTCACTTCTGTGGCCCTGGACAGGGGGGGTTGTCATAGAAACAGCTTCATGAGGCTCCAAAACTGGACTGGTGTGGATCTGAATTCAGGTCCCGCCCGCCACTGTATGGGTGCATGTGAACAAGCTTGGCGTCTCTGGGCTTCAGCTTGCTCATCTCTGAAATGTTGAACTCCCAGAGTTGCTGTGAGGGTGCAGTGAGGCCATGGGAGCCCCTGGCATGGCCACAGAGTGAGGTAGTGGGAATAACGTGGTTTTTTAATCTGACGCAGGTGGCAACAAATACCAGCTGGGGGACTTACTGGCTCTGTGGCCTGGGGCAGGTTTTGAACCCCTCTGAGCCTTAGATTTCACATAGGCAAAAGGGAAATAGTGACAGGCTTACAGGATCATGATAAAAACTAAACACTGTTCATAAAAGGAGTAGCAGAGGGCCTAGCACACAGGAGACATTCAAAAACCATTAGAGCTCACACACACACCCATGTGCTTGGTATTGATGGACAAGCTAATAATTACCACTACAGGATATTTTTTTCCAAACTCTAAACACCAAAGAATATTAAATCAATCTGAATTGTTGGAGGGAGGAGGAATGACCTCCATTAACCCCAGTGGCCATCCCCAATGGCCCTGTGGGAGTCTGCTCGGTGGCCAACACCACTCCCCCTGCCCTTTCCCAGCTGCATTTCTAAAAAGCCTTGACAGTGAACATCTTGCTTGATGTGTGGGAATGAAGAAGCAGCTTTTCAAACAGAATCCTAGATTTACTGCCTCTTTGAGGGCACTGATGTCTTACATTTTCTTACTAAGGAAAACGTCCTGACTAACCCACTAGTGATGATGCCCATGACCACAGTCCAAATTATAATCATGTAAGAACAAAGTGAAAACATCTCCTTGAGAAACTAAATTCCCTTCCCAAGTGTCATGCCATCATCTTCTGAGCAACATCTTCAGAGGCACAATGGAACTGCTGTTTTTGAGTGTCCCCTGCACAGCCAGTAAGTGCTGACACCTTCCACGCCTTCTCATTCTATCCTCTGAGCCCCAGTTCCTGAACCTGGTCCCCAGAGCAGCAGCTGGAAACTGGTTGAAAATGCATATTCTCAGGTCTCACCACAGACCCATCAGAAACTCTGGGGGTGGAGCCTCGTGATGTGTCTACCAGGCCCTCTGGGCAATTCTGATGTGTACTGGTGTCTGAGAAGCACCATTATATTCTGTGAAGTGGTTAGCATCAGCCCCACTTTAGATGGAGAAACTGAAGTGCAGTGAGGAGAGTGCCCAAAGTCGGCCAACCAGAAGGCCAATTTGTACCGACATCTGATTCCAAAGCTATTTGTCACATGGCCTTTGTAGCCAAACTGTCTGTACCACTTGGTGCCCTCAGCCACTAAGCCGCCAAGATGCAGTGATGACATTAGCTTAAGAGGGGTGGGAGTTGAGAGGAAGGACGAAGCCTGTACTCAGAAGTGACTATAGATGCTTTTAAATCCACATCATGCATCAGCCCTAGATGGTCAGCCATCCCTCAGGATGAGCCTGCTTTTCCCTGTCCCATTTATCAGCCAGGATGTCATGAGAAGAATGTCGGGAGTTCCTCTGGGCACCCAATGCCTAGCACTGCTTTGAAAGGACAGAGAATTAAATTACCTGTTCTGTCTCCAGAGGGCTCATAAGTGCAGCCTAGACACACTGCCTAGACCAGGCCCAAAGGGAAGGCACAAGGCAGGCTCCAGTCCCTGAGTATACTGGGAATGAGTCACCAGAAAGAATCGAGTGCATGTACACAGAGCATTTTAACAATGTCGCAGGTCTGGTTCAAACAAGTCAGGCCTTCTTTTCTTTCTTTCTGTTTCTTAATCAAACCCTAGATCTACCATCTATCAGGTCAAGTGGTCCATTAAAGTCTTGACATTCAAAGCACATTGCTCTCACAGATCCTAAGATTAGGAAAAAGACAGAAATGTCCTCAATTACAATTCCCAACCTTCTAAATAAACTTGGTGGTGACTTCCAGGTCACAAGTTTGTCCTGTAATTTAAATGAGTACCCATTATACTGCGGGGATTTCTACAGGTGGAATAGGAGGGACTCAGGCTTGGGAATTACACAGACCTAGATCTCACTCCTGGCTATGCCAACTTCTTAAAGGTTACTTAACCTCTCTGGGCTTCAGTTTTTCCACTCATAGGGTGGTAATCAGCATGTTATAGGTGGATGTAAAGACAAAATGAAACTGTTTACAAAAAAAAAAAAAGGTCTGCTGAAACAACTTTGTATTTCAAGGTGTCAGAACTTAACCACCTATCAAAAACGTAACTGCCTGACAGGAACAGAGGACAGAGATATGGTCAAACAAGGCCACACATGGGCTACTGAATATACTCAACCGCAGGTATAATACCTCATTGTATCTGTTTTTCTAACTCAGTTTCTATTTTTAGACACCTTGAATGAGTTAATTAAGACCAAAGAAAATTCCAGTGAAGAACTTATCAGAAAGCCTGTCTATTTTCAAAAATCAATAGGTAGACGTAAACAGTCATTTCAAAAAGCATCGGAAAAACAAAATGTGCTCTCTCCCACCCTCAACAATCTCAGTTAAATCACCCCGCAGTACTCAGTCCACTGTCAACGTGCAGGAGGGCTTAAAGCAAGTCTCTTCATCCCTGTGAAACTCAGTTTCTCAAATGAGGAAGTATTCTGGAATCCAGCAGACCTGTTCGAATACCAACCTCACCACTTACTGCTGTGCAACCTTGAGCACGGAAGTTCCCGGGGTCTCAGGTTCCTTATCTGCAAAAGGGGGATAATACCCACATGACTGACACATGACTGCTGGCCTAACAGCACAGTTTGCACAAAAGCAAGACAGAACAGTGAAGCCTGCGGTAGGGGATCAACAAAAGTTTGTTCCCCCGCCCCCAGGACTCACTTATTCACACCCCAGACCTTTACTGAGCACCTGCCATGTGTCAGAGACTGAGCTGGGTACTGGAGAAGTAAAGAAAGGCAGGGCGGGTAGCTGATGGCCTCAAAGATGTCACAGTGCAACAAGACCCCTGATACAGAGACTATGCGGTAAGAGCTCTGATCGTTTGGGGTGGTGAGGCCTGGAGAGCAGAGATGGAGGGGCCCAAACACTGATAAAGCTGGCTGGCAAAAGTTGGCAGAAGAGGTTTGACTGAACCAAACACACGAATAGGAAGTTCAGCCAACAGGGAAGGGTGTGGAAACCAGATAATTTCTCATTATCTTCCCCAACCTCATTCCCCAAGTCCAAGCCCTTTGATTTCTCCAAAGCAGGGTCACAAGGTACTATGCTACAAATGATAACTAGCAGCCATCCACACCCCACCAATCTGACAGGAAGGTTCTGGTGAACAGTGAGAGCAGCTGCCAAAAAGCTTTGAAAAATGTAATGCGCTTCCCAAGAGTATGACAGGACAATCCCATCCATGAAAATCTCTTAGCATGATAATCCACAGAGAGCTGAAAGCTGCCCCGCCTCCTAATGAGGTCTTAAGAAAAAAAGCTTACTTTTTTAGTTCGGGAAAAGCTAAGCCATTAAAACAAATCAGTCCTAAAAACTGATTTTCAACCACTTTTTATAGGACTCTTATCAGAATCCCAGCTCTGGGGAAATACATACCTTACCATGGAAGATAGAGAGTCACGGTATTTCTACAGAGGATTTTTACAAGGGACGGGTCACTTTCAAGACTGCATACACCATGCTAAGTATCCTCACATGAAAGTTTTACATTTCTTCACATCTCACACGAGTGCCTGGCATAACACATGTTGCCTCCACAGAGCTAGTCCCCCATCTGCCAAGTTCAGGGTCTAGGGAGGCACGAAGCCTGCATAAAGCAGGAGAGATCAGTACATCCCACAGGACAATCCAAACTTCCTCCTGGTCCAAGGGCTTGTGCGATGCGCTCTTGAATCATTCCTTAATTTGCACTTTCCCCAACTCTTTTAACAGCCAGTTTCTTATTCAATGTTTACAAAAGAATAGCCTAGTGAGACTGGTAAGGACAACTAACCCAACATTAAAATTCAAGAAACAAGTAAGCTTTCAAAATAAAAATAAAACTATAGATAAACAAAAGATGAGAAGATCTTGGTAGCTTCTCCAACATAACCACTTATTCCAAATACAGTCACTGAACAAGTACCACTGAGAAACAACCTGGAGTCCCTTTTGATTTTCTTTAAATACAGATGAAAATTTAATTACCAGTGCAAACTCAATCACTGCTGTGCAGGATTCGGTACATGATTTTGTCATCACTTATCATCCAGTATCTACAGCTACAAGACACACGTTTCTGCCAAATCGTCGTTATCTTACGTTAACTGGGGGAGAAGGAATAATTAAAATTCACCTTTTCAATCATTTTAACCCCCTGTTTCAATCCCTTCTTTCACAGGGCATTTTCTGGGGGTGGAAAAGAACTCTACTTTTTTCTAGTATCTTCCCCAACCTCATTCTCCATGTCCAAGCCCTTTGATTTCTCCAAAGCAGGGTCACAACCCTGTTAAACCCCTCTTCCAAGCCCTTCTTTCACAGGGCATTTTCTGGAGGTGGAAAAGAACTGTACTTCACATCTTTCACTGCCCATTTTCTTGGGTAAATGTTAAAAATAGGGGAGGGAGGTAATCGTGAACATCTCCCTAAAAACAAATGTTTTAAAATGTCGTGAAGATGATGAAGGGGTAGTTTAATGTCCATAATATTGCACATGTAATTGTAGGTTAATACCAAAATAAATTATATTAAAAATTAAATAAATAAATAAATATATTTAAAAAAAAGTCGAAGAGCTCCCTGGAGACCGAGCTTCTAGTTCCGGAGGTGACATGGTATCACTGCGTGACCTTGGACAATTCACTGCACCTCTGGGCCTCAGTTTCCCCCATCTGAACCCTAATTGTGGTTACGCCCCATCCTCTCTTAAAGCACAGAGTTCAAGAGTAAGGGGACCTCAAACGGCGCCCCTGGGTCGAGGAATGGGCTTTCACTGGCCCCTGCCCAGGTTTCTGAGGCGAGCAGGCTGCCCCACTCCCCCACCCCCGCAAAGCCACTGGGCCAACTTCACATCACAAACAAAAACCTGTTGGCAGCCTCTCCCAACGCGCTGGGCTCCGCGGGAGCCGCCCCACGGGGAGAGAGAGGAAGGGTCTCCTGGAGGAGGCCGGCCCCCCACGCCCCCGCTCCCCCACCCGGATCCGCCGAGCCGAACGCCCGGAGGGGTCTCCACCACCCCACGCGGAACAAAAGGCAGCTGGAGCCTGGCTTTGCCGCCCCCGTCCCCGCTGTGCTGTGGGGGTCGGGGGTGGGGAGGAGAAGGAGGCTCTGCTCCAGCCCGACGCTGAGGGGGACCGGCCGGGAGCCTGGGCAGAGGGACCCCTCCCGGCTTCCTGGAGGAAACGGGGGCTGGGCTCGACAGCCGGCAGGAGGGAGAGCGGGCTCGGCTCCGGAGGACAGGGGCGCCCGGCCCGCGCAGGGGAGGAAAGTGCTCTGGGGAGGAGGGGCGGGGCCGTTCCGAGCTGAAGGGGAGACGGTGAGGGTCGGGAAGGGGCTGCGGGCCTGGGACTGGAGCGAGGGGAACCGCAGGCACCGAGGGCAGAAGAGGGGGAGCTCCAGTAGGGAAGGGGGGTCCTGGCAGCGGAAAGACTGCGGCATGTGGGGCAGGGGCCGGGCTGCAAAGGAAGGAGTCCCACCTGAGCCAGGGCCCCAGCTGGGGCAGCGGGGTGCATGCTCTGCAGGCGTCCGCGCCCGGTGCCCCGCTCCCGGGCCCCGAGCCCCGTGGCCCCGGCTCACCTCCGCTCCTCCGGGCCGGCCCGAGTGCGCGACTGCGGCCGCCAGTAGCGCTGGCGAGGCGGGAGCACCCGAGCCTGCGGAGCCGCCGCCGCCGCCGCCGCCGCCGCCGCCTTCGCCTTCAGCTCGGCTTGACACCCACACACCAGCCAACATGGCGGCCGGGAGGGTGCGCCGGATGGCGCGCGCCGCCGGTCCCGCCCCCGTGCCCGCGGCCCCGCCTGCCGCCGCCCCCCCAGGCGGCAGACCCCCGCGGACGGCGCGGCCTTCCCGCGGCGCGCTGCGACCACGCCCAGTCCGCCAAACGCCCCCCAACCCCACGCACTTCGAACCCCAGCCGCCGCTCACCCTGGCAAATGAACTTAACACGAAATTGTGGCCCCTGCCCTCAACCAGAACCCCGCGCTCGGCAGCCTCGCCTCGGTGCCTCCGACCCTCCAGACCCCACGCGCGTCCCGCAGCTCCACGCGCACCTCACCCCCCCCCAGGATCCCGCACGGAGCCCTCTCTCGTACGCTAAAACTCGCGTTCCTACCCTTGCAGTATGCACTTGAAACCACTATTCGGATAGAGGCTTCCTTCTGGAGGGGGAGCCTGGAAGGGGCGAGGGTCTGCTAAGGGCGTCGCGGCTGGTTTCTTGAGTTGGGTCCTGGGGTCACACGTTTGTTCCCTTTGTGAGAATTCGCTGATGGACACTTTAAATGGGTGTGCTTTTCCGTATATGTGTTATACTTCAACAAAACACTCAAAAATTATTCTGAGAAGAGATGCATAGCCAAAGGAGAGAATGCCAAAGGAGTCGTTACACTCAAATGGTAGATCCCTCGGCTCCCCGTCATACTCACCTGAGGGCTTTACAAACACCCCTCGGGCAGGCTGGCCTTTCACACTGCCTCGCACTCCCACTCGGCACCGGGAACCACCTCTCCCCTTTGGTTCAGCCAGCGCCCACAAGGCGCCTTACTGTGCGCTGCTTATGCTGCTGGCACCGAGGGAGTCAAAGACAAAGCTGGAGGACAGGGAGACCTTAGAGAGGTTCTCAGGGCCTCACAGCTGACTCCCTGCTGCAGGCGGCGTGGGGGTCAGCAGACTCACGGTGAGGTCTTGCTCAGTAGGCCGACAGCACCACCCCTGTTGCCTGTGTCCCAGTGTGACCCAGGTGACATCACCACTACTACCTCAACACCAGCTCTGGTTTCAGGGAAGCTGTATGCAGAAGTCTCATGCTGCCCTCGCTTACTGAGTGACCCTAGGCGAATCACTGCACTTCTCTGAGCCTTGACTTCTCCCACTTCATGAAGGAGCCCCAGTGGAAGACTCACAAGCTGGAACCTAGACTTTCCTTCTCTGGCAAAAAAGGAAGAGGAAGAGGGCAGGGAAGGGGTGGGAAGAAAGAGGTGGGGAAGGAAGGGAAGAGGAGAGACACAGTGACACTAACACATTAGCAAACCCACATGGCCATTTTTCCTTTAAAAAATTTTAGATGCTAGATTCCCATCCCAACAGTCTGCCACCCCTCCCACTGCTTGGTGTCCCTTCTCCACCAGGGAAGTGAATTAAGCTTGTGGCAGGAACCTGAGCTCCCCTCTTTGAACTTGGTCCAGCCCCATCCCGGGGAAGGCCCTTGACCAGCCCATCATTCCTTGCAAGCTGCTCCTCACTCTTTGCTGGGCCTTTTGGGAGACAGAACTTTACATGAAACTGTGGCCTCTGCCCTCAAACAGTTTGCAGCTTCAGATGAATCATGCCAGCACGCAGTGGGGTCCCCAGCAGGCCTGAATGTTTTACCCGGATTATCTACACCAGTGCTGCCCAGAACTTCCCACAGCGATGACATGTTCTCTAGTTGTACTGTCCACCTGTAGGCACTTGCAATTGGCTAGTGAGACTGAGGAGCTGAAGTCTTAAGACTGTATTTAGGTTTAATGAATGAATTTAAGTAGCCACATGTGGCTAGATGCTGCCACACTCAATAGCCCCAATCTAAAACCTCACCACAGCCCCACAAAGTGGTTCTTACTGACTGCATTTCACAGACAAGAAATTGAGGTTTGGAAAGATCCCGGGGCTTGGTCACCCAGGCAGAATTTTCTGCATACAGAGCCCAATCCTGTCCCCACTCAGCTAGCAAGTCTGTGCAGCCAGAGAGATAAGATCCAAGTTCTCTTTCTCTTTGGAAAGAGAACTGGATACAGATCAAGAGGTGATGAGCTAAGTACAACCCAGGAAGTGAGTTGCAGAGCAGGAGATTGACCCAGGCTGGGGAGAGGGGGAGGGCCTCTTGAGGCCAGAAGACCACCCCCATTGTGCAAGGTCAGAGGGGACATTCCTACATTCTTCCAAGTCTTTTCTCCTTCCTGAACCCCCTTTGAATCACATCATCCTCTCTCACCTTCCCTCTCAATTTTTCCTCAAGATGAGCCCTGAAGATCAGCAGTCCTATTCTCATTTTACAGATAAGGAAACAGAGACAGCACAGGGCAGTGCTGGGATTCAAACCTAGGTTCTGCTAAGTCCAGAGCATGTAAGCAGTCCTGCAGAGGAGGGAACAGGGTAAACTGGACACCGTACCCAAGCCCAGAGCAATCCCAGGGCACATGGCTGAAGCAGACACACTCACCTGCCCTTCCTAGGGTTTGGAGGTTTCTTCCAGGTGCGTAATGAGGCAGAATAACCAGAGCTGGTCAGAGAGGTGTTTCGAAGCAGAAAGAGATGGCTGTGCAGGCCAGGGATGTTTCTGGGGTCAGGGAGGGAGGGCTTCAAAAGGAGAGACACTTCAGGCAGAGAGAGATGGCAGGTTCAGTGAAAAAAATTGCCCAGAAAGGTGGGGAAGGAGGTCCCAGGGCTCTTCACTGATGGTTTCGACTTGATATTCAGAACCATTTGTCCAGCAGAAAGATCCCTGTGCTAGAATCCAGAAACACCTAATTTGTCCACTGATTTGCTCCTTGACCGTGGCCATGTCACTGCACCCTCCAGCCTCAGTTTCCTGATCTGTGAAGTGGGAATAAAACCCCCTCCACTTTATATGATTGCACTGCAGTTCAGAATGAAAAGCCAGAGGAGGAAATGCTTTGGACACTGAATACAGATGGGAGAGATTGCCCTTCCCCTGCAGCTCCAGGAGTGAGCCATCAGAGCATCTCTCCCTAGTCATAGTGATTGGTTCAGGAATGGGCCCATGACCCAAGACAGGCCATGAGACTGAAGCCCAAGATTTTTGTGGAAACTATTGGAAAAGAGAAGCTTCTCTTCCCACTGACTAGGTTGTTGAGCTAGTGGGTTGTAAACCTGGAGAAGCCCCACACTGGAGTAGCCAGCCTGAGAATGAAGCCATCAGAGAGAGGCAGAGATGAGAGAAAAAACAGACTTCTGCTGTCATTATTTGAGCACCTTGAGCAAGCCATAACTGAGGCTTTCACTCTGGACTTTTCAGCACACAAGCCAGTACATGAGAGGAAACTATGTTCACAGAAAATCAGTCTCAAACTAGCTTAAATGAACATTAAACTCAGTTGGCTAATTTAATTAAGATCTCCAGAGTTAGGGCTTCAGGTACAGTATGATCAAGTTTCTGGCTCTATTTCTTTGACATATACCCCTTAGGCGTATCACTATTTTCCTTGACTGGTATCTTGACTGGCTATAAATTGGTCGATCCATGCCTCACATCTGTAGCCACACCACCCAGGCAGAAATGCCTCCTTCTCCCAACCAGCAAATTGGATTGCCTGCCCATCCCCAAGCCAACTGTAGGAATTTGAGATGAGAAATTAGGGTGGTTGGCTTAGGCCAGTCAAGGCTCACCCCTGGAGTTGGGGTGCAGAGTTACAGGAGGGGGATAGATGCTGGGGAGGTGTGTAGCAATACCCACTATTCTAATTAACTCCCTTTCCTCCCTCAGCTAGTTAACTTGGTTTTCATCATTCAGTACCCAGATTCCTGACAATAATGGTCATCAGTCCCATTTCCAAACAGCTTTCATGTAATTTCTTGATAGCTCCAGGCCTTTATGCTTGCAGTATTTACTAAATCAGTCAATAAACTGTTAATTCTGCTTGGGCTGTACATAATGCCTTTCTTCCAAAGTTCTTAGCACACCTTATAAACAAGTTTCAATGATTTCCATCAGGTTTCCTCCCTAGGGCATTATGTGTAACTATAAAGCCATCCACTTACATATAGTCTCTGATCCTACAACACAACATCTCTGTTCCTTATTGACCATTAACCTTCAGGCTTTGTCCCCTATTGCAGTGAAGATTCCAAACAAGACAGGCCATTCTGTAAATGTTTTCTTGAATCTACATGGACAAAACATCCTACATACATGCATTATTTTGATAAACAGTCACCACCACCCTATGAGAGAGGCACACTTGTCATCACCATTTTATAGATGACCAAAGTGAGGCACAGAGAGGGGCCAGCTGACCAGTGGCAGGGCTTAGCTTTCCACCCAAGTCTGTGGGAGTCTGCGGTGTCCTCCCTCAGAGCCCTCTTTCCTCAGAGCTACGCATGGAACCTTGCTGCCAGAGACTCGTGGCTCAGCCTAAAGGGGCCACACCATCTTTCTGGCCTCACAAAGGCGCTATGCTTTTCTTCTTCAGAAAATTTACACACAAATTAGACACGCTCCACCTTCAAAAAGGTTTCAGCTTGGGTTAAAAGTTGAAGCATAACCACCCAGAGCTGTAACACAAAGAAGTCTGCCCAAAAGAGTAGCAATTGAGCTGGGTTTTTAAGGATGGCTAATTATTGGCTATTCAGAGACAGGGGAAGAGCAAGGGGGTGGGGGACAGGCTGAACAAATACCAGAAGGTGGGAAACCATGTAGTAGTGGTACAGTTTAGCTGGAATAGAGGATGCATAGAAGACAGAACTAGGGGTGAATCTGGAGAGAGTGGTTGGACAGTGCTGTGGGTACACACGTTATGCAAGTTCCGTAGCTCTGGAGAGCAACCCTTCTCACTATCACTCCAGGGGCAGGCAGATCCCTGGCTGGCCAGTAAGAATGCTGCAACATCCTGGCCACAGTGATTGGTTCAGGTATGGACATGTGACCCAAGCCTAGCCAATAAAAGCTTTCTCCAGGATTTTTGGTTAAAACCCGTCAGGAAAGTTGCCCTCTCTGCTTCTGAGAATGTGGGCAGCAAGGACCGTGGAAGCCTGGAGCTGCCTGGAGCCCTCTTGGTCAACCTACAGAGATAATTCTTTTTTTAATTGAATTATAATTGACATGCAATAGTTTCATATGTGCAAAATAATGAATCAATATTTCTATACTTTACAAAATGATCACCACGACTGGTCTAGTTACCATCTGTCACTGTACAAAATCATTACAATATTATTGACTATATTCACTATGTAATGTGCTATATATTACATCCCCATGACTTATTTATTTTATAACTGGAAGTTTGTACCTCCTAATCCCCTTCGCCTATTTTTCCCATACTCCTACCCCCTCCCTCTGGCAACCACCAGTTAGTTCTCTGTACCTATGAGCCTGTTTCTGTTTTGTTTTGTTTATTCATTTGTTTTGTTTTTTAGATTCCACATTTGAGATCATACAGTATTTGTCTGTGTCTGACTTATTTCACTTAGCCTGATACCCTAGAGTTCCATCCATGTTGTTTCAAATGACAGGATTTACTCCTTTGAACGGCTGAGTAATAGTGCCTTGTATATATGTACCACCTCCTCTTTATCCATTCATCTATTGATGGACACTTAGGTTGCTTCCATATCTTGCCCATTGTAAATAATGCTGCAATGGACACAGGAGTACATATATCTTTTTGAATTAGTGGTTCCATTTTCTTCAGATAAATACCCAGACATAGAATTGCTGGATTGTATGGTAGTCCTAGTTTTAATTTTTTAAAGATACCGCCATACTGTTTTCCATAGTAGCTGCACCAATTTAACATTTCTAGTGCACGGGAGTTCCCGTTTCTTGACACCCTCACCAACACTTGTTATTTCTTGTCTTTTTGATACAAGCCATTCTGCAGGTGTGAGATGATATCTCATTGTGGTTTTGATTTGCATTTCCCTGATTATTAGCAATGTGGAGCATCTTTTCATGTGTCTGTTGGCCACCTGTATGTCTTCCTTGGAAAAATGTCTTTTCAAGTCCTCTGCCCATTTTTTAATTGGGTTGTGTGAGAATTTTTTGTTGTTGTGATTGGCTTGTATGAATTATTTATATTATCTGGATATCACCCCCTTATCATTTACAAGTGTCTCCTCACACTCACTAGGTTGCCTTTTGCTTTGTTCATAGTTTCCTTTGCCATGCAAAAGCTTTTTAGTTTGATGCAGTCCCATTTGTTTATTTTTGCTTTTGTGGGCCTTGCCTGAGGTGAAAGATCCAAAAAATTTTGCCGAACTGGTGAAATCTCAATAATGTCTGTTATTACACCAATGTTAGTATCTTAGTTTTGACAAGTGGACAAAGGTAATGTATGGTAACTAGGGCAAGGAGAGTGAAGGATAGAGGGGAACTCTCTGTGCTGTTGGGTTTTTTTTTTGCAACTTTTTGTAAATCAAAAATCATTCCAAAAAAAAGTTAAAAAAAAATAATGCATGGAAAGAAGTTCAAATAGTACATCAAGAGTGAAAAACAAGTCTCCCTCCTGCTGTCCCCCAAACCTGTGGTCCCTCTCCCTAGAGGCAACAACTCTTGTAGTGTGACAGGCTTCTGTAGGTACCTACAGGCTGGTGTGTTATCTGCACACACACACACACATACACACACATCCCACCTCTACACAAATGGTACCTCCCTTTGTGCACTGCATTGTTCTCTTTTGACTTAACAGTGTATCTCTTGGAGTTTCTTCCACAGCAGCATAAAGAGAAGGCCTCATTCACAGTGGCTTAGTGTATTTAACCAGCCTCCAATGAATGGCAGACATTATCTCCTGCTTTCTGTTTCCAGAAACAATGCTACATATAATCTGTGTCTTTGATGATATAGGTCTTCGAAATCTTGTGCAAATTCACCTGCAGATTCTTTATAGAGGTTTTTGAAGAACAATTCTCTCATCTTATCTGTAGGTTACTGTCTTGCCAATGGGTTTCAGCCCCAGGCAAGTTCACTATGGATTCTAAGTGACCAAAGAAATAACAGTAGAACATCCTTGGGGTGAAAGGGTTATACCCAACTTTATTTCCACGGTGGCAGGTCAAGCACTAGAATCCTGTCCACTCAGAGCGAGTCTGCAGGCAGCAAGCTAGTCTCTGCCTCTGGGCCCGTCTGCCCGCACAGCCGTCCTCTGGGCCTCTGTCCTCGGCACTGCCACCACTCCAGCAGCTGCTCTGCTCTCCTGCAGCCTTGCAGCTGTGCCACCATGTCGCCCAGAACACTGCTGCAGGGCTCTTATATAAAGTCAATAACACATTGCCCACACGTGTGTAGTGAGCTAGCCAACCAAGGCCGGGTGAGAATCCTGGCCACAGGAACCTTCATTTTATCCACAGTTACTATGAGGCTAGGTATCCCCAACCTACATTGGATTCTCAGACCCAAAGGTAGGATTTAAAGTTAACCTTGGCAAAATTACTTTTTGTTCTTTGTGGGGGGGAGGGGCAGGGGGGGGTGGCACCTGCCAGCCACAGGTGAGATCTCTGAGGATCTGGATGCTATCAGCCAACATCCTAGCCACCTGGAGAGGTCCTCCAGTGGATTAACAGCCCAGCATCTGTCCTCCTTTCTCGGACCACCCACAGCTGCCTTGGGTAGGTGGCCTTTCCAACACTTGCCTTTGATTCTCTTGAGTTACTCCAAATCCACTACATTTAAATTTCCTTCCACTTTTTTTAAGTTAACCAGAATCCATTTTCACTGCTCATGGCCAAAGAACCTTATATGATACTTTCTCCATCCCTGATTTAAGTTATACACAAGATCAATATACAGCTGTGTGCACCCCGTGCCTCCATCCTGGTCACGGATAAGGGAATGCAACAAGACTGTTACAGTTGTGGCCATATTCTCCCCTTCTTGGTTATCAATTCAGCTCTGAATAAACATTTGTTAAAGTTACGCTTACATCTTAGTTTTACTCATCATTTATTCAGTGCTCTCCCAACCATATTTTGCATGTAATCAGAAACCACTTTCTGCTTTATTCCTGAAAGGCTGCTGTCTTTGAAGCAAAGAAGCAGAGACAGAAGACTTGTCACGGTGGTGGGACCATGCCCCTTCCCAGTCACTCCTGGCCTGCATCACTCTTCTGTCAGCATCAGTTGATCATATGGGGCAAAAAGTCCAAATCAAGACTGAAACGACAGCTGAGGGTGTGTGGTCCCCTCCAGTGCCAAGGGCATGAAATTGGGGGTCACAAAGCCATTTGAAAATCCTAGATTCTCCACTCATGAAGTGATTTCACCTGTTTGAGGACCTCAGTTTTCCAACCTGTCAAATGGGGCCTATAACCCCAACACTCCACCCATATCATGAGTTACACGAGGGCATTGGGAGGAGGTGCCCAGGCTGCCCGGTCACTCTGCTCCTCACTTTCCTGTTTCCAGAGTCCTGATTCCCTACTGTCCTCTCTAGAAGAAAAGTAGGCGGGCTTGAGTTGACAGCCTGCAGCCTGGACGATTCTGAGAGAGCCCAGAGCCGAGAACACTGAAAGAGCTAATCTGACAGTGCTGTGTGCGAAAGCACAGAGATTTGGAATACCTGAGACCAGGCTGCAAGTTAGGACTCTGCAGCTGTGTGACCTCGAGCACGTCACTCAGCCTTTCTGAGCCTCAGTTCCCTAGATTATAAAATGGACAGGATAGGGATAACTCTCGCCTTGTCTACTTCAAATAGTACTAGGGAGGTGCAGATGATACAAGATATGGGGGTGCTGTGCAGCAAGGAAGTGTATCTGCACGCATGGGGCTCTGTGTGGCTGCTTCTGGGACCCACAAACCTGGCTGGCTCCTCAGGAATCGGGGCACCCACCATGTTCTCTCATGGAGAAGGAGGTCAGGCAGGGTGATGGCCCACTTCACAGAGGAAAAATTGAAGTCCTAAGAGACCCCAGGATTTCTTGGAAAGGGGAAGGAATCAGATTTTCTTGTATGTTGGGAAAATAACGAATTCTTCCACTCTTTCACTCGGATGTTCTCCTTGTGAAGACAAACCCATAATCTAGTCTCTTATAGGGGCCATATCTGTGATTGAAAATACAGGTCCTGGGGAAAGGGAGGCCTGGGTTTGAATCCAGACTCAGTCACTTTCCAGCTCGGAGATCTGGGACAAGTCACTGCCCCTCTTTGAGCCTTGGGTTTCCTTACTTGTAAAACGGGACCGATTAAACCTGCTCCATGAGCCTGAGATGACAGATGGCAAGCCTGCAGTCCAGGGTCTACTGCAGAGTAGGCACTCATAAAGTCACAGCCAGTGCTGTTGGAAGCATGCCCAGGGAGCTGGACTGGGTGCTGGAGGGGCCCTGGGCCAGGCTGACAGAGTGGAGCATCAAACTACCAGTCTGTCCTGAGACCATGACACACATGTCCAGACCAGCTCTCCCTTCTGCCTTCTCCTCCCACTCGCCTCAGCTCTCGCATCCCACACTGCAGCTCTGCTCTGAGACCCTCCTGTGTAATGTTGGAGACCGGTGGTGAAGCAGGATTTTCCCAGGGCCACCACGCGGTGGTGGAGGGTGACCTACCCAGACACAAGGCCCAGACCTGGGAGTCCTGAAGGAGGGCAGGAGGCCAGTGACACTGAGGAGTACAAGAATGCAAAGGTTGGGGCTATTTTGGCCAGAAAAATGAAAAAGATTTTTTAATTCCCCACATCATTTCCTTTTTCTGCCTCTTTCTCTACTTCCTTCTTTCCTCCCTCCCTCCCTTCCTACCTCCTTTCCTTCCCTCCACTTCTTTCTTTAACCTAAGGGAAATACAAAATTGAGGACATAAAGCAAATATCATTATTAATTTTTGGAAGTGTGCTTATCTGAGAGACACTGAGCAGAAGGGTGAGAACAAGATTGCACATCCATCCTCCAAGCCTCCCACACACTCTGACAAAGGCACAAAGGGTAAGTGGGCCAGCTGGGACCTGCCCAGCCGGCCTGAGACCGTTCCCTAGGCCCCTTCCCATCCCTGGCCTCAGGCTTCTCTGTGGTCACCCACTGAGTAGATTAGGGGACTGAGCCCCGGAGCGGGGAAGGGCTTGTCCTCACCCGCTGGCCCCCCTCCCTCACCATCCCGCACTGCAGCCCCCCCATCACCTGGGTGCCCTGGAGCCTATGTGTGCTCGCCTCTGAGCTTCCATGTATGCGGTTCCTTTGCCTGGACCTCCCTCTCCACCCCTGGTTGAGAGCTAATAGGCTTCTGGATTCCGTTGGCATGAGCGCAACTGAACCCAAAGAAGGCTCTGGGAGTCTTCTTTGGTGGCGGTGAGCTTTGTTCAAGGAATTCAGAACTTTCACCTCCTGCCAAGTGACCACAGGTAAGCTTCTGTTACCCTGCAGTCGGGCAGTGTCTTAAGGGAGGGCCAGGATTGGCCCTGACTTGTCTGTGTCTCCTACACCTACAAGGTTCTGGCCACAGAGTTGACTAAAGGATGAAAGACAAGACGTACCTGGCGGGAGCCACTCTACGAGCCCTGAGTATCTGAATGCAGCCTGGTGGGAAGGAGCTCGAAGCTGCCCGCTCCTCACACAAACAGTGGATTTTGGGGGCTGTGTTCAAGCTTCCTCATTGCAACCATGGGGCCTGACCTGTGCTGGCAGGGGGCGATGAGGAGGACCAAATGAGGCCATATCACCCCCTCCCAAACCCTCCAAGGGCTTTACATTAGAAGGCTCTGGCCTTCATCTTTTCATCCACTGGTTCACCAAATCTTTGCTGAGCATCTACTGTGTGCCAGGCCCTCATTTCAGTTCAGGGGATTCCACCATAAACATGATCTCCCCTGCACACTGAGCCTCCCACCACAGCCCCCTGGCTGTTCCCTCTGCCTGGAATGCCCTCCCTTAGACACCCAGATGCTTGCTCCTCTATTCACTCCATTCCGTGTCATGAGCATCTCCCGACCACGAAGGTGGTGCCCACCTCTCCTCCCCCAACAGCCCTTTATTTTATCTCCTCCCTGCTCTGTATAGACTTCGCAGCATCGATCACTACCTGGAGTGATGTCATACATTGATTCTTTCCTCATGGTCTCCCTCCCCTCTGAGAGGGCAAGGGTTTCTGTCTGTCTTGCTTATGGTAGGATCCCCTGAACCGAGATCAGAGCCTGGCACACAGTAGATGCTCAGCAAAGACTTGGTGAACCAGTGGCTAGATGAATGGCCCAGAGAAGTGCACAGGACCATGCCCTCTGACTCCCAGGAATCCAGGTTCCTGCTGAAGGGTGGAGCCTAGGGCTTGGACTAGGAAGCATCTACCCACAGGGCAGATGGGCCAGGGAGCCAGCCCACAGCTCAGGGCATGCAAGCTCCGGGAAAGGGGTGGGCTGCTGGCTTCTGCTCTGCAGGGCTTATGGCTAGAGCGTGCCCTGCTCACTGGACACTAGCTCCGGCTTCACCTGGGAGCTCTCCAAGTTCTGAGCCCGCCTCCTCGCAGACCTCCAACTAGGGCGGGCTGTGGGATGCACTTGTCTCAGCACTGGCCTCTCCTCCAGTACCCAGGGAGCCTGAGAGGCCTTGCCTGGGCCTCAAGCCACACGGTGTGTCAGGGCAGAGCCAGAGAGGACTCGGAACCCCCATGCCAGCCTGGGTGTCCCCAACACTGCCAGGGATTGAGCCTGGCAAGTTGTAGCTGTGGCCAGGCCAAGGTGGCAGAGGCCCAGCTTCGGCTGCCGCTGCAAAGACCACACGTTTCCCCATAGCCTTGCAAGCCTGCTGTGTTAAGCAACTCCTGGGCCCCGTCACTGGCCACTCTTCAGGTTGGCCAGCCCCACCCGCACCCTGTGCAAACGTCACGAGACATATTTCTCTTTCTGAGCGAACAGAGGTCTTGGATTTCCCTCACGCCTGCTTACCCAACCTTCCTCCCCCTTCTTCCTGAAAACTTGAGTCCCGGCCACCTTGTCGGTGGGGGCCCCAGGGATGATGAGTCAGCCTGGCTTGGGCTCCAGTCCTGACACCACCCCTTATCAAATGTGACACTTGGGTCAACCTCCAAACCCTGCTGCACTTCGGGCTCAAATCTGTGAGGTGGGGGTTCGAAAATTCCTGCCTTGCCTGTGATGGCAAAGATCAGGCAGGTCTCAGGTCAGCGCCTCCATGCAGGGACACAGCACATGGCAGATGCCTAATGATAAGTGACGTCCACACAGAGGCCCCCATGGCAGCCCACTCCTAAGCACTTTCCCATACGATCCCATCTGACCATCACACCAACCCAGTGAGGAAGGCACCATCGTGACCCCATTTTATCAATGAGGAAACTGAGGAAAGGAAACTGAGGTGACACAGTGAGTAGGCGCTAGACTGGAGACTTGGACCTGGAGTCTGTGCTCCTACCCTCCACCAATGGGGCTGTGAATTACCCTCTTAGAGCCCATCCTCTGTGCAGCGGGGCTGGGCTCAGGGTGGGAGCTTGGTCTTTTGGAGACTGACTGACTGAACGTCTTCATGCTACAAGCCCAGAAGCCCACCTGGAGCAGGGATCTGAGCGCACGGTTGTTTGTTTGGATATGGCCCCAGGAGTGCCCTTGAGGGGCATGGGGAAATGGGACAGGGAAAGGGAGGGGCCCATAGCTGGTCCTGGGCCAGACGGCCATCCCTCTCTGAACCTGAGATTCCTGTTCTCTAAAGTAGGGATGCAGCCCCATTCTCCCAGGAGATAAGGAGGGGAGGTCTCCAAGGGTCTGAGAAGGCTCCTATCTGGGATTCCAGCTCTAGCTCAGGCTCCAGGAAACAGAACATGCCCAAGCAGGTGCTGTCTGTGGGTGAAGAAGCCACAGGAGGCAGGCCCAGGGCCCAGGCTGTCACCACAGGGGCCCTGGAGAAACCACATCATGGCTGCCACAGCCGCCGTCATCCCACAGCGATTTCCGCTACCACATCTCCCGGGGCAGCGTCTCCTACCAACAGCTGGCTGTCCCCTCTGTCAGCCCTTGCCCCTGGGGGCCTGGCAATGGCTGCAGCAGGGGAGGCTGGCAGCTGTTCCCAGAGGGCGTGCGCCATGGGTCTACTTAAAAAGCCGTGGACACTCCCTGTGCTAGGATGCAGTTCCCTGCATTCCAGCCTCAAACCCCAGCTCCACCACTTGTGACCTGGGGCAAGTCACTTTGTGGCCCTGACCCTCACTGGCCTCACGGATCAAACGGAGCTGCCAGTGCGCTGTCCCCGCTGATGGCCCCAAGCTCCTTCGGCAGCAGCCTTACGGCATCGGTCCAACGACAAGCCTTTGCACCTGCTCCCCTGCCTCTGGAGCTCCTTTCTAGCCCTCCCTCTGCTTACACGGCCCCTGTTCATGCTTCAGCGGCCATTCTGATGCCCTCTCCTCGGGGAAGGGAAGCCCTTCTCACCACCTCCCTCGGACCAGCACAGGGTCCCCTTCCGATACTCTTCCTCCTCAGCTCTGAGCCCAGTCTGTGGGCGGCATTTCCTCCTTTGCCTTCCCCTCTGACTCCGCCAGCGCCTAGCAGAGGGACCGGCGCAAAGCAGGGGCCCAGTAAATGCGTGTTGAATAAATGAATTACTGTCTGAAACACTTGTCTTGGTGAAGTCCTTGCTCTTCCAGCACAGGCTCAAACGTCACCTTCCTCAGGCAGCCTTCTCCCACGGCGCCCTTGATTCCTCTTCTGGGTTTCCAGAGGCCCCCGAGCGTCTCCCCGCATCACAGCCGCCTCGCCTGCACGGAGTCGCGGCCGGGTAACCAGGATCCCCGCCCGGAGAGCGGGCAGAGCTGGAGGAGGAGGCGCAGACCGTCCGGAAAGCTCGGCGGTGGCGGGGGAGTCTCGAGGGCCCGGCCCCGGACAGCCGGCACCGCCTCCGGCCGAGAAGCGCGCCCAGGCCGGGCGGCCGGAAGGAGGTGTAGGAGGGGCGCGCCAGCCGAGGACTGCAGCTCCGGGGGCGGACGCCGGGCTCCGCGGGGCGGGGGCTGGTATTTCCTGAGGTCCTCCGGAAACGCCTGGGGCCGGAGCTGGGGCGCACCCGGAGTGGGATGGCTGGGGGTGGGGGGGCCCACGCGCCGCCCCGGGCCTCGCGGTCCAGGGCGCGGCCGCACAGCGCGGGGCCCTGGCCGGCAGCCCTGAAACCCTCCCAGCAGGACGGTGCGCCGCTCAGTCCCACGACACAGAGGCAGCTGGAGCACGGAGGGCCGGAGCGGCAGAGCGCCTCCAGCATTTCAGCTGACCCCCAGCTAGGGCCAGGCCGCCCCCGCCGCGCAGGTGCCCCCGTCGGGGTGTGTCACCCACAAACCCCGTCCCTCCCAGCATGTGGCCACTGCTCCTAGCAGGGTCCCTGGCAGGGCAGAGGGACGAGGAGACGAAGCCCGAAGGGGAGGAGGCCGCCTGACTGACCCTGAGCACCAGACAGCACACCCCGGGCCCGCTCACTGCGCTGGTGCGTCCCAGCCCTCACCCCATCCCTTGCCCCTTCCAGGGCCGTCCCCTCCCTCCTTGGCTGCAGGGCCAGACCACCGAAAGGCAGGCGGCTGGCGCTCCATCACAGAGGCAAGACACTGAGGCCCCCAGAGAGGCAGGAACGCTCATTTATTCACGCACTCCATTGAAGAGTCCCAACAGGCTGCTCTCTGCCTACCTGAGTTCAGATCCTGCTGGGCTGCCTCGAAGCTGTAGGAACTTTGGACAAATTGCTTCTCTGGGCCAAGTTCCCGCCTCTGTATGATGGGTATAAAACCAGGCCTGGCTCGGAGATTGGGGTGAGAAATAAATTGATCTGTGTAGATCACTGTGCCTGGCACATAGTATTGAGACAGGGACTGTGGACTTAGGCAGAGAAGGGTGAGGGCCTCCAGAGAAAAAGCAGAGCAAGATAATTACAGTCAGAACAATGTAACAATGTGCGAAGAAGTCCCTACTGAAACTCTGTTTTAAGCATTACGCAAAGTCTGAGTCAGGCTAATTCTCTAGGGTAAAGATACCAGACTAGGAGTATAGACATCTTCAGTGAGATCAGTTAAAGCTCAAAAGGCCAGGAGCAACTTGGCCTGGAATGTTTAAGTGTTCTGCAGATAAAGAGAAATGTCTCAGCATAACCCGTGACTTCACTGTATCAATTAGCTCATGACATTGTAAAATTTACCTTAGCCTGCTAAAAGGCCCAGCTTATTTTTAACTGTACCTATGTGCTGTATTTCCTTCTCTGATCCTAATCAAGTAATCTGCAACCTAGGAAAAACACTAATTTAGTAGGCAAGCCCAATTATAAACAGCCCAAGAAGTTAAGAAGATTCTTAACACACTTCAGCAAACAGGCAACAACCCAGCCCACCATGGGGGCAGGGCAGGTGGTCTTAATTGATATGCTCCCCGAGGGAAACTGCTGTCCTGAGAAAGAATCAGAGCAGCAAATTTCTTCTGCTGCTCATCAAAAATGGGCATTCTGGGACCACTCAACAAGTCTGCACCCCTAGCCCTTTACCCCCATTCCTGAAAATCCTCAACCACGCATAAAACCCCTAGACAACAAGCCAACCACAGACTCTCTTGTCCCCTCTTGGCGTGAGCCAGGAGTTCCGTCCTCTCAGTCTCTAAATAAAAGCCTCTACCTTGCTCTCCTGCCTTGAGTGTTTGCGAAGCTCATTCTTGGGCTCCATGAACAAGAACCCCGCATCACCTCCATCTCCAGCACCCCACCTTCTAGGCCAGGCTCTCCACAGTCTCTGCTGATCTTCCCTCCACCCCCTTCCAACAGCCATCCATTTCCATTTCTCTTTGGAAACCAGTTCTGCCAGCTCTGGGCCTGGATTTCCACAGGGCAGCAGTCTGTTGATACTGAATAGGTCTGCCTCTTTAGGTAGGACATGGCTCCATTTACCCAAGTACCCACCAGTCCCTGATGTCTCACAGCTGACTAGTTAACTCATTCACATTTCTGCCCTGGCCCTGTTGGTGTTGGAATCTGAACCCCTGTATCAACGTATTTATTTCCCCCTCTTTACCTGTGTATGTCTGGGGAGAGGAAATACAGGGCAAAATACCTCTAAAAACCAAAATCAGTCAAAGGGAGAAATAAAGTTTAAAACCCGTTTATTGCTTACAAATTGCAGTCGAGGGCCGTCTTTCTCCCCTGCTTAGGAAGAAGCCAGCCAGCCCCCTCCCCTTAACCTCTCAGGTTCAGAAATGCCCTTGGTTGCCAGGTAATTATCCACTGATATGGAGATGAACTTCTCTCCAACTCTGAGGATATGCAAATGAACTAAAGCCAGGGGAAATATTCTGGAAATGTTACAATTTTACCCACACCCTCATTTCAGAGAGTTAACATACAAAAACTTCCCATTTAGGGACTAGGGACTAGCGGTTACCAAAAGGGAGGGGTGGGGGAGTGTGGGTGGGGAGGAAGGGAGAAGGGGACTGAGGGTTATTATGATTGGTACACATGGTGTGGGGGGTCACAAGGAACAGCGTAACACAGAGAAGACAAATTGTGACTCCGTGACATCTTACTACACTGATGGACAGTGACTGCAATGGGGTGTTGGGGGGACTTGCTAATATGGGTGAATGTAGTAATCACAATATTTTTCATGTGAAACCTCCATAAGAGTGTATATCAATGATACCTTAATAAAAAAACAAAAAAATAAAACATCCCCTTTAGGTATTTCATTAGTCTACAGCAAAAAGTTTCCATTCAGCTGTGGATACCAGGCACCCAGTTCTCCTCCCTGAGGGTAAATAATGTAATCAATCACTAGTTTAAAACTCTAGAGATATTTTATGCTCATATAGACAAATCTACCCATATTTTTTACCTTTCCCTTTTTAACTCAAATGTGTGTGTATGCCCCAAGTGTGTTCGCACTTGGCTTCTGTTTTTTTTTCCTTTTACAGCATCTAACAATATAACTTGGCGATCCCTTCCTATTCATACACAGGCGCCTTCTTCATTCCCTGTAGAGCATGTCCTCCTTCAGAGAGTAGGACTAATAATAATACCAACCCTAGAGGACCAGTGACAGAATTCAGAAGCTTTGGTTTATGATGTGACTGAGTCTTTGTGACCAGGGGCATCGCTCACTCTGCTGAATGTGATGTGCAAGTTTCCAGAGCAAGGAGAGCCCACAGAATAGCAGTCAAGCACTCCATCTGTATTGTTTTATCAAAACCTCACAACTCTCTCCCAAGGGACATGCTGTTATTACCCCCATTCCACAGAAGGGGAAACTGAGGTGCAGAGCAGCTAGGTTACTTGCTGGAGTCATGCAGCAGAGAGTGATACAGAAGGGATTTTAACCCACAGCTGCTACTCAGTGTGGCATCATCTCCTTACCCAGGGCTGACTGCCCACATCCAGCTGAGCTCTAGAACATAGCAGTCCCCAGGCTGAAGCCCTTCCATGCCAACCCCTCCAGGTCACTTTGCCTGCGGGGAGACATCTGAGCCACATGCTGCTCAGAGCAGGCCGAGGTGTGAGGTCTCTTTATCCATAGCATGGGGCTGGGGCATTCCACTGACTTTAGGAACCCAGCGCCTCTGGGGCCAGGCTGCTTATTCCCAGCCACACAGCTTTGGACAAGTCGCCTCCTTGTCTGAGTCTCAGCTTCTTCATCTGTAAAAGGGGCTCAGTAATTGCCCCTCACTCATTGTATTGTTGGGGGGTTAAATGACTGAATAAACATATACAGTTAACCCTTGGACAATGTAGAGGTTGGGGCAATGATCCCCACACAGTAAAAAATCCACATATAACTTTGGCTTCTTAAAACCTTAACTGCTAACAGCCTTCTATTGACTAGAAGCCTTACTGACAACATAAGCAGTTGGTTAGCACATATTTTACATGTTATATGTATTTTATACTGTATTCTTACAATAAAGTAAAGAAAATGCCTTTTCAAATTGTCATAAATCTCCAAAATTTTTTCCAATATATTCATTGAAAATAATGTGGATCTGCACAGTTCAGACACTTGTTAATCAAGGGTCAACTGTACATCGCTTCCCAAGAAGGTTCCTGGGATATAGAAACAACAAAAAAGAAAAGATCCATTATTACTATTATTGACAACATTGTCTCTGTAAGTCTTGCAGCTTTAAGTGGGAAGGACAGTTTGCTGGGAGGGGATCCCTAGGAGCCAGTCCTTACTGCTGACCGTGGTCCCACCACCTGGCAGGGGCCCCAGACCATTCCCTGAAACTCCACCCTGCAGGAGATGAGACTGAGGCCTGGGGAAAGGAGGCCCCTGGGTCCAGCCACTCAGAGCTGCTCAGGGTGCCCACCCTCAGCCAGGCCCCCTGCCCGCCTTGACCTTCCACCTGCAAGGCCTCTAGGTTCTGACCACAGTCTGTGACAGCAGTCCTGCCCTCATCACCCCCACCCTCTTTGGGACACAGCAGAGAGGGCTCTCTGTGGGCCTGGGGAAGCTCTCTGGCAAGGGATGGACCCCGCTGTCCAGCCCTCTGCTCCGAGGGCCTCATGGGAGGAGGTGGGGCGGGGCAGGAGGACGCTGGCTGCCCTGCGGGGGGGGGGCACCGAGGTCCCCCACAGGTGGGCATCTGCACCCAGGAAGGCTGCACCCCCTGGCTCACCAGCTCTGGGGCTGCACCACCCTTCCCCCCTATCTCCCCTACCTCCGCCTGGAGATCCAGCTGCAGTCCCGAGTGGATCATAGGTACACACTTAACCAGTCCCCAGCCAGCCCTGCTCTGGCTTTTGCTCTTCCCGCCACCAGGGTCCCCCGGCCCCTCTCGAACATCACCTCCCACTTATTTTTCAGGATAGTTTAAAAATCATCTCCCAGGAAGCCTGCCCTCATCCTGCTGCCTCCCCAGGCTGGTGCAGGTCTGCCTACGGGCTCCCATTGCTTCCCCCTGGCCTCCGTCCCCCACCCTGGCCCCACCCCCGCCCCGGAGTGGACCCTCTGCTCCTGCTCCTCCCCGGGTGCAGCCCGTTCACCCCTCGGTGGAACAGAGGCGCGTGGGCGGCGCCCTCTGCCGGCAACTCCCAGATCGCAGCGCCGTCTCGGCCCGCCTGGGACCCAGCCCTACCCCGGGCTCCAGGCGGGGGTCCCCGGAGCCGGACGACCAAATGCGCCAGGTAACGCAGGGGGAGCGTCAGAGAGGTCTCGGCCTCGGTGGGTGAGTGAGGGAAACATGGGAGCCTTGCCCAAATTCCTGTCCTGCTTTCTCTGAATCTGTTTCCCCTTCTGAAAAATGTCCTCCCCACCTATTTCCTGAGTACCTCCTGTGTGCTAAGTACTGAACGGGGAACTGGGAACACAGCCGTGACGAGACCAGCAAACTCCCTGCCTCAGGAGGCAGACATGGAGGAGACGAGCAACAAACAAAAACAACACAGAGCACCAGTTATACCCCAGGGTGAGTACTCTGAAGATAACCTGGGAGGGGAGCACGCATGGGGGAGCTGATGTTTTAGATGGGATGCTCGGGGCAGCCTCACAGGGAAGTGAAGACTTCCGTCCCCACCCACAGGCTGTCCTGGGGTGGCACGGTGTGCAACACTGCCCCTCACTCCTTACAGCCGCCTCTCCCCCTAGCTCTTTGGCTACTTCCTCCTCTCTGGCTGGTTAAGGCCAGCTGCCCCTGTGCACATCCTGGGCCTTTTTTCTCTCTGCATTAACTTCCAGGGTAGCCTCAGTTTAGAAGCTCTAAACACCAGCTATGCCCCAGCGATTCCGAAAATGCCATCCCCAGCCTGCCCTCACCCTTGCACTTCAAGTGTGTGCATCTGACCTCCCACATCTGCAAACAAGCTCCCATGTTTCCCTCACTCACCCACTGTCTTCCCCATCTCTGGAAAATTCCATCCTGCCAATTGCTCAGAGCAAGAAATCTCCCTTTCTGTCAACCCCTGTGTCTGACCCACCTGCAAATCCTGTTGGCCTCTGAAATGTACCGGAATCTGACCTGTGGCTCGCACTCTCCTCCAAGGCCCCGGCACTGGTCCCCTGGACTAGCATACGGTCCTCCACACCTCCTCTGCACCTCCACCTGTGTCCTCAGCTGATTGCCACACCTGTTCCTCTTCTCAGGCACTGCTCTGGGCTCCCAGCTCACTCAGAGCATTCCCCCGTCTACAAAGCCACCCTCGCAATGGACAGCAAGGTTCCGTGGGGCCTGAAGGTTCTGTAATGTAGGAGGCCCTCTTTCAGAGCACAACCTTACAAGTGCAAAATGAGGGAATCTGGGGTGAAGCAGGAGTCAGAGTGGAGGAGAGTGGTCTTAATCAACTGTGATTAAAATAGCTTGCTCTTTTAAAACAGGCCACTTTGGAAAACAGCTGGGCAGTGCCTAGTGAAGTGGAACTGGCCATTCCACTGCATCCACACCCAACACAAACGTGCAGGTGTGCACCCGGACACAGGTTCTAGAATGTTCACAGCACGACTCATCAAAGCTCCACACTGGGAACAACCTAAATGCCCATCGGTAGAGGATGGAAAGTGAGTGGGGGCCTCCACCCCACAGGTGACATCCGACAGGTGGACAAGTGCACGCTGCTTCCACTCGTGATGTTTCAACCGGACAAACGAGTCAGGTAAGCGGTCACCCCTGCGGTGTGCTGGCTACGCGGGAGCGGGAGGTTCCAGGGAGCTGATCCTACTCTTTCTCAGTCTGGTGCTGGCCCCTCTGTGAAAATTCCCTGAGCTGTACAGTTCTGAGGTGCACCTTTTCCACATGCATATTATTCTTCAATAGAAAAGTTTCCTAAGAGGATAAAATGAATTAAACATAGTAAATATTATGAACTGAAATGACCATATTACATCTCAATAACTGACCTATATGCTTCCTGGGAAAAAATATTTAAATTGGCTTCTTAATGGTTTCATATAAACCATATAGAGTTTCAGAAGGGAATTTAACTTATTTTTGCACATTTTACAAAAGCATGCCACCAGGAATACCCCAGTGCCTTGGATGGCCTGGGCAGGGGAGGGGACTGCAGCATGAGCAGGGAATATGCCCCATCCCCTCCCTGTTTCCTCCTGGCTTCATCTCCCGCCCTCTTCTCCTCACCTTGCTCCAGCCACACTGGTCTCTCCCTGCCCATCAAGCCCTCAGTTACACTCCCACCTCAGGGCCTTTGCAACCCGCTGTTCCCTTTGCCCAGAATGCTCTGCCCCCATATTTTCTTGTGGCTTTCTCACCTCCTGCAAGTTTCTGCTCAAATGTCACCTCCTTAGTGAGGCCTTCACACACTGCCCTATATAAGATTACATATGGAGAGAAGGATTAAAGATGGCGGCGTGAGAGGTGAGACACAGGCTTCCTCCTAAAACTGCATATAATATGAAAATATAATGAATACAACTAATCCTGAAAGAGCAACAGGAAAGAGGACTGCGCCAGACTGCATACACCTGGAGACAAGAGCCGACCTCACAGAATAGGGTAATGTACCAAAGCTGTAGCCCTGCTGGACTGAAGCCCTTCCCCCCCAGCTCACCAGCAGGAGAAAGAGAAATGGAGCAGGGAGGGAGTGGAGGCGTGGGAGGGCTGAATACCTAACTCCGGAGATCTGCTCTGGGAGCACAAACCTACATTTCATGGTGCTTGCATGATACTCTCATGATTATGGGGTTGGAAAGCTAAGACAGGCAGAATTCCTGGAGAGACTGAGATTCCAGCCACTTGTGGAAAGCAGGGATCCATATCCGGCTGCTCTGGGGCAAAAGAAAGGGGGGCAGTTTGAGAGACTTCCTAACAAGGAAGCCCTTAGCAAGAGGGCTGCTAAAGGGGCAAGGATTGTACTGTGCTTACTGCTCAGAAGAGAGGACAGGTAGACAAAATTGTCCGGGTGCACTCTGCCCATTAGGTTGGGAGCTTTGCCATATAGACTCTCATATTTAAGGAGGAAAAAGAAATCTTCCTCCTTAGATGATCTTCAGGTGCTCCAGCTCCCTGGCTGGCTACACAGCTCCAAGGACCCCTTCCGTGATACGCAGCCTACTGCGCCTTTCTTCTGGCCAGCCCCACCAGGCTCATAAATTGGAAAACCCTACCCTGGCATTAGGTCAGCCAGAGGGAAGATCTGTCTACAGCAACTACAAATGCAAAGCATAGAGACTTATACCTGTGTGCTCAGCCCACTGGTTCAGGCAGTGGAGACAGGCATAGCAGCTGGGTAGCAGGAAACACCTCTTTCCTTCCCCCAGGCACCAATACCACTCCCCTGCGACCCCCGACATTGCTTCAGGGCTGAGCAGCTCCAGGAAGTAGAGATTCTGGGCACTAGAGGGTGCCATATACAAATATGAAACGCCAAAGGAATCTGGTCCAGAGAAAAATTATTAATACCACTTGTGAGAAAGATTTAAATGACATCGACCTCATGACTCTTAGTGAAAGGGAGTTCTACATAAAAATCATTAACATACTCATGGAGGTACAGAAAGATATTCAATAACTCAGGAATGAATTCCGGTCAGAGATCCAATCATTGAAGAGCACAATGGATGGTATTAAAAGCAGATTGGATACGGTGGAGGAGACGATAAATGAAATAGAAACTAGAGAAGAGGAATACAAAGAAGCTGAGGCACAGAGAGAAAAAAGGATCTCTAAGAACGAAAGAATATTGAGAGAACTGTGTGACCAATCCAAACAGAACAATATTCACATTATAGGGGTACCAGAAGAAGAGAAAGAAAAAGGGATAGAAATTGTCTTTGAGGAGGTAATTGCTGAAAACTTCCCCAATCTGGGGAAGGAGTTAGTCTCTCAGGCCATGGAGATGCACAGATCTCCCAACACAAGGGACACAAGGAAGACAACACCAAGACATATAGTAATTAAAATGGCAAAGATCAAGGATTATGACAGACTATTAAAGGCAGCCAGAGAGAGAAATAAGATCACATACAAAGGAAAGCCTATCAGACTTCTCAGCAGAAACCTTACAGGCCAGAAGGGAGTGGCATGATGTATTTAATGCAATGAAGCAGAATGGCCTTGAACCAAGAATACTTTATCTGGCAAGATTATCATTTAAATTTGAAGGAGGGATTAAACAATTTCCAGATAAGTAAAAGCTGAGAGAATTTACCTCCCACAAACCATCCCTACAGTGTATTTTGGAGGGACTGCTATAAATGGAAGTGTTCTTAAGGTTTAATAGCTGTCACCAGAGGTAATAAAACCACAGTAAAGAAAGTAGAACAGCTAATTACTAATCAAATGCAAAAATTAAAATAACTATCTCCAAAGACAATCAAGGGATAGACAGAGAACAGAATATGATACCTAATATATAAAGAATGGAGGAGGAAGAAAAAAAAAGAACCTTTAGATTGTGTTTGTAATAGCATATTAAGTGAGTTTAGTTCGACTCTTAGATAGTAAGGAAGTTAACCTTGAACCTTTGGTAACCACAAATCTAAAGTCTGCAATGCCAATAAGTACATACCTATGGATAATCACCATAAATGGAAATGGACTGAATGCACCAATCAAAAGACATAGAGTCACTGAATGGATAAAAAAACAAGACCCATTTACATGCTACCTACAAGAGAGTCACTTTAAACCCAAAGACATACGCAGACTAAAAGTGAAGGGATGGAAAAAGATATTTCATGCAACTAATAGGGAGAAAAAAGCAGGAGTTGCAGTACTTGTATCAGACAAAATAGACTTCAAAACAAAGAAACTCAAAAGAGACAAAGAAGGACATTACATAATGATAAAGGGGTCAGTCCAACAAGAGGATATAACTATTATAAATATCTATGTGCCCAACCCAGGAGCACCTACATATGTGAAACAAACACTAACAGAATTAAAAGGAGAAATAGAATGCAATGCATTCATTCTAGGAGACTTAAACACTCCACTCACTCTGAAGGACAGATCAACCAGACAGAAAATAAGTAAGGAAACAGAGGCACTGAACAACACAACAAAACAGATGGACCTAACAGACATCTACAGAACTCTCCACCCAAAAGCAACAGGATACACATTCTTCTCAAGTCCACATGGAACATTTTCAAGAATAGATCATATACTAGGCCACAAAAAGAGCCTTGGTAAATTCAAAAAGATTGAAATTCTACCAACCAGTTTCTCAGACCACAAAGGTATGAAACTAGAAATGAATTACGCAAAGAAAATGAAAAATCCCACAAACACATGGAGGCTTCACAACATGCTCCTAAATAACCAATGGATCAATGACCAAATAAAAACAGAGATCAAGCAATATATGGAGACGAATGACAACAATAATTCAACACTGCAAAATCTGTGGGACGCAGTAGGTCATGCTAAGAGGAAAGTATATTGCAATACAGGCCTACCTCAGGAAAGAAGAACAATCCCATATGAGCAGTCTAAACTCACAATTAATGAAACTAGAACAAGAAGAAAAAATGAGTCCCAAAGTCAGTAGAAGGAGGGACATAATAAAGATTAGAGAAGAAATAAATAAAATCAAGATGAATAAAACAATAAAAGAATCAATGAAAGCAGGAGCTGGTTCTTTGAGAAAATAAACAAAATAGATAAACCCCTAGCCAGACTTATCAAGAAAAAAAGAGTCTACTCACATAACAGAATCAGAAATGAGAAAGGAAAAATCACTAAAGACACCGCAGAAATACAAAGAATTATGAGAGAATACTATGAAAAATTATATGCTAACAAAGTAGATAACATAGAAGAAATGGACAACTTTCTAGAAAAATACAACCTTCCAAAGCTGATGCAGAAAGAAACAGAAAATCTGAACAGACCAATTACCAGCAACAAAATTAAATTGGTAATCAAAAACCTGCCTAAGAACAAAACACCTTCACCAGATGGCTTTACCACTGAATTTTATCAAGCATTCAGTGAAGTCCCAATACCCATCTTCCTTAAAGTTTTCCAAAGAGTAGAAGAAGAGGGAATACTTCCAAACTCATACTATGAGGCCAGCATCACTCTAATATCAAAACCAGGCAAGAACACCACAAAAAAGAAAATTACAGACCAAAATCTCTGATGAACAGAGATGCAAAAATACTCAACAAAATATTAGCAAACCGAATTCAAAAATACATCAAGAGGATCATACACTATTATCAAGTGGGATTCATCCCAGCGATGCAAGATGGTACAACATTTGAAAATCCATCAACATCATCCACCACATCAACAAAAAGAAGAACAAAAACCACATGATCATCTCCATAGATGCTGAAAAAGCATTTGACAAAATTCAACATCCATTCACAATAAAAACTCTCAAAAAAATGGGTATAGAGGGCAAGTACCTCAACATAATAAAGGCTATATATGACAGACCCACAGCCAACATTATACTTAACAGCGAGAAGCTGAAAGCTTTTCCTTTAAGATCAGGAACAAGACAAGGATGCCCACTCTCCCCACTTCTATTCAACATTGTATGGGAGGTCCTAGCCACAGCAATCAGACCACACAAAAAAATAAAAGGCATCCAGATTGGCAAGGAAGAAGTTAAACTGTTCCTGTTTGCAGATGACATGATATTGTACATAAAAACCCTAAAGAATCCACTCCAAAACTACTATGTCTATATCTGAATTCAGCAAAGTTGCTGGATACAAAATTAATATGCAGAAATCTGTGGCATTCCTATACACTAACAATGAACTAGCAGAGAGAGATATCAGGAAAACAATTCCATTCACAGTTTCATGAAAAAGAATAAAATACCTAGGAATAAACCTAACCAAGGAAGTGAAACACCTATACTCTGAAAACTATAAGACACTCATGAGAGATATTAAAGAAGATAACAATAAGTGGAAACACATCCCGTGCTCATGGATAGGAAGAATTAATATTGTCAAAATGGCCATCCTGCCTAAAGCAATCTACAGATTCAATGCAATTCCTATCAAAGTACCAACAGCATTTTTCAATGAACTAGAGAAAATCATTCTAAAATTCATATGGAACCAAAAAAGACCCCGAATAGCCAAAGCAATCTTGAGAAGGAAGAATAAAGCTGGGGGGATTATGCTCCCCAACTTCAAGCTCTACTACAAAGCCACAGTAATCAAGACAATTTGGTACTGGCACAAGAACAGACCCATAGACCAATGGAACAGACTAGAGAGCCCTGATATGAACCCAGCCATATATGGTCAATTAATTTATGATAAAGGAGCCATGGACATACAATGGGGAAATGACAGCCTCTTCAACAGCTGGTGTTGGCAAAACTGGACAGCTACATCCAAGAGGATGAAACTGGTTTATTGTTTAATCCCATGCAGAAAAGTAAACTTGAAATGGATCAAAGACCTGAATGTAAGTCATGAAACCATAAAACTCTTAGAAGACAACATAGGCAAAAATCTCCTCAATATAAGCATGAGCAACTTTTTCCTGAACACATCTCCTCGAGCAAGGGAAACACAAGCAAAAATTAAGTCATGGGACTACATCAAACTAAAAAGTTTCTGTACAGCAAAGGACACCATCAACAGAACAAAAAGGCATCAGAGTATGGGAGAATATATCTGTAAATGACATATCCGACAAGGGGTTAACATCCAAAATATATAAAGAACTTACATGCCTCAACACCCAGAAAGCAAATAACCCGATTGAAAACTGGGCAGACGATATGAAGAGACAGTTCTCCAAAGAAGAAATTCAGATGGCCAACAGACACATGAAAAGATGCTCCACATCACTAATCATCAGGGAAATGCAAATTAAAACCACAATGAGATATCACCTCACACCAGTAAAGATGGCCAGCATCCAAAAGACTAAGAACAACAAATGCTTGCGAGGATGTGGAGAAAGGGGAACCCTCCTACACTGCTGGTGGGAATGTAAGCTAGTTCAACCATTGTGGAAAGCAGTATGGAGGTTCCTCAAAAAACTAAAAATAGAAATACCATTTGACCCTGGAATTCCACTCTTTGGAATTTATCCAAAGAATACAACTTCTCAGATTCAAAAAGACATATGCACCCGTATGTTTATCGCTGCACTTTTTACAGTAGCCAAGATATGGAAGCAACCTAAGTGTCCATCAGTAGATGAATGGATAAAGAAGAGGTGGTACATATACACAATGGAATACTATTCAGCCATAAGGAAGAAACAAATCCTACCATTTGCAGCAACATGGATGGAGCTGGAGGATATTATGCTCAGTGAAATAAGCCAGGCCGAGAAAGACAAGTGCCAAATGATTTCCCTCATTTGTGGAGTATAACAACAAAGCAAAACTGAAGGAACAAAACAGTAGCAGACTCAGAGACTTCAAGAAGTAACTAGTGGTTACCAAAGGGGAGGGGTGTGGGAAGGCATGTGGGGAGGGAGGGAGAAGGGGATTGAGGGATATTTTGTTCAGTACACATGGTGTGGGGGGTCACGGGAAAAACTGTAGCACAGAGAAGGCAAACAGTGAATCTGTGGCATCTTACTACACTGGAGGACAGTGACTGCACTGGGGTATGGGTGGGGACTTGATAATATGGATAAATGTAGTGACCACATTGCTTTTCATGTGAAACCTTCATAAGAGTATATATCAATAATACCTTAATAAAAAAAAGATTATATATGTACCCTTAGTTCGTCCTATCACCTCTCCTTGCTTTAGGTTTCTCTGCAGCACTTTCTGTTACCTGCCCACGTCTACTTCTGACTTACCGTGTTATTGTCTGTCTGCCCCAGAGTGGTGCTGTGCAGACAGTAGGTACCTGATAAATGCTGGCTTATAGCTTCCGAGCTGGCCACGCAGCCGTCCCCAGCCTGGGCCGGATGATGCCTGTCACTCAGCTGTCCTCTCCTCCACCAGCATGCCCAGATGTTGGCTGTATCCCTGCTGTGTACCCCTCGTCATGCCAGTCTCAGGCTGCGCAGAGCTGCGACTCAGCAGGTGCAGGCCCTGCCTCTGAGACAGCCATGTGATCCCACGGGGGCTATCAGGAGGCCCTGGAGCCTAGAAGAGCCTGCCCCTGGGATGGGTGCAGGAGAGGCTTTCTGAGGGTGGCAGTGCACACAGACCTGAGGCCTGGAAAGTGGTCACTACAAGGAGGAAGCGTGTTCAAGGCAGAAGGAGCTGCAGTGAAGAGGCACATTTCTTCATGCCATGTTGGCTGGAAAAGAACTTAAGTGGCAGGGAGGAAGCCAAGCAGGGACCTGGTCAGAAACAGCCTCGAGGACCAGGCCAAGGGGCTTGGGTTCCTGCTAAGGGCTGGGGAGGCCCATCCACCTAGTGGTTGACATGCGGGCACTGCACACCACCTCCTGGGTGGGAATCCTGCTTCTGTTGCTCACCAGTAGTGAGATGCTGAGTGAATCTTCTGTCCACTCCATGCCTCAGTTTCCTCACCTGTAAAATCGACAATGACACCTCAGGGGGAAGTTGGTGAGAAAATACATCTGGAGCAGGCATCCAGTAAGCATTCAATAAATGTTAGCTGTGAATGTTACATTTGGGTTTACTTTCCTCCACTGTGAGACAAAATATGGGGGAATAGTTACAACTATTATTATTATAGTTAACCTTTATTGAGCTCTTAATGTCTCAGTTTCAGTTCTCCTAAACTGGACCCTGAGACAAGAATTTGGGTGCCAGGAGTTTCTTTGGGAGGTGACCCTCGGGAGCACCTGCAGGGGTGTGAGATGGGGAGTGAGGTGGGGATGAGGAGAGAGCAAAGGAGGAGCCGGGCTGTGGATAAAGTGAAGGTTCCTGTGGCCAGGAGTCTCACCTGGCCCTGGTCGGCTGGCTCACTACACATGTGTGGGCAATGTGTCGTTATTGACTCTCTATAAAGAGCCCTGCCCAGTGCTCTGGGCGACAGGGTGGCATGGCTGCAAGGCTATAGCAGAGCAGAGGCTGGAGTGGTGGCAGCACAGAGGACACAGACTGAGACAGTTGTGCGGGCAGAGAGGCCCAGAGGCAGAGAGCAGCTTGCTGCATGCAGACACTCTGAGTGGACAGGATTCTAGTGATTGACCTGCCACCTTGGAAATAAAGTTGGGTATAACCCTTTCACCCAAAGAACATTCCATTGCCACTCTTTGGTCACATTGAATCCATAGTGAACTTGCCCGGGGCTGGAACCCGCTGGCCAGACAAGAGCCTTGCAACACAAATGCTCCCTCGTGCCCCTGGGGCCTCGGATGCCAGCAGAGCACACCTTGGAACCAGGCTGTGCAAGGTAACACTTCTCCTTGGTGGCTGAAGGTCGCTCCTTGGCGCTTCCCCTGGGCCAAGCACTCTCCCGTAGCCAGAGAAAGCTTCAGGTGCTCAAGCTTCAGGTTACTGAGCTTAGCAAATAAAAATACAGGATTTCCAGTTAAATTTGAAATACAGGCTAACAATGAATACTTTTTAGTATAAGTAATTCCTATGCAGTATTTGAGACATACTTGTATTAAAGAATGACTTGCTGTGTATTTGAAAGTCAAATGTATCTGGGTGTCCCGTGTTTTATCTGACATTTTGAGGTGGGAAGCCTGGGTGTGTATGGGAGACACATGCTGGCAGTTGGTGCTGGCAGGGGCTCTTAGCTAGTAGCCTCCATTTTCCCGTATCTTTTCACATTCCTTCTTGGGCTTGCACACAACACACTGGCTCATTCAAAGAAGGCACAAAGAAGGAACCAGAAGCTTCTAGTTCTCTTGAGGTCTTGACTCAGATGTCCCAGCACATTATTTCTGGTGCATTCTGTTGGACTGGGCCAGACTGGATTCAAGGGGAGGGGAAATCAGGCTTCACCTCTGGATGTGGGAATGACACCTGTGTATAAGGGAGGGGGAGAAACTGGCAGTGCTATCTTGAGAAATAACTCTGGTGGGAAGGCATTTCCTTAAGTCTCTTTCAATTTGTTGTTATGTCCAGGTGAAATCTCTGCATGGTGTTAGGGCAATTTAAAATCTTCTCAAAGCTTTTCCAATTAAGGGTTTTGATTCCTTAATGGGTTGTAAAATCAATGTACTGAATCCAAACTAGTAGTTTTAAAACATTATTTTTAGTTTGTAATTTCCGAACATGCATAAAAATAGAAAGTACAAGCCTCCATGGGCCATCATGCAGCTTCTACCCCCATCAACATTTTTTATACTTGTGCATCTACCTGCCTTTGAGCATTAAAAAAAAATAAAACAAAACAGATTGAATAAAACAGAAGAGAAAAATCTCAGAAAAATAAGGGCATTATTTTGTGTAATTTATATTTTTTCTGCATATGTGTCTCCTGGGTGGGAATATAAATGTTTGAAAATCGCCTCTGTGATACTTGGCTCTGTGATGCTTTTAATCAAAGGGCAGCCCGTGCAGTTTTTATGATACACAGTATCCAACAGAATTTAATAACATTGTCCAGTTTTTATCTTATTTTACTCTTTTTATGTATAAAGTGACCGAAATTCTCTACTGAAAAATAGCGATATGCAAGTTCCCCCTTTAAATACATTTATTGACATTTTAAGCCATCCTTAAAAGAAAAATCATCTGTTGGTATAACAATGTTACATTTGATTAAGTGGTAAGAGTTCCGGTGGGTGCAGTGAAAATCCTAGATTTGCAGATTGACGTGAGGGGAAGGCCTGCCCTGCCCTCTCCCAGAGCCCCAGCTCTTGTGGCTCGGCCCTCTGGGGACCCCAGACCCCACAACACAGCCTGCCCTGGCAAAGCAGGATTCTGGAGACTGGGTTCCAGGCCTGGCCCCGGCTCTGCTTGCAGCCTGGCCTTGGGCAAACGCCCTCCCTCGTCCCTCTGCCCGGGTCTCTGTGTTCTGAGAAGCGGAGAGTGGATGGAGTCCGTCCTCTTCTTGGCTTCTGTGTCTGTGTGGTCTGGCCACTGACCATCCAGGGCTGCGAAGCACAGCACCAGCTCGGCCCCTGCGCTTCTCCAAGGTGACCTGTAGTTCCCAGAGATGCCTCAAGAGGGCAGAGGCGGCCGTCGATTGAGGGGCTGCCAGCGGGCGTCACCCGACGATGTGGACGCCGAAAAAGGAGCCACCAGGAAGAGCCTCGTCGTGGCGCCACCGGGACCGGGTTCGAACTCGCGTTCCTCCACCCACGAGCTGCTGCTCTCTCAGCCATTAAAATCTCTTGCGTGGGTTCGTGCCGTGACTCGGATTGAGGCGCTCCCGTCGATCTTGCTCTTCCTCCAGGAATCTGAGCTGCCGTGGGAGCCCTCGCTCCCCGATCCTCCTCCACGAACCCACCTTCCACCTCCCCGGTCGCTCGATCTTCTGCGCAACACCGGCCTCCAATTTGGTAAGTTTCCCTTCGGGGTTGACTTAAATGTCCCTGTGGAACCTGGGAAGTGACCATTGAATGTCCGGCACCCGCGTGGTCTCCTCTGGGGCAGGGGAACCCCAACCACGGCCTTCATGGCTACGGCTGATCCCCATAGTCGACCCTTCTCTGCCTCCCCAGGGTGAGAATCCTCATTCACTGAGGTTCGGTCTCCCTTTATCTACTCGTAAACTCCTGGTACCAGGCACCAAACCTCCTCGGCATTTTTCGCCTCAACTGCCCGGTTAGAGGTGGTGACGACCCCCTAGCCATGTTCAGTCTTCTTCTCAACCTTTCCTTATCGCTCTGGGATGCCTTTGCGATCTGGGAATGGTCTCATTCTCACCATGGGAACTGGCCCTTCCATCCCCGTGGACTCGCCATTGGGATGTTTACTCGATAAATCTCAAACCCCTCCGCCTTACTCCCAACCTCAAACCTTATTCATTACTGTAATGCGGTCTGGCCACAATATTCCCTAGATAATTAGTCCATGTGATCACCCAATGGCTCTTTAGATCCTAATATTCTCCAAGATTTATGTAACTTCTGTGAGTGTACAGGCAGGTGGAAAGAGATTCCTTATGTCCAGGCTTTCTCCTACCTCCGAACCAAGCCCTCTCTCTGTCTCCTCTGCAATCCTAAACACCTACTACTCGCCCTAAAGTCTTCAGTCTCTAACAAACCAGATCCCACTACATCTTCTGACTTTGATCCCACTGACGAACCCCCACCCTACCGACCCCAAATCCCTATGGCACATCCTCCTCCTCAACCACCCGGTCTTCCCGGTGCCGCCGCAGAAGCTGCAGAGCCTCCTCCTCAACCTCCTCCCCCTCAACCCCACCCAGGTCTCCCACCACAAGCTCCCATCAGCAGTGGCGTAGCAATGCCACCTCCTCAACCGTAACCAGTTCCCCTTCCATCCCAAGATCCCCTGCCAAGTCCCCCAGTTACTCGCTCTCATACCCAAGTCATAGCCCCACTACAGAGGTAGTGGACACGGAAGGCGTTGTTCGGGTTCATGTCCCTTTCTCCCTCTCTGACCTGTCTCAAGTAAAAAAGAGATTGGGCTCCTTCACCTCCAACCTAGCCACTTATATAAAGGAGTTCCAGTACCTGACCCAATCGTATGATCTAACCTTTCATGATGTACACATGATCCTCCCCAATACCCTACTACCCGAGGAGCACAGACGAGTCTGGGAACAGGCTAAAACTTATGCCAATGAAGTCCACCAAACCACACCTGCTCACCCTATCAGTGCTAAGGCAGTTCCAGATCGACACCCCAATTGGGATTACAACACCCCCAGGGAGTCATTAGCCAAGATCAATTTATCACTGGTCTCATGGTGGGTCTCAAGAGGTCAGCCAATAAAGCTATCAATTATGAGAAACTCCAAGAAATTATCCAAGATAAAAATGAAAATCCCTCCATGTTCCTAGATCGTCTTACTAAAGCCCTTCTACAGTATACTAATTTGGACCCTGAGACCCCAGATGGGAGATAACTACTTATGACTTACTTTTTCTCCCAGAGCTTCCCTGACATAAAGGCTAAACTTAAACGCCTGGAGAAGGGACCCTTGACTCCCCAGGCAGAAGTCCTGGCAGTAGACTTCAAGATGTACAATGGAAGAGATGATAAAAGCCCGTAACAAAAATACTAAATGCTGGCTAAGGCCTTCCAGCCTGCCTCAAGCACTGGTACCCAGGTAACCCCGCTCCTTAAGGAACAACCAGGAGGACCTCCTGGTACATGTTTTAAATGTGGCCTATCGGGACATTGGGCTAGAGCTTGCCCAAATCTCCTGAAGCCCCCCGGTCCATGCCCAAAATGCCATCAGGAGGGACGTTAGGCTGTTGACTGTCCTCGCACACCGAGAGGTGCCAGGCCATCCAGCTCTGACAACCCACCTATAGACCTTCTGGGCCTGGCCGCCGACGACTGAGGGGGCCCGGGACTCCCACACCTGGCTACTAACATCACTTCGCGGGAGCCCAGGGTGATCATTGTGGTAGCAGGCAAGCCCATCTCCTTCCTATTAGACACCAGGGATACTTACTCAGTCCTGAAGGAGTTTTGGGGGCCCACCTCCCTTTCACAGTCCTCTATAGTCGGGGTAGAGGGCATACCCTATCAGCCTTTACAAACTCCCTTGCTTCACTCCACTCATGGATTCCCAATTTCTCCCTCCCAGCCGCTCCCCTCCACTCAGCATCCCGAGGATCCACTTGGGAACCTCTCCCAACACCCGTAGCCAAGCCCTTTCATAAACTTCAAGCAGCTCTTTTATAAGCCCCTGCTCTCCATCTCCATGATCTCATGTGCCCCTTCTTCCTGTTCATCTCAGAAAATCAAGGGTTTGCTCTGGGAGTCCTAGGCCACAGGCTAGGGCCCTTCTTTGCCCCCATCACCTATCTTTCAAAACAGCTGGACCCCACCATTCGGGGATGGGCCCCCTGTCTGTGGACTCTGGCTGCAGCCGCCATCCTCATCCAAGATTCAAAGAAGCTCACTTTTGGATCACCCGCCACTGTGCTTTCCCCTCACCATCTTTCTGAACTTCTCACCTACTAAGGCTTACAGACTCTTCCCCCTTGTAGGATTCTGTCACTTCAATTCATTCTGGTCGCGGATACTTCCATCAGATTTGAAGTCTGCCCTCCCCTCAATCCTTCTACTCTTCTCCCATTTCCTACCAAATCATGGGAAAAAATAGAATCTTCCCCTGACTCTCATAGCTGCCTACAAATCCTAGATGAGTTACTACCGTGTCCTTCTCATATCCAGGAGGGAGCTCTCCCTCAGGCCACACATACTTGGTTCACTGACGGTAGTTCTTTTATCCATGAGGTCGTCCGTCGAGCCGGATATGCCATTGTCTCCCTTGATCAAGCTATCGAGGTAAAGCCCCTGCCCCCAGCACCACAAATCAACAGGCAGAATTAATTGCCCTCACCTGTGCTTTTACCTTAGCACAGGGATCTTCCCGTACCATCTACACTGATTCCAAGTATGCTTTCTATATCTTACTCTCCCATGCAGCAATCTGGAAAGAAAGGGATTCCTCAATACCAAGGGCAGCTCCATTACCAATGCTAACTACATCATACAACTAATAGAGGCCTCATACCTACCAACTGCCATAGGCCTAGGACACTGCCGCTCTCATCAGTCAGATCAATCTTCCATCACTCAGGGAAATAACAGAGCGGACAAAGCAGCGAAATGGGCAGCAATGGCTTCTATGATGGGTACACTCACTTCCACGTCTAAGAACCCTTCTCCCACAGACTCCAAATCACCTTCTACCAAGGCCATACTCTCCTATCTACATAACCTATTTCATCCTGATCTCCAATCTTTACAACACTTTCTTAAGACCCACCTACCTCTCACCTCTTCAGACATTACCTTTCTGAAAGTAATTACCACCTCATGCAAGATCTGCCAAAAGGTCAATCCTAATTCACCTTCTCGACCTCCCTCCTTTCCCACTCATCAAGCACAGGGACTCATTCCTGGGACCGACTGGCAGCTCAACTTCACTCATATGACCTCAGAAAACGCTACCATACCTTCTAGTACTGGTAGACACATTTTCAGGTTGGGCTGAAGCTTTCCCTACAACTAACAAACGAGCTCAGACAGTTTCCACCATTTTGTTATCAAAGATCATCCCTCGTTTTGGAATACCTACTTCCTTACAATCAGACAATGGCCCTGAATTTATCTCCCAAGTTTCCTAGACAACCGCTAAAGCTGTTAATATCCCCTGGCATTTCCATATCCCACACCACCCACAATCCTCAGGTAAGGTGGAGAGAACCAACCGAACTCTTAAGTCCATCCTTACCAGACTATCCATGGAACTCCGTCTTGACTGGACAAAGCTTCTCCCTTTAGCTCTGCTCTAACTCCGGGCTCTACCCAAAAAACCCACTCACTTTCTCCTTTCAAGCTCATGTATGGCCACCCTATGCTTCCACCAGGTCTTAAGTCTGAACCCCCCACTCTTCCTTCTCATCTTATATCTCCACTACTCCACCACATCCACTCTCGACTATGGTCCCATACTGACCTTTATACACCAAAACCTCATGCCCTCCCTCTCCTACTTTTTATCAACCCAGAGATTCAGTCCTCTTTCCCTAACCAGGTACCATCACTCCTAACTCCCAAATGGCAGGGACCCTATCAAGTGGTCCTATCCACTCCAACTGCAGTCAAACTTACAAAATTTCCCCACTGGACCCACAACTCCCATATAAAACCCTCTATCTCATCCTCTCGCCCTTCCTCTGAATCTCCCAGATTCCTACTCCTCCATCCCAGCGGAACCACTTACACCTTCAACTCCACAGACTACAAATCCTCCAGTAAGCTACTCTACAACCCAACAGGACCTCTCCGAATCCGGTTTTCATCTCGGCGTACATCTCTTCCAGCCATCCCCGAACACCACACCCCTGAAGATACAAAAAGATATGTAAAACACCTACATAATTTTACTCATTTCCTATGAGCCCAAACTTGCCTAACTTTGCTCATTTCTTAGCCATCTTATTAGAAGAACTTCCCCAATACTCACCCTCTACCCCCTTACATATAATAATTCAAGATTTATGGCTGCAGGGAACCCTTTCAGACTTCTCCCCAAATGAAATCACTACCTTTTCCTCATGCATTCTCTTACTTCAAGCCTTATTCTTTTAATAACACTTCATCACACAACTTCTAACCCTATGGCTCAAACCCTTCCCACATACCTCAGTCAAACAATCTCTCACACAGCCCAAATCATCCAAACCTTTCATGGAACTATCCAGTCCCCTTGCTGGGTCTGTCTTCACGTTTCTCAGTTAGCAGACTCAGAAACCCCTGCTCCCTTAACAGCCTGGATCAATACCTCAGCAGGACTTCACTTCACCAAAACAACTAACCCCAGAGGCACAGCTCTAGCTGAGGGATCTGACATCAGACTACCGGGGGCACTAAAAAGCATTAGACAAACTTTGAAATTTCAAAAACCCACCAACTTCCCCAATGAGCCGTTATCGGCCCATCCCAAAGTAAACTTCATACAACCCATCCTGCCCCCTTACGCATTTCTCAAGCCCAGCAATACCACTATATTCCAGTAGGCTCTCTAGCTCCTTCCCTCTGCAAACACACTCTCCAACTCCTTCCACCGTCAAACCACTGCAATACTAAGCACC
Source organism: Smutsia gigantea (assembly GCA_032199065.1). NCBI lineage: Eukaryota > Metazoa > Chordata > Mammalia > Pholidota > Manidae > Smutsia > Smutsia gigantea. The sequence goes on along the minus strand of JAVSCE010004909.1, from coordinate 584,693 downwards.
TGGGAGCTCTCTTAAGGGTCCCTGGATATCACTCTTTCCAAGGCAGTCTAAATGCCACCACATCCCAATATTGCCAAGACAGAGGCAAGGACCCCCTAAAGGAGACTCCCCTAGCCCATTAGGGAAACCAAGAATGCAAACAACTCCATATACCTGAAGGTAGAATCTTCTTAAACCAAAAATATGCAGCTCTCAGCCAAGAAAGTCCAGCCAAGATACAACCAGCGTCACCTCTATCCCCTCTAACACTTGCAACATTAAGCTCCTCTTTTCAAATATGGCATAAATTTCAGGCAGTCCAGCATTTACTCCCCAAACCACCCCCAGATCTCCTCCTCTTATCCCGCTTTGACCTCATAGGATGTCTATCCTTAGAAACAGGCATATTTTGGGTATGCAGAGATAAAGCATATGTCTGCCTGCCAACAAACTGGACCAGGACTTGTACTTTGTGTCCTTACTCCCACCCTTTCCTCAGCCACACCTGACCTACCTATTCCTGTCTCCCCTATAACCCACATCAGGGCATGCCGTGCTGTACAATTAGTTTCCCTAATTGGTACCCTAGAACTAATCAAGGGTAGCGGAACAGGAATTGGAGCTCTAGGAATATCCCTTGCAGAATTCACTAAACTATCAAGGGAACTCGCAAAAGGGCTGAAAGAAGTCTCTAACCAATTAGATCACCTACAAGATCAGGTAGACCCACTAGCCTCAGCTGTTCTCCAGAACCGCAGAGGTCCAGACCTCCTTACAGCTGTGTAAGGCGGCATATGTGCCCTACTCCAGGAATAATGCTGCTTCTACACCAACAAATCCAGTCTCGCCCGGGATGGCACAAAACGCCTCCGCGAACAAGCCTCCAAACTTCTAGAAAACTCCCCTAACAATCCGTTCCCTGACCCCTTCAATTGGCTCCTGCCCCTCCTAGCCCCTATTACCTTTATTATTCTTCTTCTCTTTTTCCTTCCCTGCTTCATTAACCTATTCCAAAAATTTATTCAAAATCAAATTTTGAAAATTTCTAACCATACAGTTAACCAGTTACTCCTCCGGGACTCTCATCAAAGTCTTTCTCACAAAGAATAACGAAACCAGCCATGATGACATCACGAATCATCTCAAGATGGCCCCCTTCCAACTCTACAGCAATGGCCTCGCCAACTCCAGAATCTGCGCCCCCTTCCAGCAGGAAGTAGCTAGAGAATGAGATTCTACACCCAGTTCCCCAGAGGCCCCTATTAAGAAAAGAAAAAGATGGGAATGAAGGCAAATTCTGGCGCGCTAAGACGCACCACCCCTTAAGATCCACTCACCAATGGCCGGATGGTCACACCACCCCTTACGATCCAATCACCAATGGCCGGATGGTTGTACCACCCCTGAAGATCCACTCACCAATGGCCGGATGGTCACACCACCCCTTACGATCCAGTCACCAATGGCCGGATGGTTGTACCACCCCTTAAGATCCAATCACCAATGGCCAATGGTCACACCACCCCTAAAGATCCAATCACCAATGGCCGATGGTCACACCATCCCTTAAGGTCCAATCACCAATGGCCGATGGTTACACCACCTCTTAAGATCCAATCACCAGTGGCTGGGTGGTCACACCACCCCTTAAGATCCAATCATCAACGTCCGTAGCAGAACACACCCTACCCCCTTCTCCTTAAAAATGCGCTTCTTCACCCAGGAACTGTTGCTCTCCGCGTAGAAACAAGCACTATTTCTTTCAGCCATTAAAATCTCTTGCGTGGGTTCATGCCTCTCTGAGTTATTTCAGGGTAGGGAGGGTCGTGGCGAGATACCCTTTCAGTTTCTTTATTTTCTGTCCACCTTTTGAATCATTTCCAGAAGCTTTGAATATTTGGGGGGTATTTTTTTTACTGGTTTTCACCAAGTTCACGGGGGAGCAGGTCAGCAGACCCCTTCGTGCTGTCCGTGCCTATGTCAATCTCAGAAGGCAGACGCTTTGTTCTTTCTTTTCCCTTGTCACTATTATGTGCACAAAACTACGTAGAGCTGGGCACAGAAGAGAGGCCCAAGAAACAGTTCTTGAATGAGTGAGCACAAGAAAACTTGATTCTTTCTCTCTACACTCTTGTTAAACTTTCTTTGACAAATGCTTCCCTCCCTCCCCCAGGATGAAAACTCAGGGACGTCTCTCAGGTGTTTCCTTCAATATCTGAAATTGAAAAGTTCCCCACTCCGCCTCTTTGGAGTGTTCAATAAAGAGAACCCCAACAGTCCCTGACATTGCTGTCCCCGCCCCCACCCCCAAGCCTGGCCTGGAAGGGACGTCAGGGTCAATTTCTTCTTCCTGCTCTCAGCTCCCTGTGTCAAGGCGCCATTTCCGACTCTCCCCCACCCCCACAGGATCAGCCCCGAGGACAGGGGGTGTATTTGTTTCCTGTGGCTACTGTAACAGGCCACCGCAGCTTTAGCATCTTCAACAGCACAAGATTATTCTCTACAGTTCGGGAGGCTCGCAGCCCCAAACCAGTCTCCCTGGGCTGAAGTCAAGGCATCCGCAGGGCTGGCTCCCATCCCTCGCCTCTTTCTGCCTGCACAGCTGCGGGCTTGCCTCCCGTGGCCCCTGGCGCCGCCCTCAGTCCTCGGAGCCAAGCAGCAGCAGCAGCGGCGCACCGTGTCACATGACCCGCTTCCGGGCCAGGTCTCCCTCTGCCACCCTCTGGTGGGCACACTGGGGATTACGGCTAGGGCCCACCTGGAGAGTCCCGCATCCCCTCCCCACCTCCTCCTGAGCCCTGGACTCAGTCACAGCTGCGGAGTCCCTTGTCACATAGGGACTGATCGCAGGTTCAGGGATTAGCACCCAGTGTCTTCGGGTTAGTATTCAGTCCGCCACAGGAGGTTCAGGTCTAAAGACTGAGATAGTCTACGTGGCTGGTTCTGCAGTGCCTGGGCCCGTGCTGATGTTTCCTCCTGTGGGCAGCTTTGGAGAGACGTCCCTTGGGGACCGCAGCTGCAGCTCCATCTTGGAGCTGGGCGTTCTCCCAGCAGCCGGCCCTGATACCCTCTTGTCCTGGGCCCCAGCATCCACATGCCATTGGGGTGCCTGAGCCCAAGGGATCCTCTCAGCCAAGTCCCACTTGCAGGGTCCTGTTCAGTGTCTGGGAACTGGGCCCCCTTGCCCCCCTGCAAAGATTTGATGCTCGTTCCCCGCATGGCTCTCTTGACCCGCTGTGTGACAGCCCAGGCTCCGGGCCAAGGCCACGTGGAACAGGGGTCAGGACGCGGGAGCAGGCTCGGGTCTGCTGGGGGCTGCACTCCAGCCCTGCCACTTCCGAGCCAGAGGGCCTCTGATGAGCTACTCGCTTTCTGGACAGGACTTAGAGCAGAATACGCACTTTGAAAAACCTAAACCAGCCACCTGGCCCGCCTACCCCAGGGAACGTGCTGGGCTTCCTAAGGGGAGCACCCCTACTCTTGCCTCCAGGCACCTCGGATTTGGGAAGAGGGCGGAGCCCAACCCCCCTGATTCTACCGCTCTGAGGCTTGGAAACCTCAGCTGAAGGTGAGCCGGAAAGAGGCGTCTTATAACATCCTGTCGCCCTGGGGCCTGGGGCGGTGGAAGACAGGGGGGCCTGGGGCGGGAAAGGACGAGGGGCCCTGGGGTGGGCTGAGCCGGCGCCTGGGCAGCTCCACCTGTGGCACGCAATGACTTCTGCCGCCTTCCTCTTCTTTCCCTTCAACTTTCTCTTTCAACTAAACGTTTTATTTTGAGATAACCGAAGATTTACACATATCTTATCAACTTCTACGAAGAAAAATTCCAAAGCTTTGGAAAAGCTGTAAGAATAACATAGTGACGCCCATATACCCTTACCTGCACTCCCAATGCATACCTTACTGAGTTCATGGTTTTTAATCTATTATCCATAGCTATGTAGACAAACATTGAAATAAATATGGACATACTCTCTCCACTAGGAAATATATATTTTAAACCTCATTTATATGTAATGAGTTTATATATATATGAATGTATATGTGATTATTTATTTTTTTCTTTACCTCTGTCTGTAGAGTGAGTCTTGATACAGTGACACCTCCATAGGAGCTCAGTCCTGATTTCCCAACACAGCCCTCCATGAAAAATACCATCCTCCATTTCTCAGAGATGGCTGACTCCAGGACTGTGGAGGAAAAAATCCTAGATGAGCTTGGAACATATTGTCAGAAAGTTCGGATGTACTAAGAGAATGACAGAGACTCATTAAAAGGTCAAGAAGGGACTGGCCAAATCTGGGACAATTTGAGCATTGAAAATAAATAAAGACAGCCATGGATTATAGCTCACTGACTAAGATACGAAAGCATGATATCACCACACTGATATAAATGAAGGGGGGAAAACTTGCAGAAAAAACAATCTGATTTCACACTGATCCGTCCAGTTCTCATCCACCACCAAAAGGTTCTCACTGGCCTTCCCCTCCAGGATCTGCGTCTCCTTTCCTTCCTGGGGAGGACATGGTTCCAAACAACATTGCTGTGTTTACCCATCTATGCTCTTTCCCACCATTATCACACAGTTGGTTCAAAATTGCTACATTGATACCACTGCCCATAACAGACCAACTAAGGGAAGATGAAGATTTACTTGCAGCTCTTTTTGACTGTCGTCTCTCCATCCTGCTGATGTTAAATCCAGATCCGATGGCACATGCCCACTGCCCTGGCCACCCCGGAGGGCTTGCGAGGTCCATCAGTGACGAGGAATGAACTGCGGTGTGACTTCATTTTCCTTTCGTTGCACCGTCAGGGAGCCCACTCTTGATATGTAAATCACAGTAATTTAGCTCCTATAGATTGTGTTTCTTAATTCGTTCCTCAGAATTTTCTCTCCATCCCTTTCTTCCCTCCTCCCTTTCTCTCTCTGTCTCTCCCCAACTGTCCTTTTAAATTCTTTCCTGAAAACTGGGGGTTGAGCCCACCCCTGCCAGATACTCTGTTAATATCTCATTGAATCCCCACATTCATGTTAAATCTGGGTTAAATCCAGAAGAGGCACCTCCTGAACTGGGCTTTGATGGGTAAATAGGAGTCTCCTGGGAAGAGAACATATGCCAAAGGCTGGGGATGCAGGGACTGTGTGCTGCATGCCCCCTGCTATGGCTGGAGGCCCGTGCTACTTGGAGGAAGGGGAATAACAGGATGAGTCTGGAGAGGTGAGGGGTGATGGATGGATGGGACTAGTGGCTTGGAAAGAGCCTTGAATGTCAGCCAAGGAGCAGGGAGTTGATGTAGCCAGTGTTAGGGAGTCATGGGAGGCACTGGAGTCTAGAAAATGTGGAGGACAGATTGGCAAATTGGTGGGGGTAGCTGGGGCCACAGACACAGTGCCTGAACTGACAAGGTGGCTTTGCAGCATGTCTCCTCTGGAAACTCAGTTTTGTCATCTGCAACATGGGCACAAAAAGGGACTCACCCCCAGGGCTGCACAGGGACTCCCCATGGGGCAGACCTGGCCTCTACGTCCGAGGTGGGGCCTGGCCAGTGCATACGCCGCCCCTGCTCTGGGAGAGCTCTGCTTCCTCTTTCTCCCCTGACAGGGGCAGTTTCAGTCTCAGCTTCAAAAGAACAAACACGCTCTCAGAACAAAGGAAGACGGGCTTCAGCTGCAGAGGAAGCAGGAAGCACAGGCCCTGATCTGAGCCCAGCTGCAGGGGCCCAGGGACTGCAGCATGGAGTCCATAGCCTTGTACAGCTTCCAGGCCACGGAGAGCGATGAGCTGGCCTTCAACAAGGGCGACACACTCAAGGTAGGATGGCCAGAGCAGGCTGACCTGGCCCCGCACGGGATGCGGGGGTTAGGAACTAGGGGCGCCGGCAGGCCCCCAGACAGAGTCGAGCGTCTGCAGCAGGACAGCCCAGTTTCTCCAGTTATCAGCTATGTGATTCCGGACAAGTCAGCTCCTCCCTCTGAGCTTTGGCTTCCCCATCTAGGAAATGGGAGATAATTAATGATCCCTCTTTTGGGAGCTGTTGTGGGGATTCAATGAGACATTAACAGAGTATCTGGCAGGACTGGGCTCAACCCCCAGTTTTCAGGAAAGAATTTAAAAGGACAGTTGGGGAGAGACAGAGAGAGAAAGGGAGGAGGGAAGAAAGGGATGGAGAGAAAATTCTGAGGAACGTATTAAGAAACACAATCTATAGGAGCTAAAATACTGTGATTTACATATCAAGAGTGGGCTCCCTGACAGGGTGCAAAGAAAGGAAAATGAAGTCACACCGCAGTTCATTCCTCGTCACTGATGGACCTCGCAAGCCCTCCGGGGTGGCCAGGGCAGTGGGCATGTGCCATCAGACCTGGGTTGGAAATGTCCCTGCTTCCAAGTGTGCACATGAGAGTTGAGCTCAGGGGCCAGATCCAGGAGTGGCCACAACAAGGCCCAGCCCTGGGGCTGCCCTGCGCTCGCATAAGGAGGTCGCTGTCCCTCTCTGGGCCTGGGAGAGCAGGCATGAGACTGCATGTCTCTCCACCCCCAGCCCTGGGCCCCCTTGTGGCCCAAGCTTCGAGCACAGGAAGGGACAGGACCAACCATTCGCCAAGCCTGCTTTAGCCAGGTCCCCCGCTCGGCAGCGCGCTCCAGCGTCCTGTCGAAGCTGCTGAGGTGAGGAGGACCAGCGCCCCATTTCATCGGTGACTAGACTGAGGCGCATGGGTCAGATTCGAACCTGTGTCCTTTGACTCTGGAACCTGCATTCTGTCCCCGTGAAACTGAACAGGCTGGGCTGGGGGTTGGGGGGGTGATGTTCCCCCAAGAGGAACCATGTCCTCTTGAAGAGGTCCCTTTGCCTCTGCCAGGAGGCCAGCACCTGGGCTGCCGTCTGGGGGCCCTGTGGGCATGTGGCCAGCTGGGGATGGGGCAGGCTTGGCACCAGCGCCATCTGACCAGAGCACGAGACTCTGGGAGCGCCGGTCTAGCTCAGGATCTCCAGACGCAGATTTGGGGCTTCAGAGGAAGTGTGACAGGGAGGAGACAGGAATGGGGTGGGCGGCGGGCTCCGACTGAGGGTCAGAGTGACCACCATTGGTGGGAGGCTGACTCAGTGCCGATCCCCCAAGGCAATTATCATAAAGACCGTGATGTTCCCATTTCCCCCCCAGACCCCCGTGCCCACCACCGCCACCCCAAGATGCGTCAGGTTTCCCACTACCCTTTGCTGACTCCTGGTGTGTTGACTGCTAAGGAAGAAGGGGGCTCATGAGGGCAGAAAACAGGCCTGGCCCAGAGTGGGTGTCCGGAAGACATGGGAATATTGAAGGCAGAAAGGATTGAAATGATGGCTGAAATGAGGGTACCCCTCCCAGTGGGACTTGCACCTCATATCCTTGGAGACCAAGGTGGGGATCCTTTGAGCTTGAAGAGTGACAGGAATGACAGGCAGCAGGGGACGCTTTTCCCTCATTTACTCAAACACTTGTCAAGCGATGAAGCAGCCACTCCGTGCCAGGCACTTTCCTCAGGGCTGAGGATACAGCGAGGAGCTAAGCAAAGTCCCCGCCCTCTTGGAGCTGGCATTCCAGAGCGTTGAGTGACATCCGGAGGTGATAAATGGATTGAAGACATCAACACAGGGAGATGGAATGCAGAGTGACAGTGAAGGAGGGGGCTGAGGGACCCCTTTAGAGGCGGTGGTCAGGGCAGTCTCTCATAGAGGTGACACTTGAGCTAAGACCTGAAGGATGAGCAGGAAGCAGCCATGCAAAAAGCCAGGGGAAGAGAGCATGGGGTGGGGGGTGAGGGGTGGGTGAACGTGACATTGGGGGTGGGCAGGACTCAGGGCCTGTGAAGGATGTGGATTTCTTTCTAAATGGGAGCTGTACTCACTGAAGGATTTTTAGCAGGGGGAGGACTTGACCGGGTTTATGTTTTGAAAAGATGACAGAGGAGACAGGATTGGGCTTTGCAGTCTACCAGGAACAAAATGAAGGTGGCTTAGACTAAGAAAAAAATGACAAAATTATTAATGTCATTGTTATGTAAAGAGGTCTGATAAATCAACAAGAAAATTATATACAGCCTAATAGAAAAATAGAGAAATGATATGAAGAGGAAAATTGCCACGAAGCAATACAAGCAAGTAGCCTGTTTCACCAGTAAGACAAGACATGCACCTTAAAGAAAGTAACTGTTTTCCACTTGTCAGATAAGCAAAATTTTATTTTAAAAAGAATCTCCGAGGCTGATGAGGGTATGGGGGGAAATGAGCATTTTCATATGCAGGTGGTGGGCAGGCAAAGCTACACGATCATTCCGCAGGGCATGGGGGAATCAGAGAAGCCTTCAAATACCATGCCCTGTGACCCAGAAATCCTGCCTCTGGGAAATGGAGACATAATCAGAGATGTACGTGGCCTCCTCCAGGAAGCATCCGAGGACACACAGATCATCCTTGGTCCTTATCTACACACTGGCAACTCAGCAGGCAGAAAACAGACACAGTCGTTGCTCATGCAGCTGGCATTTTGGTGGCAGGCATGGGCCACAGGCCAGATAAATGAGTAAAATACAGGGTTTGTCAGATGGAGACAGTGCATGGAGAACACAGAAGCAGGCCGGGGATGGGGAATGTTGGTAAGAGATTGCAGTTTAGAATCAACCTAGATTACCTGTTCGGGTGCAAAATATTATGCAGCCCCCAAACATGCTATTTGGGGAAGGTTGCTCATGAAGCAACATTATGTGGCAAAAAGCAGAATACAAACTTGTACACAGAAAATCAACTCTACACAGATAATCAATGGGTATTAATTTTGGGGAAAGAAAACTGGCATTCAGGCACTGGGTTTGGGCCTAGAAAAAAGACTAAAAAGAAATGTACCGATCAGCTAGCAGCTGTCGGTTCTGGGAGGTGACTTATGGGCAATTTTTATTTTCTTCTTTACTCTTTCTGTACTTCCTGGATGCTCTGCAATAAGCAAGTGTTCCTTCCAGGACCAGATGAAGCAGGGTTGGGGGTGGGGGGCCCTCACTCTCACGCTTGTACAGGTCCAAGGTCAAATGCTGCCTTTATTTTAGACTTGGATATTTTGGGGGGTTTTTGCATTACTTTTTAAATAGGCTTCATTTTTTAGAATCATTTTAGATTTGCAGAAAACTTGAGAAGATAGGACAGAGGGATACCCATCTGCCCTGCACCCAGCTTCCCCTATTGGCCACATCTTACATAATTAGCATGTACATTTGTTACGCGAATGGATTGATATTGATATATTATTATTATTTTTAAAGATAAATAATGAGATCATTTTATTTATTTATTGAAATATAGGTTCTTTTCAGGTTTCAGGTGTACAACATAGTGATTCAACAATTATACATATTACACAGTGCTCACCCTGGTAAGTGTGGTTACCATCTGTCACCACATCAAATTATGACAATAGTATTGACTGTATTCCCTGTGCTGTACTTTTCATCCCCGTGACTTATTTATTTTATAACTAAAAGTTTGTCCCACTTTATCCCAGTCACCACTCCCCTGCACCCTCCCTCTGGCAACCACCAGTCGGTTCTCTGTATTTTTGAGTCTATTTCTGTTTTGTTTGTTCTTAATTTTTTTAGATTCCACATATAAGTGATAGCATATGATATTTGCTCTTCTCTGGCTGACTTATTTCACTTATCTTAATACCCAGTGTTCCATGCACATTGTCACAAATGGCAAGGTTTCATTCTTTTTAATGGCTGAATAATATTCCACGGTGTGTATGTACCACCTCTTCTTTATCTGTTCATCTACTGATGTTGTTTCCATATCTTGGGTTTTGTAAATAATGCTGCAGAAAACATAGAGGTGCATACGTCTTTTCAAATTGAGGATTTTGTTTTCTTTGGATAAATACTCAGAAGTGGAATTGCTGGATCATTTGGTGGTTCTATTTTTAATTTCTTGAGGAACCTCCAGCTGTTTTCCGCAGCGCTGCACCACCTTACACATTCCCACCAGGAGTGCAGGAAGGTTCCCTTCACTCCACATCGTCGCCAACACTTGACTTGTTATTTCTTGCCTTTTTGATACGTGCCATTCTGACTGGTGTGAGGCAATCCATTGTCATTAACTAATGATCACGTTCAGAGTTTTTGCATCAGTTTTTATTTTTTTACATATTGTCTTAAAATGTTTTTCATCTCGATTCCCGAGCTTCTTGGTGTCCCCTTAAATTTTGCTCTTGAGATGCCTCGCCCGCCTCTCTCTAGTGCAGGGAGCACTTTCTGTAACAAAAAATGTGGCTGTGAACTTGCGCTGTGTCCCTTCTTGTCTCTCCCACCAGGGCCCCAGATGAGGGGGTCTTGTGGCCAGCCCTGTCTGCTTGGTTTGGGGTGGAAGCTGAGCTCCCAACCTGTGCCATTCATTTATCCAGTGAGCCTTTCCTGAGTGCCCTTGTAAGCCAGGCCACCAGTCACCCCAGCCTCTGGGAGCCCACAGGGAGCAAATCTGAGCTCTGGTCTTGGAGAAAGCTTCGTAGCACCAGGACTGACCTTGGACGGATGGCCCCAAACATCACTTCCCCGGAACAAAGCCCCCTCCCTGATGGGCCAGGCATTTCTGGCTGCGCAGTGCCCAGCTGGAGGAGCGAAGTAGGTGGTGGCTTCACCCCCATCTCTCCATGGATGACCTGCTCCCAGACCCAGACCCTGGGAGCCCACAGCCTCCTTGACATCCCCAGGGCGAGGGTCGATGGCACCTCAGACCCAACACAGTCAGCACCGAGCCATTCCCATAGCAGCTGATTGCCTGGACAGCCCGCCATGGCTCGGGCTCAGACCCCTGGAGATCTCCTAACCGGTCCCCACCCGTCCTGTACCCGGCCTGTTGTTGAGCTCTGTCAGTGACTGCCAAAACCTACCCAGACCTGAGCACAGCCCCCCGACCCCCAAGTCCAGGCCTGCCTCCTCGCTCACCGGGGCGGGTGCAGAGGGGCCCCACTGCCCCGCTGCCCCTGCTGCACACGGCAACAGTAACAGAGCCTGAGCTTCCCCCAGTGGCCTCCAATGACTCCTCTTGGCTTTTAAAGTTAATTCTGAACTGCTTCCCATGGCGCGCGCACCTGTGCCTCGCCTTGCGCACCCCTCCCTGCGCTGCCCTCCTGCCTCAGCCCCGGACACACTGGCCTCCCTGTTCTGGGGACAGGCTTGCTCCCCACTCAGGGTCTTGGCACGGGCTGTTCCCTCTGCCTTGGACACTGTTCCCCACACCTCATACCTGGTTCCTTCCTGTAATTTGGGCCTCAGCCCCCAGGTCACCTCCTCAGGGCACCCTTTCTTGGGGGCCCTGTCTCCCCTCTGGGCCCCCAGCTGGACATCCTTGCCCTATTTCAGAGCACTTACCACTATACTCAGTCACCTTGTCTAACTTGTTTCTTCCTTTCTTTGTAGCCGCCTCTGCCCACTAGAATGTAAGCTCCTGCTCCCTGCTGTATCCCTAGGGCTCCGCACAGCTCCCGGCACACAGTAGGTGCTCAGGATATGGCAGGGAACAGTGGAGCAGGACAACATCTGGGTGGATGGCACAGTGGGAGCAAAGGCCTGGGCACAGCCTGGGAGGAGCTGGTCTCTCTCCTGGGTGGGAGTCCAGTGTCTTAGAGGGTCTGGGCTTTCAAGCAATGTTAACAGTAAGAATTCTGCCAGGGTAACCAGTGAGAACATTTCTGGGTTCTTGGAGTGGAGATGACAGGAAAACAAAACAAAATAAACAAAACAGAGGTTGGATCAGATATATTACGTTCACATGGTCACATAGGCAGGACTCTGTAGTTCACAAGACACTGTCACATTCAGCATAGGCCATAAATGTGCCCATTTCACAGATGAGGAAACTGAGGCCACAACTATGGAGAGAGTCAGAGGCAGACAGAGTGGTCTGGAGTTACAGGGCATCTTCCTTGAATCGGTGGCTGCGAAAGGCAGCCCACGGGTTTAAATTTTCTCTTTATGTTGGGGAATTGTTTTGTTTTCAGTAAGTTTTCCTGAGTCAGCCACCTGCTTCCGTCTGTCTCTGGGGCTGCCGACCTGCCCCTGGCTGCAGGGGCAGGAAGGAAGGTGCTCAACAGGGCCCAGAGCACAGACAAGGGGGTGCCTGTCTGCAAGGCCAGGGCCTCGGGTCTGGGCCCATGGGAGTCAATCCCAGCTGCCCTTGCACCGGTCTGGCCCCCCGGCCTCTGCTTCTGCACGGTCACTGCCTGGAATGCTGCTCTAGACCGGATTTTCCCTGTCAACAAATGTCCCTAGTGGGACTGAGCCAGCACCGTGACCCACTGTGAGACTGGCAGGGGAGGCGGCCCCAGGGCCCCCAGGCCCCCGAGTCCCGGCATGCGGCACTGGCTCTGCCTTGCTCCTGCTGCGTGGCCTTGCTCACTGCCCCTCTCTGGCCTCAGTTTCTTCTTCTGTGGAATTGCCTTTGGTGATGTTGACTTTGAAGGGCTGTTTGAGAATCGGAGTCACACATGAATGCTTGCCGGGGAAAGAGGGGGAGCCCCGGGCCTGGCCTGTTCCTCCCCAGGCAGCTCGGTAGCTCTCCCGCAGTGACCCCCACCCCGACTCTGGCTGTTTCAGTTCCTCTTGGCTGACCTGTGGAGCTATGGGGGCCTCACCCCATGACTGGAAGCCTGAGTGACCACAGCATGCCAGGCCTGGGCCTCAGCCCAGCTCAAAGGTCTTCCTTATTTGCTCCCCGATGGCTGAATCCCCATGGCCCCCCACACCACTGAATTGTCACCCCTGAGCCCAGACTGTAGGGACTACTGAAATGCAGTGACCCCAGGTGGCCATCCCTAGGTGCTGAGCTCAGGCTGACCCCCCAGCCCTCCTGACCACCTCAGACCTTCAGTCCATGGCTCAGTGCATGGCATGCTAATGATGTGGGACCCACAAAAGCTGGACCCTCGGGTACAGCTTGGGAACTGAGGCACCCCAGATCTGCCTCCCGACACCCCACAGACTGCTGGGGGTCTGCATGGCAGAGCCTAAGAGTCCAGCTTCAGCCCCTCAAAGCTCAACCCACTGACCAAAACCTCTGGGTCCCCGACTATCCCACCTGGGGAGGCTGTGACCCTACTGGGGACAGGCTGTTCTGGGACTGGGGAGCAAGTGGGACTGTGAAATCACACGTGGCCCTTGTGACTTTGGGCAGGGCCGAGCCCTCGCCTGTGAAATGGGCCCCCGGGTGGGCCTCAGTGCAGCCCCCCTGGGGCCCTCGAGCAGCAGGACCTCAGCAGGTGACAGCTGTCTGTCTCAGTGACCAACCGGCTATGTCTGTCCTGCCCACAGATCTTGAACATGGAAGATGATCAGAACTGGTACAAGGCTGAGCTCCGGGGTGCCGAGGGGTTTATCCCCAAGAACTACATCCGCATCAAGCCCCACCCGTGAGTGGCCACCACCCTTGTCCTGTGTCCTCGAGGCCCTGCAGCCAAATGGCCCTACCTGGCCTGGCCCGGGCTGCACTGAGCTTGGGCACGGGGACTCCTCCCTCCGGCCTCTGTCCCTCTGTCTGGAGCCCCTCAGTCTCTACCCTGAGCGGGGGCAGGGGATGGAGTGTGAAGACTCGCCCAAAGGGCTGGCACAGTTGGCACCAGCCAGGCCACTACCCTGAGGACCTGGACCACCAGCCTGCATCCAGGATCCAGGCTGGCTGGGCCACCGGCTGCTGCTTGGCCTCGGGCCGCTCCCTGCTCTCTCTGTTCCTCAGTTTCCCTATCTGTAACATGGGGAGCGCTAAGGCTCCAATCTGCAGAGGATTTTAGAGCTCTACGAGGCTGGTTCGGCCCCTTGTGAGGGTTGGAAGTGAGGGGGGGCGTTGGAGGGGTAGAGAGGTGGGCAGGAAGCAGACCCTGTGGGTCCCACTTTGGGGTGCAGGGAGGAGCTGGATGTGGGCTGAGCAGAGTCTGGCACCGGGGCAGAGTGTGAGTCAGGCGTGGGGTCCAGGTGTCCCATCGGGCTCCGAGCAGGGCCGTCCACTGCTGCCGCCCTGAGAAGGCTGGGGCAGAGCCACGGTGGCCAAGGGTCTGTGAGAAACCAACTGGGTAAGCTTGAAATGATGGCTGAGGCCCCAAGATGCAACTGCTTACTAAGTCATTCATCAAACACTAGCCCCAGGGGCCCAGCCCAGGGGATGCTGGAGACACAGGAGTCGCTGGGGTCAGAGCAGCCCTGCCCTGTGGAGCAGGACATAAGCAAAGCGTGACTGGAAAGGCAGTCAGCACTGAGGTAATGACTGGGTAAGGCTTCTCAGAAGAGGTAGCAATGAGTGGGTAGGAGCTGGCTAAGTAGAAAAAGAGAAAGGCATTCCTGGGAGAGGGTACGGGTGACAACGTGTCCCAGGTTTTCTCATGGCGCTGGGACCGGCAGCGGGGCCTCAGATGACAGGCCCAGGGTGGTGGGGACCCGAGGAGTTGTTGAGTGAGATGCGAGGCGTGACAGGGTCGGCGGGCCGGAGGGGCGGCTGGGAGCCGCGGTGCGTGTGTGGCTGTGGGGGAGAGAGAGAGGGTGGGGCCTGGACCGTATTTCCTCTTCATCTGTCTTCGGGTTATTTTCAAAGCTGCCACGTCCCGCTTCCTGTGCTGGGCGGAGCCCCATCCTACCTACCAGACACTGCCTGGGTTCCAGCCTCCCTCTCAGAGGCCGTACCCTGCGTTCCAGTCCCCGCAGTGTCCCTCTGGGCTCTGTGACTTCGGGCAGGTGTCTGCCCCTCGGCCTTACAGTCTTTCTGTTTGTGAGGGGAGAGCATGAGGGGAGCGGGAGGGAGCCCAGCCCAGCGTCACAAGCCGGGCAGCTGCCCCGGGCACCTGTAAGCCCACATAGGACCCAGGTGGGAGCCGCCACCATGGCTGGCTGGTCAGGAAGAGGCCTCCAGGGGGAGGAAAGCGCCTGGCAAAAGCCGAAAGCCTGGCAGGCCTGAGCAGAGGCTTCCATTTGCTCAGGAGGGGAGAAGAGTCGACACACGATTGTGGTGCAGTGCCAGGCCTGCTGGGGCAATGCCAGGGGTTAAAGCAACACCCATCAGGGCAGCTGGGAGCCATGGAGGGTCCCAGTCTCTGATGCCCCCAGGGTACCAGCTCTGGCCACTTGTGTCTGGGACAGAGCAGGCCCAGGGTCAGGCGCCAGCCAACTTGCTAAGCCTGGTGCTTTTTTGGCTAACCTCAGCACCTGCCCTGGCCCCAGAATAGCAGTGGGGAAACTCCAGCTTAGCACCTGGCTCAGCCTGTCAGGCCCTGGGTGTGGGGCGTCGGGGCGGCAGAGATCCCAGGAGGCCTTGTGTCCATAGCAGGCCCACTCCACCCCTGAGCACCCACCGTCACCCCCACCCGCCCAGGGAGCCCCCGGGCAAGGTGTGAAGATGCAGACCAAGAACTCCCAGAGTGGGCCTCCTGGGCAGGGGCCATGGAAGCACCTGACCCACACGTGTGGCCAGTGGGGGTCAAGGAGGGCTTCCCAGAGGAAGAGCACGGTCCACTGGGCCTACAATTCAGAGTGGAAGTGTCAGGGAGGGCAGCAGACAGGCCTGACGCGGGGAGGAGGGTGCGGGCCACTTCACGGCAGCAGCGCCTTCCTTCTCCCAAGGGCCCTGCAGGCTGGGCCAAGGAGAAAGACATAGAGGTCGAGTGGCCTGTCCATGCCACATGGCTGGTAAGAGGCACTGAGATGGCAGCCCAGGGAAGTGGGCGCAGCTGTGCCCACCAGGTGGGGCAGTGGGGGAGCCTGTGAGAGCAGCTAGGAGGCTGGGGGAGCCAGCCATGCAAACCTTTGGGGGATCCCTGCCCTTCTCTGGCCTTAGTTTCCACATCAGTAAAGCAGGGGACTATGCAAGGTGGCCACAGGGATGTGACGCTGGCATGGTGGAGAGCTGGGCTCTGCAGGCATCAGGAAATACTCGCTTCTCCCACGCCCCGTCCTTCAAGCTGCCTGAGGGCCAGTCCTACCTCCCCTGATGGGGGCAGGGCTGGCCTCCTCCACAGGCACTGTTGTGACACCCTTTGAGGGTGACAGCCACCCACACGCTGACGCCTCCTGTGGTGTTTCGTGGTTCTTCAGGAAATGCCCCCTTGGGCCCACATCCCCGTCTCCTGCAGCACGGTGCCCACACCTGCTGGGGCTTCTGGGTGGAGGAGCTCCTTTCCTGCTCCCCGAGTTCTAGCCTCCACACTCAGCAACCACCTTTACCCCCTCTGGGGAAACCTGCCGTGAGATGGGCCCAGGGTCTCCACCAGGGTGGGGCAGCCGCGGGCTAGAACCCCTCTTCCTGGGGTGTGGGCTCCTCTGAAGCAGTGCCCAAGACTCAGTGTGAGGACGGGACTTGATTTCAGAGTGGGAAGTGGGCTGGGGACGAGCCATAAGGGCTGTGTCACGGACCCAGCTGCTGTCGGTAGCGCCTGGTGCCCCGTGCAGCTGGGGGAGCCTGGGGGTGGGGACAGCACAGGCACCCTGGAGCACTCCATCAGGGGCAGAGAGCTAGGTGCTTATCCCTGCTCCCCTCAGTCATCCCTGGAGGACGTTCTGGGGGCCCATCTCGCCCTGCACACAAGCCAAGTAATGTGGTCGCCAGAAAAGAGACCTCGGGCAGAATCAACAGGGTTTGCATTCGGCAGACGGTGCCAGTTGAAGTGGGGACACGGGCAGGACACTGCCGGCATCTGCTGCTGCACCTGACACCCTCTGCTCTCGGCTTTGAGGGCCCAGCAACATCCTGAGAAGACAGGAAAACTCCCACCTCGCATCCGCCTCCGGTGCCAAGCTCACACTCAGGAAGCATTTGCTGAAAGAGGGAAGGGAAGTGCTACAGGGAACAGAGGCGCTGGGCTCCATGCCTGGTGGGCCCCACCATGAGACTGTGCCCATTCAGGGCCTCAGTTTCCCCATCTGAACAACAAAGGGGCTAGGCTAAAGCACTGGGGCTGGGAAGTCAGCCAGAGACCTCCTGGATCCTCTAGGGTAAGCGAGGCCTGAGGAGGCCAGGGGCTTCCTGGAGCTATGCAGCAAGGTGGGCAGTGCTGGCAGAGAGGCTTGGACCTCCAGGTCCTGGGGCAGAGGGATGGTGGGGGTCTTGCAAAACTCTAAGCATTTACCAGACAACTTCTGAATGCCCAGTTCTGGTTGACCTGCAGGCAAAGAGACTTGCACCTGTGAGGAAAATTCCAGATGTCTCTTGACGTCTGTGAAGCGCTTACCAGGAAAGATCCTTCCTCACCAGATCAAAGCTGCTATCGTTCTTGTCATCCATTTCTCTATTTATTCACTTTTAAGAATCTACTGTCTAAAACAGAAAAGCTCAGCTGGAGTTGGCTGGTTGAGGTTTACTGAGTTTTGATTCTTCTGCTTTCATGAGGGGTGTGAGAAAGGTTTGGGCTCGGGAGCAGAATGCTAGGATGGGGCTCCAGCTCCTGCTCGCCACCGTGCGTGACCGTGACCTTGGGCTCTGTGCTTCATCTCTGTGCCTCAGGTCCCTCACCTGTGGAATGGGTACAAGCACATCTCATGCTCCCTGGGACTGCTGTGAGGATCAGTGATGTGGAGCCCCTGGTGCGTGGGGAGGGGCAGCCCCGCCTCCTGCTCCCTTCACCTGTCCCCTCTCTCTGCAGGTGGTACTCAGGCAGGATTTCCCGGCAGCTGGCGGAAGAGATTCTGATGAAGCGGAACCACCTGGGAGCCTTTCTGATCCGGGAGAGTGAGAGCTCCCCGGGGGAGTTCTCTGTCTCCGTGAAGTGAGTTCTGAGCTGTGAGGTGTGCAGAGGAGGGTGGGCAGGGAGACAGCCTTGAGGCGCAGGACATGCCTCAGAGCGAGGGCGAGAACAGCGTCCCTGAGGAGCAGCAGCCCCGGCAAACACCTGGAAGCAGGCGGCTGTCTGGGGTCCGAATGACGTGCCCCCAGGCGGCCGAGGGCAATGACAGTGTGCATGGAAGGCAGGCCTGGACCCACTCAAGGCCTCGAGTGCCAGGCTGAGGGGTAATAAGGAGCATTGGAGATGTGTCATTGGAGAGGGGAGGTAGAGGGATACCAGCGGTGGAGGTGATGGGAAAGCCCCGGGGCACCCAGGGCAGGCGTTCAGGATGCACTCTGCACTGGGTCTCACTGTATGGTGACAGAGGTGAGAGGACGGACCCTGGAGCCTGGCAGCTTGGGTTCGGATTCTGGCTCTGCCACTCCTTGGCCGTGTGACCTTGGGCAAGTCGCTTAACCTCTGTGTCTGTTTCCTCACGTTTCCTCTAATGGAGCAGAGGGAGATGCGATTGTCTTCCACTTTTTAGCTGATCCTCTGGCTGCTGTGAGGGTGGGAGTCTGTGGGAGCGCTGGGTGTCCAGCGAGGAGCCAGGTGGCGCGGCCGGCGCTGGGCTGTGCTGGGTGCTGGGTGGCGGGAAGCGGCTGGGTCGGGCGGGTCCGTGAGGAGGGCTGCAGCAGTTCCATGAGGGCTGTCGTGGGCACGGGGCACCGTCGCACGGTGGAGATGCCCCTGTGCCAGCTCCTGCTGTCACCCAGAGTGGTGTTCTGTGGCAACGCTGCCCCCTGGAAGGAGGGCGAGTGGTGGGCCCAGAGCCGGCAGCACGGCCCCTGGGAGGAGGCGGCTGCTCAGTGTGGCGCGGCTCCACCAGGGCGTCCATTCCCATAGGCCCGGGATGGTTCACAGCCAGCGGCTTGCAGATTTTCCAAAGAATGAAAGAACTCATGACCACTTTGTTGGTTAAGGCAGGGGCCAGGTCTGAGGAGGGCACTGGGATCAGGGATCCCAGTGGAGCAGAGAAAGGACTTGTACGGGGAGGGTTCGTGGTGCCCTTGGCAGCTCATGAGCACCCCATGTTGGTGTCCGCGTTTGCAGAAGAGCATCCCGTGTGGGCACCCCCCAGGCCTGCCGAGGCCCTGAGGGGAGCTCCGGCCTGCGCCCTGTTCGCCCCCCATTTCTGTAACGCACTCAGGGTGCAGTGCCCTGCGGGGGGGGGCCTCCAGTCCGGGCCTGGAGGCACCTGCATGGGGAGGCCCGCTATGCTCAGGAAGACTGCTGGGAAAGGAGGTAAAAGTGACCCGACATCAAGAGGGGTCACCTTGACCCCCTCCAAGCTAGGTAACCAGCCGTTGCTCTTTTACCTTTTTCCCACTGGGACCAGGCCGGTCATGCAAGGGACAGGCATGGCTCTTGCCCTCCTTGAGCCTCTATGTCACCGTCTTAGGAGTGGGGGCACCGTCGGTGTGAGGGGGGCACGGACCTCCTGGCCCTGAACCACCGGACGGTCGTGGACGCCTGGAGCGCCCCCCGCTCCCCTCCCCACCTCCACAGCCCAGCCCCCACTTCCCACTGGGTTCCCTGCAGAAAGGAAATGGCGGTTTCCCACATGCTGGGTCCGGGGATCTGGTCATCTCCTGGGAACGCCACCCACCAGGCAGGCTCTCTGGCTTCCAGCGGCTCCTGGAATCAGCTCCAAAGCCCAGGGTCACCCAGTAAAGTAGGGGCACAGGGGACTCACCGGGAGCTCCCGGAACCTGAGCTGAGGGGAGGTGGTGGCCCTCCCAAGCCCACCCCGTCTCCCCCTCCCCTCCTAATAAGTCCCACGGCCTGAGCTTCCACCCCGGCTGCGTCAGTGCACTGCCCCCTTCTGTAAACGAGCCCCGCCGTGCGGGCGCTCAGACTCAGACCCAAACATCTCAGCCTGCTGGGGTGTGTGACTCACCGGCAGGACAGGGAGAGGCGGCAGACCCAGGGAGAGTGCTAGGGAAGGCGACATGGCCCAGGGCTCTCCATGATGGATGAATGAGGAGGGTTTAAGGACAGCAGGCCCTTCCCACATGGCGAAGGAAGTGACATCTGAGTGGGGCCCTGGGGCGTGAGCAGCAGTCTGGTGCCCAAAGTGGGGAGAGTGTGCGGCAGGCACAGGAAGGACATGTGCCCAGGCCTGTACGTGGGGCAGAGAGGGTTTGGGTGACAAGTTTATCTGACCAGCAAAGGAGATGGGCAGTACTAGGGGACAGTTCTTGGGCAGGGGAGCCCGCCCCAGTGTGGTCCTGGGAGGGCGTCTGAGAAAGCCCCCCAAGGTCAGATCCAGCAGGAGCTCCCTGGGCTCTGCTGGCTGTGGTTCATACACAGCACCACCAGGTGGCGCCCTCACCCTTGCTCTTGTCCCAGCTGAGCAGGGCCCCTGAATCCTCTCCCGCTCTTGGTTCACTGGGGGCCTTTCTGCGACCCGTGGAGGACCACCAAGCAGTGACCAGAGTAGGAGACTGAGACTCAGAGGGTGTGTATGGTAGGAGAGTGGGCTCTTGAGCAGGCGTCTCAGCTCTGATACCTCCCAGCTGTACAGCCTGGGCAAGTTATCCTGTGAGCCTCAGTTTCCTCATCTGTAAAAGGAACATTGATGTGAAGTGCTGGAAAAAGCCAGTTATAGTAATTATCACTCTATTGACCTTCTAAGGACCACAGAGTGCTTCCCGGTCTCCATACCCCATGGACCCAGGGCTGTTAGAGCAGAGATGGTGGCAGGGGGGACGGGGAACCAAGTTCCGGTCCTGGCTTTGCTCTGAACCTGCTGTGTAGCCTCAGGCAGACCCTGAGGTCATCATGTCCTTACCTGCAATGTGGAGGCAGAAACCACAGGTGTTATGATGTCCAGGGACCCAGAGGACAGCTGCACAGACTCGTGTGTGAGAGCATTTCCTCCCTTGCTGGTCTGGCTCCTGGGACTCTGGCCCCACTACACGTGGCATCTCCTACATGCTCATGCCAAGCACCATGAAGCTGTTGGAAGTGGGGTGTATGGGCCTCGCGCTGCTTCACAGAGCATAGTTGGCCATGGCCCGCCACCCTTTGTGGGTTTACAAAGGCTGTCCTCTTCCACCTCCAGGGCACTTCTGAGCTGGCAGCCAGCAGGCCAGGGGCCAAGGCTGGGGCGCAAGGCCTGGGCTGTGTAAGTTTTGCCCCACTCTCCAGCCCAGGCTGCGGGAGACTCCCCTCTGTTACAGTGTGTTCCCAAGTGGGGTGTGCTGCTTCCTTTCAGGCCAGAAGTGCCCTGGCGTCAATGTACATGTGTCTGCTCTGCCTCTCTGGTCACTGAGCACCTGCTACGCACCAAGCCTTGTTCCAGGTGCCTGGGATTCAGCCGAGAACAAAATAGGACAAAGTTCTCTGTCCTTTAGGCACTCACGTTTTACTGGGGTGACAAACAATTAGTAAATTATATAAAATCTTGGAAGATGATAAAGGCTCATGGGAAAAAACAGGAAAGAAATGAGAGGACGCAGTATTTTGCATGCAAAGACGGAGGAAGTGATCCTCAGAAGCCCCGTTTTCAGGTGAGGAAACAAGCTCAGAGAGGTGTAGTAACTTGGCCAAGGTCTCATAGCAAGGAACAGCAGAGCTGGCACCCACTGACCCTCTGTGCCCTGACAGACCCAGTCTGCACTTCTACCAAGCCCTCCCTGAGACGCAAAGGCCCTGTGGGAGTCTGTCCCCACGGGCACCCCGGGTCAGTTTGACCCTATTCATGTTTGCTGCAGTACAGGTATTGCATCCCTCCCTTGCCACGGATGGGAACACCGAGGCTCGAGGAGGGCTGTGCCCAGGGGCAGTCAGCGCCCAGGCCTCTGCCCGTGCATCTGCCACCCTGGCTGGGCCAGTCCTGTGGCCCCAGCCCCACCCAGGCTTGTCCTCTTTGCTGCCGCCGCCCGGCCAGAGAAACCTGCTGGGCAGGCCTGGCTGCTGCTGGCATCAGGCCCGACTTGGCCCTGGGGGTCTTCCTGACAGCCCAGGGGCCAGGCCTAGCCCCCTAGTCCCCTGAGTAAGGGCGGGTGGGGTCACACGCTGAAACCACCACCACAAAGAAAGGGTCACCCACAGTCCCTCCCAGAGCAGTGAGAGAGACACATGCACGCTCCCAGTCACAGTGGAGACAGACAGCTGGCACGTGCATGCTGCAACACCTGCACACAGAGCCTGGACACTTCCCACTGCCGCGGACCCACCAGGTGCCAGGACCAGGCTCAGACACCCTCTGGGCTGCCCTTCCCTCCTCCAGCTCAGGAGGGCCTCACCCGGCAAGGCTGTGTGCATCCAAGCCTTCCCTCCCAGTTCAGGGGTTATTTGGACTCAGACTTGGTTTCCCCTAGGTGCCCTGCAGCTCCCCTGGGCCTGGGGGTGGGGGTCGAGGTCTGGAGAATTCACAGAGGGCAATCCACAGTCTAAGGGGTTCTCGGATGGCACAAGGCTCCACCTGGGCCTTGAAGGTTAAGGCAGAGGAAAGGGAAAAGGCATTCCTGGTGAGAATCGTGGGCAAGGGTCTGGGAGGCTGGGAGGCAGGCTGGCTGGGAGAGAGAAGGAGGGGGCAAGGGAGAGAGAACCTGCTCAGATGCTGAGTCCTTGGGGTCCTCAGACGGAGGCGGCCCTGCCTGGCCTCAGAGAGGTACAGTTGATGATCAGGCCAGGGGCTGGTGTGGCAGGAGGGGCCACACGTGGGTCACACACAGCAGCAGCCTCACCACAACAGCTGCTCCTGTCTGTGGGCGGGCTCCCCTCTGGGCCCTGCTCTCCTCACTGTAGAACAGGAAGTCTGGACCAGATGGGAGATGACAAAACCTGCCATGTGCCCCACAGAGGCCAGCGGCGGGGCGTGCAAGCTTCCCGGATGTGGGAATTCTCAAATTCTCAGGCTGGGAGGTTCTAGATTTCCTGGGTCCCTTGTCCCTTTCTCATCTCATCTCCTATTTTCCTCTCTCTGACCCTCTGACATGATGAGGGAATACTTTGTTCTGGATAACTTCAGGTAACTGAAGATAAACTTCAAATATCAAAATGTTCAAAGGTGTGGCCTTGGGGTTTGAGAACTTTTTCTAACCTACCACAGCCTTGGGAGGATTTGGTGGTAGTGGGTGAGGAGGTTGGGCAAAGTCTGGGAGCCGAGAAGGAAGGGGCTCATTGCATCAGAGCGTCTGAAGGAAACGAGGCTGGGCGCATAATCAGAGCCGGCTCTCCAGTCTGAAGGGCGGTGGGGGAGCGCGGAAGCTGCTGGAGGCGGGGCTTGGGGGAGGCCTGAGCGGCCAGCACCCCTGTGCTCACACCAGCAGGCTTGGGTCTGAGTTGGGGCTGGGAGGGGGCGGGAGAAGGAGGAGGATGTCCAGGCCCAGGAGGCCAAGGGGGCATGAGAGGAGGCTGTCTGATCGCCACTCTCGGAGGAGCCCATCTAATGCTGCTAGTTGACCACAGGCAGCACTTATCCAGAAGGGAGGTAGGTGTTCTCATTACCAGGAAATTGAGGTCCAGAGAGCTTAAGTGATTTGCCTAAGTTGCACAGCAAGAAGGTGGCCTTGCCCGGTGCCCACCCTCTCCACTCCGCACTCCACTGGGAGACTCTGGGGGGACTCACCAGGTCTTGTATGGAGCGGGGTCTTGCGGCCTGGTACGTGCCCTCTAACCCCTGTCCTCCTCCTGTCTCAGCAGGGGAGAGGGGGGCCTGGCTGTGGGTGGGGCTGGGCTGGGCGGGGTGGGGCAGGGCTGGCCGGCGAGGTGTCCCCGGGTCCTCTCCCCAGCTACGGGGACCAGGTGCAACACTTCAAGGTGCTGCGTGAGGCCTCGGGAAAGTACTTCCTGTGGGAGGAAAAGTTCAACTCCCTCAACGAGCTGGTCGACTTCTACCGCACCACCACCATTGCCAAGAAGAGGCAGATCTTCCTGCGGGATGAGGAGCCCCTGCTCAAGGTAGGCGGGTGGGCGGGTCAGTGGGCCTCCCTGCCTCCCGCCGTCTGTAGAGGCCCTGTCTGGCCTCCCCACCCTCCCAGCAGCCCATGTGTCAGGAGGAGGGCTCCAGCACAGGCTCTAGAGTTCTACTCTGGTGGTGCTGCATTGAGACAAGGAAGGGTGGGAAAGGGAAAGAAAGGGTAAGAAAAGGAAGGATCAGAATGGAAATTCCATGGGACGAACTGTGTCTGGCTTGTCCTCAGCTCTTCGAGCAGTACAGGGCACAGAGTAGGTGCTCAGTAAATGCTTGTTGGCTGAATGAATGAGCCTACCATGTACCACATACTGAGCTGGGCTCTGTGTGCTGGGTGCTACATCACCCTTATTGTACAGGGTAGGAAACTGAGGCTCAGAGAGTGAGGCGACCACCTGCCAGGTAGGTGCAGTCCTGGGTTCTGCTCCCGAGGAGCTGGGCTTGCTGGAGGTTGGGGGGGGTGTTAGTGTGAGTATTTGTGGGTGGGGTCCCAGGGGGCACAGGGTGGGAGGGGTTCTGCTGCTCCTCGACCTCACAATAACAGCAATTTGCCAGCCAGGCCTTTCATCAAGTGGCCCCGAGGACCAGCCGTCACTCTCATCCAGATGACGACACCAACCAACAGGGTTATTAGCCCCACCTGCTGTTTTCCTTGGGAGGGGGTGCCAGCAAGGCCTGGGGCTGGACGTCAGGAGCCTGGGACAGCCCAGCTGAACCTGGGCTCTGCAGAGGATTTGGGGAGCATGGCCATTGCCAAGGCCTGGGGAGGGACTAACAGGCTGCCACAGAGAACCCCGTTCCTGTTCTAGTCCTGCCCTCGTCCTAGACCCCCACCGCCTTGCAATGTGTGACCTTTGGGCCAGTTCATCCCTCAACTGGGCCTCAGTTTCCCTTCTGGCCCACAGGATGAGCCCTGGGATCTGATATGCCAGGAGAATCAAACAGTGCCTCGGGAGACCCCACTAATGCACTCTCTGCCCCACCAGGATGCCTGTCCTCCTCAGCCTGACCGTGGGGACCTCAGGCTGTGAGCTCTCAGTCTTAGGGACTCTTCTCCCCTACTCGTCTCTGTCTCCGGGACCTCCACTCCCTCCCCATTGCTGCCCAGGCCAAACTCTGCCCTTAGAGGGTGTGAGGGAGCTAGGATGGAGCTGGGGGGCCACCTAGGGGCTCCCTCACACCGCCTTGCTCTGGCCTGGGATCACCACCCAGTAGGGCTACTCCAGGGCTGGCTGTCCCCTGGGACTCATGCGGCTGCCTCCTTCCTGGGCAGAGAACCGCTGATTACAGCCTGTTCCCTGATCCTATCACCCTTCCTGAAGAAGATCCCGCAGACTCAGAGCAGAGATCCTGGCGGGGCAGGGCCAGGGGACTGGGCACAGCTGTCGTGGTACCAGGCTGATGCACCTGTGGAAAGCTCCCGTGCAGCTGCCATTCACAAGCAGGGGGACTGAGTCCCACAAAAGGCAGGGACTTGCTCAAAGTCACCAGGGGCTTAGACAGGACTGAAACCCATGTCTGAGAGCTGGGAGCAGCTCTAAGTGATGTCCTCTCCCTTAAGGCCTGGACAAGGTAACAGCAGGAAATTCTGCTCTTAGCTACACGTTGCTTTACAGTTTATAAGGTCTGTTCCTGTGGTTCCAGGACCTGGAGTGCAGAGTCATCAGGGCAATGAGACCCCAAGAGGGGCAGGGCCTAGCCAAAGTCCCACACCAAGGACCAGGACTCAGGTCCCCTGACCCACCAGCCCTGGGGCCCGCCAGTCCCAGCTGGGCCGCCAGGACAGGCATGTTACTCTATGTAGATGCAGCGTCTGTCTGGCAGACATGCAGGGGGCAGGCCTCAGGAGGCCCACGGGGTGGGGTGGTGGCCATCTGTCTGGACGTGGACGCAGAAGTGAGTGTGACCTCAGTTCTGCCCAGAAGAATTCTGCCTCCCCAACCTGTGGCAAACACTTCTCTTGTTGGGCCCGCCCTCCGGAGGGCTGCACTAACTGCTTCCTCCCCTTGCAGACGCCCCGGGCCTGTTTTGCCCAGGCCCAGTTTGACTTCTCAGCCCAGGACCCATCACAGCTCAGCTTCCACCGCGGCGACATCATCGAAGTCCTGGAGCGCCTGGACCCCCACTGGTGGCGGGGCCGCTTCTGTGGGCGCGTGGGCCTCTTCCCTCGGAGCTACGTCCAGCCAGTGCACCTGTGACCGGAGTGGGGTCCTGGGGGCCGAGTCAGCAGACCAGCAGTCCACCCAGCACTGAGGTCCAGAGAGAACACAGGGGCACCCCCCTCGTGGGTCCCACAAGGCTCAGTGGAGGGCGTTGGACTGGAACGTGGACCTCCTAACTGCCAGGCCCAGACTCCAGCCACTTCACACAAACTAGGACAGGCCCCCGGCGCCCCAAACAGCGGTGTTCAGTGCCTGCCAGGCAAGGGAGCTCCCCACGCTTCCTTGGGCTCTTCCCATTGGCCACCAGCTGTGCGATATCATAGGTGGGGCAGAGGCTCCGCCCATTCCAACCTCAGGATGGTTCGACTCCTAGGTTCCTGCAGTTGGAGGCTCAACCCAGGGGACGGTGGGTTCACCTTGGGCTGACCACTGCAGGCCTACCTGCCTGCCCTCTAAGAGGTCCCTCAAAGGGTTCTGGCTATTGAGGAAGTGGCCTAGCCATGAGGGACAGGCAAGGGGGCTGTGAGCCTGTTGACCTGGACTCACTGGACAGTCTCCAGGTGGATAGACTTCTGGCAGCCCCACGGTGACTTCAGGGTCCCCTGGGCATCTGACACCCCTGCCCCCGACAGACACTTTGGGTAGGGGCTGGAGGCCCTGAGGAAGGGGCACACTGGTGAAAGACATGCAGGCAGGTGCTCCCTTCCAGTTACCTCCTCCCCAGCACCATTGAGGGGCAGGCCCCAGGGCCACCTGGAGGGCCAGGTCACACCTGCTCTTGTTTGTTCAAGTTCTGCCTGGACCAGGGACCTAGCGAGCTTGGGGAATAGGCCAGGTAGGAAGTTGGGACCAGAACTGGACTTTGAGGTCCAGCATGGGTCCCAGCTTGAGGAAAGGCAGGGTGTCCACATGGCATGGGCAAGCAGCAAGGGATACTGGGCTGCACCGGCCCAGGGCCTGGGCACCTCTGGGAACAGGAAAAGCGATGGAGACTTGGAAAAGGCCTTCAATGCCAGGCTGATGGTGGAGGGAGGAGGGAGAGGGAGCTCCTGTGGCAGCTGGGAGCAGGTGGGACAAGGCTGAGGGAGAGGGCTGCAGGCCACTGTCATGGGCCCTGGGTTCTCCCTCTACCCAGGGCTGGCCTGAGACCCTTCGAGCCGAGCTGCTCTTGACTGGGCCTGTGTAGTCAAAATAAAAACAGTAAAACTAGTATAAGGATATTCATCAGAAATCTAGTTTTCTTTCCAGTTATGACTACTATGCACTATTTTTGAAATGTCACATTCTCCCCATTGGCCCCACCCCTGATTTTTCAGGGTACCTGCTTTGGGGGCTTGGTAAGTTTCTTGGCACTGACTGGCCATGTAGCTGCGAGGGGAGCCGGCCCCTCTCTGGGCCTCGGTGTCCTGGTCAGGGAGCTGCCCGAGGACCCTGAAGCTCCTGCCTTCCTGCCCGGGAGGCAGCCTCAGGCAAAATAGGCATAGAGAAAGATGTTGGCACACAAGAGGACGATGGCATTGAAACCACAGACACGGGCCCAGAAAGCGTGCTTCTGGGGTGCTCGGCCATCACCTGGAGGAGGTGGGAGAAGGAGATGAACCGCAGGGCCACGCCCAGCGTGCTTGTCTGCAGCCCCACGGCAGGGTGGGAGCGAGAGGGAGAGTCCGGGATCATACTTCACCTGCTTTGGCTCCCAGGGCCTGGTCCCGAGCCAGGGTCCACCAGGTCAGGTTTTCAATCTGCAGAAAATGGTAGCGATGGGAGTGTGGCAGGACCAGGGTGGACCCAGACAGGGTTGGGGTTAGTGACAGAAGGCAGCTGAATTCAAAAAGGGACAGAGGCCAAGGCCAGACAGAGTTCGGGATCAAGGGCTAGAAGATTCTTGAGTCAGGGGTCAGAATGGGACCAGAGTCAGGAATTATTAAGGGTCAGGGATAGACGTGGGGGTTGGGGGCGAGGGTGGGCTCACCTGGACACCCTGCGGGGGTGACGTCAGCAGGCTCCCGGCCACCACCACAGCCCCACTGAGCACAAAGAGGACTATGGCGAAGTGCAGGTAGTGAATGCTTCCAAGGATGGCGGGCCGCGTGTCTGGCTCGCCACAGAGTGGGGCCGGGTGCAGGAATTCCAGGACCAGCCTCGTGGCACCCACGGCCAGCCCCACCAACAGGCCCCAGAAGGCCCCCTGGGGAGGAAGAGGCAGGGCAGGTGAGGCTGTGGGAGGAAGGTCAAGGTCCCCGGCGCACACTGGCCGCTGGGGACGATGTGCTGTGGGTCATGTGCAGGGTGGGGGCCGAGCTGACCCCAGGTCCTATCCCTGTGCAGCCCTCCCCACCACCCACCCACCTTCTCATTGGCACGCTGCCAGAAGACGCCCAGGACAAAGATGGCGGTCACTGGCGGGGCCAGGGAGCTGGTCACCGACTGCATGTAGACAAAGAGCTGCCCACTGCTGGAGCCCTGCAGGACCGGGATCCAGGCCACACTCACGCCGACGAGCACCACGATGACCAGCCTGCGGGCAGGCACCCAGCAGCTCGTTCCTCGAGGCCCTTCCGCCCTCCTTCACCTCCCCCGCCATCACTGATGCTTGACCTCCATCTGTCCCTGCTGCCCCAGCTCCAGCCTTCTCCCTGGCCTCTGGTTCATCCCTCCAGGCCCCATGCAGCCAGTCCTACCCTGCTCCAGACCCTTCTGTGGCTCCCGGCAGCCTGCGGGTTCAACCCCCCGAGTCAGCCCATCTGCTCCTCCTGGTCCCTGGGGTCTCCACTGAGGCAGCCCTTGGAGAAGCCCCACAGGGCCTCCTGCTCGTCCTCAGGGCACCTGGCCCAGACGCAAGTATATTTGGGTGTTTACCTGATTACTGTCCGTCTCCCCACAACAGCTGGGGGCACCAGGAGGACAGACGCCTCATCCCCTGGCACACAGTAGGTGCTCAGTAAACATTTGGTAACTGCGTGAATGACCTGCCACCCTCTACTTTGGGACACGCTGATCTTCTGGCCCTTCTTCTAACACTGGCGGGCCTTTACAGGAGCTGCGGCACATTCCCCAACCATCAGCTCACATCCATCACAGGCGACCTCCATCCTACACGTGCATGACTTGGGTCCAGGAGGTCTGGGTTTGGGTCAGGTCCTGGACTCTTCAGCTGCGGAGCCTGAGGCCTCAGACCCGCGTGAACCCTCTGGGCGGGGCCTTCCACCGCAGAGACGTGATTTCACTCATTCATTCACCAAACCACTCACTGGGGAGCCCACCTGAGAGCAGGGGCACTGTGCTGCGAGCCCAGACCTGGGGGTGAGTGGGCCTGGTGCCTGACAGCACTCAGAGTCGAGCAAAGAAAGCAAACGAGCCTGTTACCCTGTGCTCAGGGCTGGGCAGAGGGAGCCCAGAGGAAGCATTAATCTAGGAGAGCTTCTGGGAGGAAGGGCCGTGGAGACTTGAAGAGGTGTGGGGCCAGCTAAGGGGATGAAGCCGGGGTGAGGAGGCCTATCGGCTCCCCCGGCTGAGGACCCCTCACCGGTGTCTTGGGTCAGATGGGCAATGCCACTCCCGAGGTGGGTGGCTGGGGAGATGCTCTGGAGCACCGCACAGGACGGCAGGGCTGACCGAGGCTGTGTGTGCAGCAGGGGTGGTCCTCCTTACTGCTTGCCGGCCTGCCTTCCTTGCTTCCCTTCCAGGCCTAAGGGAGAGGGTGGAGGAAGGAGGTGCCACCTTGATGAAGGCTAATTAACCCTTAGCCTGGCAGGTGGGCGGGCACTGCCCTCTTCAAAAGCAAAGGTGGGCTCCATTAACATCCATCCCACCCCACCCTCCTCACATGGGTTATCGCTTCCAACCCCAGACTCAGCATCTCTGCGCAGGGCCAGGACGGGGAACCTCGCCTTCTTACGGCCCTCTGGGGTTTCCTCTTCCAACTCAGCTGCCACCAGGCTGCCCCCAGAGGGACCTCAGACCCAGAGGCTGTCCCTTCTGCCTGGAATGCCAGCCTCCACCTCCTTCCCCACTGCCCTCCTCCGTCTTCCAAGGCCCTCCTCCCACAGGAAGCCTTCCCGATGCCCCCCTCAAAATACACACATGTACTGCTGGCGGGATGGTCGCACCCCTTTTGCTGCTGGGTGGTCAATGGGGTTGAAAGGGAGCCCCTTAAGCATCATGGGGGCCTCTGAGATCTCTTTGGGTCCCCCATATTCCCCACCTCGATGCAGGGTACCAGGGAGGACTCCGGCACTCTTGGTGGACTGAATAGAGAATGGTGGACAGAAGCGGCTGGCAGGGGAGGGACATGAAGAGCCAGGGAGTGGGGCCTACAGATGGCAAAGATCAGGGACCCAGGTATGGGGTCCTCACTGCCCCCAGGCCTGTGGTGGCTCCTCTGGCCCCAGCCCAACCTGATAAACTGTTGGGGTCACTGGCATGAGCCTGCAGGTCTCTGCCCCACAATGACCTCATCCCCAAGTTTCTGGGCACGCTCTGCTGTCCCTCTCTCTCTAAGTCCCATATGTCCTTGATTCAAAGCTCCGAGACCCAGGACCCCACACAGCCTAGGAAATACAGCTTAAATGATGTTGCTCTAGGCAAGGGGAGGCTGGGATTATTAGGGGTGTTCCGGTGCTTCAACAAGGAGGCGAGGGAGAGAGAACCCTGACCCTACACCCAGCACTGAGCCCTTTCCACACCGCCAGACTGGCAGCTGAGAGAACTGGGACCAGAGAAAGTGAGCAACCTGCCCCACACCCCACAGCCTTATGCCCACGGTCCGGCTGGCAGGGCCAGGGGTTTGGGGCTTGACTTGGTGGAAGAAGTGGGAGGGAGGACCGCGGGTGCTGTGCTGGGGCTGAGCTGGCACCGAGGAGAGACCAAGTCAGGAGGGCGCAGGAGAGAAGCCTGCTTCTGTAGAGGCAGAGCAGTAGTGGGCAGGGGACACGGAGGCCACCAGGCAGGCACTGAGGATGCTGGTGTCCCAGGCCAGGGGTCCGAGGCACACGCTGGCAGCAGGAGGGCACTGTCCCAGGTCCCATGGAGGGGCTAGGGGGACTCCATCAGACGGGGGCTGGCTCCCCGGGGCCACACAGCTGCTGAGGAGGGACAGGGAGATGCTTGGTGGGGAGAGGTGGTCGAGGGGCCAGGACATGCCGACATAGAAGCACCCTGCGAGGCGGGAGGGAGGGGCTCCTTGTTTTGCAGGAGGCTATGAGCCTGAGGATGAGCTCACACCGCCTGCCGCCCGGCATGTCCCAACAGCACCCTTCCAGCAGGAGCCCAGCTGCTTTGCATCCCTGGGACAACTGCTTGGTGCCCTGGGAAAGACGCCACCCCGAGGACAGGCACCACGTTGGCCAAGTTAAGCTCCAGAGGGTTAAGCCAAGCACCTAGCAGAGTCTCCCCATGGCTGGGAGGGAGACAGCAGGGTGGGAACCAGGAGAGGGCCTGAGCAGACAGACACATGCACACGCTCGGAGACACCAACTCCTCACCATCCATTGCTGAGTTCACCCCTAGAGGATTCCTGGGTACTTGTCCAAGTGCAGGGGTGGAGGGCTGGGCAAGACAGCTCCCCATGAGGAGAGGCATGGGAGACACACTGGACCTATGAGGGCAATAGTCTGACGTCCAGCCCCCTATAGGAGGCTGAGAAAGCAGAGGGGCTCATTCCTTGCTTGGGGGTGCCAGGCTGCACAGAGGAGGGCACACGGGCAGAGTCTGCAATGATCAGGGTGCATCGTCGAGGTAGTAAGGAGGGGACAAGGGGGGCCGGGAGGAAATGGGCAGCTGCTCAGTGGGGCTGAGTGTGGCCCCTCAGTGCTGGCTCCGGGCCCTCTCCGGGGAAGCTGGGAACCATCAAGGCGGCTAAGGGCTCAGGTGTGGGGGAGACAGAGAGCTCTCTGGGATGCAGGGGGAAGAGGCTGTCCCCAGCAGAGATGCCCTCGGAGGTTCAGCTCAGGGTAAGAGACACATCCAAGATGAGGGCTGTGCCCGTGAAGGGGTGGCCTGGAGAGCGGTGAGGGAGGTGCCACAGACGGGGGGTTCTCCCCTCTCCCCACTGGCATCCTCCTTTCTCTAACTGGAAACCTCCTCCTTACCCCTCCAAGCCCACCTCTGCTGGGGCCTTGGGGAAGCCACAGCCCAGCCCTTCCCGTCGCCCAGGCCCCGTACCGGCCGACCAGCAGCAGCTCCCGCTCGCCTGCGTGGGGCCGCAGCCGCTTCCAGATGTCCATGGTGAAGAGTGCGCTGCTGCTGTTGAAGATGGAGGTCAGCGACGACATGAGGGCAGCCATCATCACGGCGATCATCAGCCCCCGCAGACCTGGGGGTGGGGGCCGCCGTGACCCTCCTGCCGGGGCCTGCCCACAGCCTCTGCCATTCCCAAGGCCCTGAGAGCACGGGGAGGGGCGGCCGGGGCAAGGAGGCCGAAGGAGTCTGGGGCTGGGGTGGGGAGAACGACCAAACCCAGGCGACGGGGCGGCTGGAGGAACCGGTGGGGGCTTCGGGACGCCGCTCTGGCCTGCACCCTGCTGGCGATGACAGTCCCACTGTCCCCGCTCCTGTTGGTGGTGGTGCTCTTATCAGTCTCTCATTTCTACAGAGCCCCGCGGCTGACAAAGCACTTTCACACCCATGACTTCATTCACGGAAGGCTGTTAACCCGTTTGACAGCTGAGGAAGTGGAGGCTCAGACAGGGCAAGAGGGGCACCCAAGGACTCACAGCAGGCCAAAGGCAGAGCTCTTGGCCGGGGCAGTGGGGGGCGGGGGGACCTCTGCTTGGAGGTCACAGGCGGGGCAGGGTGCAGCGGGCCAGTGCTTGGTGTGTCCTGACACTTCCTGTGTGTGGCAGGCCCCAGCAGGCACAGGGGGTCCCCCTTCTTGTGGCCTGTGGAAAGCGACATGTGGCTCCCCAGCGAGGAGAGAAAAATCCACCCCATGATTGGCTGAAAACAAGTGGAGGGCCCGCCCTGAGGTGGGCTAGGCACTGCTTTGCAAGGCCTTCTGGGAGTCGTGGTCTGGAGGGGGCCTGGGGTGTGGGGACCCCCAAGAGGCGGAAGGACTCTCAACTTCCAACTTAATGCTGTGTGGGTTCAGGCTGGTTGCCGCCCCTCTCTGGGCCTTGGCCTGCCTGGGCAGACTCCCTGCCTGCCTGCCCTCCGCCCCCAACTCCCCTGAGGGCTCAGCCTTGCAGCTGGCGTTTGCTGCCTGGCCGGGGAGCTTGGCCCTGGTTCTGTGTCTGACCT
This sequence comes from Smutsia gigantea, assembly GCA_032199065.1. Lineage (NCBI taxonomy): Eukaryota > Metazoa > Chordata > Mammalia > Pholidota > Manidae > Smutsia > Smutsia gigantea. The sequence continues at coordinate 551,569 of JAVSCE010004909.1, read as the reverse complement.
GCTGTGACGTCCAGGCAACCCGTGGGCCCCTCTGTTCACTTATCAGGCTGGCTGGGATGGGGCCCAGAGGAAAGTGAGTTAGTCATAGTTCTCCCCAAAACATTTCTCTACCCTCTTTCTCTTGACCAAGGAGGTAGATAGACTTGGGGGCTTATTCAACACCCATTTCCCCGATGGGTGCTCAAAGCCTAAAGAGGGGTTATGGTCCAACAGCAGCTGGGTGGCCGCACTGGGGGGCTTAGTGAGACCCCCCAGAACAGAAGGGGGAGGCGAGGCCCAGAGCTAGGAACCCACAGTGCGGCCAAGCCTGTGCCAGGCAGCTTCCCGGCGTTATTATGTTTAATCCAGGCAACAACACTGAGGGGTGGGTAGGTGTCATTATGCCCAATTTACAAATGAGGACACCGAAGCTCCCAGCAGGGAAGTGACATGCCCCAAATATCTTGGCCAGCAAGTGGCAGAGCCAAGATCTGATCCCTGGTCTGTGCACTCACATCCCTGGGCCTTGGCACCCCTGGAGGGAGGGAGGCAAGGTGGGGCCAGGGAGGGAGGGAGGCAGGCACTCCAGAGTCTGAGACTCTGGAGCTGGAAACAGGGTGTACAGGCCTCAGAAAGCTGTCTCCTCTTAGGTGGGGGTCCCCACACCCCTGGCCATGTTGCTTCTGCTCGCACACCTCCTGCGACAGGGACCTCATCACCGCACATCAGACTGGCAGGGCTGCTGCTGCCAGGAGGAGAAACACAGGCGCGGCCGAAACCTGCCCTGTAGTTGCACCTGCTGGGGGAGCAGGCGGCGTGGGCTCCGGGGCTCGAGCTCCTGGTCCTGTCAGAGTAGGCAGTGGACTTGGGGCCCACCGGACTGTGTGTCACGGGCTCTCTAGCCACAAACAAGTCACCATCCCCTCTCTGTGCCTCAGTTTCCCTATCTATAAAATGAGCTATAAGTCTACCGCCTAGCCTTTAATGGGAAGCAGTTTGTGAAAGGGTCTGGCCGGAAAGGAAGTGAGAGGGACAACCTTTCTCAAGGGATGGGCCAGCACCGGTTAAGGACGACCTCTGGAGGCACATATCCAGGTTGAGACCCCAGCTTTGCAGCTCACTTGCCACATGACTTTGGCCAGATCTCAGTGTATACATCTTTAAAGTGGGGTCATAATAAGAGCACCAAGGGTTCTTGAGAAGAAGAGGCAAGTCGCTGTCATGTGGAGCCCTTGGGACAGTGCCTGGCACGTGGTTGGTACGTTGTGAGTGTTTTCTAGTATTATTTCCTCTCTTCCCTCAGGAGCGGAACATCCCACCTGGATGTCACACAGCGTCACCGGGTCCAGAGCGTTCTCCTGGGCCCCCAGAGCCCCTTGCTCTCATTGGCCCCACCCAGGGTTCCACCCCCACCCCACCTGGGACCCGCCCAGAGTCTCACCCACAGGCATCAGCTCCATGACCAGCTTGGGGTAGGCAACGTTGGAGCAGCCGATCTCAGCCCCACAGGCCCGCAGACACTCGGCCGGCACCACGCAGGCCACATCATCTGTGACAGGGATGCCCAGGTTGTCCGACGCCGGTCCCACCCACCCCTCTCAGCAAACGTGAGCACTGGGGGCAGCACAGGGTCCTGGCCGGACCTGCTCTCTCACCACCTCTCAGCAGCTGCTGCTCAGCCCTGGGCCTCAGTTTCCCAGTCAGGGTCACCAGGAGGGGGCTGGCCTCTGAGAAACCTTCTGCCCCCAAGGCCCTCACTCTTTCCCTGCCTGCTGTCCCCCATCATAGAGCCTCCTTCCTGTCTCCACCCCACCCCCAGACCGGGCGGGCTGGCCTGCAGTCCCCTTCTATGCCTCCCTCACCCCTCACCCTTTTTCGGGGGCAGGAACTTCAGCACTTCCCCATGGCCATGGTGCAGGAAAACCCCCTTGATGTTCCCCATTCTGGTACACCCCTCCATGCCCACAGCCACCCAAGGGCCATCTCTGCTGGCCCATGCTCACAGCCACCCGGGGGGCCATGTCTGCTGGGCTGACCAACACAGTGGAAGTGATGGATAGCCAGCCCTGTGTTTGCTTGTTCCTCCCGTGAAATGCTTCCTAAACACCTTTGGCCCTTGTACCCCTGGGATTTTCAGCAGGGGCCCACAGAGTGCAGAGCAAATGAGGGGATGAGATTTGGGGGATAGTTCAGAAATAGAAGCCACCCACAAGAGGGGACAGGGACGAGAGCCTCTGGGCCAGAGGTCCTGTTTGGGGGCACAGTGATGGCGAGGCCATGCTCCATCTGCAGACTCAGCAGTGCTCAAACACCGTCCCCTCCAAATGACCCCTCTGAAAGGTCCCTCCTTAGATGTCCTTTCTCTAGGCTGGGGGCCTGGAGCGGCGTCACCCCCTCTCCAAGGACCCCCCCATCCCAGTCTCTGTTCAGCCCCTCTCTTGAGCTCCAGGTTTCCAAGACATCTGTTCCATCACGTCCAAGGCGCCTCCCATGCAGTGTGTCCCACAGACTGTCTCCTTCCCCCTCTTTGTCCAGGTAATAGCCTGTCTTCCCCTCCTCCCTCCCACCAGACCTCCCATGCCTAGACCCACTCCATCTCTTCTCAGTACATCCTGGGCACCAGCTCCTCACTGTCTTCCTTCCATCCTCCTCATCCTTTCAAAATCACCGCTTTGCTTTGTTAAAAAGAAACAGAGGCCCAACGTGGTGTCCCTTCCGCTGGGCGAAGCCACTAAACCAGAGCTGATGCTTGACCTAGTTGCTGCTTCAGCCTCCCCTAAAAAGGGAGTCAGTCAGGAATTTTCTGGCAAGCATTGATAAGATAATGTCACATGTGCCCTCTCTATTCCCCAAAGGAATCCACCTAATAAGACCATTTTGTCCCTGGATGAAGGTGACCTCACCCAAAGTAATCCTTTCTTTGTTTGACTTCCTTGTCCGGCCTTTAAAAACCTCTCCCTTTCTGTTGTCCTTCGGAGCATTTCTCTACTTGCTAGAGGGGACGCAGCCCAATTCACGGATTGCTTAATAAAGCCAGTTAGCTCTTCAGATCTACTTGGATGAATTTTGTTTTAACAGTTTATATCACTGATTTCTCAGAAAACCCTTCCCACCCCCATCCCTAGGACCCACGGCATTTTGGAATTAAAATCCTTTCCATGACATTTGAGGCCCTTGACAGCTGATCCCAGGTCCTCCCACCCAGTGTCATGCACCAGCCACCTGACCTGCTTATATTTTCTCACACACGCCCAGCACTTTGAGACATGGTCCCCTCCTCCTGGTGCTCCATCCCTACCCTTGTTTACCTCCTGCTTCACGGCCCATTGCAAAGGGCTTGTCCTCTGAGGCCTTCCTTGACCCCCCCCACCACCAGCAAAGAGGGCAGAGCAGCTTCCTCCCAAGAGCTCCTATGGCCAACGGCTGAATCATAATTGTTTGTTTGCATATTTTACCTCCCCTACCAGACTGGGACCTCCCCAAGGGCAGACACTGCATTTGAATCATCTCCTAGTCCCAGGTATCACCCAGTTCAGGGCTGGGTCCGGAGGGGACAGCCTGTGAACATTCGTGAATGAGTGAGTAAGCCAGCAGAGGGCTGGGAGGATGCCTGAAAAGCACAGGGGGTGAGGAGGGGAGGGAGAAGGAATCCCCAAGGAGCCGTGAAGGTCGGGCACCGTCTGATCCAGCTGCACTGCCCACCTCCTCTGCCTCCACTGGCAGTGCATGTGATAGAAGCCGGGGCCAGACAGGGCAGAACTCGCCTGGGACACGCAGTCAGACCCAGGACGGAGCCCGGGCTCCGTGGCAGGGCTCGGGCCACTGGAGTCCAGCATTCGGAGGGCAGTGATGGGTCCCTCCTGACAGGTTCTGGGCCTGGACTGCCAGCTCCGGCGCTTGGAGGACCCAGCTCTCCCGGGAGAGACAGGTGAGGAGTCACAGGCACATCGTGTCTCAGAATGGCTGTGCCAGGAGGTTCTGGCCGAGTTCACTCAGCCTGGCCCAGGCTCCCAGCACGGGGCAGCGCCTCTGGGCGCCACTGGCTCACTCACCCGAGTGTTTGTGCTGGACAGCAAGAAAGAACCTCTCCTTTATGACAGCAGCAGAGGTGTCTCCACTTAAACAAAGTCCCCTGAACATGCCAACTCAGGAGAGAGCAGCCCCAGACCAGTAAGGGGCTGGGCAGGGGGCTTCCAGATTTGCCAGAGCACCAACTTCTATGGGCTTGCAGGCTCCCCAGTTGAGCCCCACTTGTGCAGCACCCCCCGATCCAGCCAGGGCCCGCACCAGAAGATAGGGAGCTGTCCCTCTTCTCATCCCCCATGTCCATCGTCCTCCCAACCAATGCCGAGTCCAGCCACTGGGCTTGGTGCCCAGGCGAAATGCACCATCTCCAACCCGCACCACCTGGTGTCCTCTAACCCACCCTCCCTGCAAGCAGCAGAGAGAACTTCTAAAACAACCAGTCTGTCCACGATCCACCCTGATCACACCTTTCCGAGGCTCTCTATACCCTGCAGGGAGGATCATGACGCTCTACCTGTGCCGTTCCCTGCCTCCACCCACTTGGCCACCCTCTCCATGCCAATCTCACCCTCACCTCTGGGCCTCTGTGTTTGCTGTTTCCTCTCCCTGGAACACCCTCTCTCCCTCCATAAATGCAGGGAACTCATACGCATTCCTCTCAACCTGTTGAGGATGTGTGGGCTTCCCAGGTCTCGAGCAACATCCTCTATGCCACCAGTAACGGTGATCTACGGCAGCCTCTGCCGGTGTTTGTGGATTGACTGAACGACCCTGCCCCAAGGAGACCACTGGACACCGGATAGTGGAGGGCTCCCCACTCCCTAGTGAGGCTTGGCCCGGCCCTAGGAGACATCCAGAGGCTGAAAGCTCCGCCTCAGACTAAATTTCACACCCAACACAAAAGTTAACTCAAAATAGATCATAGATTTAAATGTAAAAGTAAAACTATCAAACTTTGAGAAAAAAAAGAAAAAAGGGAGAAAATCTTTGGGATCTAGGGCTAAGCAGAAATCTTAGACTTGACATCAAAGGCATGATTCATCAAAGGATAAATGGATAAACTAGACCTAACCAAAATTAAAAACTTGCTCTAGGACACCTGTGAAAAGAATGAAAAGAAAAGCTACAGAATAAATTCAGCAAAGTTGATTTTGTGGCATACAAAATCAGTACACAGAGGTAACTGCGTTTCTGTATACCAACAACAAGCCATTGGAGAGAGAAATTAAGAAAACAATCCCATTTATAATAGTATCAAAAAGAATAAACCACCTAGGAATAAATTTAACAAAGGAGGTGAAAGATCTGTACACTGAAAACTATAAGACATTGATGGCAAAAATTGAAGATGACACACAAATAAATGGAAAGATATTATATTCTCACAGACTGGAAAAAATTCATATTGTTAACATGTCCAAACTACCCAAAGCAATCTTCAGATTCAATACAATCCTATCAAAACTCCAGTGGCATGTTTCATACAAATAAAAAGAACAATACTAAAAGTTTCACAGATCCACAAAATATCCAAGGCAATCTTAAGAAAGAACAAATTTGGAGACATGACACTTCCCGATTTCAAACTGTATTACAAAGCTATAGTAATCAAAACAGTAGGGTACTGGCACAAAAACAGACACATAGGTCTGTGGAACAGAATGGAGATCCCAGAAATAAACCCATGCATATATGATCAAATTTAACAGAGGAGCCAGGAATATATAATGGGAAAGGATAATCTCTTCAATAAATGCTGTTGGGAAAACTAGATACCTGCATACAAAAGAATGAAACTGGCTCCCTATCTTGTACCATATACAAAGAACAACTCGAAATGGACTACAGATTTGAATGTAAAACTCCTAGAAGAAAAAATGAGGGTAAACTCCTTGACATCAGTCTTAGTAATGACTTTTTGGATTTGACGCCAAAATCAAAGGCAAAAAAAAGAAAAAGAGCCCAAGTGGAACTGTACCAAACTGAAAAACTTCTGCACAGCAAAAGAAACCATCAGCAAAATGAAAGGACAGCCTATGAATTGGGAAAAAATATTTGCAAACCATATATATAATAAGAAGTTAATATCCAGAATATATAAAGAACATACAATTCAATAGCAAGAAAACCTGTTTAAAAATGGGCAGAGGACCTGAATAACATTTTTTCCACAGGAGACATACAAGCAGCCAATGGTTACATGAAAAGATGCTCCACATCACTAACCATCAAGGAAATGCAAAAAAACCGGCAATGAGATACCACCTCACACCTAGTTAGAATAGCTACGAGATAGCACTCATTGGCAGGATGTTGCGAAAGGGCACCCTTTTGTTTTTCGCACTGCTGGTGGGAATGGAAAACAGCACAGAGGTCCTTCAAAAAATTTAAAAAAGAACTACCATATTATCCAGCAATTCCACTTCTGGGTATTTATCTTAAGGAAATGAAGCACTACTTCAAAGAGATATTTGCATTCCATGTTCATTGCAGCATTATTCAGAAGAGCCAAAACATGGAACCAACCTAAGTGTCCATCAATAGATGAATAAGTACACACACACACACACACACACACACACACACACAAACAAAAAAATCCCAGAAGTAGACTCAAGCACAGAGGGGAGCCTGGTGGTTGCCATAGGTGGGAGGTGGGGGGTTGGGGGGGGGTAGGGGTGGGGCAAATGGATGGTGGTAAGGGTCCTGGGGGAGAGGGATTCATACGCCAGGGATGTCACCAGCCAGCCCTCACCAGCACAGAGCAGTACCCTCAGGGCCCCAATCCCAGCCCAAGCACACAGCAGCTCCCTACAGATCCAGGGCGAGTGGTGCCGGACAGGAGGGAAGGGCTGTGCCAGGTGCCTGGCTAACTGGCTATGGCACGCGTTGGGGTGGGGACTGGTTTGTTTGTCAGGCCAGGTTTAATGAGCTTTGCTCTCCCTGCCCTGGCAGCCTGCATTCAGATGTGCTCCCCACGTCCCGGGGCTCCCAAGCCTTAGGGTCAGGGAGCAGAGAGCTGGGCCTGACCCCTAGCCCACAACAGCCGCTTCCCGCTCTCCCCGCCTTCCCCGCCCCATGGTTCAGGTGGGGCGCCCCTCATCATGAGCTACCAGCCCTGGAGGGGAACCCTTGGGAGCAGGGCTGGGGACTGAGTAGTGGGTAACTGCCCTGTACACAAAGGCTCCTGAGGCTGGGTCAGACCGTGCCGTACCCAGCCTTGGAGACTGTCAGCCCAGTGGCCCAACTCTATTTCCACGACTGGACGCCTGGGCATCCATCTGCGCGGACTCCCCGTCCCTGGGATACTGAGCACAGGTTGGACCAGGGTTACCAACAAGCCCTGGAGGCACGGGGAGGTGCCAACGCTGTTGATCTGCTGTGTGTTCTCTGGAAGAACACTGTCCCTTTCTGGGGTGCGAAGACCTTGGACTTTGGTCCCTAAGCTTTGAAAATTAAGCCACCCGGAGGTAGGGGTAGCGACAGAGACGGGGGCCTACACCAAACCCAGGTCCGGGTCCCTCTGGGAGGTGACTCAGCTTCCGGCCCCGCCCCCGGGCGGCACGTGACCGCAGGTGGCGGCGGCGGGGTGGGCGGGGCAGCACTTAGTCACGGGCCCGCCGCCACCTGTGCGCCCTTCTCCGCCCGCGCGGCTTCCTCGCCGCCTCTGTGCCGCGCCGCGCCCGCGCCCTCCCGGTAAGCGAGTCCCGGCCCGCGCTCCGATCTCGGGCTCCCGGGACGCCGCGTCGCCGAGCCTCCTCCGGGCAGGCCTCTGGGGTTGCCGGTCGCGACGCCCGGGGACTTGAGACCCCACCCACCCCTTCCCGGGGCTGAGCGCGGCCGGAGGCAGTGCGAGTTCATCCTCCCAGGTCGCACTCCTGGAAACTTCTGGGAAGTTCCCTGGTGGCCCCACCCCTCCCACACATTCCCGAGGACTTCAGGCGGCTTCCGAAATCCTCCGGACTGTGGGTCCCGTAGCCCTGCGGAGGCACGCGCGCCGCGCCCCGGGATGCGTCCATCCCCGCCCCGGCTCGCCCACCGCCGCGGCTCTGCGCCCGGCCCCGCCTCGGCCCCGGAGCCCCTCCCTGCCCCGCCCGTCCTCTGACCCGACCCCAGCCTTCACTTGGTCTCTCCCGCAGGCTCCCTGTGGGCGGAGGAGCGGAGGCAGCCGTGACGCCCCAGAGCCGCCGTGCCCTGTCGGGCTGGAGTTAGGACCCGGCCGTCCTGGTCTCCCGCCTGCCGCAAGTGGTGCCCGGCCAGCGGCACCATGGCGTTCTCTCAGGTGCAGTGTCTGGACGACAACCACGTCAACTGGCGGTCCAGCGAGGCCAAGCCTGAGTTCTTCTACAGCGAGGGGCAACGGCTGGCGCTGGAGGCCCTGGTGGCCCGCGGCCCTGAGGCCTTCTATGAGGTGCTGAAGCGGGAGAACATCCGCGACTTCCTCTCCGAACTGGAGCTCAAGCGCATCCTGGAGACCATCGAGGTTTACGACCCGGGATCCGAGGACCCACGGGGCACTGCCCGCCCCCGGGGCCCTGAGGAAGACCCTGTGGGTGACAGTGAGGAGGCCAGCAGGGGTGGTGGGGCGCCCACCGAGGCAGACCCGCTGCCCTCACTGGAGTACTGGCCCCAGAAGTCTGACCGTTCCATCCCACAACTGGACCTGGGCTGGCCGGACGCCATTGCCTACCGCGGTGTGACCCGGGCCAGCGTCTACATGCAGCCCCCCCTAGATGGGCAGACCCACATCAAAGAGGTGGTGCGCAAGATGATCAGCCAGGCCCAGAAGGTGAGCCAGCGGCTGGCCGGGAGTCCCCAGAGGGGAACCTGGCCCAGGGAGCCCGAGTGGCCCCCAGCATCTCCGCCACCTCTGTGCACACTCACTCAGAGCCCAGCACAGCCGTCCCACCACGGTCCCCTGGGGGACTCTTGGTCTCTCGGCTGGCTGCCTCCTATCTTGCCCTCATCAGGTTCCTTACTTACTCCTCTTGCGTATCCTGCAGCAGGTGACAATGGGCTGCGCCATCTCAGAGGGCCTTTGTGCATTACTGGTTGTTTCTGATTCCCTGAGACCTGGCAAGCAGGTGCCCCAGAAGAAGGTGCTGTGATGGGGTGGGGAGGTGCGGAATGGGGCTTTCACTCACTGTCCCTTGGATGGCTCTGATTCACAATCCCTGAGAAGCAAGAGGCTCTCACACCATGAGCTCTGGTGCTTTTGTTGGGTGTGGAGAGAGTGGGGTGGGGTAGGCATGGAGACTGAGAAGTAGTCTGAATCCATTAGAGACAGGTCTGGAGGTCTGAGTTCAGATGTGCCTGTTTCCTGGCTGACCCTCTCTGAGCCTCTTTGTGAACTTGCAATGGCAGAACCTTTCCAGGCTCGGGGGGTCTTTCCGTCTGGGGGAGATGTGCTCGGGGTGGGGATCTTGAGGTCCTCAGAGATGGGAGCGGGGTGAGTGCAGCTGAGGGCTGTCGACCTAGGCTGGATTTCACCACCTGAAGGGACTTCAAGCATTGCCGGGACGTCCACTTCCCAGCTCCTCCTGAGCGGTGCTGGGTCCGCAGAATGGGTAGGCGTTCCTAGCTGGTACATGGACACGTTCCGAGAGGGGTGCTCAGCACCTACAGAGCCAGACCATCGCCGGGCCGCCATGACCACGAGCAAACGTCCTGCCTGCTGAGTGGAAGTGCCGCTTCATGGTCTCAAAGCAAATCCTGACACGGCTGATAAAGCCTTCCTAGTGAGCTGTGTGGAGAGGGATTCTAAAGCCAGGTCTGAGCTCAGTAGAGAGTAGTGAGTGGTTAGTTCCAGGTATTTCTAGAGGAGTCTGTCCCCTTCACTGTTCCAGGCCCAGAGCGGGAAAGCAAATGGTGCAAATAGAGCGCTGGCTTTGGGGACCGCCTGGCTGACAGACAGAGCCTGGGGCAGCTCTTGGGCAGAGAAACCAGCAGTGGGTCAGGAGCAGACAAGGTGGCCATGGCTGAGGTTTCCAGAAAGGTGAAGTCTCTGTTCCCCAGGGGGCTGGCCGAGTCAGGTCACCTGCGTGAGGGAGCCTGGCTCTCTGCCGACCTCAAGCAGCTCTGGGGCTTCGGGTTTCTGGTCCGTCTGGTGGTGGTGAGGGTAAAGCTGTGGTGAAGATAAAGTCAGGTATGGAGCGGGGAAGGGCTGGAGGAATGGCCTTCACAGGTCTCGAGCTGAGTGACCCACCCCACCCCTGCTGTGGGGTGGGAGAGCACTGCTGGCTGTCTTGAGTCCCAGAACCTAATCCCTTACGAGGACCTGCTGGGACCCCATTACCTAGCCTCCACCCCCTTTTATTCAAAATGAGTAAATGGAGGCCCTGGCAGGGGGTTTGGGGGTGTGCCAGGGTCTACCCCCTTCGTGCCTCTCTTCCCCACCCAGAGCAGGAAGGGGGCAGGCGCCAGACCCCAGTGGGGCATGGGGACAGCCAGTGAGTCTGATCTCCCCCAGACGGAAAGACAGACCACCTGGCCCTGTGATGGAGCCAGACAGGGGCGCCTAGGCCCAGGCTGCGCACCAGGGCATCCTCCCAGCGTCTATATGGCCAGGGCAGTCCCATGGGCCCCTGTAAGCTTATTTGCTCCCATGAGGGCCCCATAATGTGGTCAGTGGCGCCTGTCTGAGGCAGCATAGCCAGGAAGCGGTTGCTGCAGGTTTGGACACCATCCGTGTGGCACTGCCGTTGGGGCTTTCCTGTGTTCCCCAACAGGCTGGCATTGCCCCCTGCGTCCTTCCCTCTGAAAATGGGGCTCACTGCTGGGGGCCCATAGAGGCCAGGCACCCCTCCTTTCAGACAGGGACACAGAGGCACAGAGAAGGGCAGGGTATGGTTCATGCCCGGCAGCACCGAGGTGAACAGCTCCAGCTTTCCAGCCCGCACACGTCCCTGTCACATTCGTCCAGGGAGCCATGGCCAACAGGATGGGGGGTGGGCAGGCTATGGGCTGTAGTAACAGTAACTACTGTTGACTGTGAGGTGCTTTCCAGTCTCAGGTAGTGTTATCTGCCCCGTTTTTCAGATGTAGAAGCAGAGGCCTGGCTGGTTAGCTCCTGCCAAGGTCACCTAGCTAGTTCTTGGGTGGAGGGGTGGGGACAGGGCCTGTGCTGTCCTCAGATGCTAGGATGGGTCCCCTGTGGGTCCTGCCCTGGCCTTGGCAAGACCAGTGACAGGCAGGGCAGGGAGGGGCAGCTCATCCTCGCCACCTGCCACCCTCCCATCTGCTCCGGTTGCTCTTCAGGCTCCCAGGGGCTGGGCTGCGATGCTCACAGATGCTGAAAGATGCTTATGAGGTGCTCTGCCTGGCCCCCCTGTCCTGCCTTATCTCTCCCTGTGCATCAGCTTCTTTCCCCTCACCCCCGCGTCTTCCTATCCCCTCCAGGACTGACACAGGGAGAAGCAGGCCTGGGATGGGGTTCCATGGCCTGGCGGCCTGGCCGGAGCACTGGCCCCCAGCCCACTGGGCACCTGGGCCGGGACAGCTGGCACTGCGTCAGGGAGCCCAGCCTGCCACCTCCACAGCCCGGCCTGTTGTCAGCACACAGGCAGACCCTGGGGCAGGGAAGTGACGCAGCACACACTCAGTCCGCCCCAGGCCTGCCGCCGGGTGCGGCTACGTTCCCGTCAAGCCTTCTATCAGGTCTCCCTTTTCCTAAAAGACTAGAACGGAGCTAATGGGCCACAGTGCTGGGAGCCCAGAATGTAGGGGTCAGGTCCCTTGCTCTGCCTCCGCTGCTGTGTGACTCAGGAGAAGCCCCAACTCCTTTCTGAGCCCCAGTCATCTCATCCGTAAAGTGGGTACAGGCATTGCAGGCTGTTAAGGGTCCTTTCAGGTCTGCCACCCTGACACTCTGTGATCCTCTGGGACAATAGACAGGTGGGTCCTGTGTCTGATTCTGCTGGCCGTATGTTCCTGAGCAGGCAGCCTGTGTCCTGGGAGCTGTCATCCAGCCCCAGTGGGCTCCAGCTCTCCCAGATGGAAGGTCATCTGCCTGCTCCTCCCTTAGCCCCTGGGAGCCGGTGATTTTATCTGGGGAAAAACCTGCTGTGGGGTTCCATCGCATACCAGAGGCCGGGCAGGTAGCATCACGCCTAGGAGGGGCAGCCTCCCTGCTGCAGCCTCTGAGAGAAAGGGTGAGGCTGGGCTGGAAGTGCCCCTTTCTCCTCCTGCCCACGACGTGGGGTCAGAGCCCCTAGCATGGTCCCGAGACCCAGACAGCCCAGGGCAGGCCCCTGGGGCAGGGGTGGATGTCTACAGAGGGAGAAACTGGGTTGACACTAGACTAGAACCCAGACTTCATGACTGCCAGGCTACAGTTTGGGAACAGAGACCTAGAGAATTTAAGTTTGACTATGGCCACACAGCAGGAAGGGTCTGGACCCAGGTCTCATGGTGCCCAATTAGCCCCATGTCTTTTCTGTCAGGCCCTGGCTCATGGCTTGGCTCTAGGAGAATAAAAGCAGCTTAATGAGGCATTTCTTCAATGCCAGCTGCTGAGCAGGCACTTCACCTTCACTGTAACCCTCCCACTGACTCTGTAAAGTAAGGGTTGTTGCCACGGCGCAGATGAGGAAACTAAGTCTTAGCAGAGCTTGGAGAGGGCAAATAACTTGGGCCCAAGGTGATGGAGCTCACGGCTGGAGGAGCTGGGCCCAGAACCCAAGTCTGCAAGCCCTGCGCCCCTTTTCCCCACATCTTGGTTGCTCTTCCTGAGCTCTGCCCTTCAGGGAGCGGTGGAGCCCCGCCGCTGGTGCCCAGCTTGACTCAGGACAGTAAAAGCATTTTCATGAGGCTCCCTGTCTCCAGCAGGCTCCCAAACACTAGGGGCCGGGGGCCGGGAGGGCAGCAGCAGGCTGGCTGCACTGGGACCGGGGGGAACAGGGCAGCGGGGAGCCGGGACCACTGCCAGCCCCTGCAGACCAGGAGGACAGGCTCTTGTTTTCCCTGAGCTAGGCGGCGCCAGGATTGCCTCGACGCCTCGAGAGGCCCCAGGGCAGCCCAGCCTGGCCGCTCACAGAGGGGTGGTGCCAGCACAGGCTCACACGGTGGGTCCGGGAGTGTCCGCCTGCTCCAGCACTTCCCAGCCAGTGCCCAGGGCCCTCGCCTGCCAGGTGGGGAACCATCTGATAACAGAATCCCAGGTGTTGGCACCTGTTTTTTCCACCGGCTTCCTACCCCATGGAGTCTGTGTCTTAACTGAGAGTTTGGAGAGAGTCAGGAGCAGCTCTGCCAGGAAGGAGGGCTGGTCCCTCTGGGCCAGGTGGGTGCCCAGCTCCTGTAGCATGTGGGCAGCCTCACACCTGCCGTCCCTGTCCCGTGACGTGGGGCTACTGTCATGCTCCTGTCCCAGTTGAGGGTTCTGAGGCTCAGAGCCTTGAGTGGCTGAAGGCCCCATGAAGGTCTTCAGCGTGCCTGGCCTTCACCGGGCTCTTTAGAGCCCCGGTTTCCCTGGGCCAGTAGAGAGGGGCCAGTCCTCTAAGAGGCCCCTGGCTCACTTGTGCAGCTCAGCCATGCCCTTGGGCCTCAGTGTCTTCATCTGTGTGCAAGGGGCTGGGCACTTGTCCTGTGGCAGTAACCCTTGTGAGCGCCCACAAGAGACTGAGCACCCTGAGGATGCTCAGTAAGGGGTGGGGACCCTGTACCCTGCAGGCCACATCAGGCTCCTTCCTTGGCTCCAAATGCTCCCAGGCTCGGGCACCTTCCCACTACCTCCACCCTCACCCCTCTCCTGACGGCTCCTCTCTGGGAGCAGCCTGGGCTGAGGTGGTGGGTGCCCCATCCTGAAGGAGTTCAAGCAGGGCTGAGTGGGGTGCAGTGGAGAGGATGCAGGCGTCTGGGGCTCCTGGTTGGCTGTGTGTCCTTGGGCAAGTCCTATCAAGGCCAGGCTACCTGGGGGGGTAGGATGCTCACAGTGTCTGTTGCTCTTGGACCCTGGAGAAGCTAAGGTTTTAAAGGCTTCCAAAGTTATGATTCTGAGATCTTTCAGTTTGAAAATCGTCAGTGTGTACCATTCCCACATGGCTGGCTGGACCCCGTGCCTGCAGGTCCAGAAGCTCGGGGGACTTTGGGGCAGGCAGGAAGGGGAGGGGCTTGGCCTCTTGTCTCATCCGCAGGGCTCAGCCCTGCTCACCTGATGGACTGTCCCCACGCTTTGCCGGCTCCTCTCTTTACAGCATTCCTGGGCCATGGTGAGGAGGCTGACGTCTACCTGGGGAAGGCTGGAGACTCAGGGCAGGGCCCCACGCTACTGGGCTGGGCTGGGCCAGGCCCAGCCCCTGGTCAGAGGGCTTTGGGCGTGACCGGTATGCACTTCTTGACCCTACACTCCTGCAGCCATTTGGTGTTCAGGACGCCCGAGCCTCCTTTAGTAGGCCTTAGTGGGTCTTCTGTCTTAATAGTCGAGAGGGCAGGAAAGTGCCAGAGCTTCTGAATGTCAGAGGGGAGAGACCTCAGATCATCTAGTCCAACTGTCTTTGCTCTCGAGAAGAGAAACAGAAGTGCCCTGCCATAAGCCTCCCAGGGAAAGAGTGGCAAAGCCAGAAGGCCCTGGGGCACTACTGTCCTGACAGTGCTGGTGGCCAGGAGTTTGTTTCAGGAGCCCAGCTGGGCTCTGGGAGTCTCGGCCAGAATGTGCACAGGTGGCCTCTGCCACCAGCTGATGGTGGCTCTGGGGCAGGGATGCTTCCCCTCTGAAAAAAGGGGGGTCATTGCCACCCCTCCTTGGTCCTTGGAAGTGTCAGAAAGCTGACCTGGATATGTTGACTCTGGCATGGGTCAGCATGTGTTGCCATAGACACAGAGTTCCTCTGTCTGTCGCTCCAAGAGGCAGGACCAGATTGTTACCTGGGTGACAAGCCTGTGGAGCCAGAGGACAGGCAGACTGGTTTGGAGAGTGCCAGAAGTCGGGGCAGTGCCGCTCACTGTGGGTCAGGGGCTCCAAGAAGGCCTCCCCTGTGCCTGGAAAACCTTAATGCTTTTCAGTCAGTGTCTCATTAATCCTGACAGCACCAGAAATGGGAAACTGAGGCACTGCAGCCAGGTCTGCTCTGTCCTGCTGCTGGAGGGGGTTCTGGGGGCAGAGGAGTTAACTCTTCCTGTCTCTGTTCCACAGCCAGTGAGCGAGGGGAGCCTGGGCCCCCACATGGAAGCACCTGCTGCCCCTGCAGCCTTAGCCCTCCACTCTGTAATAATGTAGTGCAGGTCTGCGGGGAATGAATTCTCTCAGCGTTTGTATGCCCAAACTGTCCTTACTTCATTTTTAGTTTTGAAAGCTATTTTCGCTGGGTATAGAATTCTAGGTTAACAGCTTTTCCATTTAGCACCTTAAAGATGTTGCTCTCATGTCCTCTGACTTGTGTTGATTCCGAGGAGAAGTCTGCTTGTCTTTGTTCCTCAATATGTAATGGTATTTTTCCTTCTGGCCACTTTTAAGATTTTCTCTTAATCACTGACTTTAAGCCATGTAATTATGATGTGCCTTGGTGGGGTTTTCTTCATGTCTCTCTGCCAGTGTTAGGGCTGTTGTTTTTTCAAATGTTTTCCTGTCTTCTCCCCACCCTCTGCTTTGGCACCTTTTAAGACTCCAATTACTAGACCTTTGAAATTGACCACAGTTCGCTGATGATGCTCTGATCCTGGTTTTTTCCAGTCTTTCCATGTGTCACTTTGGATAGTTTATACTAATATGTCTTTAAGTTCATTAATCTTTTCTTCTGCAGTGTCTCATTTGCTATTAATCCCATCCAGTGTATTTTTCATTTTATATGTGGGATTGTTTCACTTCTTGAGGTTCACTTTTTTTTTTTTAATCTTCCATGTCTCTAAGTTACTTTTTAAGTATGTGGAATATAGATATAACTGTTTTCCTGTCTTTCTGTGCCAGTTCAAACATCTGTATCTGTTCTGACTTGGTTTTGGTAGATTTTTTTCCTCATGTGGATCATTATTTTCCAGTTTCTTTGTGTGTGTGTCTGTTCATTTTTTTATTGGATACTAGACATGCTGAATTAGATGTTGTGGGTTGCTTGAGTTTTTTTTTTCTCTTTAAATATTTTGAAGCTTTGTTCTGGAATGCAGTTAAGTTGCTTGGAAACAATGTAATGCTTTTGAAGCTTGCTGTTAAGCTTATTAGGTGGCACCAGAGCAAATTCAGTCCAGGGCAGGAGTTGGCAAACTGTAACAGTAGAGTTGGGCAAATGGCTTGCAAAGCCTGAAATATTTACCATCTGGTCTTTATAGAAAAAGTTTGCAGGTCCCTGGTCTAGGGCTTTTTTGACCACTACTTGGGTAATATCCTTCTGAGGATTTTCCTGTACTCCCTGAGTGTTAGAGGGGTCTGCACTCTAGCTGGGAAAACGTCCGTGACTCCTGGTCCTGTATGAGCACCAGCAGTTGTTCCAGTTGATCCTTTTGGCAGCTATGCCCCAGCCTCAGTGGTTTTCTCCCCTGCAGATCTCAGGCATTTGCTCTGTGTAGCCCTCTCCTTTCTAGTACTCTGTCCAGAAAACTCTGACTGCCGTGCTGTGAGCAAACTCTGTCTCCTCAACTCCGGGAGACTGCCTGACGATACCAAGTCCCTCTCCCCTGACTGCAGCCTGGAGGTATCTGGGGCAATCTGAGGGTTGACGTCATCTTGCTTCTTTCAGGGATCCTTGCACTTGCTGCAGTGCCTGTCGGCCATAGTCTCATAGGTTTTGGCTGTTTTTTTGTTCTTGTTGTTGCTAAGGCAGGAGGGTAAATGCAGGCTCTGTTATTCCATCGTACCTGGAACTGGACGTTGAATCCAAGATCTCGATGGCATTGTCCCAACCTTTAGGAACGTTTACAGCATTCCCTGTGACGCTCCTGTAGGTCACCACCTTCCACTGGCCTTCCAGCTGGCGTGGAGGGAAGCAGGAGACGGGGGTTGGCAGAGTCGTACTGATTCCTGGCCTATCAGCCTGGAAGGTACCGTGGGTCTGGAGGACCAGGACTCAGGTTGGTGCGATGAGGAGGCAGGAAGGTGGAAGAGGAAGGTACTGAGCCGGCTCCGCACCTACCTTAATTCACTTTACCCTCCAAGAGCCGTGCGGCGTGGGCGCTGTCAGCGCCCTGTGAGAAAATGAAGACACTGCCCAGAAGGACAGTCTGGAACCCACACTGCTTCCTTCTGGGTGCCCATCAGACCTTTAGACAGACCCAGACTCCCTACCTCCCACACTGTTCATACAGCAAAAGTGAGGCCCAGTGAGGGCCAGGGACTTGCCTGCTTATCTGTGTCTGTGGCCGCTTCTAGGCTGCAGGGCAGGTGGGGCGTGTCTGTCTCCCCTGTCTTTCCTGGAGCACTTTGAGGGAAGAAACCATGACCAGCTCTCTCTGAGCTGCTTCTAGGCATCTCGATGGTCAAGGAGGGTAAGGCAAGTGGGGCCCGAGGTGGGAAATTGTCCCACCCTGACCTTGGTCTCAGGCCCCAGGCCTTGGGGAGACAGTGTGTCACTCAGTAAGTTGCTGTGGGATCTCCAGAAATGCAGAAATGATAGATGCTCAAATGGCAGGAAGGAGCTGGGGCAGCATTCAAGTTGGGGTTTGAAGGATGGGCAGAAGTTGCTGGCATAGAGGAGAAAAGCAAGGTGGCCTGACCAGGAGAATAGTGTGTGTGGCTTGAGGCAGCATGTTTTCGGGAGTGTCCGTGGTGCCAGAAGCCCTGGGAGGTCAGGGTTCCCTGCGGAGAGATGGTGCTGTTGTGGCTGGGCCTCGGCCTGCGGTCTTCCAGCTGTGTGCAGAAGCCCTGGCCTGTCTCATGCCCGCCTCACCTCCCTGCAACACTGCCACAGACCTGCTCTGCCCCATGAGGGCACTTCTGCTCCAAGAGTGGATTCTGTGGTCACAGGGAATCTAAGAACCAGTTGTGGGGGTGTGGGAGCTGCAGGCTGGATGTCAGCCTGGGGAGGAAAGTAGCCCCACGCTGTTGGTGCAGAGGTAGGGGGGCAGTGGTGGCCAGAACTGGCTCTCCTGGGCCCCTGGACACAGCAGGATGCTCTGCCAGCCCAGGCAGGCCAGGCCAGGCACCCAGGCAGGCCACAGGGAGCCAGGGATCCCTGGGCAGGGACAGCCTTGGGCATCATGTCAACCTTCCCCATTGTACGGATGGGAGACACAGCTCACACAAAGCCAGACCCAGTCTGTAGCCTGCACCTCCAACTCTGGGCCCACTCTGTCCTTGCCACGCTACTGCGGGGGGCCCAGGCAGAAGGGGAGACGCCCACTCCACCCCAGGCCTATGCCACTGGCGTCAGCAGCCTGTGTTACAGGGTGTCCAGCCGTGTATGTTGGGGGCTGTGCTGTGGGTCTGGAGGACCTGCAAGTGGAGGGTCACTCCTCCCTTGTGGCTCATATGCTGGCCCCCTTGCTCAGGCCCCCTCCCCACCATGGCCTGGGTGAGGAGGTGCTTGTGGTGGGATATGGGGGCCCTGTACCCACCAGTCCACTGGCTCAAGGTGGTACTGGGGGGGTCCCTTCCTGTCTGTGGGCCACAGTGTCTGCATCTCTCATGTTGGGGTAGATGTCCATCCATCCCAAAGATATTCTGGGGATTCTGAAACCATCGGGAGTTGTCAGGGGGAGTGAGGAGGCCAGAGGACTGTCCTAGCGGCACAGAGAGCGTTGGGGCACTGAGGACACAGCCAGGAGGCAGGGAGGGGAGACCTGAGTAATGTGCATTAGGGAGGGTGTGGCAAGGGAAAAGAAGGTGCGGGGGAGCCATTGGCGGAACACAGTTTGGGGCTTGTGTATACTGCACAGCGCCTGGAGAGACGTGGGGAGCCATTGGGTGCAAGACAGGCTCAAGCCAGCCCCTGCTGCTGGCTCCCATCTCGGGCATGGCCATCCTCCCACACCCCTGAGGTAGTATCGAGCTCCCACCTGCAGCTCTTTGGGACTGGGAACCAGCATGGTTGCCACAGATGTTTGGCCTTGTCTGGTTCCGTGACTGCATCTTTGCGAAAGGGCTTTCCCATCAGTAAGACACATGGGACCACTAAGCTCCCTTCCAGTCTGTACAGGTTCCGGGCTGCGGGGCCAAACTGCCTCAGCAGTTCCCAGGCGATTCCAGGCCTGGAGTGTGGAGCCCACATGTGCCTGCCTACCCTGGCCCCTGGAAACCAGGCCGTTGCTCCAGCCACTCTGGGGACATGGCCAGTTTCTGTGGTTCTGGGGAGTGAGCTTCAGGGCTGGGGCCCAGGCTGCCTGCCTCCTGTGCCGCGCAGTCTCCTCCCACACGCGGCGAGAGTGGTCTTGGTTCTGGAGCGCCCTCTGTCTCCAGTGCCTTGGCCCTGGCTTTGCCCCGACCTCCGAGGGCTGGGCTGCAGAGGGTGGCCGGTGTTTCAGGTGGGCCTTCAGGTGGGGCTGGCAGCTTTGTGCCCAAGCTGCGGATGTGTGGGCTGGGTGGACGGGAGTGAGTCAGGCTGACACCCCCATTAGCAAATAGGGAAACCGCAGCTCATGGAGGGGTTGTACTTTGTCCCACACTGCCCTCAATCCTCCAACGCCAACTGCTTGGTTGCCTTGTCCCAGACAACAGCTCCCTGGGCCCACCTTAGTCCAGCCCACTCTGGGTCCAGGAAGGGGCTGGCTCTTGATGAGGTCACAGTGTTGTTGTGGGCAAGCTAGGCCACCAGATAGTCAGGCAAGGGAGTGAATCC
The DNA here is from genome assembly GCA_032199065.1 of Smutsia gigantea. NCBI lineage: Eukaryota > Metazoa > Chordata > Mammalia > Pholidota > Manidae > Smutsia > Smutsia gigantea. The sequence continues at coordinate 531,869 of JAVSCE010004909.1, read as the reverse complement.
CTCCATGCCCCAGTTTCCTCATCTGTAAAATGGGAATGATAGCGGCGGCCTCGTGGCGTGTGCATGAGGTCTGAACGAGCGAGCGGTCGTTGGGGCTCCTTATTAACTGCCACGCGGTGCCGGGGCCTGGGACTGGGTCCCACTCTCTGAAGCGAGAAGCACTCTGGATGGAGCGCCAGGCGGAAGGTTCTAGCCTTGACCTTCACCCAGCTCTCTCATGCACGAAACGGGAAGGGCAGGTGGCACTCCAGGGCACCTCCAACTGCAGACGGACGAGGTGTAGGCCTCCTGGGGAGCACCAAGCGGCCCCCGGCCCCCAGCGTCAGCTGGCTCCTGTTACAGGCCTTCTTCAACCACCCCTCAGCCCCAAGCCCAACGCCCGGGAGGGCCTGCGCTCAGCCCCAGGACCCCGTTGGGGCATCTTCCGTGGGGCCAGGCCCCAGCAGATCAGGCCCAACAGCAGACAGTCCCTGGATCGGGTACCCAGCCTGCAGGAGGGCGACCCAGGGAAAGACACATGGAGCGGGGCCCGCCGGAGCGCGTCCCCCTGGCCAGGCCCGGGGCAAGTGCCTGTCTGCTTCAGCAAGCAAGGCCCAGAACCAGGCCTGCCTGATCTGGGGTGGGTAGCTACCTCCAAGGAAAAACATGTTGACTATACCCTTTCCAGGGTGGTGCGTGAGGCTGTTTGCCTCTATGAACAGCTTATCCAAGGGGATCCCAGGGCTGGAGTTGCTCTGGGGTTCTGGAGTCCAGGCAAGAAAATCCTTGCCACTATCCTACCCACCTCAGGGGCTCGTCTCCTTCCACTGCTGGAATCCAAGGCTGCTGTAAGTGCACACGGCCGATATTGTGTCTCATTTGTCCTCTCACTCGTCCCCTTGCCAAGCCTTAAATACTTCCTGGGACAGGGAGCTCACTCCTTCCAAGACCCCGGTCTAACTCTGGGTCTGACCGCACTTTCTCATCTGGTTGCCAGTGTCTGCCTCTGCTTGCTTTACTCCTGCTGCTCCAGCCCCTGCACAGACCGCACCTGTTGCCTTTGCCGCACCCGAGGCAGCCCTTCAGGGTCTCAAAGCCAGTGAGCACTTGTCCCCCAGACAACGAAGCGAACCCTGTGCCTCAGCCATCAGGGAGCCCTGACGGGTCCCTCCGCTCCCCTCTACCTGTTGTATTGATGAGAAAACTGGGGTCACAGCAGCTGCGTGTCTTGCTCAGGGTCACACAGACATCACGTCTGTGGCAGGGCAGGGCAGGGCGGAGCCCGATGGGCCTGCAGGAGCCAGCCGGGTAAGCTCCCTGGAATGTGCAGACTCGTCCCCAGCAGGCCCCAGGCTGCCTGCTGGTCACCTTGTGTCTGCAGATCCCACTGAGAGGGTGGGGGTGAGCTCGGCTTCCTGGTGGGCCTGGGTAGGTTATAGCCTGGCCCCAGCTTGTTGTGGCCCAGAGCATGTCCTTGGCCTCTCTGTGTAAGGCTTCTCCAAAAGGCCTTTGGACCCAGGATTGGGCGGTGGCTCCTACCTGGGAGGGTGGGACGGGCCAGGCATCTGTTTGGGTCATCAACATTGGGCCCTGTCTCGGGCGCTTCCCTTGGCTGCCCGGTGGGACAGAGGGTGTGGCTGAGAGACTGAGGGCCAGAGCCTGCTGGTCACTGAGCTCCTGCTGGCCACTGCACATACCCTGATGCAGGCGAACTCGTCCCACAATGCCCCATCCTTTCCCTGTGCCTCTTCCATCCTCGTGCCTTGACCCAGGCTAGCGCCCCTGCCTGCCAGCCTGGCCTGGTCACTGCCCATTTTGTGCTGTGGCTGGGCTGGGGTGGAGTAGATGCACTCTGGCCTCTGAGGTCCCACCGTGAGCCAGGTCCAGGAGGCTGGAAGTCAGCTGGTATCGGGACAGATGACAGGAAGAGCCCAGATGCTGGTTTGGGCTCTGTGCAAACCAGAGGAGAGGCGGCAGTGAGGGAGCCTTCCAAAGTTCACATCAGCCCAGGGACACAGGGGTGTCCTTGGCCAGCTGCCCTCCTCCCTGGCTGTTGACACATCTAGCTCATCTTGGCATCCTGGGGTAGCAGATGGAGGGCAGTGGATCGGGAATAAAACCCAGGAATGGAATGAAACAGGGCTCCTGGGCCGAGCCCTGATATCCGCAAGGAAGGAGGTGCACCCTGAGAGATGGCCCCAGCGTGCTGCACAGCTCAGGGCAGGACGCAAACCCTCCCTGACTCCAAGACCTGTGGGAGCTGGAGCCTCCCAGGCTTCCGCAGCTCTCTCTCCCTCCACAGGCCTTGCCTGCCAGGCCCCGGGCTTTGTTTTCTGTGGTCTTGTATTACGGAAACAGCCCTCATGTTCACCATGCTTCCCCATTCCCTGCTGCCCCAGAAAGTCCAGTCTCTGCCACCAATTGAGAATCTTGTATCCTAAGTGGTGAATCCTCAGCCTAGAATTTCAGGGACGGAGGGGCCCCCAGGCTGTCACTTCCCAGCCTCAGTCCTGAGGCTGTGGGGAGCAGAGAGAGTGGGCACCCAGGGAGGGTGGTGGGCACATGTGCCCTGCCGAAGCACCTGTCCTCACTGCTGCACTGCCTGACAACCCACCTTTTCCTGCCCACAGGTAATTGCTGTGGTCATGGACATGTTCACAGATGTGGACATCTTCAAGGACCTACTGGACGCCAGCTTTAAGAGGAAGGTGGCTGTGTACATCATCGTGGACGAGAGTAACATCAAGTACTTCCTACACATGTGTGAGCGGGCCTGCATGCACCTGGGGCACCTCAAGGTGAGCTGGCTGGTCATGACTGATTGCTTATTGGGCCAGTCAACAAACACTTCAGGCACCGGCCTTCGAGGGACGGAGCCCTGTTCCAGGCACATAGAGTTCAGTAATCCTAGAGCCTCCTGCCAAGTGGTCACCTGGCCTCTCCCAAAATACCCCGAGGGACAGGACACTACCGCCAACAGTCAGAGATAAGATGACGTTGGTTAAGAGCCTGCTGACTAGGTGCTGGAGCTCACACGAGGTGCTACATTGCGTGTCATTTCAAAGCAGCCCACGCCTTACTGGTTACCTGTCTGCCTGCATACCCCTGTGACGGGGTGCTCACCACCCCGGCTCCAGCAGCCTGCATCCTATCTGGAGAGCTCTGACTCCCAGGAAGTCCTTTCTTGGACTTTAAGCCGAAATCTGTCCCACAACTTTTAGGATCTGGCTCCAACAGAGGACCCTCCCTTGGGCCGAGGTCAGGGAAGGCTTCCTTAATGGCTGCAGAGCTGAAATGGACTGGAGGAGCAAGAGCAAAGAGGAAGGGGCTTTTTGGAGGGACACCATGGAGCAGAGGTGGAAGGGTCCGGAGACGGGCCTGGGTTCTCAGCACTCTGCTGTGTGTCCCTAAGCACATCACCTCCCTCTCCGGGCTTTAGAATCTTATCGGTCCAACAGAGGGCGGGTGGGCCAGTGTGGCCGGGCTCTCCTGCTCAGACACCCTGCATCCGGTCTCTTGCATGGGAGCAGGAGGAGCCCTCCTTCCACCCGGCTGTCGCTTGGCCTCTAGTCCATGCAGCACGCTCCCCAGAGATTACGGATCAGCGTGCATTATGACGGCCAATAGTTTCACAGAGCTTGGCGGGCTCTGGGCCCCATCCTAGGCACTGTACACAGTTAGCTTATTTACTCCTCATAGTAACCCAGTGGGATAGAGCAGTTGTTGCCATTTTACAGATGGGGAAATGGCGGTGCTTGCCCGCCCAAGTGTAAGGTCAAGGTAGTGGGTGTGAGAGCCAGCAGCAGAGCCGTCTGGCTGAGCTCCAGCCTCTGGACAGGTCAGAATTCCTGGGGCTTCAGGCCTGTGATCTGAATCCCTGGAAAAGGGGAGGCACCAGGCTGGTAAACAGAGGCTGGGCTCCCACGCCTATAATTTGTTAGCATTTGTCAAGTGTCCCCCCACCAGCCCCCTTCCCTGCTGAGTCCTTTCAGATGGGTGTGAGCTCTCTGAGCAGTGAGTCTCTGGCTGTTGGGACATTTTATGTGGTCTCCGTGGTGGGTTGGCCCCAGGCCCCACACTCACCCACCACGCTGTCTGCCATGTAATTAGCACTGACAGTCAAGTGCCAGGGAAGACAGCTCATGCCAGAGAGATCTAGAGTATGGAAAAGGCATCTTTTGGAAGGTGAGCAGAGGCCATCTAGACTAGGCTTCCACACGATACATGGGGAAACTGAGGCCTCAGTGAGTCCGTGACTTGCCCACTGGCATTCCGCCAAGTCAGACTGAGCCTGAAAGCCAGTAATGAGAGGTGGGCACGGACCCTTGGTGCCCAGTGTCCCTGCCAGCAGGGCTCCCTGGCTGCTGCCCCGCAGTGGGACGTGGACCCGTGGCTCCTCCAGTCTGAGCCTGCAGCTCCACATGGCTGTATGATGCCTTATAGGGTTGTTGGAGGGTGAAATTCGAGGAGACAATGGTGGTAAAAGCACCCTGTGAGCAAAGGGGAGTTACACAGCTGCTGGCAATAAGAAATTACAAACCCCTGGCTCTGGGCAGGGGAGGCGGTGGGTGTGAGGGCTCCCCACCCACTTCAGCTTGAAATGAGGCTATAGCCCAGAGCATGGGAGGAACACCTTGCACCAGGTGTCCCTGGCCCAGTCTGCCCCACTCACCACCTCCCTGCTCTGGGCAAGGTGTCCAGGAGCCGGACACCATGGAGGGCCAGGCACCTGCATGGGCAAGAACATGTAACCCTGGCCTCACTCTGCCTTTGAGCTTGTCCTCCACAGCCTGGGCAGGTGGCCAGAGGCTCCCGTGCTCCCAGCCCTGGCCAAGTGTCACCTCGTCGAAAGCCTGCCTGCGCGGCCTGCCTCCCTGCCTGTGGGCTGGCTGGGCCCGGGCCTGTCTCAGAAGCACTTCCTGTGCCAGTAATCCCTGGGCCCGCCTTCGAATGCCTGCCGCCCTTGCCCAGCTCTGCAGCGGCCTGCCCTCAGATCCCACGGGCCCAGGGTGCAGGTCGTGTTTGGTGGAGTCGGACTGGTGACCACAAGGGGTGTCAGCACCCGTTGGGGGGCCCAACACTAGGAGCCGTGCCTGAGCTCCCAGCTCTGCCACCTGCACTGTGATGTTGGACAGAGATACAGAATCTCTCTGGGTCTATCTTAATTGAGAAATGGGAGTATTATCATTTATTTGGCAGGCTGTGGTGAAGAGCACAGGAGGCCCTGTGGGGGCAGGGCCTTCAGTAATGAGCTCTATTCCCATCGTGACTGTGGCAGGGGACAGGCACGGCCACTCTCATGAGACCCCAGCTCTGGTCTGAGTGCCAAGGGGCTTCCCTTCGCCCCACCCCAGGCTGTGCTCTGGCTGGGAATCACCCTCACGTGCGCCCGCTGGGCTGCACCCTCCTTCTGCTGCCTCCTGAGTTTTGAGCTCACTCACACAACACATTCTGGAAACAGCTGCTATATTGCTTGGGCCAACCGCACTCCTGGCTTCCAGGTGAGCTGAGAGGACACACATCAGCATCTCCCTGGGTGTGAGGTTCCCAGCCATCCCCAGACACCCTGGCCCACCAGCTCAGCTGGCCTCCTGTGAAATGGATCTACCCACCCTTAGGCTTCAGGGCTGCTGTCTGACGGTCTGAAACCATGCGTGCAGGCAAGGGCCGGGAGAGCGCCTGGCACTCAGGTGGGGTGTATGGGAATGAGCACCCCATATTACAAGTGGGAACAGGCCTTGAAAAGAAGAACCAGCCCCCTCACCCCTCAGGCCCAGGGCCAGGCCACATGACCGAGCCATATTTGGGGGTGAGACTGGGTGCTAAGGGGTGCCCCAGGGCCAGTGGGAGCCATGCCGGGCCTCAAAGCTCATGGCTCAGGACGGGAGTTGTGAGACGTCAGGCTGATCTGAAGAGCTAGTCGCCTTTGTACCACCAAACTGGGAAAACCAGCGGCCACTTGGGCAAAGGCCGGGTCCATTCCTGATGGCCGCAGGAAGGCACTTGGTGAGGATGTGTGGATTCAGCCCGCAGCTCAGGGTCTACGCTAGACAGGACAGGCCTGGCCCCCTTCTGCTGCCCAGGGCTGCCCTCCCTGCATCCTGCCTTCTCTGATCTTGGCCTGGGTCTGCAGTGGATTAGGTATGGGGCAGCGCTTCTCCATCGAAGGGGATTTGCCGGGCTTGGGACATTTGGCAACGTCCGGAGACATTTTTAATGTGTAGAACTGGGAGAGGACTGGCCTGTGGTGGGTTGGGGCCAGGGATGCTGTTGAACATGCTAGGATGCACAGGACAGCCCTCCGACAGAATTGCTCCAGGGGAAGGGCCCGGAGCCCCTCAGACAAGGCCCTGGAGCTGGGCTGGCTCAGCCCTGCCCTGTCCCCACCCCAAAGCCGCTTCCCATCCAGATTCACAGTAGCCCCACAGGAAGTCAGAGTCAGTACTGACCCCCTCCCCCAATACAGAGGGTAAAATAGGCCATTTGAAGAGAGCAGAGGCTGGGGACATGGGCTCTCCATCCCCTTTGCGCTTGCATACCTGGCCTGATCTCACTGCCAGTGGCCAGGCCTGGTTAGGATGCATCTCTGATACTCCCCACACCCCCACAGGCCCAGGAGATTCCAGCCAGCCCCTGCAGAAGGTGGGGCTGAAGAGCATCCATGGTGCAGTTGCAGACTGTCCTCAGTCCCAGGGGCCTGGACCCCCCTCCCTGGGCCTGAGTCCAGGCCATTCCAGATATTTTGAGGTCCCCCACCTGCCCCTGGAGCAGAAGGGATCACACCCCATTGCATCGCACGGCACATGACATCGCAGCCCACTTTGTCACCTAAAATTTATGGAGACTACATAGTGCCAGGCACGCACTCTCCCGGCCCTCGCCCGCATGCACGGAGTTTCAGACAGTCTGACAGCAGCCCTGAAGCATAAGGGTGGGTAGGCCCATTTCACAGGAAAGAAAACTAAGGTGAGGAATTGCCAAGCTGGTGTCCGTTTGGTGCCAGGACTGGAGCCGTACTGGGTCAGAGCTTGAGTGACCCACCTGCTCTGGCACAGCCTTGGCTTGGCCCCTGTGCCTTCCACAGCCCAGGCCTGGGCACCCACAGACTTGGCCCAGGGTCGAGGCACCTCTCGGCCTGAGCACAGGAGGCCCAGGCACGGTGTGGGGCAGGGTGCTGCAGGCGTGCCCGGCCCTAGTGCCCGGCCTCCTGTCCTGTGCACCCTTGGGGCAGAAGCCACCCTCAGAGCCGGTGAAGCACTGCCCAGCCACCCTTCTCTGGTGTCCTCTCCAGGACCTATCACTGACCCCTTTCTCGCATGAGAAGACTGAGGTTCGGAAGGGCACAGGGCACCCCGCCTGGGTCAGCCTGCCCACTGCACGCTGTATCCCAGGGCCCAAGAGACAGTGCAGCCACATGGAACCCTCCGCCCCTGCTCATCAGCGCTCTGACTCCTGAGACATTACCTCACCCTGGCCGGGCCCCATGGGGCGGGGCCCTCCGGGAACAAACAGGCAGGGGAGCTGCCGTGGTGGGAGGCTTGCCACAAGCCACCACCTGCTGCTGGCCCCAGGGTCAGATGGCCCTTAGAGTGGGAGGCCAGCCCCAAAGTAGGGACAGGGAAACTAAGGCCCAGAGAGGGCCAGAGACTTGCTTAGAGTCACACAGCAAATCTGCTTCTCACGTGCAGTCGAGTCACTCTGAAATGTAGGTAGTAACCCTCTAAGCCCTTCATCCATAAGCTTGGGAGTGGGAGGGGGCAGGCACTGGGGCGAGGCGAGTTGAGGCTGGCGGCCATTCTTCCAGGCCAAAGGAGGCATGTGGTCCCAGCATGTAGAGCCCTGAGCCAAGAGCCCACAGAAGCCGTGGAGCTGGGCTGTGGTTGGGCGCAGGTGACAAGGGAAGGCCTCACACCACCTCCAGAATCTTTGTTCCAACCTCTGGTCCCCAAGCAGGCTCTGTGTTGGGTGCAAAGTCACGAGCCCTAATTGTTCTGGGCTGTGGCCAGCTTCCTGCTGAGCTGGCTGTGTGCAGACAGGCCGCCTGCAGGGCAGGGGACCCAGCCCTGGAAGCAGAGGCTTATCTGCCTTCTGGGCCCGGCCAACAGCAAGACGACTGTTCACCTCACCGCTGGGTGGGCATCCCCAGCGACCCGCCCCTCAGTCTCTGCCTACTGCCCTGGGGCTGCCCTGAGCAGAGGAGCCCGGCACCCAGCGCTGAAGGAGTGGGCTCCGGAGCACATGGGGCCGTGGGCTGGCTCGGATGGTAGATGCCAGCTCCCTCATTCCCACTTCCTTTTGCTGTTGCCCTGCCCTGACTCAGGCCCACCTCCTTCACCCACCAAGGCCCCTTCCCGTCCTCTACATCCTGCTCCCTACTCCTCTGTGCATCCTGCCACTGGATCCCACAGCCGTTGTTGGGGTGCAGCTCCAGGCCCATCACACCCTGTTCTAAATCCGCCCATGGCTCTCTGCTGCCCCCAGGCCAAGCCAGGCCCTAAGCATCCAGCTGGGCCTGCTCTGCACACTCTGTCGCCCACCCTCCTCCCCCAAAGTCCTCACATGTCCTAAATAGACACTAGGCCTTTGTGTTCCCACATCTGGAATGCCGCGCCTTCTTCCCACCTGAACCTGCTCTTCCTGGTCTGTCACACCGCATGTCAGCCTCTCCCTCAGTCCCACTCCCCAAGCCCCTGTGCTGGATTCTTCCTCATCTGCTCCCCTACCTCCAAGGTCACCATCACCTCTATGTCTGCAGCCGGGGGCTTTGGCAGGTCAGTAAACGAGTGAACAAGTGGGCAGCTGACAAGCTGGGGCCAGTGCTTGGGTGAGGGTGGCAGACTAGAATCAGAGGTGTGATAGCCCGGGGCTCTGCGTCATCCCAGAGCCCCTCCGGAGGGAGGGAGATTCACTGGGGCTGGTGTTAACAATATAATTGCCAGCCTGACCCCAGCACTCGTGAGTTGAATCTCTTTGGCTCCCAAGGACCCACTTCCAACACACAGCCTGGGCCACCCCGTACCGGGTGAGCCCAGGTCTCCTTCCCGCCTGAGGGTCTACTTCAGGTAGCCTCAGCCAGGCTCGCCCTGACGTGCCTGGGCTTCGCCATGCCCTAGCCGGCTTCTCACAGCTGCCCCTCGGTGCCAAAAGGGGAGCCAGCATCCCCAGCCACTCAGGGTCCCGCGTGCCCCACATATGGCATGCCAGGGAGGGGGGCCCTGGTGTGGCCAGACTCCAAAGAAGGGCGGGAGCAGCCTGCCCTTGGACCCGAGTCGGTGGTGGGCCCAGGTCTGCTCATGACACCTGGGAGGCCCCGCCCTCAGGGTCTTAGTTCCCCTTCCTATGATCTGTCTGGGAGAGCCGGAGAGCACAAGGGCAGTGAGGGCTGGGATCTGGCCTTTTCCAGCCCCGTTTCTGGGCAACAGGCAGTGGGCTGGCCCAGTGGGAGCCGGAGAGCTTGCTGGGAGTCCTGCCTCGGCGAGCAGGACTCAGCGGGACAGTGAGGCAGCGGGGTGGAGAAGGCCGGCGGAGAGACCCAGCCCGCTCCTCCTGGGAAGGCCGCAGATTTGCCAGCGTGCACGATCCACGCCCCTTGGGGCAGGGCCCCGCACCCCCTTCCCAGCTGCGCAGGCCCCAGGGGCACCTTTCCAGAATCCATCTGTATCCCTCCTGTTGAAGTCCCTCCAGCAGCCTTCCACCCTCGGCAGCAGCATGTCCCAGGCTGGCACGGATACCCTCAGGCTATGCCCACACCATCCTGCCCCTTTTGTCACCAGTCGCCACCTTCCTCTCCCACCTTGGCCCAGACCCTGCAGTGTCCACACACAGCATCCTGTTTCTCCAGGCTTACCACCTCATCCTTCCTGTCCGAGCTCCCCAGAAGCCATCCCTGAGCCCTGAGCAGAGGTGGCCACTGGCCCACTATGTGGTCAGTGCTGTGGTCATGTAATTCTGTCTCCTGTTCCCCAAACACAGAACCTCAGGGTGCGGAGCAGCGGGGGAACAGAGTTCTTCACACGGTCAGCCACCAAGTTCAAGGGCGCCCTGGCCCAGAAGTTCATGTTTGTGGATGGAGACCGGGCCATCTGTGGCTCCTACAGGTGACTCTCCAGCTTTCTGGGGCCTGCAGGGTGGGGAGTGGCTCCAGTTCCCAGCTGGTTTCTGCCCTTAATCCTGCCTTATGACACCCTGGTTATTCCGGTTCATGGTCCCAAAACTGCTGAGCCATGAGCGGGACTGGGGCCCGCCCGCACGCCGCCCGCCTGTCACAGAAGCAGAGGAGGGCTCTTGTCCATGAGACTATTGTCCTAGCCTGGAGGTGGGTGTGGGCTAGGCCAGGCCATGCCTTCAAGGCCCACAGGGTGGGCACTCTGAGAGCCACCCTTGGGAATGGGGCCAGAATGAGGATGGCTGTGGTCCAGCCCTTGAGCCCCACCGTGCAGCATGACAGCACCGGCCACTGTGTGCCGGATGACACAGGTGTCCAGAGCTGCTCAGGGCACTCTGAGCGGCCCTACTGTGTGCTGTAATACCTGACTGCTGTTCACACAGTGGGGAGCGAGCTCGTGTAAGCACTTGCCTCGAGTCCCAGATGCACATCTGACCCGAGGCTTGTGCCCCGTCCTCTGCCCCTACTCACTTCTCTATCCTATCCAGGGCCCCATAGCCACAGTCTGATGAACCCCCGCTGCAGGGGGGCCAGGAGGATGCCCTATGCAGTGGCCCCGGATCCCAAGGGAGGAGACAGGCCCCCAGGTGCCTGACCACACTGACCCTCCTGTGTTGCAGCTTCACTTGGTCGGCGGCGAGGACAGACCGGAACGTTATCTCCGTGCTATCCGGCCAGGTGGTAGAGATGTTCGACCGGCAGTTCCAAGAGCTGTACCTCATGTCGCATGGCGTCAGCCTCAAGGATATCCCCATGGAGAAGGAGCCTGCGCCGGAGCCCATCGTGCTGCCCTCCGTGGTCCCTCTGGTGCCCTCGGGCACCATGGCCAAGAAACTTGTCAACCCCAAGTACGCGCTGGTCAAAGCCAAGAGCGCCGATGAGATCGCCAAGAACTCCTCAGAGAAGCAGGAGGCCAAGAGTCCCCCGGGGCTGCGGGGCCCAGGGCTGGCCGAGCGGCCAGGAGACTTCCCCGAAGCACCCCCACTGGTGCACCCGGGGCTGCTCAACCTAGAGCGGGCCAACATGTTCGAATACCTGCCCACGTGGGTGGAGCCAGACCCGGAGCCTGGCAGCGACATCCTGGGGTACATCAACATCATTGACCCCAAAGTCTGGAACCCCCAGCCCAGCCAGATGAACCGCATCAAGATCCGAGACACAGCCCAGGCCGGCGCCCAGCTGTGGGGGCAAAGCCAGGACTGCAGCCCCGCCTTGGAGCCCAGTGCCATCCAGGATGGGGTCCCAGCCGAGAATGGCCTCCCCGAGGGAGACCCCGAGCCACAGACCCCCGTGCCAGAGCCCAGGACGGTTCCTGTGGCCGACCTGCTTGCCCAGGTTGGTGGTGGTGTTGGCTGGGCCCCGGAGACCCCAGAAGAGGAGGCACCCCAGAACGGAACAGACCGTGAGCTGCCCCGGACACCAGGCCCAAGCCGTGCCCCACTCCAGCGGCAGCTGTCCGTGACCCAGGATGACCCTGACAGCCAGGGGGCAGCGGTCGTCGCCAATGGGCTAGATGGGGAGGGGGAGGAAGACGACAACGACTATGTGACCCTCAGTGACCAGGACAGCCTCTCGGGCAGTTCCAGCCTTGGCCCTGGCCCCCGCCAGCCCTCGGTGGCCTCTTCTGTGTCAGACGAGTATTTTGAGGTGAGGGAGCACATGGCCACTCTCCGGAGGCGCCACTCAGAGCACATGGCCAACGGGCCTGTCCAGCTCCCACACCGGCAGTTGAGCGCACCCCACATGACCCGTGGGACCTTTGGTGGACCCGGACCCCAGGGTGGCTCGCTGTGGGCCCAGGATCAGGAGCGGGGAGAGGCGAGCACGCCGAGGAGGATGCAGGCCCCACGCTCCTCAGATAAGGAGGCACAGGTGGGTCAGGGCTGGGGGCGGTAGGGGGGGTCCCGGCACTCCAGGGGTCCTGGGAGGCCCTGACCCAGGCCTGGGAGCCCCTAGCCACCATCTGCTGGGGACCCTGGCTCAGAGGGCTTTCCTTGTTACAAATGCGGAAACTGATGAACCGGGGAAGGGGTGTGTAGCAACCACCCGGGCCACACATGTGGTGGGTCATCGCCAGGGTAGGAGCCCAGTGTCCCCTAAAGCCAGCCTCAGCCAGCTACCTGGGGCCAAAAGGAAACGTAATACATACAGGGTTTCAGCCCTGAGGTGTTATAGGAAACTGACTCTGCCCTGCCGTGTGGGTGGTCTGCTCCCTAGTGTGAGGACAAGGAAATGGCGGCGGCACAGAGGTGGTCCTTTACACACCTGCGATCACACGGCAGTGAGTGTCCCTTGTCTGGACCTTATGCCACGCCACCTCCCTGTGGATCCCTTTGACTGTGGCCCTGGGGACCTCTATCTGTCTCGATCTCCAAGGCCAGAGCACAGTTTGCATTCATTGTTTGCCTCTCCTCCTGGTGACCGGTGCAGGTCAAGGACCCAGAACCCTGTGTACCCTGTATCCCCAGCCCAGCCCCTGCAGCCTGTCCTACCTGGGAAGAGTGCACGGCTGATCATGCCCGGCATGATCATCAGGCCCATGGGTAGCATCTTGAGGTAGCTGGCCAGGATGGAGCCCGCCTTGGCGTGGTTCAGGTCCCGGGCAGACAGTGATCGCTGCACGATGACCTAGGGCAGGAGAAGGAAGTGAGTCCCACCCCCCTCAGGGAAACCTGTGGCAGGATCTCTCCTTGGTGGGCCTCAGGTAGGGGCATGAGATCCCACAGCCCTAGACCTCCCAGGACAATCGCAACCTGACCCTGATTCCTGCAGCATTCCCACTGGAAGCAGAGCCTCCCCACGAATCTGAGCATCTGGGGCCAAGGTACACTTGTTCCTGGGACTCAGTCTCCCTGTCCATCGAATAGGGAAGTGTGGGTCCTGCCCGGCCCGCCACCTGGCAGTTGTCAAGCCTGGAGAGACCGTGGGTGGGATGGTATCAGGGGACCCCGCCATCTGGCACACAGAAGGAGATGCTGGCACCAGCTGTGTTTTGTGTCACCAGCAGAGTCAGAGCTTTAAGACCTGGAGTCTGGGGAAGCTTGCAGTTCAGCAGTGAGGAATGCTAGTTTCCCTGAGAGCAGCTCCCCATGCAGCAAATCCTAAGTGGGCCTCAGTTTCCAGATCTTCAGAATCTGAGAAGGAGGGAGGGGTGATTGGAGCTGATGGTGTCTGACATCTGGCCTGGCCCTGATAGCGGTCATTCTACTTCTTTTTTTTTTTTTGGCATCGTTAATCTATAGAGTCACTACTTGTCTTCTCTGAGTTGTATAGCCCTCCCCCATATTATGCCTGCTAATCGTAATGCCCCTTTTTCCCCCTTGTCCCTCCCTTCCCACCCATCCTCCCAGTCCCTTTCCCTTTGGTAACTGTTAGTCCGTTCTTGGGTTCTGTGAGTCTGCTGCTGTTTTGTTCCTTCAGTTTTTGCTTTGTTCTTATACTCCACAGATGAGTGAAATCATTTGATATTTGTTCAACCATTGTGGAAAGCAGTATGGAGGTTCCTCAAAAACTTAAAATAGAAATACCATTTGACCCAGGAATCCCACTCCTAGGAATTTACCCTAAGAATGCAGCAGCCCAGTTTCAAAAGACAGATGCACCCCTATGTTTATCACAGCACTATTTACAATAGCCAAGAAATGGAAGCAACCTAAGTGTCCATCAGTAGATGAATGGATAAAGAAGATGTGGTACATATACACAATGGAATATTATTCAGCCATAAGAAGAAAACAAATCCTACCATTTGCAACAACATGGATGGAGCTAGAGGGTATTATGCTCAGTGAAATAAGCCAGGCGGAGAAAGACAAGTATCTACTTCTTTTTTTTAAAGTGTAACTTTAAACATCTTTACCAAGATATAGTTCACATGTAGTTAAGCCACATAAAGTACATAGTTCAGTGGTTTTTAATATGTCCACAGAGTTGTGCCATCTGTAACTCTTAAATACGTTTGACCCTTGAACAGCACAAGGGTTCAGGATGCCGACCTTCATGCAGTCGAAAACCCACTTTTGACTCCCTCAAGACTTTACTGACTAGCCTACCATTGACCGGAAGCCTTAATGATAATATGAACAATTAACACATATTTTATACATGTGTTTTGTGCTATATTCTTACAATAAAGTAAGCTAGATAAAAAATGTTTTTTCAAATTTTCGCAAATCTCCAAAAACTTTTCTAATAATATTTATTGAAAAACATCCACATATAAGTGGACCTGCGTGGTTCAGACTTGTGATGTTCAAGGGTTGATTGTGTAACTGTTTGCTCTTCTGCAGTTTAAATCGCCACCTGCAATTCAGAAATAGGTTATCTGATTTTAACTTATTTTCCAAACATGCTAATTTAATGGCTAGCTTGATGCATTTCCCTCTAAGAAAGATATGGTTCTTGGTGAAACGTTCCTTACAGGGTGCCAGGGATGGCAAAATAAGTGATTTCAGTCCTGTGACTTGAGACAAGTCCTTGCCTCACTTTGGGCCTCAGTTTCCCTCTCTGGACAATGAGAGGGTTGGGATGCAATTGTAGACTTCCCTTCTGGTGTCCTGGGGCTGCACTCTGGGAGAGATGAAGCATTTCCCTAAGACCCTGCACGAAATTCCATCATTTCATTCCATGCTGACGGCAGCCAGCCCTAGGAGATGGGCGGGAGAGCTGCCATCAGTCCATTCTACAGCTGGACAGACTGAGGCTTGGGGCCCCGGCAGAGCACCTGGCGGCTCCCCTGTGGTGTCAGGGGGCTCCTGCCCCACCGGGCCCTGCTGGAGGCGAGCACTCCCTCCCCACACTCTGCCACTTAATCTCCCTGAACCGCTGTGTTCTTGTCTGAAAAATGGGATACTACCTGACCTGTGGGATTGCTACAAGGACTTAGCAAGGCCACTGTGTAGACGGCCGAGCCTGTATCTGACTGGTCTTGAGCTCCCCTGGTTTAGGGTCCCTTAGGTGCAGCCTCAGGGCCAGCCATGGCTTAGTGCTGGCCCAGGAACATTTGGACCCTGACTCTTTTGGGGAAGTCCTGAACTGGCCTGGATGTCTGTCTCCCTGGCTGTGACATGGGGACAAGGGAACTGTCTCATGGGTGGAACGAGGTTCCTGACGTGCAGCAGGACCCAAAAAAGTTGTGGTTGCTGTAGGATTGGCATGACCACAGCTGCTTAGATGAGACACTGAGACCACAGCATGCCCGAGCAGCAGGGCCCTGGGAGACTGGGCTGCGTGCCTCCCTGTTGTACAGACAGGGGCACTGAGGTCAGGGAGGGGTGCGGCAGAGCCCATGCCAGGGCTCTGTGCCCATGAGGCCTTCTGCCTCCTGTTTTACTTGTTTTGTTTGTTTCTGACAACAAGAATGTCACCACACATTGTGGACAAGCGGGAAACTGAAAAGTCTAGAGCAGCAAATGGAAAGCCCTCATGATCCCAGCATACAGAGCTGCTGCCTGGCACTGACCAGACTGTGGGCATCTTGGAAGGTCGCCTTGGCCGGTGGCTGAGTGGAGTCCTGCAAAGCCCCCAGGTCAGGGCCCAGCAGAGCAGGACCAGGCAAGACCGGGAGGGGGCGCCAGCACACCGATGCGTGTGCCATGGGGCTTCTGGTCCGAGGCCCGGCTGTGCCCCAGGCAGACCCAGCCTGGGGGAGCAGGGGGCCCGGCTGTTACGGATGCAGCCAGGACGCGGGCCTCCAGGACTCTGGACTGCCTCGGGGTGGGTCAGGGGTGTACAGCCTCTGCCTCCGTATGTGACACCTTATCTGGGCAGGGAGGCCTGTCCAGCCCTGACCTGGAGGCCGGGCCATGTGCTGACTCAATTGGCCTTCATGGGGACACATCCTGAATGGTGTCTCACCCAGAGACACCAGTGCCATGCAGCCTGTGCTGAGTAGGGAGTAAGCAAGAGGTGCCCTGGAGTGAAGGGGCACTGGATGGCCCAGCGGAGCAGTCCACCCACACCCTCCGCACCCAGCCTTTCAACCAGCCCCTTGCCCACCCCCAGGGCATCTGCGCAGACACCTGCTATGAACCCGCACATTCCCTGGAGGCACAGCTGACATGGGAACCTGGGGGCATGTTACTGATGGTGAAATTGGGGCCTGGCCTTCCAGGGGTTCTGGAAGCTGTCACAGCCCAAGGAGGAGAGAAGCAGCTACTCCTTGGGAGAGCAAGAGCTGGTGGCCGGCCCATGGAGTGCTTCCCCTGCTGGGTAGGCAGCCACGGCCCCAGGAGAGGTCGCTCTGTACAGATCCCAGCTCTGCTCTCTGGGCCTCAGTGTTCTGGCCTGTGAATGGGGTTGGCTAGGCTCCGTCGCAGCAAAGGCTGCCCCTGTTCACCCCGTGGTGCCTGACTTCATCCGCCGGCTGCCTCACCCCCGTGGTGGGGCCCTTGGGGGGCAGGTGCAGAGGTGGGACGGTGGTCAGGCCCAAGGCACGGCTGCTTCATACGCCTTTTCTGTCCAGTGCTGCCTGGAGCTGCCCATGGCCTCGTGAGGCAGGCAGTGTACGGACATCACCTGCTTCTGCCTGGAGAGGGGAAGTGCTGCCTGAGGTCACCTGGTGCGTTCACAGCTTGGAGCATTAGAGCCCCCAGGGGAAGACCCACCCCAGCAGTGCTCGAGCTCCAGGCCAGATGGAGGCGCTGCCGCGGACACCCGTGCAGCCCTCTTTACAGATGGAGGAGGCTGGGGCCGGGCCAGCAACCAAAGTGGGGACTTGCCTTACTGTAACTGCAGAAGGCAGGGCTTTTCCCATATAACACACAGGGACACCGAGGCACAAAGTGATGAGACAAACTTGTCTAGGGCCTGCCAGCTGGTGAGTGGCAGGGCCGGAAGGCAAACCATGTGTGCCGGCTGCAGCCCGCCTGGTCAGGATCCACAGGAAGGGATGGAGTTGCCCCAGCCCGCCCCAGCCCTTGGGTCTCCTCACTCTCTGCTCTCTCTTCCAGGGCCAGCAGTTCCATCACTATGGAGTCCCTGCCTCAGGGACCAGGGATAAAGATGGCTTCCCACGACCCTTGAGGACCCTGGGACCCCCACGGTACCGCCCTGCCACCGCCGGCGCCCAGAGCTCTGCCCAGAAAGCCAGCCCAGCTGCAGCAGGCCCACACCAATGGCAGGCCAAGGGTGGCCCCCTGTCCCGCACGCGGCTGGGTCCTGGGAGCCCGAGGCCAGCCCAACACGCCAGGCCCCTGGCCGAGGAGCTTCCAAGTCCTTTGGGAATCCCATACTCCAAACTGTCCCAGTCAAAGCACCTGAAGGCCAGGACAGGTGGTGGCCAGTGGGCCTCATCTGATTCTAAACGGAGGGCCCAGGCCCCCCGGGACCACAAGAACCCCTAGAGCCCTGTCCCCAGGCCTGGAGCCCTGCCATCCACAGCCTCCACCCCAGACCAGAATCTCATGCAGGTGCTTGTGGTGCCCTGACAGGGATCGGCAGATGGGCCGCTGAACCCCCTGGGCGGCGGAAGGCGGGGCAGGCGGCAGTGCTGGCGCTAACCTGGTCAGTGCACCAGTACCAGGCGGCGATGATGGTCAGCCCGAAGGTCATGCCGGTCCACGGGAGGTCCCCTGTGTAGGGGTCTCGGAACATGTGCATGGCATCTGTGCGTGGCAGGTGGCAGCTCGTGTTGGCGATGGTTCTGGTTGGGACGGCCTGGGCATAGGCTGCTGCCAGCTGCTTGTACCCGCCGATCTGGCCGAAAGCTGGAGGGGTTGGGGCAGGGCAGGGCGGGCTGGTGGCTGGTGGCCCTGACTCCCTCATCTCCCAAGTAACTTCCTAATGCATCACACTTGATCCCACTTAACCTTTCCCATATCTGGAAAGGTATGGAGGGTAGAGTATTTTAAAAAAAAGTAAATTCAAATTACTATTTTATTTGTATTTAAAATAATACTATTAAATAAGCGTTTTGCACATGGGCACCCCAGTATCCTGTTGGCCTCTGGATGCCCTTGGACCTCTGGCAAGGGGTTCCAGGCTTCAGACTGTCAATTCAAGGAAGCAAAAGTATTTTTTCTTGGCATTCGAGGACCTTTCTGAGGAGCCTGAAGTGTTAAAGTCCCGACCCGGTGTTTCGAAGGCTGTGACTTTGGCAGAGCTGAGAATGGCTGGCAGTGATGGGGCAGTGAGAACGGAAATAGAGGTCCCAGGATGGGCAGGGGCGTGACCGAGGCCCCATGGTTAGCCGGAGGGGGCTCAGGCCATGAGTGTTTCCCCTCGAGCCCAGACCACGTTCTGCCCCTCACTGTTCCTGTCTGCCTTGGGGTCAGGGCCCTGCATGGCCATGCCCTGGCCCGTCTAGCTTTTGCTGTGTCTGCAGCCACAACCTGTCCAGGTTGGGCCTGGCTGCCTGGGTTCTACTGAGGTGGGTTTTGGGGACACGGGGCCCTGGTCTGAGAGAAGGCAGATGCACAGAAGTCTGGAGCCAGGAGAAGCCCCTCAGCCCAGGCCCCACTCCCCACCTTTCCCGAGCAGGGGGCTTGCTGCCCGGCCTCTGGCCCCCGGCCCGCATCCCTGCCACCTGGAGCCTAGGCCAGGCTGCGTGCTCAGAGCAAGTGTCCGAACACTACACAAGGGTGGGAAATTGCCTGCCATGGGATCCTGGAATCTGTGTCTGGAAGAGAGCCCTGTGAGGCCCTCCCGATCTGCCTGCACTTCCAGGGCCGGAGCTCACTCGGCAGCCCTCGGACCTCCTCCCTGTCCCCAGAAATGGTAGTGGAACTCCCTCCGGATTTTGTACATGGTCTTAAACAGTTGGCGCAGATGCCCAAGGCAGTTTTGTGGCCTCCTAATTGTGTGTGTGCACCCGCCAGCCACTGCACCGCCAGCCCAGAGGCAGGGCAGGTGTGGCCTCCCTGCGTTCCTGAATTAGCACCAGATCTGAGCCAGCCCAGAGCCGAGGCAGAAATGCACTTGGCTGCACGGTGAGGGGAGTGGGCAGCCTGCATCACTCAGGGGACGCTGGCAGGGGGCTGACTGCCAAGGGCTTGACCCTGTGAGCACACCTTCCCCAGCGCTGAGCCCTTGATCCCCAAAAGGCAGCACCCAGACGCCGAAGGGCTTGTTGCTAGGACAGCCCCACCTCAGCCCGCGGCCCCTCACCTCTGATGGTCAGGACGACAGCCCCCACCACCATGATGAGCGTCTGCAGGGCGTCTGTGTAGATGACAGCAGCTAGGCCCCCTGCGGGTGGAAACGAGGGAGCTGGAGGGGCCCTGGCCTCACGGGAGGAGGGCAGGGAGGTGACTGGAGCTCCAGGAAAGGGTGCCTGTGCTGTGTGCATGGCCCTGCCCTCCACAGGTGGGCGAGCTGTGGCTTCAGGTGCCCTCAGACGCCAACCGTCCACTTCCCAGGCTGGGGAAGGAGGCGGGCTCTGCTGCCCAGCCCGGTGGTCAGCTGCCCTCTCTGTAAGACCCCCGCCCGACCCCCACGGGGATGCCGCACCTGCGATGGTGTACACGGCCGTGATGGCGAGCATGAGGACGGTGGAAAGGTAGAAGTTCCAGCCCAGGCAGACGTGCACGAAGAGCGCCCCTGCATACAGGTCGATCTGGGGATGGGAAAGGAGCCCATGCAGGGGCCGAGGTGACCCCAGGACTCAGTGCCACTCATTCCACCTGGGGCCTCAGGGCCCCACAGAGGAGGGGCAGCCCCCCACACCCACCAGGGGCTGTCGTGAGGGTGGGAGGAGGCCCTGGCTGGGCACAAGTGGTGTGCAGGGGACGTTGCTCATGTCAATAATGTCCTAAGTGGCCGATGCCCAGCAGGGAGCAGTAGTGTTATTGAATCTGGCCACTGCCCAGTGAGGTAATGGGAGGGGCCTTGTGCCCTGGGTTCCCAGGGGTCCTTGGCAAGGAGGAGTCCAGGAGGACTTCCTAGGGGCGGCCCAGAAGACCAGCGGGCTTCAGGAACCAGGTCAGTGTGCCTTGGTCTCCAGGTCTGCATCTGTCTGGGTTCACCACCACCACCCCCCGTTCTCTGCTCCCTGAAGACAGGAGCAGAGAGGCTGCGGCTGGATCCAGCCCCTGCCGTCCCAGGCCCTGGGGTTGGCCGCGTAACCTCACACTGGGATGAGCCTTACGGGGTCTAACTCCACCCCCCACTGCACCGTGGCCACCCAGGGAAGGACTGGAAGACCCCATCTTGAGGGCTGTAGGGGCTGGGCAAGGGGCTCCACTCCCCCAGGTTTCCAAACCTGCCATTCTGGGCTTGCTTAGCAGAGGGGAGGTAACAAGAGATCCAGCCTTCAGGGCCAAGTGCTTCCTGAGAAGGCTGGTCAGCTTAGCTTACTGCTGGGCAGGACCGGTCAGCATAAGGCCCAGGGGGCACCAACCCCTCTGAGCTACCCCAGCACCTGGCCCAACTCAGAGCCGGCCAGCACTGCTCAGAGCCAGGCTTGGGCCCAGAGGCACAGAGTCCAGGCAGAAACAGGGCCTCACGCCAAAGCCCGTGTTCCTGCCCCGGCCCTGCAGGCTCCTCTGCCCTCTCTAGGAGAGGCCAGCCAGTGGTGGCATCCCCTCACTCTGGCCCCAGCTTCGGGGGGTGGGGTGGGGTGGGGTGTGTGCGTGTGTGTCTGTGTGTCTGTGTGTCTGTGTTGGGAGGGGTGGGTGTCTACCTCCAGCCCAAGCAGACAAGCCCGGAGCTGCTAAATGTCAGAGCAGGAAGGCCCCTTCAAGAACATCGCTGCCTCATCAGACCCGAGGAGAAACAGGCACAGGGAGGGGAGCCCTAAACCCAGAGCCACACAGACCTGGGTCTGTGTCCCTGCTCGCCTGTGTCCCGGCCACATGGCTTTGGACAGGTCACTTCACCTCCTGAGCCTCAGTGGCCTTTTTCTGTAAAGTGGGGGAGCAGATGTAGAGAGACTCATGTGTTTTGGGCCGGCAGGAGGCCTCAGCCCCTTCCATGCCTGCTGGCCTTGCAGACGCCAGCGGGCAGGGGAGGCTGGGGAAGGGCCCTGGAACCTCTCAGGGAGCTGCTTCACTCCACAGAGGAAGTGTAGGTGTGAGAAGTGAAGCCACTCGGCCGAAGCCCCAAGGTCCTGAGGCAGGCCCCAGGCTGCTGGGCTGACCCTTGGGGCTGTGGGCTCCCCGGCCCGAGGGACAGCAGCCGGGCTGCGGCTGGAGCCCAGGACTTGGGAGGGAGCTGTGTGGGAGGACTCGGAGGGCTGTCCCCCTGCGCTGCCTTGCAGGCTGGGCTCATGTCCGGGGACCCACAGCTTCTCAGTCTCCCCAGTTCACCATGAGCACGTGCCGTCCTTCACTGGGGCCCTCGCCCTGTCCCCAGACTGGCTGCCTCCCCACAGGGACTCCTTTTCTTCCTCCCTCTGTGGGGGCAGGGAAGCTGGGGTGGTCCCTACACCGACATTACTACAAGTTTACCATTTGCCATGTGATCCCACGTCCCCTGTCCCCAAACCTTGCCAATCTCCATAGAGGCCCTCACTGTCCCTTCTGGGTTCTAGAAACTTCTCACCTTTGCCACGGTCCCTACCCTGGACCCATGGGCCATTATTGATTCTCTCCAAAATACTCCTAATCTCCACTGTCTCCACCCTGGGCTCCATCCCTTTGGAAACAGCTCATCAGCCCCTCCTCACTCACTTTGGTCAGAGGGGAACTGAAGGCCTCTGCATTTCCACAGAATAAAATCCACAGGGCTTCTGGGCAGGGCCCC
This sequence comes from Smutsia gigantea, assembly GCA_032199065.1. Taxonomy (NCBI): domain Eukaryota; kingdom Metazoa; phylum Chordata; class Mammalia; order Pholidota; family Manidae; genus Smutsia; species Smutsia gigantea. The sequence goes on along the minus strand of JAVSCE010004909.1, from coordinate 510,046 downwards.
CCGCTCCCCACCTTTGCTCACCTCCTCTCCCCGAGCTCCACGGCTCCACGCACTCCAGCCCCACCAGCTTCCTTCAGCTGCAGGGCCTGGGCGCCGCTTCAAGCCTGGCATCCAGAGCCAGCCTGGCCCTTCTCCCACACTTCATTCTAGATCTCAGCCTCAATTTGCTTCCTTCGCCACACTTTTACCATTTCTTATAATTGTATCGGTCTGTCTAGTGTCCAGCACACGTAGGTGCTCAATAAATAGGCATGTTTACATGTCAGGGATTGGCACGCTAGAACCCCCAGATCACCCCAGTCACACACGTGGGTATTGTCCTTTGCACTCCAGCAAGTCAGTCCCACAAAACTGAAAATATCTGGCCCTTCACAGAACAATGAGCTGAGCCTGGCATGTAGTGATTCAGTCCCGTGGTGTGCTGAGTGCATAGTGACATCAGGGAGGCAGACGACAGGCATTCCGAGGAAGTTATTCAGCATGCCAGAAGATACTGCACGTATGAAAAAGAGGGACAGTAGGGAAGGGGTCTGGAGCTGTGGGGGCACGTGTGATTTGAAAGACTTCCCCAGACGAGGGGAAGAAGTTCCCAGGCAGAGAAAACAGCGAGTGCAAAGGCCCTGAAGTGCAAGGAGGCTGGGGTGGCTGGAGCGATGTGGGAGAAGAGGGGAGGGAGGTCCGTGGGGTGGCAGGGGCCACATCCTGGAGGACCTTGTAGGCCCCAGCTGGCTTTGAATCCAGGTGGCCTGGGGTTATCATGACAGGTCTCTATTTTCCAGAGGTTAAATGACTGGCCCAGGGTCAAGTGACGGAGCTCAGTTTCTCCCAACCCTGTCTGAGGACCAGAGTGGTAATGTCTGCACCCTGCCGTCTCATGTCATCTCTGCAGACCAGTGTCCCCACCTCAGGGATGGCAGCAAGCAGGCCCTGTGGTCTCTGTTCAGACAGGCCGCAGCTGGGATGGGTTCTGGATATGCAGACACTCAGCCCAGTGGGGTCAGGGCCCCTGGGAGCTGGCTGAGCACATGTACTTCCAAAGCCATTAGCCGGGGCAGCTCAGTCCCTCGCAAACCAAGCCCAGCAGTTAGGTTTCGGCAGCGTCCCTCTCTGTTGCATCCCGGCGGCTGTAGCGTTAGTGCTGAAGCCCCAGCCTTAATCAGTGGGTTGCTCCACCATTTTATGGGTGAGTAAACTGAGTCATGCCCATCACAAAGTGGAGTCTCAAGTGTCACATCCTGGCTGCTTCAGCAGAGCAGCGGTTGGGCCCCTGGCCCAGGAGGCAAAGGCCTGGGTTCCAGCTGCTCTCTGCCTGAGTCACCGTGACCTTGAGCAAGTCCCGGCCACTCTAGTCTCAGCTGTCTCATCTGTAAATAGGCTGCGGGTACAAGATAGTCTCTAAGGACTCTCCCACTGAACGTTCTGGAAGTCCCACCCAAGGCACCACTTTAAGCGTGCTCTAAGTGTGATGTAAACCCTGCTGCAGAGACACCAGCCGACAAACCTGCAGTAAAGGAGCCCCATGTCCATGGCTGGGCCTCATGGAGTGCCCCCACCGCCTCCAGCCTCCTTCTTCTCACCTTTTTCTGCTCCAGTCTGTCCATGGGGAGATGCCAGAGGCCCTGACATGAACCTGACCTTGTCACTCCCCTGCTTAAAGCCCTCAGCTCCCTTTGTTATGTGGCCCCCTAGCCTTATCTTTCACCGCAGCGCTCTGGGCCAGGGTGGGAAACTGGTGGTCTCAGCGGCAAATGCCCACACAGGTCTGTTTTGTGGGACACCGGAGCATGCTCTCTAGTTTGCCTCAGTCCCCACCACTCCCTCCTTCCTCACTCCCTGCTCCTTCTTGCAGTTCCCTAGCTGGTCCCAGAAGGGTCAGCCACCCCCAGACCCTTCTGTCCCACCTCACTTCACTCCTTGGCATTTGCCCCCCTGCCCCGCCTCCCTTAAGTATCCCTTTCTCCACTAGATCCCCCAGTTTCTCAAATGCGACCCCCAGCAAGCTCTGTCACTAACTCTCCCGAGGACCCACCGTACTGTGAGTCCCTGGAGCGCAGGTGCGACTCTTACTTGTTTCTGCATTCCTGGCTTCCAGGGAGCAGGCTGGTATAGGGGGCTCAGGAAATGTGGGAGAGGGAGAAAGAGCAGGAGGGGAAATTCTGAACTGGGCCTCAGGGCGGCATGGAGCTGTGTCCCTCGGGAAGCCCTGAGGAAAACCTCTTACGACCCTCTGAGAAAGTCTAGGGAAGAAGGCAGTGCGAAGCTTGCTTGCTGACTACCCCTGGAAACCTGCCGAAGGGCCACAAACCCCTGTCCCTGCACCCTAGGTGGGGAGAAGGCAGGTCAAATGCGGGCTCCGAGCCCCAGGTGGGGCCCAGTGGCGGCTCTGGATGGACCCAGGCTTACACCAGGGCCACTGAGCAGGCTCCCTCTCATAGGCCGGGTGCCATGGACTCAGGCGTGAGACCCCCGAAGGCTAGACATTGCCATGAAGTCATCAGGAGGCTTGGGACAAGTTGCCTTCCCTCCCTGGGCCTCAGTTTCCCTATCTGTAAAATCAGGGCTTGGGGCAAGACAAGTCCTTGGCGAGCCCTGATTGACATTCGAGGCACCCTTCCCACTCCTCACCTTCCCGTAGGACCAGTCCCGGCCCCCACGGGAAAGAGGCTTGGAGCGCACCCTGGACTTGACCTCCAGTTCCAGGAGGGCGCACATGGGTCAACTTAGTGATAGAGATGACCGGCCATAGGCAAGAGGCAGAGGTCAGCTCCCTGCAGCCTCTGAGTAGCTGAGACCACACGGGCTCTCAGTGCCCCTTAGTGGGCAGTCCTGGCTCCCCTCCATGCTGGCTGAAGGAAGACGCCCAGGCCAACCCTGGCCCTGCCACTGACCCCTCATACCAGGAAGCCCCCTACACCTGTACATCTGGGACCTGGGCAAAGCAGGAGTCACAGGCCTGCACTCTGTCTCCCACTGTGCCGGCTGCCAAGCCTACATTCCGGGAGCCCTGGACCGGCTATCACAGACTCACTGTGTGGACCCTGGGCAAGTCATTGTCTCTCCCTGGGCCTCAGTTTCCCCAGCTGTTAGCAAGGCAAAGACGAGGATGTCAGGCCCATTTGAGGAGCCCCCAGAGCAGGGATGTTTGAAGGCTATGCTGGCTGGAAGCCGGGGGCGGGGACAGCTCACCGATATCTTGGTGAAGACGGACAGCAGCAGGGACAGGACAGACAGGTACATGCGGATGCGCTGGCCTCCATAGCGCTTCTGAATGTATTCAGGCATGGTGACGATCTGCAAGAGGTAGGAGCCAGGGGCAAGCGCTACCCTGAGACCATGCCCCGTGTTCAGGGCCTGGAGCTTCTCAGGGGCCAGGCCCAGGCCCACTGACTCATTATGGTCCCGGCACTGAGCCTTGAATCCCTGACAAGGGGCTCTGACCATATCCTAAGGGTTTTAGACAGGGTCATGGCAGGCAGAGGTCAGCTCTTCAGGGCTGATACGAAGAATGGATTGGAGGGGCTGCGGCTGGGGACAGAGAGAAAAGTTTGGAGCCTGTGACAAATCCAGATATGCTATGATGAGGCTAGGAGGGAATGCGGCTGTGACAGACTGAGGTCCGGGAAAGGAATTCACTGGACGTAGTGACTGCCCAGCTCGGGCCAATGGAGTGGGCAGATCCAGGACAGTGTCGCCCAGGTGTGCCACCCAGGCGTGTCACCTAGGTGTGCAGCCCAGGTGTGCAGCCCAGGTGTGCTGGGGTAGGTGGAGAATCATCTCCAAGACGAAACCAGCAGACAAGGCACCTGGCTCCTTCCGCGGGGACCTGCGTTCATGGGCTGCTGGGAATGTTAGTTGGACTAACACCGAACCGGCTCTGAGAGGTGTGAGTCCACTCACCAACTTGTGAGTGAAGCCAGGGCCTCCCACTTGTCACCACCACCAACTCAGACCAAGGCCCAGACCCAAGGGAGGCCGTCCTGAGGCCCCTGGTGCACACTCACCCCCGAGGAGATGTAGATGGGCACAAACACCCATGCCAGGGCCAGCAGCACATACGTGGCCTGAGGGGGACAGAGGCAGAGTGAGGGTAAGGACCACAGGCCCAAGGTGCAGCTGGGACCAGTGGTCTGGAGGCCTGCCTTGCCCTGAGGGCCTGAGGCTGCCCCTTCCCCTCTCTGCGCCTGGGCCAAGGCTCACAGCTCCCTTCCTGCTGGCCTACCCAGCGCTTCGGCATTCTGAAGACCTGACTTCCCCAGGACCCCCACCTGTCTGGACATCAGCTGCCCTGAGTTGCTGGGAGCTGCCCCTCTGGCCAATGAGGGGCACACTCTGGAGGAGCCCCCATCCAGCACCTTTCAAGGTTCCCCTGTCCCTCACCCACCCTCTGGGAGCTCACATTCCATTCGAAGCCTGCCACTGCCACCCCTCCAGCGGCGCCCGAGCCCGCCAGTCCAATGAAGAGGCCTGAGCCCTCACTGCTGGCAAACAGGGAGGCTCCGATCTGGAGGAGAGAGAGGAAAAGGAATTTGCTGCAGGCCCACCCAGACCACAAAGTCCCCACCCTTTATACAGTTCCCAGCACCCATCCATACACCCCCAGCTCAGGGACCCCTGCCAGCCTCGGCCTGCTCCATCACTCCCGCTTGGCCAGCCTGGGTGGTGACCTCAGGGATGCAGATGCTGGCTGACCTGGAGGCCAGATGGGACGCCACTGGGAGGAGGAGTGGGGAGACTCGGGGCGCACTTACCGGCCACCACAGCATGTCCCGGCCTGCCAGGAAGTAGCCTCTCACCGTGTTCCTGCTGGCCCGGCAGGAGGACTGCAAGAACAGGCACACAATGGGACCCTCGTGCATCCCGGGGGGGGGGAGTATAAGATGGGGCAGCGGCTGTGGAAAACGGTCTGCGGGTTCCTCACAGAACTAGAACCCTAAGGCCAGCAATTCCACTCCCAGGTTTATTCCCAGAGAACTGGAAACAGGCGTTCCAACAAAACTTGCACATGGATGTTTATAGCAGCATCATTCACCATAGACACAAAGTCGAAATAACTTGTGTGGAGAAAATGGGAATTTCTGACCAGGATTCCTGCCTGGCCTTAATAGCACCCATTGTATATGTATAAGGACCTGTTTGCACATCTGTGGGATGTTTACCAGGCACGGGGAGGCTGGGCAGTCATGGGAGTACTGGCCAGGGGAGGGGTGGAGAGGAAACACCCATTCTCTCTCCTCAGCTCCTGGTACACAAGGCCTGGCATCTGCCAATCACTGGAGACCCTCCCACAGGACTCCTCCCAGTCTAGGGTGGGGAAGCAGAGAGCAGGGAGAGAGGGGAGAGAGGGGTGCGAGTGTGGGATCCGTGGGAGCTTGGAGAGTGGAGAAGGGAAGCCTAAAGGGGGAGCTAGGGGAGAACGACAGCTGGTGGAGGGAAGCCGCGGAGCCCTGGTGCTAGCGGAGGATTAAGCCCATGCTGGGGAGCAGGAGGGGGCAGCGTTGGAGCAAATAAACATGGTAGGGACCCCTTTTGATGCCCCACCTTCCTGCCCTTGCCTTTATTTGGTCTGATTGAATTCCTGGGAAACTTGCCCTGGGTGGGGAACCCTCTCCTCTTGGAGCAATAACATGTTACGAAGAAACACACAGGCCCACCATGGGGTCACTTCTGCTTGGCCAAGTCAGTGAACCGGGGCCTAATATTTAAGCCCAGTCATGGTTTCAACCTCCCCTGGAAATGCAATCAGGAATTTTCTGGTCAGCGTTATTGGTAAGATAACCTGTCACACACACCCTCCCCATCTGCCCTAAAAGAAGTCAAAGTGAAGTCTGCATTATAAGGTCCCCTGCTTTTCCCATTAAGAAAGTGGCCTGGCCTGAAACCACCCCTTCTTTTCTTTTGCTAATAATGTTTTCCCCACTCTCCTGTCTATAAAAACCTCGCATTGTGTACAACTCTGGAGGAGGATGCTCTTGATTCATGAATTGCTTAATAAAGTCAATTAGCTCTTCAGATTTACTTGGATGAATTTTGTTTTTTAACAAACCCAAATCACCATCAGCTGATGCCTGGATAAACAAAATGAGGGCCATCCGCACAATGGAATGTTACCCAACCACGAGAAGGGATGAAGTTCTGACACGTGCTGCAAACGGGGTGGCCCTCGGAGACACTCACTAAGAGATGGGAGCCACAAGGGGGCGCACGCTACAGGACTGCATTTGTATGAAATGTCTTCAGGAGGCAAATTCGTGGAGACAGTGGAGAGGAGCCTTGGGCTAACAGGCATGGGGCTTCCGTTTGGAATGATGAAAGATTTGGAATGAACTAGATAAAGGTAAAGGTTGCACAACATTGTGAATGTGCTAAGTGCCACTGAATCACACACTTTAAAATGGTTAAAATGGTGAGTTTTATGTTACATGAAATTACTCCAGTTGCAAAAAAAAAACGGAGGCAGCCGGATCCCCACCCACAGCCCGCCACCCCAGCCCCTGGGCCCCGGAGTGTGGTCCCTCCTGGGCTTCATTCATTTCGCCTGCTCTGGACCATGGGTCAGCCCCCTGTGTGGCTCCCCTCTGGGGCAGCTCTTGGTCCGCCCAGGCTCCCACTTACTGTGGCCCTCGGGGCCACGCCTAAATGCTGACCTTCCTGAGATCCTTCTGCAGTGATCTACCGAATAGGACTTCTTGCCCCTTGAAAAAGGAATTGAGAGCCCTTGGGCCTTGATTTCTTTTACCCCTAGTATTTTTATCTTTAATGTATTTCAAAGAATTATGACTTGAGTATTCTGCATGCCTTTTGCGGGGGTACAAATAGAATTTTGTACTCTAGAAAATAATAAAACATCTGAAACCACCATGTGTTCTTGGGCAAGCTACTTAAGTGATAAGCCTTGGTTTCATTATCTGTAATGTGAGTCTTATAAAACCTACTCCCATGTAGGGTCTTTATGAGGTTTAATGAGTTAAAACATGTAACACATCAGCATTCGTGCCTGGGACCTGGTAAATATTGAATACGGGCAGGTGAGTATATGGATTTTTCAAACCCCCACTTAGTGCTATCTAGGCAGGAAAAATTGAAAAGATGTGAAATTGAAAACAAGAGATTTTTGAAAAGAGGGACACAGGTGTATTTACATATATATATTTTGCATTTCTTTTTCACAAAATAATATCATAGGCTGAATCACAAAATATTCAATATATAGGCCTCCTTCTACCTGACTTGAATTGCTTCCCCACCCACCCCCCATATTCAAGATGATTAAGCTGAACTGTCTGGACCTGCTGTTCAAAGCTTTTGGTTTGGCTCTTGCTTGCCTCACCCAGCCCAGCTAGCATCACCCTCCCCCTGTGTGCTGTGACCCAGACATGCTGGATTCGGTGCGGTCTGCGGACTCCCAGGCCTCGGCCGGCTGGCCACATCCACTGCACAGCTTCCAGAGCGGCTCTGGTCTTAGCCCGTGCTTCTTCCTAACATGCCTTCACACTGTTCAAGGAAGTACTGGGCATTGCTGATTGCCTCCTTACTTCCCTTTCCCTTGCTAAGAGGCCTCATCTTTCCTGGTAATGGGCTTGACCAGTGGCAACCCAGTCTCCAGCTGCAGGGGTCCTGAGTCATTTAAGCCTCAGAACCATCACATTCCTCAGTTGTCACATCTGGTTAAGGACCATCATGGGTCAAGAAGGTGCAGTCAGAGTGCACCTGGGATTGCTCCTGGCCTCTTGGGAGGTGGACGAGGAAACCAGGACTCTAGGGTCTGCTGGCAGCCACGTATACCCCATGAGGGAAACTGGCTCAGGACAAAGGCACACGTGTGTGGAAGCTAAGAGAACCGAAGTGAAAAGCAGCCATGGCCTTCATGATAGTGTGAACCCCTGGATCAAACTGTACCTGAAGCCTTCCCTATTGTTGGACTTCTCAGTATGGATGTCATTACATTTCCTTCATTGTTTGAACTCATTTGAAATAGGTTTTCTGTCCCCTGTTAACAGATACCCTAATAGATGCAAAGTCTCAGTTCAAAGTCCCTCCTCCAGGAATACCTCCATAAATGCCCTCCCCTGGCTCTCCTAACTCCAGTGCCGGGGCACCTTTGCAGGGCTGCACCTGCCCAGCTTGCTTTGTCTGCATTTGGGTTATGAGTGCCTGCATCCAATAGCTGTGGAATCCAGCTCCAGCACACTCCTTATCTCACCCTGTTCTTTTCTGCATATGCTCACCACTCTCTGGCCAGCTGCAACCTGCTTGGAGGGACAGCACGACCTGCCCAGAGCACAGCCTGCAGTGGAAGACTGAGGTGAATCCAGGGCAGCAAGTCTCTGGAGTGGGGAGGAGCAAAGGGCCTGGGCTCACATACCCAAAATACTTTTTTAGATGTACACTTCCACCTGAATGTCCCAACCCAGGCTGGCCAGAGAAGACTTCCCTCTCCTCTCTTCAGATCTTCCTGACCTCCAGCACCTGCTTCTCACTTCACCACATCAAGAAAGTCTCTCTTATGTGCATTTCCTCTTCTAAACTGCCAACCACCAACTCTCAGAGGAACATGCACACTTGGTTGGTAGCATATTTTCACATCTATTGGCCCCTTTAAAGCTCCTAGGAATGGTCCTGAACGGGGGGCAGCACAGATCCATGATGTGTGTTTGAAGAAGCAGGCCTGGAGAGGTTAAGTAACATACTCTAAATACAGAGTCAGAGCCAGGAAAATAACCCAGCTTTCCTGATGCTGGTGATTTGCTATCTGATAACTTAAGAACTTTTTCTAATTATTGCTGCTGCTACAATCATCAATTCTACCTCCACCACCACCAACACCTCCTCACCATCACCTCCACCTCCTCCATCACTACCTCCACCAACATCTCCACCTCCACCTCCTCCACCATCACCTCCACCACCTCCTCATTATCACCTCTACCTCCTCCACCTCCACCAACATCTCCACCTCCACCACCTCCAGCATCACCACCACCACCTCCTCACCACCACCTCCCCCTCCTCCACCATCACCACTTCCACTATCTACATATAGGGGAGGACCTCCTCCACCATCACCAACTCCTCCACCATCACCTCCATCACCTCCTCCACCACCTCCACTTCCACCACGACCACCAGTACCACTCACATCACTCCTACTATACAGCCAGCAGCAGCAAGGTCCATTCCCGTGTGAGCACCACAGGTAGGAAGCCTCCCCCACTCAGAAACTTGGGACTTGGGGCAAGGTAGGTGGTGTGTCCCTATTATAGATTAAGACCCCCAGGAAAAGACCACCATGTGTCAGGGCTCATGCACACCGCCTAGGGACCTCTGGGGACAAGGAGGGGGCTTGACCTCTGCAAACCAAATAAGGCTGGTTTCTTCTATCTTCCTTCCTCCCAGGAAGGTCTCCAAGGTCAGATCATAAGTAGACAGGAAGAGCACCTCCCTCTGGGCAGGAGCCTGGGCTTTGCTGGGCACGTCCCAGCCCCTAGATCCCTGGGATTCTCCTGTAAATGGGGCCGGCCTTTGCCCTAGGGCTGTGGGAAGACGGGCAATGTGCACAGTGCCTGCACAGTCCGGGCCCCGCTGCCACTGAGCTCAGTGATGGCCTAAATCACTTCTTTTTCTTTCAAGGGTGAGAGAAACTGGCTATGAACTCTGCAGTGGACACAGAGCTTTTAAACATAAAGATCCCCAGGCCCTGTGTGCTGTCCCTGCCTCTGGATTCTGACCCAGCAGGTGTGGGGCGCAGTTAGGAACCTGATTCCACTGTTCAGCCAGATGTTCGCCCTGTGAGCCTGCCTGACACCATGGAGACAGATGCCAGGAAGACAATGGACTGCACTGGGCCTCGCTCACCGGCTGCGTAAAAGCCCAGTGAGCTTCCTCCTAGGCCTGCCTGGTGGAGAGGCCTTCCTGTTCCTCATTTTGTGGGCTGAGGAGCCATTGCCCAAAGAGAGAAAGGGGCTTGATTAAGGTCTCCAAAGAATCTACCTCGGGGCTGGAAGGAGGTCCCAGAGCACACGGGGCCTCCAGGAGAGGTGGTGTGCATGCTGCAGGCACATGTTGGCCCTGTCCCCACACCCCAGCACCCACCCCATCTGGCTCCTGCCATGGTCCTCTCACCCATATGCCCACGGCCACGTTCAGGGCAAAATACACGGTGACGATGACGATGTCGGTCACACTCAGCTGAGGCTGTGGGGTGTGGGGGCCGCTGGTAGAGTTGTCTGCCGCCATCCTGCAGCAGGGACCAGCTCTGACTGGGAGGGGCTGGCAGCCACACCAGGTCAGAAAGCGCTTCGGGGCCATAAATTGATCATTAAACCAGGAGGGCCGTGGCTCTCCAGGTGGTGTGGCCACATGCAGGGAAACTGCGTCAAAGTACAGCCCCATCTCTTCTGCCCCCGGGGGATTAAGTCCTAAGCAAGGGAGTTAGGGGAGAGCTGGCAGGGGAAGGTGGAGGAGGGCCTCCTTAAACTCAGGGGAGGTCTGAGAAGCATACAGGGTTTAGTGGATCAAAAGGCAACCAGAATATCCCAGAAATAATGAGCTCAGTTGTGCCCACTTGGCAGCACATATCCTAAAACTGGAATGATACGGAGGCTAGCATGGCTCCCGCGCAAGGATGGCGTGCAAATTCATTAAGTGGTTCATGTTTTCATGTTGACAGATAGTAACTGTACTAGTGGGGGTGAGGATTTAATAATATGGGTAATCGTTGAACCACTGTGTTCTATACTTGAAACCAGTATAAGATTGTACGTATCAAAGATACCTCAATTTTTAAAAATCTCAAAAAATAAAAAAGAAATGGCTTTACCTAATGGGTGGCTGGACATATATTTAACTCCTATAAGAAGCATGGAGGGTTGGGAGCAGCTGCCTTACCTCTGAGGAAACCACTGTGATGGTCAGCCATATCCTGTGTGGCCATCAGGCCAAGAGTGGACTGAGAGGACTTGGCGTGGCGACTCCTGCGCGTTGTAGTTCACTTCCAGCCATGACAGTCGCGGTCCCGGAATATCCCCATGTTAGACAATAAAGGCCTGTCACGAAATTTTCTAGACCAATGAAACAGGCCTACCCACGCACCTTCACCATCTGTTCGGGTCCCCTGTCTCCCCAGTACCACAGAGGGACCTAATATCTAGCAAGCACCTGCCAGGGGCTGAGGACCACGCTTAGCTTTTCTGCACACTGTTCCATTTTGTTCTGAAAGCGACCACTCAGAGTAGGTGATGACACATCACATCGAAGAAACAGAGGCTGGGAGGCTGAGCCATCTGTCATTTCACAGCCACGTAGGGGGCAGAGCCGGCATTCAGCTCCAGATCTGGCCCCAGATCCTCCCTGCTTGGTAGCTGTGATAGGACAGGTGCCATTGGATCCCACTGGGTCCTTCCTGCCCAGACGCTTGCACCCTCATCGAGTCACTGTGTGCTGGGTGGGCATCTCGGTGACATGGCCTGAGGCTATGCAAAGCATTTGGAATTTAACCAGGACACACAGCCCTTCCAGAGTGGTAATAAGTGAGCGGCTACCATTAGGGATTTGGTGGCCTCAAAACCAAGCATGTCTGTTACTCGTTACCTGAGATGCACAGTTTAAAGATTAATCCTCTCACTCGCAGGACTAGACAGAGAGGAGACACTAAGTCAACGCATATAGGAAACTCGGCAGGCTCAGTCTGCTCTTTCCCCAACTACCCTAACCTTGAACCAACCAGCTTCCCAGATGGTGTTTACACCCTAAGCCATTGCCAGAAATGCATCGTGACTCAAAAGGTCACTTTGTACTGCTCAGAAGGACCCAACTGGATATTGTCCAGATTTATTAAACCTGGCTCCTGAAGATAAAGTATTTGAACAGGCAGAATCTGGCCCCTCTCAGGAGGAAATAAACCACTTAGAGATAAAGCCCCCTGCCTTCTGATAGAAGTCCTGGGGACAGGAAGTCATGAGTCACTGATGGGCAGGGACAGGGAGAGGGTGACAGCAGAGGACACAAGGGGGAAATTCCACAACCATCCGACCCCACAGGACCACCTAACAGAGCCAACTCTCCAGGTCCCACTCACTCCAGGGCAGGAGCGAGGGCATCTGCTAGCTGAGAAGCCACCCATGTCTCACCCTGTAATCGTCACCTACCCAAGAGGAAGCCCCTATTTCATGTTTTCAAATACCACTTCTGACACCAAATGTGTGGGGTTTTTTTTCCCACACCAACCAGTTCTCCATCACTCTGGACACCAACTGGGTGTCCTACAATTAGATTCGATTCCAACACTACCCAAGTCAGCACAGAACATACAGGTTCAGGGCTCCGTCTGGCAAAACTACCCCCACCTCAGGTGCCAGGTGCAAGTCCTGGGCCTCTTGTACTTCTGACCGACTGTCTATAAATTGGGGGTTCCCCTCCTCAAGTTTCATAATTAATGAGAGCATCTCATAGAACTCAAGGAAATGATTTATGTTACCAGTTTATTATAAAGGATATAGATAAACAGCCAAGAATTTACTGCCTGTTTTCTTTTAGGAGTTTTATGGTTTCAGGTATCACATTTAGGTCTTTAATCTATCTATCTATCTATCTATTTATTTATTTATTATTAAGGTATTATTGATATACACTCTTATGAACATTTCACATGAAAAAACAATGTGGTGACTACATTTCCCATGTTATCAAGTCCCCAACTCATACCCCAATGCAGTCACTGTCCATCAGTGTAGTAAGATGACACAGATTCACTATTTGCCTTCTCTGTGCTACACTGTTTTCCCCGTGATTCCCCACACCATGTGTACTAAACATAATACCTCACAATCCCATTCCCCCGCCCTCCCCACCCACCCTCCGATACCCCTCCCCTTTGGTAATCACTAGTTCCTTCTTAGAGTCTCTGAGTCTCCTGCTATTTTGTTCCTTCAGTTTTGCTTCGTTGTTATACTCCACAAATGAGGGAAATCATTTGGCACTTGTCTTTCTCTGCCTGGCTTATTTCACTGAGCATAATACCCTCTAGCTCCATCCATGTTGTTGCAAATGGCAGGATTTGTTTCCTTCTTATGGCTGAATAATATTCCATTGTGTATATGTACCACCTCTTCTTTATCCATTCATCTACTGATGGACACTTAGGTTGCTTCCATACCTTGGCTATTGTAAATAGTGCTGCGATAAACATAGGGGTGCATATGACTTTCTGAATCCCAGAACTTGTATTCTTCGGGTAAATTCCTAGGAATGGAATTCCCAGGTCAAATGGTTGTCTATTTTTAGTTTTTTGAGGAACCTCCATATTGCTTTCCACAATGGTTGAACTAATTTACATTCCCACTAAGTGTACAAGGTTTCCCTTTCTCCGCATCCTTGACAGCATTTGTTGTTTGTATTCTTTTGGATGTTGGCCATCCTTACTGGTGTGAGGTGATATCTCATTGTGGTTTTAATTTGCATTTCCCTGATAATTAGTGATGTGGAGCATCTTTTCATGTGCCTGTTGGCCATCTGAATTTCTTCTTTGGAGAAATGTCTGTTCATATCCTCTGCCCATTTTTTAATAGGGTTATTTGCCTTTTGGGGGGGGTAAGGTGTGTGAGTTCTTTATATATTTTGGATGTTAACAATTTATTCGATATGTCATTTACAAATATATTCTCCCATACTGTAGGATGCCTTTTTGTTCTACTGATGGTGTCCTTTGCTGTACAGAAGCTTTTTAGTTTGAAGTAGTCCCATTTGTTCATTTTTGCTTTTGTTTCCCTTGCACAAGGATATACGTTCAGGAAGAAGTTGCTCATGTTTATATTCAGGATATTTTTGCCTATGTTTTCTTGTAAGAGTTTTTTGGTTTCATGACTTACGTTCAGGTATTTGATCCATTTTGAGTTTACTTCTGTATGTGGGGTTAGACAATAATCCAGTTTCATTCTCTTGCATGTTACTGTCCAGTTTTGCCAACACCAGTAGTTGAAGAGGCTGTCATTTCCCCATGTATGTCCATGGCTCCTTTATCATATATTAATTGACCATATATGCTTGGGTTTATATCTGGGCTCTCCAGTCTGTTCCATTGGTCTATGGGTCTGTTCTTTTGCCAGTACCAAATTGTCTTGATTACTGTGGCTTTGTAGTAGAGCTTAAAGTCAGAGAGCTTAATACCCCCCACTTTATTCTTTCTTCTCATGATTGCTTTGGCTATTTGGGGTCTTTTGTGGTTCCATATGAATTTTAGAACTATTTGCTCTACTTCGTTGAAGAATGCTGTTGGTATTTTGATAGGGATTGGATCGAATCTGTAGATTGCTTTAGGCAGGATGGCCATTTTGACAATATTAATTCTTCCTGTACATGAGCACGGGATGTGTTTTCATTTATTGGTATCTTCTTTAATTTCTCTCATGAGTGTCTTGTAGTTTTCAGGGAATAGGTCTTTCACTTCCTTGGTTAGGTTTATTCCTGGGTATTTTATTCTTTTTGATGCAATTGTGAATGGAATTGTTTTCCTGATTTCTCTTTCTGCTGGTTCTTCAATAGTGTATATGAATGCAACAGATTTTTGTGTATTGATTTTATATCCTGCAAGTTTGCTGAATTCAGATATTAGATCTAGTAATTTTAGAGTGGATTCTTTAGGGTTTTTTATGTACAATATCATGTCATCTGCAAACAGGGACAGTTTAACTTCTTCCTTGCCAATCTGAATACCTTTTATTTCTTTCTGTTGTCTGATTGCCATGGCTAGGAGTTCCAGAACTATGTTGAATAAAAGTGGGGGGAGTCGGCATCCTTCTCTTCTTCCCGATCTTAAAGGAAAAGCTTTCAGCTTCTCGCTGTTAAGTATGATGTTGGCTGTGGGTTTGTCATATATGGGCTTTACTATGTTGAGGTACTTGCCTTCTATACCCTTTTTGTTGAGAGTTTTTATCATGAATGGATGTTGAATTTTGTCGAATGCTTTTTCAGCATCTACTGAGATGATCATGTGGTTTTTCTCCTTTTTGTTGATGTGGTGGATGATGTTGGTGGATTTTCTAATGTACCATCCTTGCATCCCTGGAATAAATCCTACTTGATCATGATGGATGATCTTTTTTATGTAGTTTTGAATTTGGTTTGCTAATATTTTGTACAGTATTTTTGCATCTATGTTCATCAGGAATATTGGTCTTTAATTTTCTTTTTTTGTGTGTGTGGTGTCTTTGCCTGGTTTTGGTATTAAAGTGATGCTGGCCTTGTAGAATAAGTTTGGGAGTATTTGGTCCTCTTCTACTTTTTAGAAAACTTTAAGGACGATGGGTATTAGGTCTTCACTAAATGTTTGATAAAATTCTGCAGTGAAACCATCTGGTCCAGGGATTTTTGTTCTTAGGTAGTTTTTGGATTGTCAATTCAATTTCGTTGCTGGTAATTGGTCTGTTCAGATTTTCTGTTTCTTTCTCAGTAAGCCTCGGAAGGTTGTATTTTTCTAGAAAGTTGTCCATTTCTTCTAGGTTATCCAGTTTGTTACGTTATCCAGTTTGTTACCATATAATTTTTCATAATATTCTCTCATACTTCTTTCTGTTTCTGTGGTGTCTTTAGTGATTTTTCCTTTCTCAATTCTGATTCTGTTTATGTGTGTGGACTCTCTCTTTACCTTGATAAGTCTGGTTAGGGGTTTATCTATTTTGTTTACTTTCTCAAAGAACCAGCTCCTGCTTTCATTGATTCTCTCTATTGTTTATTCTTCTCAATTTTATTTATTTCTGCTCTAATCTTTATTATATCCCTCCTTCTACTGACTTTGGGCCTCATTTGTTCTTTCTCTAGTTTCATTAATTGTGAGTTTAGACTGCTCTTATGGGATTGTTCTTTCCTGAGGTAGGCCTGTATTACAATATACTTTCCTCTTAGCATGGCCTTTGCTGCGTCCCACAGACTTTGTGGTGTTGAATTATTGTTGTCATTTGTCTCCATACATTGCTTGATCTCTGTTTTTATTTGGTCATTGAAGCATTGGTTATTTAGAAACATGTTGTGAAGCCTCCATGTGTTTGTGGGATTTTTCATTTTCTTTGCGTAATTTATTTCTAGTTTCATACCTTTGTGATCTGAGAAACTGGTTGGTACAATTCCAATATTTTTTAATTTACCAAGGTTCTTTTTGTGGCCTAGTATATGATCTATTCTTGAAAATGTTCCATGTGGACTTGAGAAGAATGTGTATTCCGCTGCTTTTGGGTGTAGAGTTCTGTAGATGTCTGTTAGGTCCATCTGTTCTAATGTGTTGTTCAGTGCCTCTGTCTCCTTACTTATTTTCTGTCTGGTTGATCTGTCCCTTTGGAGTGAGTGGTGTGTTGTAGTTTCCTAAAATTAATGCATTGCATTCTATTTCCCCCATCAATTCTACTGGTATTTGTTTCACATATATAGGTTCTCCTGTGTTGGGTGCGTAGATATTTATAGTGGTTATATCCTCTTGTTGGACTGATCCATTTATCATTATGTAATGTCCTTCTTGGTCTCTTGATACTTTCTTTGTTTTGAAGTCTGTTTTGTCTGATACAAGTACTGCAACTCCTGCTTTTTTCTCCCTATTAGTTACATGAAATATCTTTTTCCATCCCTTCACTTTCAGTCTGTGTATGTCTTTGGGTTTGAAGTGAGTCCCTGGTAGGCAGCATATAGATGGGTCTTGTTTTTTAATTCATACAGTGACTCTATGTCTTTTGATTGGTGCATCCAGACAATTTACATTTAGGGTGATTATCAATAGGTATGTACTTATTGCCATTGCAGGCTTTATTTTTGTGGTTACCAAAGGTTTAAGGGTAACCTCCTTACTATCTAACAGTGTAATTTAACTCAGTATGCTATTACAAACACAACCTAAAGGTTTTTTTTTCCTTTTTCTTCCTCCTCCATTCTTTATATATTTGGTATCATATTATGTACTTGTTGTCTATCCCTTGACTGACTTTGTGTGTAGTTGATTTTATTTAGCATCTTCTTAGTAATTAACTGTTTTACTTTCTTTACTGTGGTTTTATTTCCTCTGTGACAGCTATTTAGCCTTAGGAACACTTCCATGTATAGAAGAACCTCCAAAATACACTTTAGAGACCGTTTGTGGGAGGTAATCTCTCTCAGCTTTTGCTTATCTGGAAATTGTTTAATTCCTCCTTCAAATTTAAATGATAATCTTCCCAGGTAGAGTATTATCAGTTCGAGGCCTTTCTGTTTCATTGCATTAAATATATCATGCCACTCCCTTCTGGCTTGTAAATTTTCTGTTGAGAAGTCTGATGATAGCCTGATGGGTTTTCCTTTTTTCTCTCTCTAGATGCTTTTAAAAGTCTGTCTGTCCTTATCCTTGATATTTGCCATTTTAATTATTATATGTCTTGATATTGTCTTCCTTGGGTCCCTTGTGTTGGGAGATCTGTGAACCTCCATGGCCTGAGAGACTATCTCCTTCCCCAGATTGGGGAAGTTTTCAGCAATTACCTCCTCAATGACACTTTCTATACCTTTTTCTCTCTCTTCTTCTTCTGGTACCCCTATAATGCAAATATTGTTCCATTTTGATTGGTCACACAGTTCTCTCAATATTCTTTCATTCCCAGAGCCGTTTTTCTCTCTGTGCCTCAGCTTCTTTGTATTCATCTTCTCTACTTTCTATTCCATTTACCATCTCTTCTACATCTAATCTGCTTTCAAATCCTTCCATTTTATGTTTCATTTCAGATATGGAATTTCTTAATGATTGAGTCTCCATCTTAAATTCATTCCTGAGTTCTTGAATATTTTTCTATACCTCCATGAGCATGTTTATGATTTTTATTTTGAACTCTCTTTCAGGAAGATTGGTTAGTTCAGTTTAATTTGGCCCTTTTTGTGGGGGTTGTGAGATTTTGGTCTGAACCAAGTTCTCTTGACATTATTATTTCTATGTGTTGCCCTCGATTGCCCAGAAGCTCCAGTCTCTGGAGGTGCTCAGGCCCTAGTGTGAGGTTGGGGGTCGTAGGGGAGCGGCGCTGGTGCCTGGGGGAAGGAAAGAGCTGTTTCCTGATTCCCAGCTGCAGTGCCTGTCTCCAGTATCAGAGCCAGTGGGCCGAGCACACGGGAGGTGTAAGCCTCTGTGCTTTGTGTCTCTAACTGTTGTAGGCGGGGCCTCCCTTTGGCTGGCCTGACGCCAGCACAGTGACTGCCAGTTTGCGAGCTGGTGCCGGCAGGCCAGGAGGGAGGTGCAGGAGGCTGCATGTCACAGTGGGGGGTCTCAGAGCTGAGTAGCCAGCCAGGGGGATGGAGCGCCTGAAACTCAGTTCCCAACTTGCTGGGCAGAGTGCACCCAGACAACCTTGTCCACCTATCCCTTCCCCTGCACAGCAATCTCCTTGCAAACCCCACCCCTTTAGCAGCCCTCTAGCTGCTAGAAAGCCTCTCTGACCCCCTGCCTTTCCTTTGTCCCAGACTGGCCGGACATGGTCCCCCCCCCCCCCAATCATCCACAAACGGCTGGAATCTCATCTCTCAAGCACTGCGCCTGTCCCAGCTCCCCAACCTCCCCAACCTCCAGAGCACCACACAATGTAGGTTTGTGTTCCAATGCAGGACTCCATGGCTGGGTGTTCAGCAGTCCTAGGTTTCCACCCCCTCCCCATTCTGTTCCTCTTCCTCCTGCTGGTGAGCTGGGGTGGGGGAAGGGCTTGGGTCCTGCCGGATGCAGGCTTTGGTATGTTACCCTCTTTCGTGAGGTCTGCTTTGTTCGTGAGGTCTGTATGCAGTCTGGTGCAGTCTTCTGTCCTGTTGCTGTTTTAGGGTTAGTTGTACTAACTACATTTTCGTACTATATGTGGATTTGTGAGTTCTCTGTCTCACCTCTCATGCTGCCATCTTTCTGTTGCTCTTTTTTTGTTCCTCTTTTTGTCTCCTACTCTTTATGACTTGATTTTAATTGAACACATGATTACACTGACTTTTCCTTCTTAGAATATCACTTATACTTTTCTTTTTTTAGTGGTTGCCCTAGAGTATGCAATATACATTTACTAATCTCAGTTCACTTTCAAATAACAATATGGTGCTTCACTAGTGTGATTGCCTTACAACAAAATAATCCTATTTCTTCCCTCCTGTCCCTTGTATCACTGCTTTCATTCATATACGATACATTGTTGCTATTATTGTTTTAAAAAAACAATCCATTAGACCAATTAAGAATAAAATAATTTTGTCTTCACTTACTAATGCTCTTCCTTTCTTTATGTAGATCTTAATTTCAATATTTTTTCTTCTCTCTAAAGAACTTTTTTTAATTGAAGTATAGTTGACATAAAATACTATATTAGTTTAGATGTGTAAGTGATATGAAAATTACATACATTACAAAATGCTCACATTATCTTCTGTCACACACAAAATTATTAATTATTGACTACATTATTCTCTATTCTGTACTTTTCATCCTGTGACTTATTTTGTAATTGGAAGTTTGTACCTCTTTATCTCTTTCACCTATTTTACCCGTGTTCCCATTTCCCTCCCTTCTGCCAACCACCAGTTTGTTCTGTGTACTTATAAGTCTATTTCTGTTTTGTGTTTTAGACTCCACAAATAATTAAAATCATATATTTGTCTTTCTCTGACTTATTTCACTTAGCCTAATACCTTCTAGATCCGTCCATGCTGTTGCATATGGCAAGATTTCATACCTTTTTAGGGCTGAGTAATATTCCATTTATATATAATCCCATTATATATATAACGTATTCATACATAATATATAACATTTTATGTATTATGTAATGTAATTGTTATATATATGTTTGTATATATAAAAAATATATTAAATGTACATACATACATCTTCTTTCTCCATTATTCTATTGACAGACACAGGTTTCTTCAGCCCTTCTTCATAGCCATATCTTGGCTATCATAAATAATGCTGCAAAAAGTATCACTGGGATTTTAGTAGAGATTGCATGGAATCTGTAAATTGCACTAGGTAGTATTGACATTTTAACAATATTAATTATTCCAATTCATGAACAAGGGATGTATTTCCATTTTGTCTTCTCTAATTTCTTTCTGCAATGTTTAGTTTTCATTGTACATCTTTCACCTCTTTGGTTAAGTTAATTCTTAGTATTTTATTCTTTTTAATGCTACTGTAACTGAAATTGTTTTCTTAATTTCAATTTCAGGCTGTTGATTGTTCTTGTATAAAAAATGCAACTGACAAACCCACAGCCAACATCATATTTAACAGCGAGAAGCTGAAAGCTTTTCACCTAAGATCGGGAACAAGACAGAGATGCCCACTCTCCCCACTGTTATTCAACATAGTATTGGAGGTCCTAGCCATGGCAATCAGACAAAACAAAGAAATATATGGCATCCAAATTGGTAAAGAAGTCAAACTGTCACTATTTGCAGATGACATTATATTGTACATAAAAAACCCTAAAAAACCCACTCCAAAACTACTAGAATATCTGAATTCAGCAAAGTTGCAGGAGACAAAATTAATACACAGAAATCTGTTGCTTTCCGATACACTAATGATGAACTAGCACAAAGAGAAATCAGGAAAACAATTCCATTGACAATTGCATCAAAAAGAATAAAATACCTAGGAATAAACCTAACCAAGGAAGTGAAAGACGTATACCCTGAAAACTACAAGACACTCTTAAGAGAAATGAAAGAGGACACCAACAAATGGAAACTCATCCCATCCTCTTAGCTAGGAAGAATTAATATTGTCAAAATGGCCATCCTGCCTAAAGCAATCTACAGATTCAATGCAATCCCTATCAAAATACCAACAGCATTCTTCAATGAACTGGAACAAACAGTTCTAAAATTCATATGGAACCACAAAAAACCCCAAATAGCCAAAGCAATCCTGAGAAGGAAGAATAAAGCAGGGGGAATTACGCTCCCTGACTTCAAGCTCTACTACAAAGCCACAATAATCAAGACAATTTGGTACTGGCACAAGGACAGACACATAGACCAATGGAACAGACTAGAGAGTCCAGATATAAACCCAAGCATATATGGTCAATTAATATATGATAAAGGAGCCATGGATATACAATGGGGAAATGACAGCCTCTTCAACAGATGGTGTAAGCAAAACTGGACAGCTACATGTAAGAGAATGAAACTGGATTATAGTCTAACCCCATACACAAAACTAAACTCAAAATGGATCAAAGACCTGAATGTAAGTCATGAAACCATAAAACTCTTAGAAAAAAATATAGGCAAAAATCTCTTGGACATAAGTATGAGCAACTTCTTCATGAACATATCTCCCAGGCAAGGGAAACAAAAGCAAAAATGAACAAGTGGGACTACATCATGCTAAAAAGCTTCTGTACAGCAAAGGACACCATCAGTAGAACAAAAAGACATCCTACAGTATGGGACAATATATTCACAAATGACATATTGATAAGGGGTTGACTCATGCACCTCAACAAACAAAAAGCAAATAATCCAATTAAAAAATGGGCAGAGGAGCGGAACAGACACTTCTCCAAAGAAATTCAGATGGCCAACAGGCACATGAAAAGATGCTCCACATCGCTAATCATCAGAGAAATGGAAATTAAAAACAATGAGATATCACCTCACACCAGTTAGGATGGCCACCATCCAAAAGACAAAACAACAAATGTTGGCAAGGATGTGGAGAAAGGGGAACCCTCCTACACTACTGGTGGGAATGTAAATTAGTTCAACCATTGTGAAAAGCAGTATGGAGGTTCCTCAAAAAACTCAAAATAGAAATACCATTTGACCCAGGAATTCCACTCCTAGGAATTTACCCTAAGAATGCAGCAGCCCTGTTTGAAAAAGACAGATGCACCCCTATGTTTATCGCAGCACTATTTACAATAGCCAAGATATGGAAGCAACCTGAGTGTCCATCAGTAGATAAATGGATAAAGATGTGGTACATATACAAAATGGAATATTATTCAGCCATAAGAAGAAAACAAATCCTACCATTTGCAACAACATGCATGGAGCTAGAGGATATTATGCTCAGTGAAATAAGCCAGGCGGAGAAAGACAAGTATCAAATGATTTCACTCATCTGTGGAGTATAAGAACAAAGAAAAAAACTGAAGGAACAAAACAGCAGCAGACTCACAGAACCCAAGAATGGACTGACAGTTACCAAAGGGAAAGGGACTGGGGAGGATGGGTGGGAAGAGAGGGACAAGGGGGAAAGGGGGCATTACGATTAGCAGACATAATGTAGGGGTGGGGCACGGGGAGGGCTGTACAACTCAGAGAAGACAAGTAGTGATTCTATAGCATCTCACTATGCTGATGGACAGTGACTGTAATGGGATATGTGTGGGGGGGGATTTGATGATTGGAGGAGTCTAGTAAACTTAATGTTCCTCATGTAACTGTAGATCATACCATAATTAAAAAATGCAACTGATTTTTGTGTGGTGGTTATTTGTTCTTCTATTTTACTAAATTAACTTTTAGTTCTAACAGCTTTGGTTTTTGGGTGTGGAATCTTCTACATATAAGATCATATCAGCTGTAAACAGATCATTTTACTTCTTTTCCAATTTGGATTGTTTTTAGTTATTTTCCTTGCTCTGGTTAGAACTTCCACAACTCAATTTAATATTAGTGGCAAAAATGGGCATCCTTTCCTTGTTCTTAATCTTAGAAGGAAAGTTTTCAGTCACTCACCATTAAGTATGATATTCACTGTGGATTTTACATATATGGCTGTTGTTATGTTGTGGTATTTTCCTTATAGTCTTAGTCTTTTTTTTTTTAATCATGAAAGCATATTGGATTTGTCAAATACTTTTTCTGCATCAACTGAGATGATCATGTGCTTATCTTCCTTCATTTTGTTAATATGGGGTATTACATTGGCCAGTTTTCGTATGTTGAAATATCTTGAATTCCAGGAATAAATCTTAACGTTAATCCTTTTAGTGCAGTGTTGAAAATCAGTTTTCTAGTATGTTGTTGATGATTTTTACATGAATATTCATAAGAGATATTGATCTGTAGTTTTCTTATAGAATTTTTGTCTGGCTTTGGTATGGGGTAATCCTGGCCTCAAAGAGTGAGTTAAGGAGCATGCCTTCCCCTTCCTTCTTTTTAGAAAAGTTTGAGGATTGCATTAGTTCTTTAATTGTTTGGTAGGATTCACTAGTGAAGCCATAAGACTCCGGAATTTTCTTTTTAAGGTTTTTATTACTGATTCGATATTATTAGTTATAGGTGTACTCAGATTTCCTATTTCTTTGTGATTTGATCTTGGTTTTATGTTTCTAGGAATTTGCCTGTTTCCTTTAGGTTATCCAGTTTTTTGGTGCATAACTTTTCATAGTACTCTTATAATCCTTCTTATTTTCTTAGAATCAATTAATAGTAGGGTCCCCATTTTCTTTTCTGATTTTAATAACTTATTTTTTCCCCTTAGACCATTATCTAAAGATTTGTCAATTTTGATGTTTTCAAATAATCAACTTTTGGTTTCAGTTATTTTCTTTTTTTTACTTTCCAATTTGTTTATATCTGCCCTAATCTTTATTACTTTCTTCCTTCTGTAATTTAGGATTTAGTTTGTTCTTTTTCTAGTTCCTTAAGTTATAAGCTTAGTTTGTTGATTTTAGATTTGAGATCTTTCTTTTTTTACATGTAAGAGTTTATAGTAATAAACCTACCCCTTAGCACTCAATGCTTTCACTGTTCCCCATAAGTCTGATATGTTGTAATTTCATTTTTTATTCATCTCTAAGTACTTTATAATTTCCCTCATGACTTCATTAATTGGTTCTATAAAATGTGTTGGTTTATTTCAAATGGGGTGTAGAAGTAACCAATTATTGTTGCAGAATCCTCCATTTGTCCCTTTAATTCTATTTGTGCTTCATATATTTTGATAGTCTGTTATTAGGCACATAAATTTTTATCAGTTATGTCTCCTGGTTTTATTGAAACTTTTACTAATACATGTCTTTTGTTGTCTCTTGTAGCAATTTTTGTCTTAAATTCTATTTTACTTTTTTAATAATAATTATTATTATTCTATCCAATATTACTTTAGCCACCTCTACTCTCTTTCAGTTAGTATTTCCATGGAGTATCTTTTTCCATCCTTTCACATTCAATCTATTTGTGTCTTTGGATCTAAAGTGAGGCTTATGTGACAGCATATTGTTGGATGATGTTTTTTATTTATTCTGCCAACCTTTGAAATGGAGTCTCATCAATTTACATTTAAACCATTTACTGATAAAGCTGGACTGACTTCTGTCATTTTGCTATTCGTTTTTCCGTAAGCCTTATATAACATTTTTGTCCCCGATTTCCTGCATTATTTTCTTTTGTGCTCAGTTTATTTTTTGTAGTGAAACATTTAAATTCATTTCCCACTTCCTTTGGTACGGGTATGTATGTATGTATATATGTATGTATGTATGTATGTATGTATGTATGTATGTATGTATGTATGTGTGTGTGTGTGTGTGTGTGTGTGTGTGTGTGTGGTTACCATTGGGGTTTAATATCTTAAGGTTATAACTCTAATTTGAATTTATGCCAGCTTAACTTCAGTAACATACAAAAATTCTGCTTAACAGCTCTATCTCCACTCTTTTCAGTTGTTGATATCACAAAATTAAATCTTTATACATTGTCTTCCCAAAGACAATCTTTCAAATCTCTAGGATTATGTAGAAAACAAAAAGTGGAGTTACACAATGTTACAATACTAGGTTTAGTCTAATAACTTAAAAAAGTGGAGTTAGAAGCCATCATTACAATAATAGCTTTTATAATTACCCTTGTATTCAATCTTTATTGAGATCTTTATTTCTTCATATGGCTTTCTAGTATTAAAGGAAAGGTTACTATCTAGTATCCCTTCCTTTCCTCTGCAGGAATCGTTTGAGCATTTATTGCAGAGCACATCTAGTATAAATGAATTCCCGCCGCTTTTGTTTATCTGGGAATGTTTTAATTTCTCCCTCACTTTTGAAGGACAATTTTATTGGATATAGGACTCTTGGTTGACAGTTTTTTCTTTTAGCACTTTGAATGTTTCAGGCCATTGCCTCTGACCTCCAAATTTTCTATTGGAAACCTGCTGATAATCTTATTGAGAATCCTTCGTATTTGATGCATTACTCCTGTCTTGCTGCTTTCAAGATCTTTGTCTGACTTGTGTGTGATTATAATGTGTCTTGGTGTGGGTATCCTTGTATTCATCTGACTCAAGAGTTTTTTGAGTTTTGAATGTTTCTGTTCTGGTCTCATAAAATTGTGAAGTTTTCAGCCATTGTTTATTCAAATATTCTCTCTGCCCCTTTTCCCTTTCTTTTCCAGATCTCCCACGTGTATGTTGGCCTGCTTGATGGAGTCCCACAACTCCCTTAGGCTCTATTTGCTTTTCAACTTTTCTTTCTGTTCTTCAGGCTTAGTTCTGTTGTCCTATCTTCAATGTTTGCTGATTCTTTCTCCTACTTGCTCAAATCTGCCTTAGAATCCCTCTAATGAATCTTTCAATTTAGTTACTGTACTTTTCAGAACTTTTGTTTTCTGTTTATTGATATTTCCATTTTGATCACACATTGTGTTCTTGTTCTCCACACCTTCCCTTAGTTCTTTGAGCATCCCTTAAGACAGTTGCTTTAAGGCTGTCTAGTAGATCAGGTCTTTTTCAGGGACCATTTCTGATTTTTTCCCCTTTGAAAGGATCATACTTTCTTGTTTGTATGCCTTTGTGATTTTTTTGGTTAAAAACAGGACTTTTGACTCTAATGTGGTGACCCTAGAAATCAGTTTCTCTCTTTCCCAGTAATTTTTGTTTTGTTGTAGGCTGTCTCTGTGCTGAGGATCAGCAAGAGGATTCCCAGAGGGGTAAGCTTAAGGTTTCCTCATTCATTCTGACAGTTTTGCCAATTTATTCTCTGCTTTTATGGAGGGACAGACTTTAAGAGTTCCCCATTCCACCATCCTTGCTGACATCTGCCAGCTTATTCTTTTTGAAGTAAAAGGAAAACTTGGTTGCTTTCAAGTGTTTCCTAAAGAAAACCATGCTCACAAAGCATAAAGGAGAGAGCTTATTTTAAGCTTGCATGTCTCTAAACAAGAGTAATGTGCCATATTTACACGATTAGACTGTAACTCTAACACCAATGTGAGTTACTTAAGATAATTAACGTGTTACTTTCATACACATGTAAGAGAATAACCATCATGGGGTGTTTGGTTGAAGCATCACGTCAGCAAGGGGGCTGGGCATTGCTGGCTGTGACGAGCACAGAGAGGACGTGCAGGACACCTGGGACAGCTGCCAGAGGTGGAGCCTTCAGTGTCTCTGCACATGCAGGCCCACGTCATCTCTAGGGCAGGCCCCCAAGAGTCAGACTGAGTTCTTGGGAGCAGCAGGACACCCCGACATGGCAAACACTTTGTGACTAATCTTAATTTTGTGCTAAGCCAACTGCTGCTTCATTCCAGATTTCACAGAGAGGCAGAAAACAAAGGTTTAAGGTTTTCTGGAAGAAAAAGCAATGTTTTTCTTTGTGAGAAAATATTAATTTTTCCCTTCCTAAATTGGTTAGGACTGCCATTATGTGACACTGACATAACTCATGGGACACTGGTGTTTCATAGTCTGATAAACACCGAGGTACGAGTTTTGTCTGAACTCAAAACTCTAAGACAGACAATACTTAAATGCTTGTCACTGACAAGGGTCACATCCCTTGTCCTCTGTGACCCCCCACCAGGATTTCATCCCCCAGAGCAGGCAGGGGCACACTCTGTTTGGAGAATGGCTCTGCCATGGAACGGGCAGCAGAACAATGCCACTGCAGGATTCAGGGAGCAGCTCAGGCTGACGCGATGACCTGCTCCCACGGCTCACAGCCTGGGGTTCAAACTCCTCTCCGGCTGCAGTCAAATGACGGTGGATCAGTAATGTGCAGGGTCCTGGACAAAGAGAACAGACACTATCACATTACTAAAGCGGCTAGTGTATCACCCTGAGAAATGGCAGAAAACACAGCAAGCTGATGAACATCTCAACATTCACAGCATGTACATTCAGCTTTCATTTTATTTTGGTTATAAAACAATTGCCAAAACACAAAGATTAAAAAAACACACACAAATTAAGTTTTTATTCCTTCTTTTGTTGCAGAAAATAAATAACACTTACTTATTCCATATGCTTGTCTAAAAAAGCACTTCTAAAAATGTCATTTACTGGATTCAATAGTATATTCTTTTTGACTTTTCAGCTATTATTTATACAATACATCATTAACTTTTTTATGCACTTGAGCTCCAGCAACTTTGGAAAAAAAGCTGTTTGTGAGCTTAAACATCTTACTCCAAATTATTTTTTAAATAGTTAAACTAAAAACAATCAGGTATTAGATTATTTTATTTGAGGAGAACATAGTTTTCTTTTATAAAAATTGCCCGAAAAACTCACAAACTCCCAACCCAAAAGTTGGTCAACCTTCATAGGAATTAGAAAAAGGAAAGGAACAAAACAGAGACAGTCCCTGTGAAATACACCAAAGCAGGCATGATCCCTCATAGTACCTATTTTTACATTTCCAGTTTGGCCCTTGGAGTTTTAAGAAAGGAAAGTTTCAGTCATCTAAACCTATGTTTCTAAAAAGGTAGGACATGGACTCGCCATTATGAATCCGACGGATGGCTTCTGAAAGTATCATGCTGATATCCACAGTTTTAATTTTGGGGCACTGGAGCTTCTGGATTTCATGTGGAATTGTATTGGTAACCACCACCTTCAAATCAAGAGAAAAGAAAAAAGAGCATCATAAAGTCACAGAGCTTCCTGACTTGATCTGAAAATGATATATTCTCAAATCTCTGAGGTTCTACTTGACAGGAGGACAGTGGGTCTATCACACATTCAACAATGTTTTCAGTTATTGTGAATAATACATGTGTTTCTTGGGTTAAGACTGATAACCTACACCCACTAGAATGACTACAGGCAAACAGACAGATAATAACAAGTGTTGACAAGGATATAGAACAACTATAACACTCATACACTGCTGGTAGGAATGCAAAATGGTTGGTTTGGAAAACAGTCTGGAAGTTCCACAAAAGGTTAACATTGAGTTACGATATGATGTAGCAATCCCACTCCTAGATATATACCCAAGAGAAATGAAAACATACCTCCATTCGAAACCCTGCACATGAATGTTCATAAAAGCATTATTCACAATAAGTCAAAAAGTGGAAAACAACCCAAATATCCATCAACTTATGAGGAGATAAAATGTAGTATATCCATACAGTGAAATACTCCGCAATAAAAAGGCATGACATACTGACAGAATCTACAACATGGATGAACTTTCAAACATTATGTTTAAGTGAAAGAAACTAGGCACAAAGGGCTACATATTATATGATTCCATTTACATGAAATGTCCAGGTTAGGTAAATCTATAGAGACAGAAAGCAGAGGGTGGTTCCCTATGACTGAGTAGATTGAGAAGAAATGGGGAATGACTGCTAATGGGTGTGGGATTTCTTTAGGGGGATGAAATGCTCTGGAAGTGACTGAGGAGATGGTTGCATGGTTCTGTGAATATACTAAAAACCCACTGAATTATGGGTGAATTGTACAGTGAGTTATATCTCAACAGAGCTGTTATTATAAAAGATTTGATAAAAATCAAAAAAAGGAGAAACAAGCACTTTAAAAAGAGCTAGAAGTGGAAAAAATTTTAAAACACAGCCTTCTAAAGAAAGCAGGATGGGAGTAATTTTTCAGTTATTATTTGTAATATATGTTGCCTATTTCCAAAACAAGCCTCAACACAGCTTATATAACAAAACACACGCAATGAGACCACTGAACAGAGATGGTCAATCAGGAATTACTCAGAACCAGGACTAGAGACATGAAACCCTAGCCTAATATAATTGTGACTTGTTATTTTGTATGTCATCTTCCTGGTAACTAAGGCAAAACTGGAAACATGAAGAGTTATCTAATCTCATGATCTGTAAGAGAGAACACTTCCCAAAAGAAAAAAAAGTACCCACTGGTGTCAACCACAGAAAAGTTTGCACCATTCACCTAGAATAGATGTCGAGGGTGACCCCAGGTGCCCCAGGAGTACCTCACGTGGTAACCCGGCAGGAGTCACTTTTTCTCACTGGAAAACCACCCTATTTGGGGAATGAATTTTCCAAATTTTTTCCAACCATTTTTTAAAAGTAAGAGCTTTGTTGAGACACAATTTGCATACAATTCATCCAGGTAAAGTATACAGTTCAATGGTTTTAGAATATTCAGAGTTGTGTTACTATCTCCCCAGTAAGAAGCCCTGCACCCCTCCACTGTCACTCTCGTTTCCCCCTTCCTCAGGCCCCTGGGAACCACTAATCTACTGTCTTTATCAATGTCTATTCTGGACATTTCACTGAACTCCTTTTAATTAAAACAAAACAAAAACACTTCAAATCTTGATGTATCAATGCCAAGCATCATGTTCTGACTCCTCCACTGAAGATGAGAACATAAGCCTGTCTCCATTTCTCCCTCCTTCCACCTCCTAACCTGTTGATCTGGCCATGACTTCTACATGGTTTATAACTTAATAGTCTGCTGTACAGCTACATTTTGTCTGTTAAGTATTTATGAAAACCTAGCTTCCTAACCAGAGTGAATGAGGAACCCAGCTTAGCCATTAGCTCCTGAACCGACTCCCCATCATGGTCATCAGTGGGGACACAAAGGCATGTACAGGGACGCCTCTCCCTGCACAGCTGCCGCCCAGGACTCATGTACTTATGTCTGCTTTAGCTGGTTTTATGTCTCCTCTCCAAAGTCCACTCTGCTCTGAGAGTCCTTGACCCAGCAGTCCCCTCTGGATTCCTCTGCTTTACTCTTCCTAATCTGCCTCACACAGCACCCATGAGGACGTCACCCAGTGTCAAGTGAGAATTGCCCTGGGCCTCAAGTCTTCCTACTTCACTTAATAATGCATTCTGAATTGATTTTGCTGACTTGAAGGTCATTTTTGGCTCTTAGTATGTTTTGTTCAGCTGAGGAAGGAGGCTGGAGCCATGCAAGTGTGCCCTTTTGTCTGTGCTAAGACGTCCTGAACCCACCAAAGATGATAAACAAAGGGCCAGGCTCAAGGAGATCACCTGCTGAAGAGTGAAGATTTGGGACTCAAAAAAGTAAGAGTTTGACTAATTTCAGATTCAATATCCAGGAATACACAGGGAGAGCACTTTTATCTCTTAAGAGATAATAAAAATGTGACTTATACAATCAAAGCCCTGGCTGGCTGGCTGGTCTCTGGAATGACAGGGGCGGACGAAGCAGGACAAACGCATCTAGAAGCCCCACTTCCGTCACATTGGGAGCTCCAGGCAGCTTGGGAGAAGTGGCCCTGTTGGCCTTCCCTCCCAGATGTCCCACCACAGGCGTCCGGACCAAGAAGAGGGCTGGGCACCGGGTCAGACAAACTAAGGCCTGGACCCCAGTGCTCGGCCTGCAGCTCTGGCCTGAGGAAGTCACTAAACTTTTCTGATGCACAATTTCTCACCTCTCTAAAAGGGTCACAAGGGCCCTGGAGGGCTCTGATGGAGTTTGGGAGGGGGTGTGTGCACAGCACTGGGTGGTGTGGGCAGGGACCACGTGCTCCATTTATGCATTATTAAAACTATTAACTATTACCATGGGCAGAAGACAGAAGCTTACAGTCAGTGAAACACAAATATAACACGTTTTGAATCCATTCTTAGCTACAACGTAGCTCATTTTCATCTGCTCTGGGATTATGGATCGGGAGGCATACCAGCGCCAGGGCGCCATGCCCACACACAACCTGTCTCCATTACCTCGTCAATGGCAGATTCTTCAATCAGTCGGGGAGCATCGGAAGATAACAAGCCATGAGTTGCCATCACGAAGATCTTATATGCACCTCTTTCTTTCAGCGTCTCTGCTGCAGCAAGAAAGCTGTCAACATCATCGATAATGTCATCCTGTCAAATCACAGATTGAGCAAAAGATTCATGAACACTTTTTTCTTTTAATTTTTTATTAAGGTATTATTGATATACACTCTTATGAAGGTTTAACATGATAAAACAATGTGGTGACTACTTTTACTCATATTATCAAGTCCACACCCATACCCCAATGCAGTCACTGTCCATTAGTGTAGTAAGATGCCACAGATTCACTGTTTGCCTTCTCTGTGCTACACTGTTTTCCCCATGAACCACCACACCATGTGTACTAAACATAATACCCCTAAATCCCCTTCTCCCACCCTCCCCACCTGCTGTCCAACACCCCTCCCCTTTGGTAACCACTAGTCCCTTCTTGGAGTCTTTTGAGTCTGTTGCTTTTCTTCCTTCCTTTGCTGCGTTGTTATACTCCACAAATGAGGGAAATCATGTGGTACTTGTCTTTCTCCACCTGGCTTATTTCACTGAGCATAATATCCTCTGGCTCCATCCATGTTGTTGCAAATGGTAGGATTTGTTTCTTTCTTATGGCTGAATAGTATTCCATTGTGTATATTTACCACTTCTTCGTTATCCATTCATCAACTGATGGACACTTAGGTTGCCTCCATATCTTGGCTATTGTAAATAGTGCTGCAATAAACATAGGGGTGAATATGTCTTTTTGAATCTGAGAAGTTGTATTCTTTGGGTTAATTCCAAGGAATGGGATTCCAAGGTCAAATAGTATTTCTATTTTTAGTTTTTTCAGGAACCTCCATACTGCTTTCCACAATGGTTGAACTAATTTACATTCCCGCCAGCAGTGTAGGAGGTGTAGGAGGGTTCCCCTTTCTCCGCATCCTCGCCTCCATTTGTTGTTCTTGGTCTTTTGGATGCTGGCCACCCTTACTGGTGTGAGATGATATCTCATTGTGGTTTTAATTTGCATTTCCTTGACGATTAGTGATATGGAGCATCTTTTCATGTGTCTGTTGGCCATCTGAATTTCGTCTTTGGAGAATTGTCTCTTCATATCCGCTGCCCATTTTTTAATTGGGTTATTTACTTTTTTGGTGTTGAGGTGTGTGAGTTCTTTATATATTTTGGATGTTAACCCCTTGTCAGATAAGTAATTTACAAATATTCTCCCATACTGTAGGATGCCTTTTTGTTCTGTTGATGGTGACCTTTGCCATACAGAAGCTTTTTAGTTTGATGTAGTCCCATGAGTTCATTTTTGCTTTTGTTTCCCTTGCTCAAGGAGATGTGTTCAGGGAGAAGTTGCTCGTGCGTATATTCAGGAGATTTTTGCCTCTGTTATCTTCTAAGAGTTTTATGTTTTCATGACTTACATGCTGGTCTTTGATCCATTTTGAGTTTACTTTTGTGTATGGGGTTAAACAATAATCCAGTTTCATTCTCTTCCATGTCCTTGTTTTTGCCAACACCCACTATTGAAGAGGCTGTCGTTTCCCCATTGTTTGTCCATGGCTCCTTTATCGTATATTAATTGACCATATATGGTTGGGTATCAGGGCTCTCTAGTCTGTTCCACTGGTCTATGGGTCTGTTCTTGTGCCAGAACCAAATTGTCTTGATTACTGTGGCTTTGCAGTAGAGCTTGAAGTTGGGGAGTATAATCCCCCCAGCTTATTCTTCCTTCTCAGGATTGCTTTGGCTATTCGGGGTCTTTTGTGGTTCCATATGAATTTTAGAACAATTTTCTCTAGTTCATTGAAGAATGCTGTTGGTATTTTGATAGGAATTGCATTAAAACAGTAGATTGCTTTAGGGAGGATGGCCATTTTGACAATATTAATTCTTCCTGTACATGAGCATGGGATGTGTTTCCATTTATTCATATCTTCTTTAATTTCTCTCATGAGTGTCTTGTAGTTTTCAGAGTATAGGTCTTTCACTTCCTTCGTTAGGTTTATTCCTAGGTATTTTATTCTTTTTGATGCGATTGTGAAAGAATTGTTTTCCTGATTTCTCTTTCTGCTAGTTCATTGTTAGTATATAGGAATGCCACAGGTTTCTGCATATTAATTTTGTATCTTGCTACTTTGCTGAATTCAGATATTAGATTTAGTAGTTTTGGAGTGGATTCCTTAGGGTTTTTTATGTACAATATCATGTCATCTGCAAACAGGGACAGTTTAACTTCTTCTTTGCCAATCTGGATGCCTTTTATTTCTTTGTGTTGTCTGAGTGCTGTGGCTAAGACCTCCAGTACTATGTTGAATAAGAGTGGAGAGAGTGGGCATCCTTGTCTTCTTCCTGATCTTAAAGGAAAAGCTTTCAGTTTCTCGTTAAGTATAATGTTGGCTGTGGGTTTGTCATATATGGCCTTTATTATGTTGAGGTACTTGCCCTCTATACCCATTTTGTTGAGAGTTTTTATCATGAATGGGTGTTGAATTTTATGAAATGCTTTTTCAGCATCTATGGAGATGATCATGTGGTTTTTGTCCTTTTTGTTGATAAGGTGTATGATGTTGATGGATTTTCGACTGTTGTACCATCCTTGCATCCCTGGAATAAATCCTACTTAATCATGATGAATGATCTTTTTGATGTATTTTTGAATTCAGTTGCTAATATTTTGTTGAGTATTTTTGCATCTACGTTCATCAGGGATATTGGTCTGTAATTTTATTTTTTAGTGGTCTCTTTGCCTGGTTTTGGTATTAGAGTGATGACCTCACAGAATGAGTTTGAAGTATTCCCTCTTCTTCTATTCTTTGGAAAACTTTAAGGAGGATGGGTATTAGGTCTTCACTAAATGGCTGATAAAATTCAGTTATAAGGCAATCTGGTCCAGGTGTTTGTTATTAGGTAGATTTTTTATTACCAATTCAATTTCGTTGCTGGTAATTGGTCTGTTCAGATTTTCTGTTTCTTTCTGGGTCAGCTTTGGAAGGTTGTATTTTTCGAGAAAGCTGTCCATTTCTTCTAGGTTATCCAGTTTGTTAGCATGTAATTTTTCATAGTATTCTCTCATAATTCTTTGAATTTCTGTGGTGTCTGTAGTGATTTTTCCTTTCTCATTTCTGATTCTGTTTATGTGTGTAGAGTCTCTTTCTTTCTTGATAAGTCTGGCTAGGAGTTTATCTACTTTCCATTGTAAGTTTCATTTCTGATACTGTGTTCCTAATGATTGGATCTCCGACTGGAATTCATCCCTGAGTTCTTAAATATTTTTCTGCACCTCTATGAGCATGTTAATGATTTTTATTTTGAAATCCCTTTCAGGCAGATTCATGAGGTCGATTTCATTTGAATTTTTCTCACGGGTTGTACTCATAATTTTACTTTGAACCAGGTTCCTTTGGTATTTCATATTTGAATATGGTGTCCTCTAGTGCCCTGAAACTCTATTCTCTGGAGCTGCTCATCCCCTGAAGCAATGTCAGGAGTCGCAGGGGAGCGGTATTGGTGCCTGGGGGGAGGAAAGGGCTGTTTTCTGCTTCCCAGCTGCTATGCCTGTATCTACTGCCAGAACCAGTGGGCAGAGCACACACGTTTAAGCCTCTGTGCCTTGTGTTTGTAGTTGCTGTAGACAGGGCTTCCCTCTGGCTTGCGTAACACCAGGTGGGGCTGGCTGGGAGAAAGGCTCAGTAGGCTGGGTATCACAGAGGGGTTCCTTGGATATGTGTAGCCAGGCAGGGACCTGGAGCGCCTGAAGATTATGAAAGTTCCCAACGTGCTGTGCAGAGTGCACCTGGACAATTTTGTCTACCTGCCCTTTCTCCTGAGCAGTGAGCTCTGTGCAGTCCTTGCCCCTTTCGCAGCCCTCTCGCTGTTGGGATGTCTCTCAGACTGCCTGCCTTTCTTTTGTCCCAGAGCAGCCGGATATGTATACCTGCTCTCCACAAGTGGCTGGAATCTCAGTCTCTCCATGTATTCTGCCTGTCTTAGCTTTCCAACCCTCTAATCATGAGAGTACCATGAAAACACCATGAAATGCAGGTTTGTCCTCCCATATCAGATCTTCAGAGTTAAGTATTCAACAGTCCCAGGCCTCCACCCCCCCCCCCCACTCTGTTTCTCTTCCTCCCACTGGTGAGCTGGGGTGGAGGAAGGGCTTGGGTCCCACCGGGCCACACCTTTGTTACGTTACCCTGTTCCGTGAGATTTATTCTTTTCTCCAGGTGTATCTGCATACAGTCCTAATAGGCTTTAAATAACTTTGGTAGCCTGGGTGTAAAGGAAACGGACATCCTATTGGTGCAGTCCTCTTTCCTGTTGCTCTTCCGTGATTAGTTGTATTAATTATATTTTCGTATTATATGCGGTTTTAGGAGGAATCCTCTGTCTCACATCTCTCCCCGCCATCTTTAATCCTATCTGGTTCATGAACACTTTTGCAAAGGTGTCTTTAGACTACCAGGGAGAAGAAAGGGTTTAATTTTACTCTGACGAATGTGCTGTTACACTTAACCTGTCTGGACAGCAGGGTCACCCGGCCCCGGCCCCCCAGCCATCTGCAGCTGGCCTCCTTGGCCCAGCTCCTGTCCCTTACGGGCTGTGTCCCCACACTTGAGGCCCGGCAGCCCTGTCTCATGTCCCTTCAGTGCAGGCTAGCAGGTCTGGATGATGCACAGCAAAGCCGTCAGGAGAGGATTTCAGCTGCATCGTTCTTGCCCCTTTTCTTGCTACTTTTCCTTATTTCCCAGAATTTCTCCATGGGACATATGGTAAATATGCTTCTTACATGTGTTTTTATAATGGGAAAAACAATAATTACTAATTTTAACAAAATACCCAGTCCAATGATTTCTGATCTATGGACCACAGATTCCCAGTGTGACTTAACAATGTGTTAACCACACCCAGTGTGAGAAAATACGTAGGTCTCTGCCCCTCGCTCCCAGCACAGGGCTCCTAAAACCCTCGTGAACGCCGAAGAGACAAGAGCACGAGGAGCAGCCTTTGTCCTAATGAGACAGCTCTGGCTGGGCGCCAGGGTGGCTCCTGGATGGGACCTGGTCACCAGAAAGACCAGCCTTGATTAGAAGCTTGGAATTTTCGGCCCCACCCCCTTTTCTCTAGCAAGGGGAGACAGGCTGGAAATGGGGTTAATGACCGATAATGCCCATGTGAGGAGCCTCCATAAAAACCCTGAAAGTACAGGGTTCGAGGGTTTCCATGTCAGCAAGCACACCTGTGTACCAGGAGGGAAGTGCGCCCCTGCTTCATGGGGATGAGAGAGCCTGTGCTCAGAGCCCTCCCAGACCTCGCCCTGTGCACCTCCCTCACTGGGCTCTTCATGTATGTCCTTTAGTAGGCTGGTAACATGAGCGTTTCTCTGAGCTTGGTGAGCCGCTCTAGCAAATTAATTGAACCTGAGGAGGGGGTCATGGGAACCTTCCATGTGTATCCAAGCTGGACAGAAGCCATGTGAAGTGGGGTGGGAGCAGTCTTGCGGGACTGAGCCCTTAACCTGTGGGAACTGATGCTGTCTTTGGGTAAACAGTGTCAGAGCTGAGTTAGACTGGAGGACAAATGTGGCAAAACCTCTGCGCATCTGGTGGCCAGAAGTGTTTGTGCGGGTAGTAAAGGAAATACACAGGAGAGCTTTTCTTTCTCTTGTCTGTTTCATTTACACCCAGGCTACCAAAGTTATTTTAAGCCTATTAGGCTATCAAGCATTGTCTAGACCTGAATAAATATGCATGTATTAAATTTATATACATATATTATTCTTTTCAAATGTGCACTGATATTACTATGATCAAAGGAAAAAATATATTACTTTAAAAGTGCTACTAATAAAATACTACAGACACTCTGAAAAACAGTTTGATCGGTTCTTATAAAACTATAAGTTATAAACATGTATAAAATTCACAAACCTACAATTACCATGCAACCCAACAATTGTACTTTTGCTCGTTTATCCCAGAAAAATTAAAACTCTGTTCACACAAAAACCATACACGAATGTGCAGAGCCATTTCATTTCTAATAGCAGAAAACAGGGAATAACTCAAATGAACTTAAGCAGGTGAGTGGTTGAAGTACCCGCACACGGAGCACCGCTCGGCAGGATGACCGGACTATTCACTCATATACACAACCACCTGTGTGGACCTCCAGGAGATCATAAGGGGAAAAAATCATGTTAAAAAGGTTACACACTGTATATCCCATTCATATGACGTTCTTGAAATAATAATTACAGAGAGGACAGACTGGTGACTGCCACACTTAAGGACCAGGTAGATGCAGCTATAAAGGGGCAGCCTGAGGGAGCTTTGTGGTGGTGGGACAGTTCTGTATCCAGACGGTAGTGGTGGTCACACAAAGTTAGATGCACGGTAAGATTACACACAGCTATCCACACCCGCATAACATGTGCTGTCAGAAGTGACTCTGTGGCTCGTGGCGATGTGGATTTCCAGACCGTCACAGTACTACAGGTGAGCAAAGAGGAAGACACTGGGTGAGAGTCTGCAAGACCTTCTTGTACTTCTGTTTTGGCTACTTCCTTTGAGTCTATAATTACTTCAAAATATAGAGGTGTATGTTTTTTTAAATGCAGTATAAAGTCAAAAAGGGAAAGGTGCAATAGGAATGGTGAAAAAAGTGCTACTGAATTCATAACATCTTATAACTACAGATTTTGCTAGTTAAGGAAAAAATTAATGGACAGCTACTACCCTGTATGGTGACGTCAGAGACTAACTTGAAAACATAAACAAAAGCTCTGGGGAGAAGGTGGGCCCCCCACCCCATGGAGGCTTGGTAAAATGTGCAACCACTTTGGGAACGACCTGGCAGCAACTAGTGAAGCTGATGACATGTGTCCCTCCACTCCTAGGCACAACCCCACTCCCGAGCACCTAGAGACTCTTGCATGTATGCCCTGGAAATCAGGGGCAACAATGTTCAAAGCAGTATTATTTGGAAATAGAAAATTTGTTATGCTCAATGCTCAGAGAACAAATAAACTGTGTAACAGTTATACCATGAATACCAGAGAGCAGCAAGAAATAATAATGGACAGCTACATGTTACCACATGGAGAAATCTCAAAGTAAAAGTCACAAAGTACACAAAGATTGCATTATATAAACATCAAAAACATGCAAAACAGAACAATATGGTATTTAGGGACACATCACTCACAGTAGATTGTAAATATAAGTAAGGGCATGAATGATGACTTTCAGGCTAATGACCAGAAGTGGGGGGACAGAGGCTGGGGAAAAGCCCAGAGGGGTCTTCAAGGGTATTCTGCTCTGAGTAGCAGTTACCCGCATGTTCATTTTATTCTTCAAACGTGCTCCTTTTGTGCACTAGTTTTGTGAAGCATGAGAAGATATGTGTTTTAAAGTTATAATCAGTTTTGTACTCTGATCACAACACAATATTCCATGTTATGACAAACAGCTGCATGATATTTAGTTAACTAAGTAGTTAGTAATTTCTTGATAAACTAATGAAAACAATTTTCGATTTTTGGACCAAAGTAAACATTTAGCACAAGACAGCAATTTCAATGACACTCACCTGGCCATACCACAATTACCACACAATTAATAAACAAGTCAACAGATTACAATGATAAATACAAAATTAATAATAACGAGAGGTCTACATACCACAATGATGGCGATCCTTCCTCCTACATCACCAACAACTGTGATTGGGGGCTTTTCTTTAGGAATCAGCACTGGTCAGAATAAAACACATGCAAAAGTTTCTATATTAAAAAGTACGCCAAAGCCTTTAAAAACTTAATGTCTCATGATAAAAAGATCCAAGAAACTAGAAGGAAACTTCCTCAACCTGAGAAAGGGCAACTTTGAAAAACCTACAGCTAACATCTCATTTCATGGTGAAAGACTTGAAGTCTTTCCCGTAAGGTCAGGAAGAAGACAAGGATGCCCACTCTCACCACTGCCATGCAATACTGGAGGTGCTAGCCAGGGCACTTAAGCAAGAAAAAGAAATAAAAGGCATCCAGATTGGATAGGAAGAAGTAAGACTATCTCTATTAGTGAATGACATGATCCTACATATAGGAAATACCAAAAAAACCCACAAAACAACTACTAAAGCTAATACATAAATGCACCAAAGTTTCAAGATACAGATCAACACACAAAAATCAGCTGGTGTTTCTACACACCAGCAATGAACAATCTGAAAAAGAAATTAGGAAAACAACTCCATTTAAAAAAGCATCAAAAATAATAAAATAAATACCTAGGAATAAATTTAACCCAGGAGGTAAAAAACGTGTACACTGAAAACTACAAAACACTGCTAAAAGAAGTTAAAGAAAACATAAATAAAGGTAAAGGCATCCCATATTAATGGATCAGAAGATTTAATATTGTGAAGATGGCAACTGTCCCTGCAAAGTAATAGATTCAATGCAATCCGTACTAGATTCCCAACTGCTTTTTTGGTAGAAATGAACTGATCCTAAAATTCATACTGAAATGCAAGGGACCCCAAATAGCCAAGACAATTTTTTAAAAAGGAAGAATAAAGGTGGAGGATCATGCTTCCTTATTTCTAAACTTATTACAATGCTATATTAATCGAAACAATATGGTACTAGCATAAAGGTAGAAACACAGATCAATGGAATAGAATTGAGAATCAGAAATAAACCCAAACATCTATGGTCACCTGATGTTTCCCCCAGCTTTACTGAGATATAACTGACATATAACATTGTGTAAGTTTAAGGTGTACAATGTCATGATCTGATACACATATATATTGCAAAATGATATATATAATAATATTAGTTAACACATCCATCACCTAACATGATTACAATTTATTTTCTTGTAGTGAGAACACTTAAGACCTACTCTCTCAGCAACTTCCTATAGTATAAAATATAGTGTTGTTAATTATAGTACCCATGATTGGTTCATTTTATAACCAGAAGTTTGTACTCTTTGACGAAGATCTCCCCATTTCCGGTACTTCCCAGCAACTACCATTCTACTGTTTCCAGGAGTTTGGCTTTTTCTTTAGATTCTACATTTAAGTGAGATCAGACAGTATCTGTCTTTGTCTGACTTATTTCACTTAGCATAATACCCTCTATATTCATCCAGGTTGTCACAAATGGCAGGATTTCCTTCTTTTTATGGCTGAATAATACTCCATTGTATACATATACATTTTCCTTATCCATTCATCTGTTGATGGACACTTAGAATTGACTTTTAACAAGGGTGTCAAGACCATTCAATGGAGAAAGAATAATCTTTTCAATAAATGTTGCTGGGCTAACTGAATATCTACATGCAAAAGAATGAAACTGGACTCCTACCTCATACAGAATATAAAAATTAACAAAAAATGGATCAAACACCTAAAAATAATAGCAAAGGTGATAAAAATCTAAGTAGAAAACATCACAGAATAAATCTTCATGACCTTGGATTTGGCAAAGGATTCCTAGATATAACATCAAAAGATGAGCAACGATTTTTTAAAAACATGTATACTGGACTTCATCAAAATTAAAACCTTTTGTTCATCAAAGGACACTACCAAGAAAGTAAAAAGACAACCTACAGAATGGGAGAATATATTTGCATATCAGATATCTGATGAGAATCTAGTGTGCATAAAATATAAAGAACTCTTACAATTCAAGAATAAAAAGAATCCAATTTTTAAAAAGGCAAAGGACTTGAATAGACACTTCTCCAAAAAGTCATAAATATGGACTACAAGCACATGAAAAGATGTTCAATGTCATTAGCCATCAGGGACACGCAAATCGACACTACCATGAAGTAACATGTCATACCCAATAAGATGAGTAAAATTTTAAAAATCAGAAAATAAGTGTTGGTAAGGATGTGGAGAAATTGGAACCTTGGTAGGTTCCACCTGGTAGGAATGTAAAATGATGCCGCTGCTGTGAAAAAGTGTGGTGGTTCACCAGAAAGTTAAACATAAAATTGCCATATGGACCAGAAATTCTAATCCTAGGCATAAATACTGGAGAAGTGAAATATATCCACAAAAACTTGTTCATGAATGTGGAATATTATTCAGCCATTAAAAAGGATGAAGTAGTGGTACATGTAACAACTTGAATGAACATCAAAGACATTAAGCTAAGTGAAAGAAATAAGACACAAGAAGTGACATATCATATGATTCCATTTATATGAAATGTCCAGAATAGGCAAAATCATAGGGTCAGAAAACAGAGTAGTAGCAATCAAGGGATGAGGGAAGGGGCACAGGGAGTGATCAATGGGCAGGCGTGTGCTTCTGTGGTGTAGAGAAGTTTGAAACTAGAAAGAAATGGCAGTTGCACCCCACTGTGAATGCACTAAATGCCAGTGAATTATACACTTTAAAATGGTTATCCTGTTATGGGACTTTCACTTCAATTAAAAAAAAAAGGTCAGTAACACTAAAGAAACAAAATAGAAAGACTGCTCTCTATCAGGGCTTTTCAACCTCAGCACCACCCACATTTTGGGCCAGAGAACTGTGTGCTGAGGGAGCTGTTCTGTGTCATGGGGTGCTGGGCAGCATCCTTGGCCTCTATTCACTGGGTGCCAGTAGCAAACCCTCAACTGTGACGACCAAACATGTCTCTGGACATTTCCAAATGTCCCTGGGGGACGTGCCGGTCCCACCCCACCCCCACTGAGAACCACCTTTCTAGATCAAGAGACCAAAGACATATGACAATTTAACGTAACATGTGAACCTGGGTTGGTATGTAACATAAATGGAAAACCAAACAAAGCAAGATACATCTCCAAACTGAAGTCATTTTTTACATTGTCAACATTCCTTTTCCCAAGTACATGACCCCAGTACCAGGGAAAGAGTGTACAGAAACCATTTAGGAAACCAGTTCAATAAAGAGCCATATAAACACTTGTTTGACTCATTATTCTTTCAGAAGCTTATAATGAAATAAGCCAAAGTAGGGGAAAACTTTTTACCCTACAAACATACATCTGTTGCAACATCATGCTGACAAAGAACAGGAGAAAACAGGCATACCCAGTCAGACCCTAGCTGGGCGGTCTAAGCCACATCTATCAATGGGATATTAGGCAGCCACTAAAACTGCTGCTTACGAAAGTTTTTAATGACTTGGGTAAGGATTTGTTATGAAGCTGGGAGAAGACAGCAATGTGCATAATTATGTAATCAGTATGGACCAAGGCTCTATGAAAACAAGAAAGGAAAAATTAAGAGGCCCCCAAAATGTAAAAGTGGTGCATCTCTGGATTAAGCATCGATTTTCTTCTAACTTTTATGCATTATAATGTTTTGAGTAATTGTATAATGTGAATGTGTGCATATCCTGAATTTTTCTTTTTTTTTCTTGATGGCATTTTTTATCTATTAAGAAACCAGAGGATACAAAATACTTTTTTTAATCTAGTGCTAAACTTCAGAATATTTTGATATAATCAAAATCTCAATATAACTATTTGAAATGCTACAGGAATAATACTTTCTTTTCCATTCCTGTATCAATTGCTATTAACCTAAATAAGCATTATACCTAGGGTGATAAGCCATCAGTTGTGCATAAAAAGTTCAAAATTTCAGATCTGTGAAATTAAAATTCTGGCATATTCCCATTAAAGTCCTCCAGTGATCACTACTTGAGTCAAAATGTAAACATAGAGACAGTATAATTAAAATCGTGAATGACACAAGCTGAAACCCAAAGGGCAAATAAGTAGAAAGGAATTGGTAGAGAGAACTTAATGACCATACTCCATCCCTTCATTTTCAGATGGGCAATGCAGGTGCATTTCCACATTCCAGAAATGACAGCTAAGGCCACTCTCAAAGCTAAGGCCCAAAAATTACAAAGGAGCTGATTCATCTCAAGATTGCTGACATGTCCCTGAATGTAGCCTGGGTGCTGGCACAACCTCTGAATAGGAACGTGCTCTCCTCCACTCTGGAAAATGGCTCATCCCCACCAACTGGCCAAGATTTGTGCAGGGCTTCCTGACACAAGAGCCTTGCTGAGCAGGCCAGGGAGGGCCGGCCACAGGCCTGAGAGCCCAGCAGCCTGGCAGAACAAGCACACTCATGAACACAGGGCCCTGCAGTCCTGGGTGGAGAGCCTGAACCCTGGCTCCATCCCCAGCTCTCCCTCCTCTCAGCCCCCATCACAAGTGGAGGAGAGCCAAGAATGCAAGGGAAGAGCAGAGGCTTTCAAACTGGACAGGCCCATTGCCATTGCCCCAAAGCAGTGATGTACACGAGTCACAAATGTAAGCCACATATCTAATTTTAAGCTTTCTAGTAGCCACATTACAAAAGCACAAAAGAAACAGGTGAAATTGATTTTAATAAAATATTTTATTTAATCTGATATATTAAAAAAATCATTTTAACAAACAATCAATAAAAACTTGGCTAATGAGCTCTTTCACATTGTGGTTTTCACACCAAGAGTGCACATCCTTCACATGCCCAGCATGCCTTGTCTCCCATGCGTCTCATTCCAAAGGGCAGGAGCCACACACTGCAGGTGGACGCAGGTTGGACAGCCCAGCCCAGCCCAGCCTGAGAGATCAAACACCTCCCACTGTGCACTTGCTCAACTTCATCAGCTTCCCAAATCTGACTTCCCTATTTCCTGCCTCTCTTCCATTCAAACTATCCCAACACTGGGATGCAGGCCGGGACTTCTGAAGACACCTACCCCTCACTAGCCATCCCAGCTCCAGAGCCTCTGCAGCCTTTTATAACCCAAGTGTTTTAATTGGCATTCCAAATCCTCCCCAGTCTGCCCCAGCAGAACATGGTTACCTTATTTCCATCTCTTCCTACAAGGACTTTCCTGTAGTTCAGGGTAGTGTCCTTCCTGGCCACACCATGGCCAAACACAAACCACAGCCCTTGCCTCCAGAACCTGCCCTCTTGCCCTCCGGGATGTTCTGGCACCCCAGTCTGATCCCAGCCTAAGCACCTCTGCCTCCACCTCAGCCAACCGAGATGCACGCAGTCCAGCCGTGATCTCAGCTCCTTCATGGCTATAAGCACAGGACCTCCTGGTCTCAGGTTTTCTCTGTAATGAGCAAACTCCCAAACAAAGCAAGAACATGAAGGGGTCCAGAATACACCATGGTGGCATAAAAATTATTTGGAGCTAAAGGCGTTTGAGTTCGTGAAATCCTGTATTGGCCCAAAAGCAGACCCACCCAAAAGACCTCAAAAGAATTCCAACATCATAAATCCCTTCCTGGGAACAACCAGGGGGACTTGACCCACCATGGAGACTAGCAGTCACGCCACACCTAAACAGACATTGTCACAAGACTCTCACATCTCACACCTGCTATAAGGGCCACTGATCTTTCCCAAGTCACTGGCTTTCCTTCAAGTGCCCTGCTCTCCATCTCCATCCCCTATTAGGATGGTACATGAGCCCCAAATTCTAACCTCCAAAGTCTGCATTTTATCTTACTAATCTGTCTTTTGTCAGTTTTATTTCAGGCCTCTAAGCACTAAACCTGCAATGGGTAGAGGAAAAATTTTGCCTCCCCAACAGACTCTAACAAAGGCAGTAATTTTTTTTTACTTTTTAATATACAGTTACATGACCAACACTGTGGTTACTAGATTCCCCACATTATCAAGTCCCCACCACATAAATTTTTTTTTCTTATTGAAAAGCTGTTACTAAAGAGAGATTCAAGATGGAGACATGAGAGGTGCGACAGAAACCTCCTTCCAA
Organism: Smutsia gigantea; assembly: GCA_032199065.1. Lineage (NCBI taxonomy): Eukaryota > Metazoa > Chordata > Mammalia > Pholidota > Manidae > Smutsia > Smutsia gigantea. Next base: position 465,303 of record JAVSCE010004909.1, on the reverse strand, counting down.
AACCACATATAATAAGAAAATATAGTTAATACAACTAATCCTAAAATAACAACAAGAAAGAAGGCTGCACCAGAATGCATACACCTGGAGAACAGAGCAGAACTCACAAAACAGGGTAACTACCAAAGCCTTGATCTGGCGGGACCCAAGCCCTTCCCCTACCCCAGCTCACCAGCAGGAGGAAGAGAAATGGAGCGGGGAGGGAGTGGAGGCCTGGTACTGCTGAACACCCACCCCTGGAGATCTGCTTTGGGAGCACAAACCTACATGGCATGGTGCTTTGGAAATTAGTGGAATTGGAAAGCCAAGACAGGTAGAATACCTGGAGACACTGAGATTCCAGCCATTTGTGGAGGACAGGGATCCATATCCAGGACAAAGGAAAGGCAGGTGGTCTGATAGGCTTCCTACCAGGGAGAGGACTGCTGAGGGGGCAGAAATTGCACAGAGCTTGCACTGGAAAAAGGATAGGTGGACAAGGTTGTCTGGGCGCGCTCTGCCCAGCAGGTTGGGAACTTTCAGGAGCTTCAGGCGCTCCATCCCCCTGGCTGGCTAGTTAGCTCCTAGGCCACCCACAGTGATACGCAGCCTGCTGCGCCTTCCTCCTGGCCTGCTGGCATCAGTTCACAAACTGGCAGTCCCTGTCCTGGCGTCAGGCCAACCAGAGGGAGGCCCCGCCTACGGCAGTAACAGACACAAAGCACAGAGGCTTAAACCTGTGTGCTCGGCCCACTAGTTCTGACAGTGGAGACAGGAACTTCAGCCGGGAAGCAGGAAACAGCTCGTTCCTTCCCCCAGGCATGAGCACTGCTCCCGAGACCCCTGGCACCACTCCACGGGCTGAGGACCTCGAGAGACTAGAGCTTCTGGATACTAGAAGATGCCACATACAAATATGAAACGTCAAAGGAACCTGGTTCAGACCAAAATCGCATAAACACCAGAAAAAGGCACAAATGATACTGAACTCACCAATCTTCCTGAAAGAGAGTTCAAAATAAAAATCATAAACATGTTCACGGAGGTACAAAAAAATATTTAAAAACTCAGGGACAAATTTAGGATGGAGATTCAATCATTAAGAAACTCTACACCTGAAGTGAAACATAAAATGGAGGGATTTAAAAGCAGATATATGTAGTAGAAGAGATCGTAATGGACTAGAAATTGGAGAAGAGGAAAACAAAGAAGCTGAGGCACAGAGAGAAAAAAGGATCTCTAAGAATGAAAGAATATTAGGAGAACTATGTGACCAATCCAAACACAACAATATTCACATTATAAGGGTACAGAAGAAGAAGAGAGAGAAAAAGGGATAAAAAGTGTCATTGAGGAGGTAATTGCTGAAAACTTCCCCAATCTGGGGAAGGAGATAGTCTCTCATGTCATGGAGGTGCACAGATCTCCCAACACAAGGGACCCAAGGAAGACAACACCAAGACATATAGTAATTAAAATGGCAAAGATCAAGGATCAGGACAGACTATTAAAAGCAGCCAGAGAGAGAAATAAGATCACATACAAAGGAAAGCCCATGAGGCTATCATCAGACTTCTCAACAGAAACCTTACAGGCCAGAAGGGAGTGGCATGATGTATTTAATGCATTGAAGCACAAGGGCCTTGAACCAAGAATACTCTATCTGGTAAAATTATCATTTAAATTTGAAGGAGGGAATAAACAATTTCCAGATAAGCAAAAGCTGAGAGAATTTACCTCCCACAAACCATCTCTACAGTGTATTTTGGAGGGACTGCTCCAGAGGGAAGCACTCCTAAGGCTAAAAAGATGTCACCAGAGAAAATAAAATCATAGCAAAGAAAGCAGACCATCCAAATACAAAAGGCACAAAATAAAATCAACTATCTACAAAAACAGTCAAAGGAAACGTAAAGAAGTACAGAATAAAACACCTAACATATAGATTGGAGAAGGAAGAATAAGAAGGGAGAGAAATAAAGAATCATCAGACTGTGTTTATAATAGCTTAACAAGAGAGTTAAGTTAGACAGTTAGATAGTAAAGAAGCTACCTTTGAAACTTTGGTAACCACAAATCTAAAGCCTGCAATGGCAATGAGTACATATCTATTGATAATTACCCTAAATGTAAATGGACTGAATGCACCAATCAAAAGACACAGAGTAACAGAATTGATAAAAAAGCAATACTCATCTATATGCTGCTTACAAGAGACTCACCTCAAACCCAAAAATATACACAGACTAAAAGTGAAGGTATGGAAAAAGATATTTCATGCAAACAAGGAGTAAAAAGCAGGTGTTACAGTACTTGTATCAGACAAAATAGACTTCAAAACAAAGAAAGTCACAAGAGACAAAGAAGGATATTATATAATGATAAAGGGGTCAGTCCAACAAGAAGATATAACCATTATAAATATCTATGCGCCCAACACAGGAGCACCTACATATGTGAAACAAATACTAACAGAATTAAAAGGAGAAATACGATGCAATGCGTTCATTCTAGGAGACTTCAACACACCACTCACTCCAAAGGACAGATCAACCAGACAGAGAATAAGTAAAGACACAGAGGCACTGAACAACACACTAGAACAGATGGACCTAACAGACATCTACAGAACTCTACACCCAAAAGCAGCAGGATACACATTCTTCTCAAGTGCACATGGAACATTTTCCAGAATAGACCACATACTAGGCCACAAAAAGTACTTCAGTAAATTCAAAAATATTGAAATTCTACCAACCAACTTCTCAGATCACAAAGGTATAAAACTAGAAATAAATTGTACAAAGAAAACAAAAAGGCTCACAACACATGGAGGCTTAACAACATGCTCCTAAATAATCAATGGATCAACGATCAAATTAAAACAGAGATCAAACAATATATGGAGACAAATGACAACAACAGCACAAAGCCCCAACTTCTGTGGGACGTAGCAAAGGCAGTTCTAAGAGGAAAATATATTGCAATCCAGGCCTATCTAAAGAAGGAAGAACAATCCCAAATGAATAGTCTAAAGTCACAACTATTGAACCTGGAAAAAGAAGAACAAATGAGGCCCAAAGTCACCAGAAGGAGGGACATAATAAAGATCAGAGAGGAAATAAATAAAATTGAGAAGAATAAAACAATAGAAAAAAATCAGTGAAACCAACAGCTGGTTCTTTGAAAAAATAAACAAAACAGATAAACCCCTAGCCAGACTCATTAAGAGAAAAAGAAAATCTACATACATAAACAGAATCAGAAATGAGAAAGGAAAAATCATGAAGGACCCCACAGAAATACAAAAAATTGTTAGAGAATACTATGAAAATCTATATGCTAACAAGCTGGAAAACCTAGAAGAAAAGGACAACTTCTTAGAAAAATACAACCATCCAAGACTGACCAAGGAAGAAACAGAAAATCTAAACAGACCGATCACCAGCAATGAAATTTAATCAGTAATCAGAAAACTATCCAAGAACAAAACCCTGAGGCCAGATGGATTCACCACTGAATTTTATTGGACATATAGAGAAGACATAATACCCATTCTCCTTAAAGTTTTCCAAAAAGTAGAAGAGGAGGGAATACTTCCAAACTCATTCTATGAAGCCAGCATCACAGTAATACCAAAACCAGGCAAAGACCCCACACACACAAAAAAAGAAAACTACAGACCAATATCCCTGATGAACACAGATACAAAAATACTCAACAAAATATTAGCAAACCGAATTCAAAAATACATCAAGAGGATCATACACCATGATCAAGTGGGATTCATCTCAGGGATGCAAGGATGGTACAACATTTGAAATCCATCAACATCATCCACCACATCAACAAAAAGAAGAACAAAAACCACATGATCATCTCCATAGATGCCGAAAAAGCATTTGACAAAATTCAACATCCATTCATGATAAAAACTCTTAGCAAAATGGGTATAGAGGGCAAGTACCTCAACGTAATAAAGGCCATATATGACAAACCCACAGCCAACATCATACTTAACAGCGAGAAGCTGAAAGCTTTTCACCTACGATCGTGAACAAGACAGGGATGCCCACTCTCCCCACTGTTATTCAACATAGTACTGGAGGTCCTAGACACAGCAAACAGCAAAACAAAGAAATACAAGGCATCCAGACTGGTAAAGAAGAAGTTAAACTGTCACTATTTGCAGATGACATGATATTGTACATAAAAAACCCTAAAGAATCCACTCCAAAACTACTAGAATATCTGAATTCAGCAAAGTTGCAGGATACAAAATTAATACACAGAAATCTGTTGCTTTCCTATACACTAACGATGAACTAGCAGAAAGAGAAATCAGAAAAACAATTCCATTGACAATTGCATCAAAAAGAATAAAATACCTAGGAATAAACCTAACGAAGGAAGTGAAAGACCTGTACTCTGAAAACTACGAGACACTCCTAAGAGAAATTAAAGAGGACACTAACAAATGGAAATGCATCCCATGCTCTTGGCTAGGAAGAATAAATATTGTCAAAATGGCTATACTACCTAAAGCAATCTACAGATTCAATGCAATCCCTATCAAAATACCAACAGCATTCTTCAATGAACTGGAACAAACAGTTCTAAAATTCATATGGAACCACAAAAAACCCTGAATATCCAAGGCAATCCTGAGATGGAAGAATAAAGCAGGGGGAATTACGCTCCCTGACTTCAAGCTCTTCAACAAAGCCACAATAATCAAGACAATTTGGTACTGGCACAAGAACAGACCCACAGACCAGTGGAACAGAATAGAGAGTCCAGATATTAACCCAAACATATACGGTCAATTAATATACGATAAAGGAGCCATGGGTATACAATGGGGAAATAGCCTCTTCAACAGCTGGTGTTGGCAAAACTGGACAGCTACATGTAAGAGAATGAAACTGGATCATTGTCTTACCCCATACACAAAAGTAAATTCAAAATGGATCAAAGACCTGAATGTAAGTCATGAAACCATAAAACTCTTAGAAAAAACATAGGCAAAAATCTCTTGGACATAAACATGAGCAACCTCTTCATGAACATATCTCCCCAGGCAAGGGAACTTGTGGGACTATATCAAGCTGAAAAGCTTCTGTACAGCAAAGGACACCATCAGTAGAACAAAAAGACATCCTACAGTATGGGAGAATATATTCATAGATGACATATCCGATAAGGGGTTGTCATTTAAAATATATAAAGAGCTCATGCACTTCAACAAACAAAAAGTAAATAATCCAATTAAAAAATGGTCAGAGGATCTAAACAGGCACTTCTCCAAAGAAGAAATTCAGATGGCCAAAAGGCACATGAGAAGATGCTCCACATCGCTAATCATCAGAGAAATGGAAATTAAAACCACAATGAGATATCGCCTCACACCAGTAAGGATGGCTAACATCCAAAACACAAACAACAACAAATTTTGGCGAGAATGTGGAGAAAGGGGAACCTTCCTGCACTGCTGGTGGGAATGCAAATTAGTTCAACCATTGTGGAAAGCAGTATGGAGGTTCCTCAAAAAACTCAAAATAGAAATACCATTTGACCCAGGAATTAACACTCCTAGGAATTTACTCTAAGAATGCAGCAGCCCAGTTTGAAAAAGACATATGCACCCCTATGTTTATCGCAGCAGTATTTACAATAGCCAAGAAATGAAAGCAACCTAAGTGTCCATCAGTAGATGAATGGATAAAGAAGATGTGGTACATATAAACAATGGAATATTATTCAGCCATAAGAAAAAAACAAATCCTACAATTTGCAACAACACGGATGGAGCTAGAGGGTATTATGCTCAGTGAAATAAGCCAGGCGGAAAAAGACAAGTATCATATGATTTCACTCATCTGTGGAGTATAAGAACAAAGAAAAAAACTGAAGGAACAAAACAGCAGCAGACTCACAGAACCCAAGAATGGACTAACAGTTACCAAAGGGAAAGGGACTGGGAAGGATGGGTAGGAATGGAGGGACAAGGGGCAAAAAGGGGCATTACGATTAGTACACATAATGTAGGGCAGGGCACGGGGAGGGCAGTACAACTCAGAGAAGACAAGTAGTGACTCTATAGCATCTCACTACGCTGATGGACAGTGACTGTAATGGGGTATTTGGGGGGGACTTGATGATGTAGGGAGTCTAGTAACCATAATGTTGCACATGTAATTGTAGATTAACGATACCAAAATAAAATAAAAATAAATTAAGAAAAAAATGAATGTATACATATTGGTCATATTGCCGTTATAATCATGCTAACATTTATGCTTCATACACAGCCAACTTGTTTTGGCCTTAGAAAAATACATGCTTTAATCAGGAATTCTAGCTGTTTCCTAGAGTACCAATAAACATTAGTGTAGTAATTGAGAATTGTAAACCCAAACTCATTTATCACAACTATGATTATATTTTTAAAAAACTTTTTCTTTTATTGAGAAACACATCAAAATTTTGTCACCTTATTAGAAGAGAATGATACTAATATGTATATGAAATTTTTTTTTCAAATCTCATCATAAATTGAGTTTTATTTATTATAAGTAGGAGGTAGGTGCAAATGACACTTTTAATTTGGAAGAGGGATGCTTAAATGTCAGTTTTAAGTGAAAAGTAGTGAATTATTCTACTTTATCAAAATTTTATCCTGAGGTTTCTGGACTATTACTTCTCAATAAACTTCTATAAAGAAATTTTTGAACATTTTTAAAATGTTGCTGCTGCTGTGTTACCAGTTAAAAGAAAGTTGCCAAGATGGACATCTAGGGGGAAATGACAGGTTTTTCCAAAAATAGCTGAAGTACTGTTTTGCTATTAAAAAAAAAATCTCAGAATGCTACCACTCTGCCATTAAATATTTGTATGCATGTATTTTTAAAAGTTTATGCTTGTCTTTTACAGAGTAAACTTTTTTGGTTTTCAAATAATTTATAACCAACTACTCTATTATTTAGTGTTCTTTTACAGTTCTAAGAATTATAAATTATTGAAAATCGTCAAAATATATAATTTATAACAGTAAGTGCTCAGAAGTTTAAAACAATCTTTTCATTTGACAGCAAGAATCAAAGTCCCTTCAGCGTGCCTTTGTCAACTAATATAATGACCAGAATAAAAACCTTGAAAGTACCTATTAATATTATGCTATGGATACAGGCAAAGTAGTACAGGACTGACAGTATATCGTCTTGATGGTAAATTCTTAAATACCGCTACAACAGCAGTATGGAGCAGAAAAACTAATTCATCTATATTCTTAGTCACCCTGAAGGTCCGCAGGCTGACTCAGCTTTGTTCCTGCCTCTCCGGCAGCCAGGCGGCCCGCTGCTCTTTGCTCGCTCCTTTCTTCAAGTAGGAATATTTCCTGTAAGTTCAGCTGGTTAAGCCTTGTTAAGTATTTTTTCTTCCTCGGAGCCCTTACTATAGTTTTGCGAGGAACGGTATTTATTTGATACATCGATTTAGCAAATCCATGTAAAAATATCAAAGATTCTCTATATGAAGTTCACAGCGCAGTTCCCCCACACCGCCTTCTTTAGCCCTTACAGCCGGGGAGTCACCTGGTAGCAGTGAGGGGGCCTTTGCAGTCGTGTGACTCTTGATCCGTTTTTGCCAATTTAAAAAACAGAAGAGATCATTCACATTTGAAAAAGAAAAAAATTAAGTCAACCTTAAAAATGAAGGAGGAAAACAACAAAGAGGGGCCAGAACACTTACTGGGGATTTCCAGGCTGGGGTGAATGGCCCCTACACTCCTGACCATGGGCGGGGAATGCCGTCCATCCACCAGGTCCGACTCAGCATCCTGGGCTTCTCCATGAATGACCGCAATTCCCAGTCGCAGGCGCTCGGCAAAAGACTGCGCCCTGGGGGAAAGCATCAGACACAGGTCAAAATCACGCAGCACCTGTTTTCTGTTAACGTCTATGGGGAGAAAAAGCAAGAGAACATAAACAAAATGTATTTTCCCAAGGGACTAATGAAAAAGGAAAAATAACCTTAGTCTTAGAATCTGGGACTTTAAGTGTGGAGTCCCAACATGATGAACAAGTCCTTCTGCAAGTGGCACCAATCGATGGGTGGCAGATGGCCCTGGTCTGCTCTCAGCCAGCTGAGTGAGCCTGCATGTTAGTCAACCTCCTTGAAGCCTCAGTTTCTTCACTTCCAATTGCTAATTCTACCTATCCACCTACTTAATAGAATGAGCTGTATGAAATAAAGTGTACTAAGTATTCACCAAAGTATTAAGCATCAATTCTGTTAACTTTTACTGCAGTATGATTGAGATATATAAACTGTAAATGCTTAGACTGTACAATTTCATAGGCTCTGATGTATGTGTGTATTCATATAACCATTAGCACTACCAGGACAATGAAAATATCCATCACGGCCAAATGTTTCCTTGTGCCCCTTTGTAATTTCTCCTTTCAACCCCAGGCAATCAGTGATCTGCTTTCTGTCACCATAGTTCTACCTTTTCTAGAATTTCCTAAGGGTATGAAATTTCATCAGAGTATGTAGTCACTTCGTCTTCATTCATCAGCATAGCATTTTGGAGATTCATCCATGGTACACCAACATCAATAGGTCATCCTTTTACACTGCTGAGTAACAGTTCACCTTATGAGCCCACCACAGATGGTCCATTTACTCACTGATGAACTTTTGACTTGTTTTTAGTTCTGAATTATTAGAGAGCCACTATGAAAATTCTTGTTCAAATATCTGTAGGGACTCATGCTCTCTTTTCTCTTAGGTAAATACCTAGAAGTAAAATGGCTAGATCACATGCTAGGCATATTTTTAACTCTTAAAAGAGCAACCACACGGTTTTCCAAAGTGGTTATATCATTTTACATTCCCATGAGGTGCATGAGAGTTCCAGTTCCTTCATGTTCGCACCAACACTTGGTATGGTCAGTCATTTCAAAATTATCCATTTTAATGGTAAATGGTGTTACTTCACTGTGGTTTCAATTTGGATTTCCCTTGTGCCAAATGATGAACGTTTTTTCATGTGCTTATTTGCCATCCATATATATTCTTTGGCAAAAGGGTCTGTTTATATTTTGCCAATTTTTAAATTAGGTTGTTAATTCTCTTATAAAGTTTTGAGAATTCTTTATATGTTCTGAATATAAGTCCTTTATCAGATACACATTTAAAAAATATTTTCTCCCAAACTGTGCCTTCTGTCATTCTCTTAATAATGTCTTCTGAAGAGTAGTTTTTAATTTTCATGAGGTCCAATTTAATAATTTTTTAAATTAATTGTGCTGGTAATGTCATATTTAAGAAATTGTTGCCTAAACCAAGGTCACAGAGATTTTCTCTTATGTTTTGCTCTAGAAGTTTTATAGCTTTAGGTTTTACATTTAGGTGTATGATTCGTTTTTAGTTGATTTTTGTACATAATGTGAGTATGGCTCAAAATTCAGTATCTTGCATGTGAACATCTAAGTACTCCACCACTTGTTGAAAAGACTATCCTTTCTCCATGGAACTACCTTTGCACCTTTGTTGAAAATCGGTATTCCAGATACAAGTGGGTCTATTTTTGGACTCTCTATTCTGTTCCACTGATCTATTTTTCTATCTTAATTCCAACACCACATAATCATGATTGTTTTAGTTTTAACAATAAGTCTTGTGTTCAGGTAGTACTAGATCTCCAACTTTGTCTTCTTCTTCAAAGTTGTTTTTATTATTCTAAGTTCTCTGCATTTCTACATGAATTTTAGAATCATCTTGTCAATTTCTACAAAAAAATCTGCTGACATTTTGACTGGGATGGTGTCAATTCTGTAGACCAATTTGGGGAGAAGTTCTATCTTAATAACACAGTCTTTTGACCCATGAGCACAGTATCTTTCTCCACCCATTTAGGTCTTCAATTTCTCTCAGCAATGTTTTCTATTTCAGTGCACAAATCTTGAACATCTTAGATTTATCCCTAAGTGTTTCACTTAATTTGATGGTATGATTTTAATTTTCATTTCAATTTCCAATTGTTCACTGCCAGGATACAGAAGTACAATTGATTTTTGTATACTGATCTTAGATCCTGCAAACTTGCTAAACTGATTTATTAGTCCCAATAGCATTTTTATAGATTTCATCAGATTCTTCGACATAAATAATCATGTCACCTACAAATTAAAACTGTTTTACTTCTTTCTGATACTAGATGCCTTTCTTTCTTTTTTAAATTGCACTCCCTAGAATCTCCAGTACATGTTGAGTAAAAGCAGGGAGTGTAGACATCCTCATTTTGTTCCTGATCTTAGGGGGAAAGCAATCAGTCTTTCACCATTAAGTATGATGTTAGCAGCGTGTTTTTTATAGATGCCCCTTATCAGATGAGGAAGTTCCCTTCTATTCCTACTTTGCTTAAACTTTTTATCAGGAATAGAAATTGAATTATGTCGATTGCTTTTTTAATCGCCTAAGATAATCATATGGTTTTTCTTTTTTAGTTTATTCTCAAATGGTTCGTGCCATATTATCCTTTTTATACACTGTCTGATTCCATTTGCTATTACTTAGAATTTTTACATCTATGTTCATGAGGAACATTGGTCTCTGTTTTTCTTTTCTTGTAATGTCTGTGTCTGGCTTTGCTATCAGGGTAATGCTGGCCTCATAAGGTGAGCTAGGAAGTCTTTGTTCTTCAATTTTCTGGAAGAGTTCATGTACAATGACTGTTATTTCTTCCTTACATGTTTGGTAGTCTTACTCTTTATTCTATCTTCAGCACCTAAACACACAGTAACGTTCAAGTTACTTAAAAGATCAAAGAAGTTCTCTCAGTCTTGGTTTTCAAACATTAAAAATTCAAAATAAGTTTCTAACGGCTCACAAGAATAGCTAAAACAAACAATTACAAGAGCTGTCGTCATAAATCAGAGATTGAACTGAGTCCCATCTGTACTAGACACAGCCAAGTCATCTAAATGCCACATGTGTGTGTGTGGGGGGGGGAGGCACCTGAAAATACGGAATAGTATTCCCTGGTGGGACAGAAATCTCACCTCTACCCAGGTTTCCCATATGCACTACACAACTAAAGAAAGTTTTGTTACCGGGTTAGTAATTATTTCAAAAAATTTAAATTCATGCTGCAATCCTTCTATTTTGAGTTACTTAAAAAGTTACATTTTATCTCTCTCAACATAAAGTATAATGTCATTCTGCAGTATACATAGCTAAGTCTTATGTGGAATTTAAAAAGTCTCTAATGCACATAAGGAAATATCTATTGTCTGGCCCTGTCTATGATGAATCTAATTTATACTTTCAAGGAAAAAAAAACAATAAGACTTCACAGGAGCAGAGTTGTACTACATCTGATACAGAAAAATGTATCTGTGTGTGTGTGTGGGTGTGAGAGAGACAATATTGTTACTTAGGGAAAAGAGGGAGAGTCATAAAGAAGGATAATTATTTTAATAAAAAACGCTTAATATCCCAAGATTTAAGATGTAATATTTGCATAACTTTAAATTCACCCTTTAAAAAAATTCAAAATAGTTTTTAAGGAAATTCTCAAAGAAAAAAATGTTCAGACACATACAATGGCAGAGTCTTAACCAGTTTCTGCCCTAGCCTAACCTCATGAAGACTGGCACCACAGATTAGTTCCTCCTCCAAACTCAAGATTGGCTTTGCAAGCAAAACTGCTGTCAAAAGAACTTATGTTAGTTATTCTCTAAGGGGGTCTTTTCTACCTAGGATCCATAGATGTCTGCCAATTCCTAGAAAATGCTTTGTCTATACTACAAACCTCCACAAAACACAGTACTTTCAAGGGAAAATAAAATCATGACCTGCACACTGATGTTAGTTTCTGGATACTTCATTTAACTTAGTCATGTAACTTAAATTCCCACTTGATTCCAAAAAGAATCAGGATGGTTCCTGTAGGTCATGTTGTATTTTAAGATGTTGATTAAGAGTCACAGAGGAATTCCAAAGCAACTCAGTATTGCTCCTGGCTGTGCTGCGATGACAGTGAATTTACATCATGGTCAGACTAAGGCACAGGATATCAGATTTTTTTTTCTAGCCACTCAGTTATTCTAAGAAGACAATTCCAAATAACTCATTAAAGCAAATTCTGTTCCTTACTAAAGAACTTATATTCTTAGATGACCCCTTTTATTCAAAATACCTGCTCATTGTCAAAGAACTCCAAAACCCGTGGCCCTACATTTAGACTTACTCATCAGTAACTTCAGAATTCTAAGGGCACTAACCACCATGCTACATAATGGCATTCAACTTGTAAGATCCTTCCATATGCTCTCTGATGCTTACTACAACTCTGTAAGATGAGCAGTACAGGTGTTGCCCTCATCGCTGATGAGGAAGCTGAAGTTTGGAAGGACGGCACTTTGACCATGGTTCTCACGGTTCTTACAAAGATCGGCTAAGCCCTCCCTGGAAGCCCATGTCTTCTGACTTCTAGTTTATCTTCCCGCTGCTCCAGGGTGTCTTTTAAACTAAATGCAACAGCTTTGTAAGGTGAGGTACCAAATGAAAAATGTGGAGGAAGCTAGAAACAATCAGATAAAAAAACGGCATGTCACTATGCCAGAAAGTGCCATCTCAAGCTCTAACTGCATGAATGTGCAAATCAGGGCACACTGGAACAGAAGAAAATCACCACTGCATAGCTACAGGAGGGCGAGGAGCCAGCTACCGAAGGCCATGCTACTGTCAGACGCAACAGGGCACAGAGTAGTACCTTCCATACCTTCCATGCAGAGAGCAAAATCCCAAGCTACGTTTTACCTCGTCCCTACAGAACTCAGTCTTCTGCAGCAACCATCTCCAGCCTAAAACATTATTTAATGACTTGTAACCTTATGTGGATTCAATTACAGAAGCTGGAGGAAAAGAGTTTGGATCCTTTAATCTACCTAATGACCTCAGGCCAAACGGCACATGGGGCAGCAAGCTCCAGAGCAGAGGAGGAGGTCTGCCCTGCTCAGCTCCCTGGAAAGCCGTCATAGTTCATTTTATGGGCAAGTCAGTTTCAATCCTATTTGGCCAACACCCAAACCCTATAAGCACTGGTGTGGAAAAACTCTGAGAAGTACACAGTGTACCACTACCTTCCAGTAATCAACATACAGCTGAGTCACCTTGGTAAGTTTCTGAGGAACTGAGGCTTGGAGGGACTGCACCTTGACCATGGTTCTCATGACTGGCTAAGCGCCAGCTGGAAGCTCATGCCTTCTGGGCTTTTCAGTTTTTAGTTCTTATATTTAGGCTGTTCATTGCCACCTAATTACCTCCCGAAAGCCCCATCCCCTTATACCAATGAACTTCAAGGGGGCACATTCAGTCCACAACAGTAGATAAAACACCTGATACTAAACACACTGAACATACACTCGCTGAGGGCATCTTCTGAGGCCGCATCAGACCTAGCACAACAGGTTCTCAATCACTGTCCAAATAGATGAGTGACAAACAGCACAGCAGTACTAGAAAATGCCAAATAAAGCGAGCAACAGGCTGCCACAGTGATGAAACGACCATCACCAACACACGTAAACTGAGCATTACGGAAGATACAGAGGCCTGTCCAGGTGGGTGAGTCAGAAGAGAAGTCGTCGTGTTCTCACAATGCCTAGTGGAGACAAGGTATTGTCATCCTCTGCTGCCACACATGCTTCCACTAACATGCACAAGTCCTCCCCGCAAGGACAACTAAAACCCTGGGGATTTCCATGATACAAACATGAGCGAACTCTGAGGTGGAGAGGAGAAGGCAGAACAGGTCAGGCCCACAGGCCTGGAGGAGCCACATGGTGGGTGGCACGTGTTTTCTTTTTGCCTCATTATCCCAGACTTACAGCTGGTAAAGCAGGCAAACCAATAATGCCAATGGGCACAGACAAAAACCAGCAACAACAAAAGCTACTCTCTCCAGCTCAGGAACCACGGGAGGGGCAGCCTCGCAAGTCAGAGAACTAAACCACAAGTACCCAACTCCAGCCAAACCCCACAGAAGAAACTATGCGTGCAGAGGCTAAAGGGAGGCTCTTCGCTTCCTCCCTTGTGAAGCTATAATGCACCCCAAACCCTCTGACAGGGTGTTTAAGAGAAGGCCAAGTAGGCAGCTGGGCCTTCCTGCCCACTGGGTGTGATGAGCCCCTGCACCAGTGTAGTGGACAGTGAAGGCTGGACCTCCACTCCAACCCAGCAGTAAAGAGGTGCCTCTCCCCCTTCCCACTGAGGTGCCGTCAGAGGAGGCCTAATGGACTCAGGACTCTCCCCAACCCAGGGATAGCGAGGCCACCTCCTGGGGTCAGCAGAGGACAGGTACAGAGCCCGTATTCCCATTTCCACCTGCTTCTGATTGCTTTGATCTGACTGTTAGAACAAAACTACAGTAATCAAAACAGTGTAGTGCTGACATACAGACAACAGTTCAGAACGGAGAGTCCAGAAAACAGTGCAAACATCTATAACCAACTGGTTTTTGAAAAGGGTGCCAAAGCCTTGAAGAGGGAAAGAACAGTCTTTTCAACAAATGGTGCTGACAACTAGATAATCACACGGAGAAGGAAGAGGGGCCCCTACCTCAGTCCACATACAAAAATTAACTCAAAATGGATCAACAACCTAAATATTAGAGCTAAAACTAAATTATTAGGAGAAAACATAGGGGCGTAATGAACTTGGAGTTGGTGACGGATTCTTAGATACAATACCAGAAGCACAAGCAACAAACTACAAAAAGCTAAATTACACTTCAGAGAAATTGAACTTTTGGGCATCAAAGGACATTATCAAGGAAGGGGGAAGATAACTTACAAGAACAGGGTAAAATATTTGCAAATCATATATCTGATAAGGGTCTAGTATCCAGAATATATATTTAAAAACTCCTACAAATCAACAATAAAAAGACAAACAAAACAATTAAAAAATGGGCAAAAGACTTGAGTAGACATTTCTCTAAACACATCAATGGCCAACAAGCATAAAGATGCTCGACATCATTAATCATTAGGGAAATACAAATCAAAACCACAAAGAGATACTACTTCAAACCCACTAGGATGGCTATAATCTAAAAACCATAAAGTGTGGTAAGGATGTGGAGAAATTAGAACCCTTGAAATTGCTAATAAGAATGTAAAATGATGTAGCTGCTCTGGAAAAAAGTTTGGTAGTCACTCAAGAATGTAAACATAGAATTATGACCCAGCAATTTCAATCCTAGGCATACATCAACAAGAAATTAATGAAAACTTGTTAGCACAGAAACTTGCACACAAATTTCATAATCCTATTCTTAATAGTCCACAGGTGGAAAAACCCCAAATGTTTCCATCAATGGATAAATGGAAAAGCATAGTGTGTGTGTATATATATATATATATATATATATATATATATATTCAACGAAATGTTAGACAGCCATAAAAAGGAATGTATTACTGATAGATGCTACAATGTAGATGAACCTTGAAAACATTATGCTAAGTGAAAGAAACTAAACATAAAAGGCCACACAGTGTATGATCCCATTAATATGAAATATCTCTAATAGGCAAATCCACAGAGACAGAAAGCAGATCAGTGGTTGCCAGGGGCAGTAGGGAGAAGGGAATGGAGACTGATTACTTGATGAGGATGGGGGATTCTGGGATGCTAGAAAAGTTTTGAAACTAGAGAGAGGTGGTCATTGCATAACACTGTAAATGCACTAAATGCCAATGATCTGTATACTCAAAAGTGGCTAATTGTATGTTTTGTGATTTTTACCTTAATTTTAAAAAGTGTCAAAAGCAGAGAAAAACATTATTAAATTAAAATTAATTCAATCTTTGCACAAATGTTTGGAGAAGTTGTTTGAAATGTTTATGATCCAAAATGAGCCACTGTTTACTATAACTTAATCAAGTAGACAACATGAGACTCCGATAAACCTTCTGGAAGGAAGCGTGTATGGGCTATTCTAGGAGGATGGTTCTGAGAACATGGTGACTTCATGGTTTTATCACAAACACCAACCTAATTTATTTAATATACTAAATATTTATTTAATTTATACTGGAAGACTACTTACCTATAATACCTTTTAAAGGATGGTTTACTATGCGCAAGCTCTCCTTTGTCCTTACACAGACCCACTGGAGATACCTATGCTTTCTTTCATTCCACAGGACCCAACAATGATGCCATGAGCAAAGGCATTCAGTTGTGGGAAAAAGGTATACCTCTTTTTATTGAGTTTCATTTTATGGGGCTTCGCAGGGAGTCCATTTTTTAAAGTTTGTGGCAACCCTGGGTCAAGCAAGTCTATTGGCAACATTTTTCCAACAGCATTTATTCACTTTGTGTCTGTGTCCCATTTTGGTAATTTCCACCATATTTCACACTTTTCCATTATTATTATATTTGTTATGGTGATCTCAGATAGGTGATTACAACTCACTGAAAGCTCAGATGATGGTTAGCATTTTTTAGCAATAGAGTATTTTTTAATTAAGGTATGTACATTTTTTTTTAGACATCATGCTATTGCACATTTAACAGACTATGGTGTAAACATAACTCTTAAATGCACTGGGAAACCAAAAATTTTCCTGACTCGCCTTATTGCAATACTTGTTTTACTGTGGTGGTCTGGAACTGAACCCACAATATTATCTCTGAGGTATGCCTATGATTCTAAACAAGTTTTTTTAGGAAAAAGCCTCTCCCTACATTTGACTTTCCCTTTCCAATGGAGTGGCTTCACTGGAAAATATTGGTATATGAAATCTTCTCAATCCACACACGAGTTTAAGCCTTATAACTGACTCATCAGTTGCTCCAGGTTGCATGTAACTCTCAGCAGTGCCCCATTTGTTTGGTTTTGTAAAGTGTCACCTTTTAACACATAGCAATCAGTAGCCTCATGGCTGGATATAATTCTGTTAATAAATTACCAAGTTCTTGGAATAAGAGGCAATCAAGAACTACAGAGAATATTTGCTGCTCTTTTAAATGGCGGATCTGATAATTGACAAGCAGCTGCAAATCTGGGACCAAGGAAGTACTATGTCATGATGCCTCAGACCCGGATGGCCTTGGTCAAGAAACATGACAGGCGGTCACAGATTGGGATTGGGAAAAAAAAAGAGGAAAATTAATCATCACTTAATAAACGCAGTTGACAGACCATCTTTTAAACCATCCATCCACAGAATAAAATGCGGGCCACTAATGGGAACGACTGAAGTAGAATCCAGAGTGCCTGGGATCCAATCAGGATGTGATCCCTGGATGTGTACCCAAGGAGTGGTCCTGAGTTCCCGCCTACCTCTTGGCTGAGGCTGGAGACTTGGCCACAATCACCGCATTCCTGTAATCCGGGATCTGTGACAGACGAGAGGTCAAGGGTTACTGCCAGGCCTCTACAGGCTCTTCACACCAAACCCAACAATCAGTAAGAAGGGACATTCCAACAGACTCAAAAGGACCATCTGATGCCTTGGAAGTTTCCCAAAAAGAGAGAAAGTTCAAAGTGAATGTCTCCTTTGGAAAATGAATAAACACCTACCCAGGAAAAAATGTCAAGGTGAGAGCCTCACAAGCTTCTTTTAAGGAAAGGCAGGGCTACTGGGTGAATAGTTCCTATCTATGTACCAGCAAATACTGACATGTGGTATACAGATGTTTTTGTAAGATTAACAGGAAATCCTTTCATGTATCTCAGTTACATGTAATTTCCTTATGCAAAAATGATATCCATCTAAACTCAATCCAAGGTAACTGTCAAATTCCAAATTAGTGTGAGCCAAACAAATGGCTCTCTAATGTCATCTCTGTCAAGGCATATAGAAACACCAATTTGTTAAGGGACAATCAGACCAGTGCTGTTTCATAGAGATATTAAAAGCCCTTATGTAAATATGAAAATATCAGTCTGTCTTGAAGTCTTTCACTGTTGAACATTTGAAGTGGTTTGCGCTAGTGATGATTATAACTGAAGAAATACCTGTTATCAATTTCTTTTTTTCCTGTTATTACTTTCTGAGAGGTTAGTAGACAGAACTATCTTTAAATTGAACTGTGGTTTATTGTTTCTAACTTTATCTTGGCACTATTTTCAAATTATATTCTTGAAATTTAATCACTTCATTAAGTCATATTCTTCTATTCAAACATGTCCTCACTTTTTTCCCTCACAATTATGCTAGATCAATGAATTTCAATATAAGCACTTAATAACATCTAGTCCTTTGTACAATACCTAGCACAAGGGACACACTAAATAATACTTAGTTAACAAACAAAAAACTAATTTAACTTAAAGAAGGCTTTATTATATCCAGCATAACCACATGGATCAGAACTCTCCACAGAAAAACCTAATTTATCCCACATAATCAAGGAGTAAGGTGGCAAAGGCTGTTTTCATTTAGGCACTTTCCTCATTTCTGCTGGAAGTCTTTCTAAACTGTTTTACATAATTCCCTGCTTCGTCAAACATCATCAGACAGCACTCAATCCAGGCAAGAGAAGAAATAACAACCGAGGAAACAGTTAATAGAGCAAATACGAAAGGAGGTTGTAGAAGAAAAGGACTCTTTAATAAAAAGTGTTCTATTTTCTCCCCAGGAGTTAAAACAGGAAACCAAATGCATCAAGAAAGAACGAGTTGTTACGGAAAGAAACCAGAAGGAAACCTAGGAGGTGGAAGTTGTTATGGTCCAAGTAAGAAACTCGGTAGCTAGCTGGCTGAATGGACACAGATCAAGAACAAACGTGAGAAATCAAGCCAAAGAATTTTCCCACAAAGTGGTAAGTGAGAATGCAAAACTTGAAGAAAAAAAAAAGTTAAACAATATAGAGACTACATTCAACATTTTCAACATCTAACAGTTACCAAAGATGAGAATGAAAAAAAATAGAAGGGATGAAATACTCAAATTATAGGGGGAAAAAATTCCCAGAGAATGAAAGAGACCGACTGTGTATCTAGTGGGATGAATGGAAAAGAAATCCACCTCAGACACATCATGCTGAAATTTCAAAACCAGATCAAAGAGATAAAACACTCTTTTAGATGGGGGAAATTCTGCCCCCCACAAAAAACACAATGACAAGATGTTCAATCATGCCAGAAATCAGTAAAGTAAAAAATTCAAATAATACAGTATTGTTTTGCCCATTAAATTGGCAAAATTAAGGGCACAAAGAAACATATGTATTGCTAGTATAAATTAATACAGCCCCCTCAGATAACTGAGATTTTTATGATATTAAAATACTAAATTTTCAGAAAACTGCAATTTTTGCAACATTAAAATATTAAAAATGTACTTTTCAATCAAGCAATTCTACTTCTGAAAGTACCCAGAAAGATAAGTACAAGAATTTTCAATGCAGCATTACACATTTTTTGAAAATAAAATATTTTCCTTAAAAGAGTAAAAAATTAAACTGATATCCAATCAAGGGAGAAATGGTTCAAAAAATGGTGGCTTATTTAAACTTGTGCTTTAAACATCTAAACATGTAGCTCTTTAAACTTAAACAAAATGAAAGATTCCATTCTTCAGTCACACTAGACACATTTCAAGGATTCAATGGCCACTTGTGGCTACCATACTGGGCAGCAGGCAGCATTTTCACTGTCACAATAAGTTCTACTAGACTTTGCTGATCTAAACTAAGGAATACCATGCAGCAATTATAAAGAAAGAAAAATATCTTAGCATGAAAAGACCTTAGATACCAGGCAAAGGAAAGAAAAAGTTGCAGAACAAGGCAAACAAATACGTCAATGTTTCTTTTTAAAAGCACCCACCACCCACGAATCAGTATCTATAATATGTATACACAGACAAGGAATACATACAAAGAGAAAGGTCTGAGAGAATACAGGACACTAAGCAAGCTGGAAACAGGGTTACCCCTGCCGAGAACCAGTCCGGGGAAGCTGTTTTATCTGTACTACACACAGAATCATGATATACAAATATGCATTTCTCTACACTGCCATTATAAATGTAAGTTTTCATTTTTCATTTTATAAGAAGATTAGTCTTACCAAGTGGAGGGGAAAAACATACCACGTGTCATGTAAGTCTGACTTCCAAAATCTATAGTTTTCCTCTGAACCATTAAGCGAAAATATCAGAGCCACGTGGGGTACCACAAAATATTATATTGCCCTACCCCCTAAACTCCTTTGCTACACCTCTTCCTTGTCCCCAGTTTTCCACTTCCTACCATACCTCATTTCTGTGATAATGAGTGCCTTAATATAAAGACACTTAGAGGAAAGAACACAGGAGGGAAAAAAAGCAGCCCAAGAATCAGAAACAGGATAACTCTAAAAGTTCTTATCTTTACAACTGAGAGACAGGATGGGATCTGTATAGAAACCATCCTCTACGTAATTTCCTTTAAAAATCCTGGTGCAGACCAATGATTACTAGGACTATCACTATAATGCTTAGTCATTTTTTAAAACACGTACCATATTTAATCAATGCCCCAAACACTTTTTGTCCTATTTTACTATCTCTAGATTTAGATGTCTTACTTGGTAGTACCTTAACAGCCGCTGTTGCCCCAAAAGAAGCTGTGATGTGCTTTTTATCCCTTTGCATGCGTGAAGGCCTCTGAGGTCCTGTGGTCCTCACCCCATGTGAGCTACAGGCACTGCTGGTTCTACCCGGGCTGGGTTTAACTGACATTTAAAATGTCTTCAGGAAGAGTTCACTGTGATTCCACATTAAAATGTAAAGTTTACCACGCATGCAGAAAGACACAGGAAGAGAGCGGCAGGGTGGAAATCTCAGTCATCAATCAAATGGTCATCACTGGAGGAATGACCACAGTTTCTTATTTTCTTGCAAGGCAATAACCAAATGCTTCATGGGAAGTAAGAAGGGAGGACTCCCCACTAACAGAGGAAGCTGTGAAAGGATGGAATCTGAAAAGGATGTCCTACGTGTGCATGGCAGTGCAAATGAAAGCAGGAGAAAGCAACAAACCCTCAGAACAGATGAGGAGAGTGCCGAGGCACTGAGTATCCAATTACCTGAACCTTCTTTCCAGCCATTAAATTCCAGTGACAACTCAAGAGAAATGTAATAACATGTCAACTCAAGAGAAACAGTTGTCAATGAGCTATCAAATACGAAAAGCGTCAGCATCAAAACGTGAATAGGATCCCTAAGTGACACAAAGGCATGGTATCCTAGTTTAATCAGTAACAGTTTCTTCTTTCTTGATGAAGTAAATACTGTAAAACCTTATTCGATGGCATCTTAGATTCAGCAAAATACGGTCTATCTATCCTCTGCTTGAGAAGCTCTAATACCTTAAGTCATGCGTAAGACAAGAATAGTATGAAAAAGCAAAAAGAACAAAATTCCTTTTTAACAGTGAACTCCCATACAGTACTTTACTTTATAGCCTGTTTTATTTTTATGAAAGAAGGATGGAGAATTAAAAAAAATAGTTGAAGTTATCACTGTTGGCTCGCCATCAAAACAAAGAACCATTGCCCTAGTTTGCTGAGCTACTTACACTGTGAGAGTTGAATCCTGACTTCTGTGATATAATGAGTTATAAGAAACGCACATTTGCTCATTCATATGTCCAAATATGTATTTCCCAGGTATATATGGTCTTCATCCACAGTTCCTGAAAACACTGTAGAGCCTTAAAGGGGAAATGGGTGTCTTGTCATGTTCACGAAAGACTTGTGGACCCCAGCGGAGGGCAGGCAGGGGTGGGAGGTTGGATCAGCCAATGGCCAATACTTTAGTCAATCCTGACTAGGCAATGAAGCCCTCCCAAAAACGCCCGCGAAGAGCTCGCCGCTCTCTCGGATCCTGCTTCTCTGTCGGAGACAGCTTCTACGCTTGGGGCAACAGAAAGCTTCAATGTGCCACTGAGCCAGGCGCCGAGCTCCACGAGGACAGACGCTCCTTTGGGACCTTGCCCTCTATTACCTCTTCATCTGCCGGGTAACTTGTACCATTTACGGTATCCTTTATTAACCTGGTAACCTAAATAAATGGTTCCCTGAGTGCTGTCAGCAGCCCTAGCAAAGTAACTGAACCCAAGGGGTAGGTCTTAGGAACCCTCGGTGTGTAGCCAGTAGGTCGGAAGCCCAGGGAAGAGCCCGGGGCTTGCAGCTGGCCTCTGGCGCGGGGGCGGAGGGCGGAGCCCTTAACCGGGGGAATCTGGGGCTGTCTCCGGGCACAGGGCATCAGAATTGGGCTGAGCTCCTGGATGCCCGCTGGTGCTGGAGAACTGTGTGGTGTCGTGCACGGGAAAAGGCCCTCCTACGTGCACACGCACCCTGGAATCCTGCCCAGGAACCTGAGAGGCGTCGTACTATTGCTGTGTAAAAAAACACACTTCTTTTCAACAACGAACCCTTAAGTGAGATTTTTCAAGTCCTGAGGCAGAAGCCTATGCGAAGGAGCCACAACTGGGCCACTGCAGGGGCTTGCGGCCTGACTTCTGGAGCAGGGGGAGGTGCTGCAGCCTCGGTCCTCAGGCCTGCGGGCGCCTCCCCAGAGCACTGGTGCCACGGGGGCCTCGAGATGCCAGAACACAGGCCAGGCACCCTGAGCGGGGCCATCGCGAAGAACGCTCAGACGCACTTACTCGCCTGCAGAGGCCCACACCGACGGCACCGTTTCCCACAGTTCCGCACCTCCTGCCCCGGGCGGGGCCCCGCCTCCCGCCGCCAGCTGTCCGCTGGAACCCCGCCTCCCTCGCCACGCCGGCGGCGTCTCCCCTCCAGGTCCCTCCACTGGGGACCCGCGCCAGCACTTGTACAGCGTTTTCTCAGTTTGCATTAGAGTTTGTAGGTTTCTTGTATGTAACTTTAAAGAAAACGAGCAGAATACTTTATATTTTTCTGTTTTAAAAATACTTAAATTCATTTTCACTGCCGAGGACCTATCTAAATTGCTGGAGGATGCAGAAGGCCTGTACTCTTGACAGAAAAGTTTCTCAGAAATCTATAAACTGCCATCTTTTAAATATAACATTGTAAAAGGAAGTCTCTGGAAAAGCTATTAAAGAAAGAAATAATTCCTGTGAGGAAAACAGTTCTTAAAATGCAAAGTGGATGGGGGTAAACTGCAGAATTTCCAGTCTGCCGCCCGGCCTTAGTCCATTTACACATCAGTATGTGGTCAGCGCGGCAGCTTCCGGCAGCCTCTGGGTTGAGGGGTGAGGATAAGGCCGTTCGCTCCTCCCCCAGTCCTGGTCCATAACTGGCCTGGCGTATGCCAGTAACCAAGGACCCGCCAATGGCGTTCCTCCCGGGAGGGCGGGCGAGAAGTAGAGCGCGCAGTGCTGCAGAGTGAGAGTGGCGGAGGAGGTGCCCGGTCCTGGCCCTGCCCGGCTGGAGGATTCGAGCGAGCTGTGAGCTAAAAAAACAGCTTCTCCCAACCTATCCTTTCCCGTGACTTATTTACATGTCACCAACTGAACAGGGGATTCGCCCCAGGCCAGGTACAACCTTCCCCCACAGAGCTACAGTGGATTATAAGCTAATATTTTAAAAGGCCTCTTGTCACAAAAGTGCTAATTACTGTATCAAAGAATAACAAATGTAACAATATTAAAATTACGTGTCTAATTTGTCCCAGGAATGCAAGAATGGTTCAAAATGAGAAAATGCAATCATTGTAAAATACCACATTAACAGGAAGAAGGAAGAAAACCCACCCAATCATCTTGATAGAAAAAAACCTTTGACAAATCCAACACACACCGTTCTATGATGGAAACACTCAAAAAACTGGGAATTGAAGGAAACTTATCAACATAATTGCCCTCAAAGGGCAATTATGAAAAACCCACAGCCAATATCAGACTTCACGGTGAATGACAGAAAACTCTGCCCCAGGATCAGGAACAAAACATGAATTCCTACTTTGACTGCAGCTTTCAACGTACTGCAGCTTTCAACGTCGTACTGGAAGTCCTAACTAGAGCTATTAGATCAGTAAATGAAATAAAGGACCCAAAGTGGAAAGGAAGAGGTCAACCTGTCTCCAGGCACAAATGATAAGATCTTATATGTAGAAATCTATATATAAAACCCTAAAGAACCCACATACCACAACAATAAAAAACTATTAGAGCTAATAAATGAATTCAGCAAAGTTGCAGCATACAAGATCAACACACAAAAATCAGTTGTGTCTCTAGTCAACAACAATAAACAATCCAAAAGGAAATTAAGAAAACAATTCCATTTACAAGAGCATTCAAAGACTAAAATACCTGGGAATAAATTTAATCATGGAAGTGAAAGACTTGTACACTGAAAACTACAAAACATGGCTAAAAGAAATTAAAGAAAACGAATGGATACACAAATACAGGTGGACCCATAGAGTGGAATATTATTTGGCCACCAAAAGGAATGAAGTCCTGCTACGTGCTGTAGCACGGAGAAACCTCAAAAGCATTCAGCTAAGCAAAAAATTTTAATTCTGTTGATATAAGTACTGAAGCAAAGATGGATCCACAAGCTATTCAATTCATTCATAGAATGTAATTTGGCATAACTGCTTTAGTAAACTAAACATACACGTACCATACCACCAGCAATTCCAGCCTAGGTATATAACCAAGACACATTTTTGCTTATGTGTCATAGGATACAAATACAAGAATGTTCACAAGAGGACTATCACAACAGCAAAACCTTTATGAATAAACTGTGAAGACAGCCGCACAGTGAATATTTCTCAGTAGCCAAAATGAACTGTGACACACAAGGGATAAATCTTCCTGTAACGTAATATCAAGCGAAAAATTCCCAAAAGATTACACAATTTGTTTCTTTTTCATAAACTTAAAAAATATGTGAGGACTTCTGGGAAGATGGCGGTGTGACCAGGGCGGCAGAAATCTCCTCCCAACACTATATTTTTCTACAAAAACACAGCAAATACATCTATTACTAAAAGAGAGATGAGAATACACAGGAAAGCGCACAGCGTGCAGCTACACCCGAGAGCACTTGGCACCCCAAGAGGCGGGTAAGATACGGAGCGGACCTGAGCCCTCCCCCACCCCAGCGCACCGGCGGGAGGAGAGGATTCAGAGCCGGGAGGGAGTGGAAGTGCACCCCGCGAAGTAGCCAGCCCCGGGGATCTGCGCGGGGAGCGCTGACCCACATTGCGCAGTGCAGTGGAGATTGGAGAGACAGAGGGGCAGGATCTGAGCGGGGAACGCGCCAGGGTGCTTGCAGCCGGCTCCAAGGAAGGAAAAAAAAAAAAAGCGCACGCTTTCTTCAGCGGTCTTAAAGAGACAGGAGCGCGGCGGAGGAGCCGGATCGCCCCAGCACACTCAGCCCAGCAGGCTGGGAGTCCGGGGGAGTTTCAGACGCCTTAGCTGGCGACTGAGGAAGCGTAGCCATACTTAACACTTCTCACTGAGATCAACAGCCTCCTATTCGTTCCCACCCCTGCCAGAGCGATAAAGAGCCCTGCGGAGCAGCGCAGTCACAGCTGTGGAATAGTGGGGCAATAGCGCCACCTACAGCATTACCACAGAATCTACGTCCGGTGGCATTTTTTTGTTTTTTTGTTTTGTTTTGTTTTTGTTTTTTCTTTTCTTTCTTTTTTTCTTTCTTTCTTCTTTTTTTTCTCTTTTTTTTTCTTCTCTTTTTAAAGTCTTAAAGAGCCCAGCTGACATATGTGGCAACTATCAGTGACCAATTCTATAGCCATGAAAAGACAGAGGAATATGGTTCAGACCAAAATCAACCAGACAACCCCAGAGAGGGAGTCTGAAGGGATGGAAATGCACAGCCTCCCTGAAAAAGAATTCAGAATAAAAGTCATAACCATGCTGATGGACCTACAGAGAAATGTGCAAGAGCTGAGGGAGGAAGTGAGGGAACTGAGGAAAGACAATGCAGAAATCAGACAAGCGATCGACGGGCTTAACAGCAGAATGGATGAGATGCAAGACACTGTTAATGGAATAGAAAACAGAGAACAGGAGTAAAGAGCAGCTGAGGCAGAGAGAGATAAAAGGATTTCTAGGAATGAAAGAATATTAAGAGAACTGTGTGACCAATCCAAACGGAACAATATTCGCATTATAGGAGTACCAGAGGAAGAGGAGAGAGAAAAAGGGATAGAAAGTGTCTTTGAAGAAATAATTGCTGAAAACTTTCCCTCGCTGGGGAAGAAAGTAGTCTCGCAGTCCACCGAAGCTCATAGATGTCCCAACACAAGGGACCCAAGAAAGACAACACCAAGACACATAATAATTAAGATGGCAAAGATCAAAGATAAAGACAGGGTATTAAAGGCAGCTAGAGAGAGAAAAAAGATCACCTACAAAGGAAAACCCATCAGGCTATCATCAGACTTCTCCACAGAAACCTTACAGGCCAGAAGAGAAGGGCATGATATACTTAACGTTATGAAACAGAAGGGCCTTGAACCAAGAATATTGTATCCAGCACGATTATCATTTAAATATGATGGAGGGATTAAACAAATTCCAGACAAATGAAAGTTGAGAGAATTTGCCTCTCATAAACCACCACTACAGGATATCTTAAATGGACTGCTCTAGATGGAAGCACACCTAAGGCTAAAAAGATGTCACCAGAGAAAATCATAGCAAAGAAAGCAGACCATCCAAATACTAACTAAAGGCAAAGAATAAAACACCTGTTATAGAAAGAATGGAGGAGAAGGAATAGGAAGGGAGAGAAATAAAGGAACATCAGACTCTGTTTACAATAACTTAACAAGAAAGTTAAGTTAGATTGTTAGATAGTAAAGAAGCAACCCTTGAACCCTTGGTAACCACGAATCTAAAGCCAGCAATGGCAATAAGTACATACCTATCAATAATCACCCTAAATGTAAATGGACTGAATGCACCAATCAAAAGACACAGAGTAACAGAATGGATAAAAAAGCAAGACCCATCTATATGCTGCCTACAAGAAACTCACCTCAAATCCAAAGATATACACAGACTAAAAGTGAAGGGATGGAAAAAGATATGGCAAACAACAAAGAGAAAAAAGCAGGTGTTGCAGTACTTGTATCAGACAAAATAGACTTCAAAACGAAGAAAGGAGCAAAAGATAAAGAAGGACATTACATAATGATAAAGGGGTCAGTCCAACAAGAAGATATAATCATTATAAATATATATGCACCCAACACAGGAGCGCCAGCATATGTGAGACATATACTAACAGAATTAAAGGAGGAAATAGACAGCAATGCATTCATCTTAGGAGACTTCAACACACCACTCACTCCAGAGGACAGATCAACCAGACAGAAAATAAGTAAAGACACAGAGGCACTGAACAACACACTAGAACAGATGGACCTAACAGACATCTACAGAACTCTACACCCAAAAGCAACAGGATACACATTCTTCTCAAGTGCACATGGAACATTTTCCAGAATAGACCACATACTAGGCCACAAAAAGAACCTCAGTAATTTCAAAAATATTGAAATCCTACCAACCAACTTCTCAGATCACCAAGGTATAAAACTAGAAATAAATTTTAGAAAGAAATCAAAAAGGCTCACAAATACATGGAGACTTAACAACACTCTCCTAATTAATCAATGGGTTAACGACCAAATCAAAACAGAAATCAAAGAATATATGGAGACTAATGACAACAACAACACAAAGCCACAACTTCTGTGGGACGCAGCAAAGGCAGTTCTAAGAGGAAAGTATATTGCAATCCAGGCCTATTTAAAGAAGGAAGAACATTCCCAAATGAATAGTCTAAAGACACAATTACTGAAATTGGAAAAAGAAGAACAAATGAGGCCCAAAGTCACCAGAAGGAGGGACATAATAAAGATTAGAGAAGAAATAAATAAAATTGAGAAGAATAAAACAATAGAAAAAATCAATAAAACCAAGAGCTGGTTCTTTGAAAAAATAAACAAAATAGATAAACCCCTAGCCAGACTCATTAAGAGAAAAAGAGAATCTACACACATAAACACAATCAGAAATGAGAAAGGAAAAATCACGACGGACCCCACAGAAATACAAAGAATCGTAAGAGAATATTATGAGAATCTATATGCTAACAAGCTGGAAAACCTAGAAGAAATGGACAAGTTCTTAGAAAAATACAACCTTCCAAGACTGACCAAGCAAGAAACAGAAAAACTAAACAGACCAATCACCAGCGACGAAATCGAATTGGTAATCAAAAAACTACCCAAGAACAAAACCCCCGGGCCTGATGGATTCACCTCTGAATTCTACCAGACATATAGAGAAGAAATAACACCGATTCTCCTTAAAGTTTTCCAAAAATAGAAGAGGAGGGAATACTTCCAAACTCATTCTATGAAGCCAGCATCACTCTAATACCAAAACCGGGCAAAGACTCACCAAAAAAGAAAATTACAGACCAATATCCCTGATGAACGTAGATGCAAAAATACTCAACAAAATATTAGCAAACCGAATTCAAAAATACATCAAGAGGATCATACACCATGATCAAGTGGGATTCATCCCAGGGATGCAAGGATGGTACAACATTCGAAAATCCATCAACATCATCCACCACATCAACAAAAAGAAGAACAAAAACCACATGATCATCTCCATAGATGCTGAAAAAGCATTTGACAAAATTCAGCATCCATTCCTGATTAAAACTCTCAACAAAATGGGTATAGACGGCAAGTACCTCAACATCATAAAGGCTATATATGACAAACCCACAGCTAACATCATACTTAACGGCGAGACGCTGAAAGCTTTTCATCTAAGATCGGGAACAAGACAGGGATGCCCACTCTCTCCACTGTTATTCAACATAGTACTGGAGGTCCTAGCCACAGCAATCAGACAAAACAAAGACATACAAGGCATCCAGATTGGTAAAGAAGAAGTCAAATTGTCACTATTTGCAGATGACATGATACTGTACATAAAAAACCCTAAAGATTCCATTCCAAAACTAATAGAACTAATATCTGAATTCAGCAAAGTTGCAGGATACAAAATTAACACACAGAAATCTGTTGCTTTCCTATACACTAATGATGAACTAACAGAAAGAGAAATCAGAAAAACAATTCCACTCACAGTTGCATCAAAAAGAATAAAATACCTAGGAATAAACCTAACGAAGGAAGTGAAAGACCTGTACTCTGAAAACTACAAGACACTCCTAAGAGAAATTAAAGAGGACACTAACAAATGGAAATGCATCCCATGCTCTTGGCTAGGAAGAATAAATATTGTCAAAATGGCTATACTACCTAAAGCAATCTACAGATTCAATGCAATCCCTATCAAACTACCAACAGCTTTCTTCAATGAACTGGAACAAATAATTCTAAAATTCATATGGAACCACAAAAGACCCCGAATAGCCAAAGCAATCCTGAGAAGGAGGAATAAAACAGGGGGAATTACACTCCCTGACTTCAAGCTCTACTACAAAGCCACAGTAATCAAGACAATTTGGTATTGGCACAAAAACAGACCCACAGACCAGTGGAACAGAATAGAAAATCCAAACATTAACCCAAACATATACAGTCAATTAATATTTGATAAAGGAGCCTTGGATATACAATGGGGAGATGACAGCCTCTTCAGCAGCTGGTGTTGGAAAAACTGGACAGCTACATGTAAGAGAATGAAACTGGACTACTGTCTAGCCCCATACACAAAGGTAAACTCAAGGTGGATCAAAGACCTGAATGTAAGTCATGAAACCATAAAACTCTTAGAAAAAAACATAGGCAAAAATCTCTTGGACATAAACATGAGCAACTTCTTCATGAACATATCTCCCCGGGCAAGGGAAACAAAAGCAAAAATGAACAAGTGGGACTATATCAAGCTGAAAAGCTTCTGTACAGCAAAGGACACCATCAGTAGAACAAAAAGACATCCTACAGTATGGTAGAATATATTCATAAATGACATATCCGATAAGGGGTTGACATCCAAAATACATAAAGAACTCATGCACCTCAACAAACAAAAAGCAAATAATCCAATTAAGAAATGGGCAGAGGACATGAATAGACACTTCTCTGAAGAAGAAATTCAGATGGCCAACAGGCACATGAAAAGATGCTCCACATCACTAATCATCAGAGAAATGCAAATTAAAACCACAATGAGATATCACCTCACACCAGTGAGGATGGCCAACATCCAAAACACAAACAACAACAAATGTTGGCGAGGATGTGGAGAAAAGGAAACCCTCCTACACTGCTGGTGGGAATGCAAATTAGTTCAACCATTGTGGAAAGTATGGAGGTTCCTCAAAAAACTCAAAATAGAAATACCATTTGACCCAGGAATTCCACTCCTAGGAATTTACCCTAAGAATGCAGCAGCCCAGTTTGAAAAAGACATATGCACCCCTATGTTTATCGCAGCACTATTTACAATAGCCAAGAAATGGAAGTAACCTAAGTGTCCATCAGTAGATGAATGGATAAAGAAGAGGTGGTACATATACACAATGGAATATTATTCAGCCATAAGAAGAAAAACAAATCCTACCATTTGCAACAACATGGATGGAGCTAGAGGGTATTATGCTCAGTGAAATAAGCCAAGCCGAAAAAGACAAGTATCAAATGATTTCACTCATATGTGGAGTATAAGAACAAAGAAAATACTGAAGGAACAAAACAGCAGCAGACTCACAGAACCCAAGAACGGACTAATAGTTACCAAAGGGAAAGGGACTGGGGAAAATGGGCAGGAAGGGAGGGATAAGAGGGAAAAAGGGGCATTACGATTAGCAGATGTAATGTTGGGGGCACGGAGGGCAGTACAACTCAGAGAAGACAAGTAGTGATTCTATAGCATCTCGCTACGCTGATGGACAGTGACTGTAATGGGGTTGGTGGGGGGGACCTGATGAAGGGGTAGTTTAATAATCATAATATTGCACATGTAATTGTAAATTAATGATAATAAAATAAATTATATTAAAAAAAAATCTCTTTTGGAGTTTAGGAAAGAGAGAAGGATTTCTTAAACCAAAAAAAAGGAAAAATGGACCAATGATAAGAATAATTCAAAGAAGAAACACAAAGAATATAAACACATAAAAAAGCGTCTTAGAGTCTCTAGTAATCAGGAAAATGCCAATTAAAACAATGAAATATCTCACATCCAGCTTGGCAACATTAATTGTCAAAAATGCCAGTATTTATGAAAATGTGGTAACCAGAACTTGTTAGAGAACAAGTATGCGAATAGATTGATACAACCAATTTAGAAAGCAATAGAATAGAAAGTTGGCATACTTTGTAACTCAACAAGTCATTTGTAATAGATCCCTACAGCTCAAACCTGTATATAAGGCAATAGGTATCCTTACATCACCAAAGTATCAAAAAGTTGGGGAAAACAGGTATTTATCAGTAGAGGAGTGCACCATTTATGGTTTAGTCATTCAATTAAAAGTAATGAAACAAGTGCATGTGTCAACATAAGCAAGAGTTAAAAAATATATTGATTTTTTAAAAAGCAAGTTGCAGAAGGCTGTTGTATACAGCAGAGGACCATTTAAATAATATTTAAATACAAAAGCAATATCAAATATCGATTAGGGGCATGTCTATACATGTAAACCCACAACCTTTGGAGTAGTGGTTGGTTCTGCAGTGGAAGCAAGCATGGGATAGGTAGGAAAAATAGGGGATTGTTATAAATATATCTCTAACATTTTCCACATTTAAATTTTAAAAATTCTGAAGCATCTATAGTAAAATCTCGTTGGCAAGAATATGGCTGTTAACTGGTTCTCTATCCTTTTTTTCAACTTCTAAACTATTTCACATATTATAAGAGAATGGATGATGCGGGCCAAATTCTTTTTTAATCATCTTTTTCAAGATCATACCTCGAATTATACTGTAACTGGCTAAAATGAATGATTTTAGTTTAGAAATTTTCTTTAGTATGCCTGCCTCAGGAATACACCTATTCCATAAACGAGAGCACAGCTGCACTTCAAGACATAACACAGACTCTAAAATCCCAAAACCACAACCAAAAAATTCAAGATTTAAAAAACAGAAACACAAAAGCCAAACCAGGTCCTCCAATGATATCCGGATTCACGTGAGCATAGATCTCATGAGAAATGCTTAACCCCTACCCTCGCTTTAATTACAAATATAGCAAAACACAAAATACAAGGTATCTTAGGGTCAAATTGTAGGCCTGTGCTTACCACGTCCTGCTGAGGGGAAGACATGTCAGGACATATCAACAGTTACAAGAATGGATCATCTAAATTGATTGGAGCGGGCAAAGCTTCCAGGAGGTAGACAGATGGAAGGTCCGGAGTTAGTCTGAGGAGACCACCCAATTTTTTAAGCAGTTGCCTAGAAGCTGAGCTCTTTCTTATAGCCTTGGGATGACACAAAAGCTTAAAGGATAAAAAATATCAATATGATGCTGAATTACTTGGCTTCTCCATCCCATCTATCCGTTGGAGGCAAGGTATATTGGGTAGTAAATAAGGCCCAAGGAAGGACAATGAAAAATGAGCTGGAATAAGCATGAGGACTGGAAGAGCAGCTGGCCTGAAGCCATGAGATCCAGGCTGCACACGCAGTCGGCAATGACTGAGACCATTAGTAATGTAGGTCGGTGATGGAGGTGATTGGTAATGCAGGTCAATAAAGCTTATTTGACTGCATTCCCAGTCTGTTTAAAACCAAACCAAATTACAATCTCATTGCTGTAGACATCACAATTATTCTAAACAAAGAGTACATAGATTAAAAAATGTTTATCATGGCTAGGTTAAGACCTGGTCCCTGTCATGAGACAGCTTAGAGATAGCACTGCACCGGCCACTTAGTAGATAAGCGCTGTTGAGGCCATGGTGTCCCCCTCTGTAGAAGGAGGACAGTAACAGGGCTAAAACAAGGTTTTCCTACAAGGAGTGTATGAGCAGTGCCTGCAAGGATCTTAGAACTCCTGGCACCAATACTCTCAATAAATCCCTTGTTACGTAACTATGTGCTGGTATAAAAATTTTAGGTTTCTTAAAATACTAAACAAACACACATAAAGAAGCAGCTACTATAAATGCACAGGAACTAGTTCCTGAAACATTCTGTCTAGATGATATCAACTTCACTTTCTCGATCCCAGAAAGCTGATAATTAAAGAATCATACATCCTACAGAGCTACATAATACACCTCCCAGTGGGCACACGGCCAAAGGGCTATAGGGCTAGCCATTTGGTACAGAAGAAACATCTGAAAATGTTTCTCACACCTGTCTTTGTAAATTATAGATACTGCAGGAACAACTTAGCTTTAAAAGGCCTCTGGAACACTGATACAAAAACAAATTATTTTTTTGCAATTTTAATTAGTTCATTATGGCATCATCTACAGCAGGAAGAAATATGCTTAGCTTCTTTACATGAAGTAGTTGCATTCCTAAAACACTTTACAGTTCCCACAGCTGCAATATCTATCTAGTTAGATATATGTTGACTTTGAGTATTTATCGATTTTTAAAAGAAAGTTTTTAAACACTTTAAGAAGGGTGTAATTTTGTAATTTTTGTTTCCCCAGGAAGGAACAGAAGGAGCCAATGACAAATGAGAGAAAGAAAACATGCCTATATGCAGGGCGTGGTAATAAGAAATCACGGGCTGACTTCTAAATGTATATGGCACACCCATAGGTATTTATCTGCTCTGCCTCCTGAAACCCAACACTAAGAAAGAATAACAACAGCAATAATAATAAAGAATGAGAGAGAAGATAACAGGTAAGAATGAGCAACAAGGCCTTGGAAGATGCAAGAGGA
Organism: Smutsia gigantea; assembly: GCA_032199065.1. Lineage (NCBI taxonomy): Eukaryota > Metazoa > Chordata > Mammalia > Pholidota > Manidae > Smutsia > Smutsia gigantea. The sequence goes on along the minus strand of JAVSCE010004909.1, from coordinate 431,434 downwards.
GAGATGAGTGGTTACCTACATAGCCAAGAAGAGCGACCTGGAACCCTGTTGCCTGGAAAGCAGGGAAGCCATCAAGAAGGTAAGATGGGTGAGCAGAAGCCCAGAAAGGCTTGGGAATGGGAGGTCCTGGTCTCCTCTGACAGCCAGTACAGGCCAGGCTGAAAGACTATCCAAAGAGAAGTTATACCCCTACATTCCTTCCAAAGCCAGCACAGCTAGGTGACTGTCCACCCTCTCTGAGAGACTAGATGTACTGGAGACACTGACGCAGAGAAGTTCTGTCTTCATTGATGCTAGGCACAGCTGAGAATGAGACAGATAGACAGGTACCAAACTGAAAACAAAAGGATTAATTAAAAAACAAAAGGAAAGTAAAACACACTTAAGGGTGAGATACCCACTTTAACCCTGTTTCCCTTGCTCAGCTTACAGACCCTATAGTCAGGCTTTCCTCTCCTCAGCAGGAGGCTACGGGATGCTTCTTAGGGGAAACTGACCATCCTAAGAAAAAAAGACATAAACAGTAACATATGAAGTCTCCTGCAACAAAATGTGTGCTTTTGAAGCACATAGAATTTTCATTCATTTAGTGTCTCATCATTAACTATAAACATAAAGCCTAAATTCAGACACTTGAAGAAAGTCAGAGACCATAACAAACGGGGGTGGGGAAGAATCTCAAAATTAGCAATGAGAATGAGGCAAGCAAAAGAATGCTTAATAAACAAAAATTAATACACTCCAAGGGTTCACATAAATCTTGCACCCATTATAAAAAAAAAGAACACACACCCACAAAATAGGGAATATTCATAGATCAAGAAACATTAAATATTTGGTAGCATAAGTAAATAACTTGAATAGCAGTGTTGGGACAATGAAGTTAAATTCTCCCAGAAAGCAGAACAAAAACAGAGAGATGAAAAATAGATTTTCAAAAATTAGAGGATGTTTTCAAGAGTTTGGGATATACAGGTAATAGCAGGTATATTCAGAAAAAGTATGACAAAAAGAGGGACAAAGAATTGAAGAAATGATACAAGAAAGTATCCTAGAACTTTACAGCATGAATTTTCAAACTGAAAGGGCTCAGAGTTCCTAGAATGATTACAGATAAGACCTAGTTAAAGCAAATCATCATGAATGTATAAATACTAGGGATAAAAGATGATAAAAGTTCCAGACAGAAAAACAGGCTACATTTAAAGGATTGAAAGAATGTCATCAAAATTCTCAAGCAACAACAGACATAGAGACAATGAAAAAATGACTTACAAAATACTGAGGAAATATGACTTCCCCCTTGGAATTTTATACCTAAACAAACTAGCAATGAAGACTATATGCAAAGTATGGCAGACACACATTCCAACCTTCTTTTCTTACTCACAGAACTTTGTTTTGTTTGAAACACCAAAGTGTACAGCTAGAAATATTTGCTTTTCTATCCTTCCATGCAGTTAGCAGTGGCCCTATCATGGTCTGGCCAAAAGAAAATCTGCTACAAAGATTTCTGGAAATGTTTCTGTTTTCCTGATTGAATAGATTTAGCTAGCTCTGCTTTTTGCCTCCTCTGCCCTGTTACTCCCTGGAATGCAGATAAAATGCCAACAGGTACAGCAACCATCATGGGACCATGAGGCAGTAAAACACAAAGGCAAAAGTCAGCAAGTAAGTAGGGCAGATACAAACAGAAGAGCTTGGGTCCCCGACAGTTATCTACAACCTGCTACACCAGCTGACACACAGCTTACTTCACAACTGCTTGTTATACGAAGGTAGAGAAAAAAAAAACTTTAAAAAGATTTCTGTCCAGGCGGACCTCGTTTCATCGCACTTCACTTGATGGTGCTTCACAGATAATTCGTTTCTTAGGAATTGAAGGCTTGCAGCAACCCTGCGGTTGAATAAGTCTATCAGCACCATTTTCCCAACTGCATTTGCTCACTTCATGTCTCTGTGTCACATTTTGGCAATTCTCAAGATGTTTCAAATGTTTTCATTATTATATTTGTTATGGTTATTTGTGATCGGTGATTTTTGACATTACCATTGTAATTGTTTGGGAGCACCCTATATCACGCCCATATAAGACTGTGAACTTAACTTGTAAATGTGTGTGGGTCGGCCATTCCTACCTCTGTGCGTCCCCAGGCCTCCCTATTTCCTGAGACATAACAATACTGAAATTAGGCCGGTTAGTAACCCTACAATGACCTTGAAGTGTTCAAGTGAAAGAAGAGTCACATGTCTCTCACTTAATCAAGCTCAGGGAGGAGGGCTAAGTGGAGCTTATGTAGAAAGAGGAGACAGGTTGAAAGCTGAGCCTGTAGGACCAAACAGTCAGCTGAGGTATGACTGCACGGGAAAGATCCTCGAAGGAATTTAAAAGCACTATTCCAGTGAATACACAAATGATAAGAGAGAGAAACAGCCTTACTGCTGATATAGAGAAAGTTTGAGTGGTCTGTTGGAAGATCAAACCAGCTACAGTATTCCTCTAAGCCAAAGCCTAATCCAGAGCAAGGCCCTGACTCTCTTCACTTCTGTGAAGGCTGAGAGAGGTGAGGAAGCTGCAGAAGAAAAGTTTGAAGCCAGCAGAGGTTGGTTCATGAGGTTTAAGGAAAGAAGCTGTTTTTGTAACATAAATGTGCAAAGTAAGCAGCTAGTGCAGAAACTACAGCAAGTTATCCAGAAGATCGACAGAATTCATGAAGGTTGCCACATTAAACAACAGATTTTTCATGCAAATGAAATAGCCTTATGTAGGAGAAAGATGCCATCTGGGACTTTCATAGCTAGAGAAGAGAAGTCAGTGCCTAGCTTCAAAGCTTCAAAAGACAGGTTGACTCTCTTGTTAGGGACTAATGCAGCTGGTGACTTTAAATTAAAGCCAATGCTTATTTACCATTCTGAAAATCCTAGGGCCCTTAAGAATCACCCTAAACTACATTGCCTGTTCTCTGTAATTGCAACAACAAAGCCTGGACGACAGTTTATCTGTTTACAACAGGGTTTAATGAATGTTTTATGCCCAATGAATGTTGAGAAATACTGCTCAGCAAAAAAATATTCCTTTCAAATTATTACTGCTCATCAACAAGGTACCTGGTCACCCGAGAGCTCTGATGGAGATTTACAACATGATTAATGTCATTTTCATGCTGGCCAACACAAAATCTATTCTTCAGCCCATGAATCAAGGAGTAATTTTTACTTTCAGATCTTATTTTTTAAGAAATATATTCCACAGGGCTACAGCTGCCATAGATTGTGATTCATCTGATGGACCAGGACAAAGTAAGTTGAAAACCTTCTGGATAAGGATTCACATATCTAGATGCCATTAAGAACATCCATGATTCATGGGAAGAGGTCAAAATATCAACATTCAGAAGTTTGGAAAAAGAGGATTCAAACCCCCATAGATGAGTTTGAGGGATTCAAGACTTCAGTGGAGGAAGTAACTGCGGATGTGTTAGAAACAGGGAGAGAAGGAGAATTAGAAGTGGAACCTGAAGATGTGACTGAGTGGCTGCACCTCATGATAAAACTTTAACAGATGAGGTTCTTGATATGGAATCTACTCCTAATGAAGATGCTGTGAAGATTGTTGAAATACAAAGGATTTAGAATATTACATAAACTTAATTGATAAAGCAGCAGTGGGGTTTGAGGACTGACTCCAATTTTGAAAGTTCTGTGGGTAAAATGCATCACACGCTACAGAGAAATGGTTCATGAAAGGAAGAATCAGTTGATGCAAAAGACTTCACTATTGTCTTATTTTAAGAAATCACCACAGCCCCCCCAACCCTCAGTAACCACCACCCTGATCTGTCAGCAGCCATCAACCTCAAGGCAAGACCCTCTATCAGTAAAACTATTTTGACTTGCTGGTAGCTTAGATAATGGTCAGCACTTTTTAGCGATAAAGAATTTTTTAATTAAGGTATATACATTGTTTTCTGGACATGTCATTGCACACTTAACAGACTATAGTGTAAACATAACTTTTACATGTACTGGAAACCAAAAAATTCATTTGACTTATTTTATTCACTTTATTATGATGGTCTAGAACTGAATGCACAACATATCTGAGGTATGCCTGTAGTCAGGTTTTCTGTTATTTGAAGCTGAAAGCATTCCTACCAGGTTGTCAAAACAATTTTACCTCCCACAGACCCTTCCTTAGGAAGTTACTAGAAGATGTGCTCCACAAAAATAAGGAATAAACTAAGAAAGAAAAAGTTATGGTAGTCAGAAACAGGTGATCCAATACAGGAAGGATGCAAGAAGAATTTCCAGCACTGTGGTAATAAGAGCAGTCCTGAGACAACAGCTGTACCACATGCCTAAAAAGTGACCAGTTTATATTGGAGTAGGGGGATATAAGGCTTCAGGAGAGGTAACACCCAGAAAAAAATAAATAATGGATAGATTATCTGATGTCTGATCATGTTGAAAGGAATTTAATAGTTCTCCCAGAAACTTTGGGTGTAGAGATTGGTATGAAGAGATTGGAAACAAAGCAAACAGTTAAAAAAAAAAGCAATTATTAATGCTAGGAAAAAAAACAAAAAGTTGCAGGAGGGATGAAATGGAACCATAAAACATTGTGTGGCTCAACTGTGAACAATATTTGCAAGGTATTCAAAGTGCAAACATTAAATATTGTTTTTCAAAAATTATGGCAATACTATATTGGAAAGTTGGAAAAAAGAAAAGCCAGTGTGGCTGGGTGAGCAAGGGGGAGAACCGTAAGAAAGGAGATCATAGAGGAGAACAGGGATTCAGTTATTCAGAGGTTTGGATTTTCTTTCCTTAGAGCCATGGAAAGCCACTGGAGATTTTTAAACAGGAAACCAGCATGATCCAACTCATGATTGAAAATGATGACTTTGGCTGTGGTCTTGCGAAGAATACTCTGTACAGGGACAGGAGGGAAAGCCAGCAGACTAGTTAGGAGGCTACTACACTAGGGATAAGAGGCTTCTCCAGAAGGGATAAAACGAATAAAAAAGGGTGGCCTGGGTTGGGGAAGACAGGCTTTGAAATGGAGGAAAGTAGGTGGATGTGAATACATTTTGGAGGTCAGTGGCTTATGGAGGGAAAGGGATGACTCAGGGATGACTTACCATGTGTCAGCATGAGGCATCTGGGGAAGCAGACAGTGTTATTACTGAGTTGGGAAGGCTGGGGGAGAGGAATGGATTCAGGAGTAGAGGGTTTGGGGTTTAGGATTCTATTCTGGACCTGTTGGGGCTGAGATGCTGAAGGGTACCACATAGGCAATTGATCTGGGGCTCGGGTAACACGCAGAGAGACAACACCCAGAATAAACTGCCTTTAACAAGCAGTAACTCCTCCTTTTCTCTTGCCAACAAAAGAAATGTTTCATTATATATTTGGATTTTTAAACAACCTCAGTGCTATGACTTGGGTCACTGATTAAGACTTGATACTGAGATCCGGAGTATACAAGCAATGAATCCTGAGATATCACAACATGTAACCCATTCAAAGTGATTAGGCCTAGCTGGTTTTCTGTTTTGAGTCATATTCATTCTAAAGAGAAATTCTCTCCGAAAAGCTATGGTCACAAAATAACAGAAGTTGTTCCCTCCATGAAATAATTTCCCATTATTAGCTTGATTTAGTAAACATTTTCCTCTCAAACTATAACATCATCCATGTTCAGTGAACTTCTGTTTATGTGTATAGAGCATGTGCCAGGCTAAAGACCGCCTCAGGCACGCTTTGAGATTGTTTCAGTTTTTAAAAGCTCTTTCTCAATAAAACACTCGAAAGGACCAATTTGCACAAAAGCCTTTCAAAGCACTTTTGACTACTGTTATTCTCATTTGCAGGTCCTAGAGTTCTTAACTAAACAGCATTATTCTTTCTTGGCTTTCTCCTTGCCTCTTCACTGCTTTATGCTATCCTTTTATTTAATCATTAATTCCCAATTTGGTCTTCATTGCTGTGTGGATGTTAATGAAAGCTGGGTTTTAGCCACATTACAGTAGATGCAGTGGGGGTGCAGTGGCAATTGCAAAACAAACCTATCATAAAATGGTAACAGTTCTTTATTGAGGCCAGTTGTTGAAAACTCAATCTTGAAAACTCAGTCTGTTACATGAAACCATGGAAATGCAGATTCGGAGGCCAGGGCAAGTCAGTCATTGGTAGACCCACAGTGCCTCCAGCGGTAGAAAGAGAGCGTCGGCGACCGCGGGAAGCTTCCGAATTTTTAAAAGGCACCTGCTGGGTGAGTCCTCATTACGCAAAAAGAAAGGATCCACAGGTGCGTCAGGTTAAAGATATGCATCTCGGGAAAATCTAAATCTGCAAAACAGCTATAATACCCACACTTTAGTTTAACTTCGAAATGAGCTGTCGCTTAACACAAGGTTGACTTAAGCTATTATTTATAGCCGGGAAACTGACAAGAGGGGCGGGAGGCGGAAAAATTCTGCTAAAATTTGGCCGCCGCTGACAACCAGGAAGCGCGGGTTAGAAAGCTGTAGTAGGTAAAAGAGTTAATTTAAAATTAAAAAAAAAAAGGGAGACCGTTATGGCCCTCAGCAGACACACCTGCAGAGAAGGGGAACCACCTGCGTGGTTATGCGCGCCCCCTCACCCCCACCCGGCCAGGGGTACCCTTGAGGGAGCATAAGTTTGAAGGAAGCGTAACTCAGAACCTGGGGTGGGGGGATTCACTATCTACGGGACTCCTCACTAAGGGACAGGGTAAGATGACCCGAGGCGCATCATCCCAGGCGGGCGACACGTGTAACTGTCAAGACACAGACGCCCTGCCCAGCGACATCCAAGAGCGGAGGGGACGCTGGAGCGGCCCCGAGGCTGGGCCGTCCGGGCTCCGCGCTGGCGGCTGCAGGCTTCCAAGCCCCCAGCCAAGAGCTGCCTCCTTCCCCAGGACCTGGCCCCTGAGGAGGGGGTCCTCTCGTGCCGGAGCCCGGCCCCTGGGCTCCGCAGACGCGCCCGGGTGCTTCGCCCGTCCGCGCAGCCCCGCCACCCGGCTTCCCCCCACCCCCCAGTACCGCACGAGGTGCCGGGGACGCCGCCTGGGCTCGGCGACTTACCTCGGGCGGCGGGGGGCGCCAGCAGAGCCCCGGCCAGGGCGAGCAGGAGGGCGCGGGCCGGGGGCGCGGGCGGCGGGCGTGCGGCCATGGGCGCGGGCCTCCGGTGCAGCAGCTCTCGGGCCGGGCGGCGGGCGCGGCACCATCCCACGCGGGCGCCGAGCGGGGACTCGGCTGCGAACGCCTCGCGCAGCGCCCGCGCCGCCGAGCAGCGAGTCTAGGCTTTCATTTTTTTAAAAAAGTTTCCCCCGGGTGTGCGTGTGCGCGCGCGCTGCTCTGGCACGAGCCGGGCTTGACCGTTGCAATAAACGGGCAAACTGTCCGACTTGGCCCGGGGACGAGGAAGATCGTTAGTGAGAGAAGGCAGGCCTGTGAAATGGATCCACGGCCAGCAGTCACCGTTCTCATTACCACGGAACAAATTATCTTCTACCCCCCGCACCCCGCCCGGCGGCGGCGTCCCGCGGGTCCTAGAGACCGCTCGGGGTCCCCGCCAGGGTCCCGCCCCGGGTCGGCGCTCGCCCACCGGGCGGCTAGCGGCTGGGCGCCTCCCGGGCCATGCGCCCCGGCGGCACAGACGTGGCTCGGTGGCGGCGCGGGCGCCCGGAGCGCACACCTCCCGCCCCAGGATGATGTGGCCGCGGGGCCCGGGGTGCCCGGCTGCCAAGAGCACACGCGCTGCACGGTCCAGCTTTCCAGTCTGAGGCTGGAAATGATGACTCGGCGGCTCGCTCCCGGCTCGCCGGGAACCAGCGGAACATGGGTAGCATGTCTGGAAGACCTTCAGGAGCCCAGGCCCGTCCCCTAAGCCCCCAAACGGACATCTCGGGCCTGAGAAATAACGGGGACTGGCAGGCACTCGACCTCTGGGCATCGCACTTTTGCTGCATTGCTTTAGGTTTTATGATGGCGGATTGACTCATTTCTTTTCCAGGACATGGACTCAGGAAAGTGTGTCCTGCGGTGTTTCCCAAACTTTCCCGATCTGTGTTTGTCTCTTAAAAATACAGATTCCCGGGCGCCCTCCCACGCCTTTGGAATGAGAGTTTCCAGGTCGCGAAGCCGGGGCTGCGTGGTCTGTTTGGGAGACACCAATGAAGTGAATGGGAATCCTGCCTCCTCCTCCACCTGACAGCCTGGCAGGGCCATAGTCTCGGGTTTTGTAACAGGACTTGGCGCTCTTGGAGCCCAGCGCTGGATCCATCAAGGGCGGTTTCCACCACCCACCTTGTGGGGCTACCGTGATTCCCATCTTGGGGACTTGCAGAACCAGAGGGTTAATGAATAATACCACCCCCACCCGGATTAATTAACTCAGAATCTCCCAAAATGGGCGGAGCCTGCAGTTTTCAAAGCCCAAGTGATTCTACTCTGCAAATCTTAGCTATCTGTCCTGTGATGTCCCCCAGGTCTGACACAGACCCATTCGAAGGGGCGGTAAGCCAGCCTTTGAGGAAACTCCCCTCTTTCCCATGTCTTCCTACTGGAAACATACTTATTCTATCTCCCTCCCACCCCCAGGTTTTTGCAGTGTTCCTTCCCAAGAACCATGTCAAACCTCTCAACCAAGTGCAGGCCTTTGTACAAAAAAAAAAAAAAAGCACCCCCCCCCTCTTGGTGTCAGGACATCTCAACACTCCACCTGGAAACAAGGCCCAGTCTGAGCCCCTGTTTAAACCCAGCCCTACTGCTTATGCCTCTGCTGCCTCCTTTGTTCATTCATCCCTGCCATCAGCAAAGCCTCAACGTGAAATGCCTCTTGCCTTCAAAGACTTTCTGTCTGATAGGACAGACTAATAAATCATGACTATTGCACTGTGTGAGCTGGTTACTCTATTTCATAATCATTCAGTGGTTTGTTAACTACTCCATTATTTATTACATATTTCACATCAGAGTATTATGCCAAAATGCTTTCTATGCATTCTTTCATTATAAAATCCTGAATATGCAGATGAGGAAACTGCAATGTATAAAAGGTAAGTAGCTTTCCCATAGTGCAGGACCAAGAGGTAGGCCCCAGGCCACACCGCATGGTTGAAGACACAGACGGTGACTGTCTTTAGCTCTGACTTCCAAGCTTCAGGTTCAGCACCTGTTAAGTGAAAGTAAAAGCCAAACCTCCCAGGTGGTGGTGAGTATTTAAAGAGCTAATGCAATGCCTTCCCCACCCCAGGGATTCCTGATGCTGATTAGGAATTCAAATCTTCTGGAATGTACACTGGAGATTCTTATTAGGAAGAGCTGGAAAGGCCAGTTTCAGCAAGCCCTCAAGTGGTTTTGATTCTTGGGTTCCATAGAACCTTCAGAAATACCACACAAGAGAATCGAAAACTGTTTCCTTTAAGGTCAACGGGACAGACTAGCTTTAGGACGAGTCCAGCTGCTGGACTTGAATCTTCCTTGATTCCAGATCTTTCCTGATTGCATCTTCAGTCTTTCTGACTGGTTAAATTGTTTATTTATAATGGACCTCATATGTGCTGTGCACTGGCTGGGGCTGTAATGCACTTTCTCTCCTAACCCATTTCTTTTCATTCTTTAATATTCAGCTATTACTCTTGACTGTAGAAGTCTGATGTTTTTTTTTTTTAAGCCTGGAATTTGCAAAGCTCTCTCCAATGGTCTAAATCTGCCCCAAGACTGTTCTAGGTTTGTTTTTGACTAAATGGAACAAAACAGCCGATGTAGGGGGAAAAAGAAAGACGGAAAGAAAAATCCTAGCAGCTGCAACGCCTGGTTTCTTAACCTTCTGGTTCCCCACCTCTGTGAAGCAAGGAGTCTGGGCTGACACCTTACCCGTAAAGACTTCACACTCATCCATAACAACCAGCTAAGCAGAGAGAGAATCTTATGTCCGGCAGATGGTTGGCCTTTGGAGGGGAGCCCTGCCGCTCCTTCACAGGAAATGGAAGCCGACATGGCATTCAATACTGAATTGTTAGGTAATGGTATGAGGTCAGAGGCCAGGATCTGCTCATTAAAATTTCGGATAGATGGCTTGTTGTCCCTTCCTTTCCAGAAGAATTGACCTTTGCAATGCCTTTTCCTGTGTGCTATTTTTATTTAACAGCCTGGGCATTCACAATGAACAGGGCACTTCTTACTTACCCAACCTCACATTTGGGCCCAACCTACTTTGACTACGAACAGATGAGAAACGGAGGTGGATTTTTCCAAGCCAAGGATTCACAGGCAGCCAGTCCTGATTTCTGCAGTAAGGAAAGGGCCGGCCTCCTGCAGCCTGACCTGTTGATGGGGCTTCAGACACAGGCTCACAGAACAGCTTTTATCTATCGCAGCACAGTTCCCAAGGCTTGCTGCAGAAGTAAACAAACACAACTGCCCCATGATTAAGATTCATGGAAATCTTTTTAATTCCATCTCTTGAGGAGATGGAAATTCATGATGTTCCCAGACTGCCATTGCCTACAGTCCATCCTTCTTTTCACAGAACTCTCTCTTCAGGAAGCCATGCCTCATTTCCCGAGGCTTCTTTCTCACTTCTCACTTCTAGAATGCTGAAGAAAGAAGGATGCTTTTGGGGGATCGGGGACTCACGGATGCTCTGGGTCAGAAGGGACATGGATGGTCACTTGGCCAACTTTGTTGGCCACCATCTATACTCATCTGTGTCATCCTGACAACTGCCCATCCAGCTCCCCCTTGTATACCTACTGTGGTGGTGAACTCATTGACCCCCAAGACAGCCCATTTGTAAGTACAACTAGCGACTGACAGCCCACAGGCGCAGAGAGCCACCGCTACGGCCAGAACACCAGCTGTGAGACAGCCCCCTGGCTGCATGCGTCTGTCCCTTCCCACCCTGGTTGGGGCAGGCTGAATGCAAAGGCAGTGCTCAGAGAGAAACAAGCAAGGAATCTCACAAACAAACATGAACTCACAACACAAATGACCAAAGCATTGAAGATCCTCCTTCATTCAAAAAATCAATTTTGATCTCCTTGCCTTTTCATGCGGGCTGGGCTTAGAGACTCCTTCTAATGAATACAATATAGCCAAAGTGCCCAGGCCCTGGAAAGCATGACACAGGTCACTCTCTCCCGGGGAATCTGGCTGCCTTGTGGCGAGAACCCTCAAGCAGCCCAAGGGGGTAGAACCGAGGTGGGAAACTCAGGTCTCTGGCCATCACCACAGGAGCGAGCCCTCTTGGAAGTGGATCTTCCAGCTATGGTCGCATTTTCTGCTGATGACAGCCCAGGGCAATATCTGACTGCAAACTTCTGCAGGACCTGGAGGCAGACCTGCTAAACTATTTCCAAACTCCTCACCCACAGAACTGCATGAGATAATGAGTGTTTGTTATTTTGAGCCAAAAGGCTTGTTATTTTGGGCAGGGGATAATTTATTAGGCAGCAATAGATGACTAATATACACTTAATAAAGCAAACATTCCATTTCTCTATTTATTCTAGCTTGCAAGGATTCCTGATCATTTCACGATCAAGGGCACCCCTCCCCCTTCTTGTATGACCTTTCAATACAAGTGATAGATTTGGTGGCCATAGGTCCCAGTCAGGACCCAGCATCCTTATCAACAGCACACCCCATTCACTCTCACAAGCATCCTGGTTTGCTGGCAAATTGCACCATTATCCCATCTGTAGATAAATAAGTCTTTTAGGTGGTGTTTTGGATCCAGGAGTGGGAGGCAGACACACTGGCTTAGTCCTATGCCCTGACTCAGTTCCTTCTGTGAATGATGGTTGAATGTGTAACGGAATTCACAGGGATAGATAAACAGCCATGACAACAAACTGTCCCGGGGGATGGAGTTTCAGAAGGTCCTCTGAGTATTTCCCCTGCACGGTCAGCCAGTCATGCAGGGATCTGATCTAAATAGCCACTTCCGGAAGCTGTAAGATATTTTTTACCAGGGGTCAAAATACCTGCGGGCCTTTGCCAGTGACTGTATCTTGAACACATCAAAGAGGAAACGCCATTAAAAGTCGTGCTTGCTCTTGGATGGAGAGACCCACCAGAGACAGCAATGGCTAGCCACTCACTCCTCAGGTTCCTTCTCTGAAAAGATGCCTGGGTTCCCAGAAGCCAGGACAGCTGGGATTGGTGGGGACTCTGGCGACAGGCCAGGCCTCCCTCCCTGGTCCCTAGCAGGTTTCTCCTGGGGACAGAGGCCAGCCCTATCCAACAATAACTCCCGGGAAGCCCATTCCAAGATGTGCCCACATTTATGGACCTCCTTCTTTACCTGATGTCTCTTGTGGCAAATTGGGCCTTTTGCCTTTTATTCTGTGCTCTTGAAATTGGAATATAACCGGACACTGGCCCCTCTTCATGTACTTGAACATGGTTCACATTTTGTCTTTACTGTTTCAGGCAAATCAACCCCAATTTCTTTAACTAGCCTCTTGGGTCCTATTCTTACTCTCTTTAATCATGATTTCTGCTCTCCTTTGGATCCTCTCCAGTTTCTTGATTTCTCTGAAACCGTGGAGGCCAAGTGCGGCCATGGAGCTCCAAGAAGGGTCTGTGTGAGGCCATTGGAAGCAGAGGCTGGTTTCCTGGGCCTGGTGTATCAGTGGTAAAATTACTCTGTGGCTGAAACTTTAACTCCTCTTTAGAGGTCTGGACTAGCTTCCCCTTTGGAGGTGAAGGAGCAATTCTGGGTGCTTCTAGGGAGGTTGGCTCCTCTGATATGGATATGTTTGGCCCTCTGTCCCATGCCCTACACGGCCTCGTCTGGGCACATGCAGCCTCCTTCTGCTCTGTAGTTATTTCAGCCCACTTCCTGGGCCTCAGTTCTCTGTGCTCCCTTATGGGCACTTCCACGCAAGGCTCATTTCTCCCTTTGATTCCTTGACATATACAGGCAGAAAAGCCAACTCAAATGTCTAGGGGCCAGGGGTCCATTGTCTTCCTTCTCCACTGGTCTAGGGTCTGATGTAGCTTTAGTTTTTAGCAGGTACCAAGCACTTCACATGTTCACCACATTCTGCCAACAGCACCCCGCTGCTTGTAAGCCTCCCAACACCTATCAGGAGAAAGCACAGTGCAGCCTCCCTGGCTATAAGCACCACCAGCATTCCTTTTCCTAGGCATTCTTAAGCAATACTCACCAGCTATTTTTCAGCTTTCTTTGTCCTAGCTAGGCTGGGCTGCAAAATAAAGAAGAGAAGTTGAACAACATCACCAGAGTTCCTTTCTCTATCTTGTGCTACAGGATGGGGACACAGATAACAGCCCCTGTTCTCATGACCCCTAGTTTTGTGATACAGAAAATAGCTCTGAGCCTACCTAAAATAGGACAGACGGCCTCCCTTCTGCATCTAATCTACTGTGCCCCAGGCCTCCAGGAGCTCATCAGATCTCATCCAAGCCTATTCATGTTCTTCTTTTAAAGGAGGAAATGGAGGCTCCGAGAAGTGACCTGCCTGTGAACACAAAACTTGAAGCATCAGGCTTACCACTTCGTGCTACAATTACTGTTTCACGAGCCTGTCTGCTTTACCAGACAGGGAGCCCTTTGGAGGTAGGGCCTCTCAACTTGCTCACTATCACATCTGATATGCCAAGCCTAGCCCTGAACCCAGCAAAAAGAAGGGAGGACAGTTTCTGGCTGACTGGATAAATGAACCAATGTGTGACTGTGTTCCCACTTGGGTCATTAAGACTTTTCTTCTCTATGCAGCTTTCCATTCCAGATTCAAGGAAAGTGATTCCATGTAAGTGTATTTATTGCTGAGCTCCGAGAAGATAAGTGGGCAATATTTCATTTCACACCCCAAACCGTTCTCCCAATAACTTCCCTAATTATTCCAGTTAAGGCCCATTACCATTGCAAATAAAGTTAGAACTGATTTCCACAGAGCTAGCAATCTGTACCAGGATGTCTTTTATTTTCTAAAATCCTTCACTTTTAACTAAGTCTGTTACTTTTAATACTATTTTTAACTTTAATAGAAATAAAATAAAATTCTTTTAAAGCTCCAAACAACCCCAAACTGTTTTGTTCTGGTAATCAGACAATGAATAAAGATTGTGGTTACTTGGAGATATTGGCAACAATGGAAAAAATAAATAAGAGCATGAGTCAGAATAATGTGAAACCAGAAATGTGTGTTGGTAATAACTCAGAAAGTCACAGAGAAGATCACAACATCAAATCTGATGGTTTCTAAAAATTATAATCTCATCTATTAGAGAGCCCTTTCTACCTGGTAGGGTGCCAAGATACCTTACAAAATGCTAGTCTTGAGAAATCAAAATCCTGCACCACCAGGAAAATGCTACCTCTCTTGGGGGCAGGATGTAGGCAGTCTCCTGTGCAATATGGAAAAATGACCCACAGTGGTGAGGAAGTAATGCATCATTAAAGAGGAGACCATCATAGTAAGGTAAGAGCCAGTCCTCCAGCCCAGTCCTATAGGCACCTTTCCGGCGGCACAGACGGACTCCCTCATCCCTCTGGGTGGACTGATGTGCACTTTGATTCCATGTCCAGTTGCCTCATGTTGGAATACCGGATGCATGAGCCAATACTGTGGTTTTGCTATTCATACCCAGCCACTTCTTCACCTGCCCACGGAGTGAAGAAAGTACCCTTATCCAATCCTGTGTTGGGCTTCCCAATGACCATCGGGCCTCAATCTGGTCCTGATGACCAGCAACCATGGTCTCCATTCTAGAGGTGACCATCCTGGAGAAAAAAGACACATGTGGTCAGCACTGGTGACCCTCCAGAAATGGTCTTTCAGGCCTTAACAGAACAGGCACCAGAGGTCTAAACAGGAAATCTTTCTAGAGCTGAACCCCACTTCCTTCTTCTGCTTAGATTGATGGCAATTGACCTATTTCACAGCTCTCTTTGACCCACTTTTGAGTTCTATTTTAGAAAGTGACACAAAAGTCTCTTGTATTCCCGCAGAAGAAACAGAGGAAGAAACACACACACAGGTACGTGCATCCAGACCCCCAAAACCAAGGCCATCGTAATTTTCCACCAAGGAGCATTTATTTTTTGTCACACACACAAAAAACTTGTCAGAAAGCAGTTAAAGTGTCCACAGTGCTTTCAGAAGTTAAAAATACATATGTTAATTTAGTAGATGCTTAGTTTCTGGTAAAACACCTGCAGGGTGGTGTCATAGCCTATTGGTGGGAAGCCCCATCTCACAAACAGAAGCCAGCAACTGACCTCTGAGTCAAGGCAGATCCAGATGCAAATGCATCTCTAAAAACCTCCCCTGCTTAGTGTCTCTTCAATCGGAAGTTGTGTATCTGAGTTGAAACCCCACAGTTAGTTGGTGGAATGAAAATGGCATGTCTGTATTGCAAGAGAGAATTAGTCTGCCCAGCAGATGATCAAACATCCAGGGCTCAAGTGTTCATTATAGGCTTGCATAACAATGCTGCTGCGGTGAGTACCATGACTATTTACTGAGCCCTTATGATGGTCCAAGCACCTCCCATGTCTTCTTTACAAACTTCCCTATTACCCTGTAAGGTATATTTTAGTTCCCTTTTACAGATGAAAAACTAAGGCTCAGTGATATTGAATAAATTACTCAAGAGCTCACAACTACTAAGTAGAGAACCACACTGGGGCTCACACCCAGGTCTGCCTAATTCCAGAGTCTGTGCTTTTTTGCCTCTGAACTAGACCGGCTCTTATAAAAGCAGATTCCACCCAGATTTGGACTTAAATCCTGTGATTATCTCATTGGCAGTAAACCATTTGGTTTCTGTCCTTACCCCCTATAAAATGGGAGCACTCTCTAACACTGATAGATTTTTAGGTCAATTAAAAATGGAAAGATATTAAATGCAATGTGGTATCCTTATTAGATCCTGGAGCAGAAAAGGCCAAGTGGAAAGACTGGTGAAATCCAAATAAAGACTAGAGTTTAGTTAATAGCAACATACGAATGCTGGTTTCCTTGTTTTGACAAATGTACCATGTTATTTTAGATGCTGACATTGGGGAAAACCGGGTGAAGGTATGAAAGAACTCCCTGTACTCTCCTTGTAACTTTTCTGTAAATCTGAAATTATTCCAAATTCAAAAGTTTATTATTTTTTTTAGGGTTCAGTTCCAGCTGATTTTATTTCCTTCTCAAACAAGGTTACTTACAGAAGGTATAAAAGTTTCTATCTTTAAAAAGTTACATCTAAATATCTAAAAGGAAAAATGTGGAAAAGCAGTATTCTTTTCCTGTGGTTTCTGATTGTCAAGACTTGAATGGAGTATTTTTATTGGCTGAACAGACATGTAGACTAATATTTTCCACTTATACGTCAATGCATTAGGATTAATAAACATATTTAAATAAATATGTTTAAAAGTACTACCCAAATGCATTGTAGTTTTCTGTCCTTGTATATTTTCTTAATCAATAAATGCCAAATTGGAACTCCCATTCAATGTAAACATTTTTGACATTCTAAAGGGGTCTCAAAGTTAAGCAGAGAAAACTGTACATAATACGCTACCATTCATCCAAGATGATACAATATGAATGTATGTGTATGTGTATAACATTATGCTATTATTATATTGTTTTTAAGTGAAACGGTAAACCTTAAATATTTTTATTCCACATGAGAGGAGCAAAGGATCATGACAGATGAGGGAGTAAGCTAGACTTCTCTGAAAGCACTTTGGTTTGTACTTTTAATTCTGAAACCATGAAAATATCCTTACACAATCACAAAACAAAATACTCAAAAGAAGAGCGGTCCCTAAAAGTCAAAAGCAAAATGAAACAAATAAACGTAGCTTATATATTGATTTGTGGCTACGACCACAAAGAGTAACTATTCCCTGTGACTTTAAAATATTAATTTGACACATCCTTAGGAAGACATTCCCCGAGCACAAATAGAACATACAAAGGAAGAAAACTTACAGGGTTTTTAACAATTATATTATTAACTGTGGTGTTAGGAATTTTATTCTGAGATTTAAGATGGATGAGATCAAGGACAGCATCTCCTAAATTCTAACTGAAAGTATTCTTATAAACTTATTATACATTTCATTGTAAAAAAAGACCATATTTTCTAGCTTTATGAACTGAAAAATCTGGAAACAGTGACTTGAATGTTTCTAGTGCCTAGACTGTGGTCCCTAAGTACAATTTCACATTAAATGCAGACAGGCTCCTTGGAGAAATGGCTGAATCCAGGTCTGGGACAAGAAATATATAAGGTGAGCCTGAAAAATCTTGTGAAATCAGAAGGAAGCTATCAAAGATCACTGGACTCACGTCAAAAGGACCCAGGAGCTGACCTGCCTAAGCTCCCACTAGTCAGTGATGAGGCAACTGGAGCATCAAAAATAATAACGTAGTGAATTAAAACCCACAAAATGCATTTGTATTCATGCATTCACCAGAATAGATAAAAACAAACAAACAAACAAAAAAACCCAAACATCTCTTTGGTGGCTCAGGTTGCTAGGGAACTAACTCACTATTTTGAAAATAGTGATGAAGGTTAATGAAGAGAAAGACTCAAGTATTTATCCTGACTTCCATAGGAACCCCACCTTAGGGTACTCAGAGTCGATGAGGGAGACTCTCTGTTGTTAGAAAGAGATCAGTAATAAGTGAAGAAGGAAAAATAGAATTAGAGCCCTTCGTTTGCAACCCCTAATGAAACAACAAATCTAGGAATGATCATTGGTGAGGACTAACATTTCAAAGAGAGATGACCAAAGGGTGTGCCTCTTGATGAAAGTATACAATACTATCTCCAAGTCTGGCCGAGTCAGTTAAAATATGTACATATAAGGAACAGAGAAAAATACTCAAGGACACCCTACAGACATAGCTGGCGAAATCCGGACTGCGGGCCCCTCAGAGCCAGTGCGGGTTCACAGACAGGCGTCAGCATCTTTGGGGAGCATGTTAGAAATGCCCTACCCCAGACACACTTAATTAGGAATCTCTGGGGCCAGGGCCCACGAATCTGTATTTTAACAAGCCCTCGGAGTGACTCTTTTGCGGGCTTAAGTATGCAGAGCACTGACATGCAGGAAACACAGCCTGGTCACTTCAATAAATAAACCACAAGAAAAATAAGGGAAATTTACAGATTCAAAAAGAATTTTTTAAAATATCAATACTATGCAGCATGTGAACTTTAGCTCCTGATTTGAACAATCTGTAAAAATCTTTTATGAGAGAAATGAGGAAATCTGAAGAGTGACTTGATATTTGATATTAGGAAGATATGTTAATTTTTTAAGATGTGATACCAGTCTTGTGGTCATATTTTAAAGAAGTCCTTTTTTTAAGCAAAATGGACTCACATATCTTTGCATGAAATTGTGTCACATTTGAGATTTGTTTCAAACTTATTCTGGAGTACAAAGTGGGAAAATAGGTGGGTATATAATAGAAACAAGATTAGCCAGAACTTCATCATTTTTGAAGTTGGGTGTTGAGTACATGGGAGTTCCTTATACTATTCTTTTTTTTAATATTTCAAACTTTCCATAATAAAATGGATTTTTAAGAAAGGACTAATTTAAAAATAATACAGCAAATATAACAAAATGGTAACAATTATTAAATGGATTGATGGATGTATAAGGATGGTTATTTTACTTTTCTATATGCTTGAAAATACAATTAAAAGTAGAAAAGTTCATTGGAAAAAAATTGAAACAGGTTCTCATGCTTAAAAAAGTAGGCGTCACAGTAGAAAACCAACATATTTGCTTCATCCATTACTGGTCAAATTCTTGTGCACAGATGCTATTAGGCAATGTCAGATGTCACTAGTGTGTTATTAACACCAATTTAAAACTGCAGAAAGTGAGGTCCAGGGAGGCGTTGCCCAGGGGCACGGTGCTCTACGTGAGCTCAAGTCCAGGGTTGATTTCTATTTGGTTCTGGGCTCTTCCTGCTCATGTCCCTCCTAGAATTACAACATTTAAGAATAAAACTTTTTTCTCTCTGCAAACTTAGGGATCCTTTACATGTTCTTTGCGTATTTGTTGGTTGATTTTTGACTTGAATTTGTATCGAGTTACAGCTTATATACAGTAGTGTGTGCATATTAGATACGCAACTTCATGAGCTTCACTGAAGTATGAGACCCCCATACTGCCACCCAGCAAGACAGAACATTCCCAGCACCTCCCCACCCCCACCCATGCCCCTTCCCTGTCAGAGCCCTCTACCCGGTGACGCCTGTGCTGTCCCTTCCCACCACAGCATCAGGGGTCCCAGTTTTCTGCACATCCTGCCTCTTTCCTGGTCGTTATATCTGGGAGATCACGTGCTGCATGTGGCAGTAGTTTATCCTTTGATTGCTGCATGCTATTCCTTTTATGAATATACCTCAACTTCTGTCCTATCTGGTGGAAATTTGAGTTGTTTCCAGTTTTTTCACTATTGTGAGTAAACTGGCCATGAACATTCTCGTGAATGTCATCTGGTGGGCATATGCATGCACTTTTCCTGGGTATAAACTCAGGGGTGGAATTGCTGGGTCATAGGAATATTATGACCATATGTTATATACATAACGCCTATGATAGGTAACTGGCAAAGCACTTCCAACACGGGTACACCCACTCTTATTCCCAACAGCAACGTATGAAAGTCTCAGTTGCTTCCTATTCACAGTGACACCATTGCCCTTGTTTCTACCATTCTGGTATTGCCCAGTTTGGGAAACTCCTCTGCACCGTCCTGTGCTCATCTGCAGAATCAGTGCCCCTCCCTCTGACTCACACAGCATTTTCTCCATCTCTACCACAACCCTTACCACCTCTGGCGGAAACACTTTTTACCTGCATGTCTCCCTTCATCAGAAACTAACCCCATCGAGGGCAGGGAAGTGTCTTAAGCGACTTGGTATCCCTGTGCTTAACCAGGGCTCAGCACACAGTCATTGCTCAGTGTTTGATTTCATGAACAAACGAGTGAACCCATCAATCAATCCTCTTACCCTAAAACCTCCTTACCTGGCAGGACTTGGTGCACATTTTGTATAAACAGCTAAATTTTTTGGACCTTGTGAATCTATTTCCATAGCTGTAACACACAGGGAGAATTAGTTTGGCTTCAAATTCAGAGAGCTCCTGGAGGTACAGAGGAGCCTGACTTGGCTGCCAGGAGGGAGCTGCCTTCCTTGGCACTAGGTCAGAAAGTATGAATCTATTTTGAAAAGTCCCCCTCCTCCTCTCTGGCTGCCATATTGCCATGATCATGGAAAACAGCATCTACAGACTCTTACATTTTGATACTTGCCCAGACCAGCAATCTTCTCCGTGTGGAGCTTGGTGAGATGCAAACGCTTTGCTGGCCCTGACCCCATCTGAGCTCAGGAGTTCCCAGCAGGGACCCCATGGCCCATACACACCGACCAAGAGGAGAAGAGACCTGGGTCTCCTCTAACAGAAAGCCTACCCTTCGTGTAATGGTGATTGAGGACTCACTGCTACGTTAAAATAACCTGGGTGCCTGGTTAGATAATTGTGACCGCCAGCAATGAGACTGAAAAGCCTGTCTTCCAAGCAAATACCTGGCTTTCACTGAACTTCTGAAAAATGATTTAAACAGAGGACTGACATCTACAACTTTGGTTGTGAGCATTTTATGAGTATTTCTGTATGTAGAGGGTGCTGCCGAATGAAAAGAAATTCAGAGAGATCGAGTGCTGAAAAAAGCAGAGCTATGAGAAAGAGACTGAGGAAATTGGGATGAATGTAATTCTAATGTCACGAGTGTTTCTTCAAGTCACAGAGCTTGGAGGTGAGAACAAGGGGGTGCTTGAGGGTCCATTCTTTACTGCACTTTACTGCACTTACCCGGGTCTTCCCTACACTTTCTATCCTGGCTCTTGTGCCCACATGGGGACACAAGACTTAGCCCTTTTCTTGCAGTCACCTGTGTGATTTGAGCAAATGCCCCTGGCCTCCAATGTCCCCGATCTCTACCCTGGCACTGCCCTCTACCCCATTTCCCTGAAGCTGGGATGGTCAGATGCCCAGGGCTGGACTCCAGCAGCATGTCACGATGACCCCAATCAGAGTGCCTGGTTTCCAAATGTCTCCTGGGAGTTTTAGGGTACATGGTGTTTGTCAGTTGAGGTTGAAAAAATTTATTGCTGTGGGAGTGTCCTCACACTTACCTTACCACTTACCCCAAGAGAAGAAATTCCTGTATGGATGGCCCTTATTCCTCCAGCCTGCTAGGGTTAGTTTATTTCTGCCAGGCACAGGAGAGAGAGAGCTTTGTGTTACAGGAGAATAGGCAGAGGAGGGCAGGAGAAAGGCCAGCAGGACATAAGCCTATGACATTGGCATTAGGTAGCAACTATATAAGAAAGTGGGAGGGGCGGGGAGGGCTAGTAGGCTGGGAAGGGTCAAGTTAACAGGTGCAGAGGGCAGCTGGGGGTAGAGAGAATTGAAAATGGCAACTCTAAATAATGGGGTGTAAGTTCCTGTTAGGATTTGGATCCCCAAAGAGAAGGATCGGACCTCTTAAGGATTTGTTTGTGGCTTTTGAACTGTGCTTCTTGAAAGTGGCCCAACCTGTGGCCTGAATAGGTCACATTCAAGCCCCCTCTCCTTCTAGGACTCAGACGTGAACAATTCTGAGAACCAGCCAGTCTGCTGTACTCAAAAGAGCCCATCCCTTAGATAACCCAGACCCCTAGTAGACGTGCAGCTGAGGGGCTGTCTCTTCCCCCAGGATGAGTTCCATACAGAAGGCTGTCCACCTGTCTGCCCACCTGGGGCAGGGTGGTCCTGTCCACTCAGGTTGGGTCCTGCAGCAAGAGGGGCACACATTTCCCAGGAAGGCCAGCATCACAGGAACTGTTTCTGGTTCCCAATGACAAATTTAGCCAATAAAAGCTCAAACCCTAGTCAATTGTTCACACAGATTTGAACATCAGATGGCCTATAAGGTTTGTTTATTTCATTTTAACTCAATTAGGCTGAATAGTTATGCTGCTTAGATTCACGGGGACACGCAGTTTTAAAGCAGCTTGTATATGTGACTGGCTATGAGGGAAACTGTCATGTGAAAGATGTTTCCAAGTCAATATATGTCCTACTTCCCAGAAATAGTCAATAACATGAAATAATAATTAGTAGTGATGCAAATTAGTGGTGATGGGGGGAAAAAAGCAAGACTTAAATTATATAACATACGTAAATTCTGTTTCTATTCTCTATGTATCACTTCTCTCTTACTCTCTAGCTATGTAACTAAATACAAGAACTGACAGAAAATAGACCAAAAGATTCACACTTGTTATTTCTGGTTGTGGATGACTTTTGTTTCCTTCTTGAAATTTTTTGCAATTTCAAATTTTCTTATATTACATTAAAGGCTAAATTACCTAGCCTTTAGCTAGGTAGCAAACTAGTCCAAAATTTAGTTGCTTAAAACAAGAAACAAATACGATTTCTCAGGATTCTGGGGGGTCAGTGGGGCTGTTTGTTGGGGCCATCTTGGTGGGTCTCTGCAGTCAGCTGATAGCTAGGCTGGGTTGGGGGTTGGGATGGCCTAGTGTGGCCAAATTCGACTTCCTGATAGTGGACAGGTTGGTGGGTCTCAGGGCTGGAGCTGGACTGGGGGGTCTTCCCATGGAGTTTTCCCTCTCTTTCTCCTGTGGGCCAGCCCAGGCTCATGACATGGTGGCCTCAGGGGTCCAACTAGCAGGAGGAAAGGCCCACTCCTACTGTGCATGCTCTTTTCAAGCCTCTGCCTGCATCACGTTGGCTCTGGGCCATTGGCCAACACAACACCAGGATGGCAGTGTTGGGAGGGAGACTCTGCCCCATGCTGTGAAGGACTGGTGCACAGGGAAGGAAACCATATGGGGAAAACATACATGATATTTGAAATCAAGAACAAGCTCATTCTTAAAGAAAAAAAATAGAACGTTTTGCCAAGAGATTTGGAAATTTGGTTGAGAGTTCAAGAAGCCAGAGATTTCTAAGAAAATTGGATGTTGACAGAAGTGGTGAGCCACTGTAGGCAGGATTGACCATTACTTATTTTTAATGTTATCTAGAGTTAGTGGACATGCCTTCACCTCATTTAAATTGGTTTCCGTTTCAATGACATTTTTATTCATCAGTTAAAAATAAATGTTTGTGGGAGGGAGGATTTTGATCCCCACAAGGCCAAAAAGAGTTAAGTTTGCAGATGGAATGAAGGCCACTCATCGGCTGACCTTAAAATTGGGAGGTTATGCTGGATTTTCTGGGTGGGCCCGACATTCACAAAGGCAGAGGAGTCAGTTGGAGGGATGCGGAGAGGAGAGGCAAGAGGTGCTGGAGGTTTTACAGAGATTTGGCCCTGTCGCTGGCTTTGGAGATGGAGAAAGGGGGCCCTGAGCGAGGAGTGTGAGGGCTCTGTGGAGGCTGAGAAAGGCCCTCTGCTGACAGCCAGCAAGGAAACAGGGACCCCAAGGGAGCCCTCAACGCAGGAAACTGAATTTGGCCAAAACCTGAATGAGCCCCAGAAGTCCAGAAAGGAACTCAGCCTTGTAGACACCTGATTTTCACCTCGTGAGACTCATACCCAACTTCCGACATAACAACTTTGAAATAATAAGTTTGTGTGGTTTTGAGTGTTTGGTAATTTGTTATAGTAGAAATAGAAAACTAATAAAATGTTCATGATACAAATTTTAGAAACTATATAAAAGCACAAATAATAAAGCAAAGACCCTGTATACTGCTATGATCTAAGATAATCCCATTTTAGTTCAAATATATTTTTATCTATTTAGCTACCTTAACCCAATGGGAGTACATGATAGACCTAGTGTTCCTACTTGACTTTTTTTTCTTGTCTTTAACAGATGTTGACAGTTTTCCATGTCAATAAATTGTCTTCTCCATCCCTAAAACCAGAATTTGTCATCAGATCTTTTAAGTGCTTCCAGAGGTCACCCAGGGTGTGGGGAACTTGGTGGTGGGGGCCCACAACCACTTCCTGAAAGGGAAGGAGGTATCCTGGGGAGACATCAAGGGCAGCTTTCCTGGTGGAAGGGGTAGAATGGGCTAAGAGGCGGAGGAATAAACCCAGAGTTTGGGGCCTGTAGCAGCAACCTGCCCTCCTGGGCTACAGGGTAGAGCAGGGCCTGGGGGTGGGAGTGGGTTGGGGGATGGCTGGGGCCAGACCCCCAAGGACCCAAAAGTGCCAGGAAAGCACATCCCCCCGAAGACCATCCTCTTATCTGTGTCTGGTCACTGTTTCCTTCAGGAGATGCTTTTTTGACAATTGACTTACGACTTCCCTCTGAGAACGAGCCTCAGTGGCTGTTCCAGGTAAGAACTCTGCAAGCCAGATTTTGCTGGAACAATGCTCCAGCACCAGACACCGCACTCCAGTGACGGTACGGGCAACACACCTTGAATCCTTCCTGAAAAATGGAGATCATTCTAATATGACAACAACCTATTGAAGAACTGGAGTCGCTGACACAGAAATAAGCATGTTTAATTACTCCCAATTTACAAGCCAGTCTTGGCAGAAAGACAGACTTCATCAGATACAATGTGCCAACCTTATACCTTCTGGATATGTGAACTACAGAGTGTTTTCTGGTCTGTTTTCTTGTAGAAACTCAACCTTTCAAGCAGCTGTTTAAGTGGGCAGCCCACAGTGGGTGGGGAGTCCGTTTTCCTCCTCTGGGACACAAGGTAGACAGGGCCCTCTGCCCATCATCCTTCCAGGTTAGCCCAGCTTTGCCGAGAGCTCCAGTACTAGAGGACCCTTTTTCTTGCTCTTTTCCTAGTAGAAATTGGAAACAAAAGGGTCTCTCTCTGCTCACAATAGTATGAAGACTTTCTATCCCAGAATAATGAAGTAATTCCTACTCTTGTCTCCAGACTGGAGGGCATGAGTCGTGGTGAACAAGCCCCACTCCGGGGCCTGTTCCCCGACGACGGCGTCGTCATAAGCAGGGGGGTTCACACAGAGCTGCTCGGCCCTTGCTCTCTCTGGGGCCTGAGTGTGTTTTCTTTGTCCATGTGTCACACCGTCTGCAGACCAAAATCTAAACCTCCCAGCCTCTTCCCCAAACTCGCCTGCCTCCTAATCCAGCCCTAATTCCACCTGGGCACTCTGACGGCCGCCTTTTCAAACATCAGAGAGCAGCTGCTCTTTCCTACATAATGGTTGTCTTTGTTACCCCCAAAGGACTGGAGCCTTTAAAATGTCACTTCTTAACAGATCTCATTGGGTTTAAGTGAAACTGATTTTAAAGTTAAAACTTGCCCTTGGAGGTTTATTCCTGGGAATGATGTCTCCTTTTGCCTGGCTGCTGGCTCATCCCTTAGGCCCGACATCCTGTGGAGAAGGCTCTCTCACAATCCTGGAAATTCTTGCAGATTCTAAATCTTTCCTTTGGGAACTTAAAGGAAGAGGCAGCCCTGAGGACATCCTACTGCTGTGATCGTGAATTTGGCAATGAGAATATTGCTATTTTTAATGATTTTCTTTTCTCTTCAAGCAGCAGCTATGGCTGTATTCACCTTAGAAACGATTGTTTCTGTGAGACTGGCCAAGTCCTATCAGAGAACGGCCAGCCCCTCTGCATCCAGGATCGGCATGAATGAGAGCTGTATCGGCAACTCTTTCTGCTCCTTGGGGCGGCCGGTGCCATCTGTGGTCTGCTCAGGAGTTAGATAGAGCCTGCATCCCTGCCTTACCCTGGACCCAGCATGAAGGCTGGCAAAGAAGAGTATCCTGCTTTTCAAAGTCATCGCTATGTCAAGCCAAGTTCACATATTGCTGAACCTCCTCTGAGCAAACCGGAAGCCTAAGCTCAGGACTTTGGAAGGCAGTCCCTCCCTCAGGGGCATACGGTCAGGTCACTTAAGTAGTCTTGAGAAGAAGGGGAGCAGTCGTGAGGGCTACGTAGCCTCGAGTGAAATGAAAATAAAACCATAATCATTCACATAATTTGAAATGAACATTATCCCCCAGAGCAGTGACACAGAATGAGGGTAAAGCGAAGTACTCTCTGCCGGGCTCCTGGGGAATCCTCCGTGTGCACTGTCCCCATGAGAGGGGTTGGGCAAGTATTATCTGGGACCTTGAAGGCTCTCTCTTCAAGACAGGAGAGGGAAGCCTGACCTGCAGAACTGCTGGCTCTGCCATTTTGTGGGGCTTCTTTCTCAGGGGCAGCACACCCCACTCACCCAAATGGCCAGTCCATAACATTACCATTTACTTCCCAGGGGTAGTAAATTCTTCTGTGTGTCATTTTAATGGGTATGTAAGATTTCTTCAAATGAATATACTAGTTTTCATAACCACTCCCTGTTGTTGGACATTTGGCTTTATTCACATTTTTTTCTCCTAAAAAGAATACTATAAGTACATTTTTAACATAATGCACTTTAAAATTTTTAGAAGTTTCTTAGAATAGAATCCCAGTGTAGGGAAAATGGAAGTTCCACGTCCAGGATGCTCACGTGACACCCGTTGTAAACGTGCAATGATATAATACTTAACCCACTGCACAGGCTTCTGCTTATGTACCCGTTGGCGGTAAGCCATTATTGCCTCTGTTGCTAATATAAAGAGCTCCTCCCAGTGCTAGAGCAGAGCCCAGAGCAGAAGCAGAGAGCCTGGAGAGCAGCAGAGCCTGGAGTAGAGCAGAGGGAAGCAGGAGAGGGGAGCCTAGAGAAGAGAGCAGAGACTGGGGAGCAGAGAGCGGAGGCAGAGCCGGAGTGGAGGCCCCGCCTGGGGCAAATCCTGGAGCAGAGAGCAGAGACTGAGACAGGCTTTGCCCGACAGAGGCAGACGTGATTCTAACACTTGACCTGCCACAGTGAGAATAAAGCTTGGTATGGGCCCCCTTTTACCCACAATGTTGCGTTGTCATTTTTCAGTCTCACTGAATCCATAGTGAACTTGCCCAGAGCTGAAACACTCAGGAAAGACACCTAGAAGTAGGATTATTAGCACAAAAGAAATGTACACTTTAAAACATAGATAGGTATTTCTAAGGTGATTTCAAAAGGGTTGTATTAACTTACTGTCTTGCCTGTGATTAAAAAATCACTTTAAAAATTTTATAAACAGTTACGATTTATGTCTTAAGAGAACATAAGTTGTTATTTTATCTAATTACAAGGGTAGAAAATTTGGAAAATATAGAATAACAAAAAAGAGAGAGGAAATAAAAATAACATGAAGGCCACTACTTGGAGGAGAACAGCATGATTTCGGCAACATACTATCAAATAGTTCAGAAAAAATAACAGTTTTATATAACGTGTAATATTATATACAACATACAAGTTATACACATAAAATATAAATATTATCTATACAAAAGTATCTATTAGACAAATTATACAACATATCTATCATACATACACATTATATATTTTGTAGAGTCATAATATATATATGTGTGCATGCTGTGTCTTTGTGTGTGTGTGTGTGCGTGCGCGTGCGTGTGCATGTGTGTGTGCTTGTGCGTGTGTGTGTGTGTGGAGAGAGAAAAAGAACAAAGTGAATGTGGCAACAGATTAACAGCTGTTGAGCCCGGGTGAAGGTACATGAGAGTTTTTTGTATTATTCTTGCAACTTATCTGTAAATGTGATATTTCAAAAAAGAAGATTAAGAGATTTTAGATAATGTATTTTCAAGTTCTTTTTTCTATGCCTAAAACCACCATTTTCTGCCAATGTAGCATTCATATTACTTAGATTTTTTAGCAGTAGACATCCTAATATCAGTCTACAATAAACATATTGCCATGACCTTTGTATATCATCTTATGGATGTAAGCAGTTTCCTTCCTGCGGAACTTTTGTTTCCAATTTTTCGCTATTAAAAATATTTCAGTAAGTACCGTGGACACAAATCTTTAATCGTATCTTTGATAAATTCCCTGCTGGGAAGGACTGCTAACACAAACTGCCAAATGCCCCTGGAGAGGTTCCACTCATTCTATCTGCCACTGGAAATTTGGAAGAACTGCTTTGTCAGTTGCCAGAAACAGAACCCAGCTCAAGGCAGCTCAGGAGGGAAGTGGGGTCTGTAGGAGGCAAAGCCTGGCATTCGGGCTGGAGAGCCCACACCTGCCATGTGAGCCCTGCCTTCCTGCAGCCATTTCCCCACTCCCTCCACATCTTGGCAGGGTGGTAGCTTCTTTGCAAAGCTGAGTTTTGTCCCCTCTTTTACTTCGCTTCAACAGAGCCTTTGATTCCCTGTGGTGTCCACTCTTGAGGCCACATCCCAGGCAGGGGGAATAGTTGGGTAGGGGGCAGAGGATAGGGCAGGAACAGGGAGGAAGTGACCCATCCCTCGAAGTCACAGTGTTCCCTGGGACTTTACTACAAGTTTCTGTAGTCGTAAAAAGGAAAAAATGAAAATTTGATAGGTTTCCGTATTTTCTTACTTTAACTGCATTTTTGCAAATACTAGTGCTGGTTGGCATTTGCGTGTCTGTTGACCATTTACTTTCTTCTGTGAAGTGCCTGTTCATGTGCTGTCATCATATTTCTGTGAGTGTTTTTCCTTCATTGAGCTGCATGGAGCCTTTATAAAGGGTATTAATTACCCTTTGTCATATAGTTCAAATATTTGTCCACTTTGCTGTCCACCTTTTTTATTTTGTCTTTTGACATTCAGCAATTTCTCATTTCTGTATAATAAAACTTTTTTACAGCTCAACATTTATAGAAATGCCTCTTCCTTTGCTTCCATGAGAAAGATTTGCCTTCCATGTGCTTATACATTATGTGTCTACATATTTTCTTCCAGTCACTGCTTTTTTGCACGGCACTGCCTCTCGCTACCCCCACACAGTACCTAGCTCAGGCCTCATGTAGGCACTCAATCAGTAACTGATTGCTGTTGGCTGGAATGAAGGGTAATGAACTCTTTATGGTCTAATGACTTTTGAACATTATTTGCAAGGCTACAAATGAGAATTCAAGAAGCAATGTCCTAAATGGTACCCTAGTGCCTCTCCAAGGATCTGGCTAATTGAATTCAAACCATATGTGGGAGCTGCCCTTCCTAGGATGATATGCTCAGAAGCAGTGAGACTCAGCTGTCTTTCCAGAGCCTGGGAGTCCCATAACAGGACCAAATGAAGATGGAAGTCAACATCTCCCTTCTCTCCCTTAAGAGAGCTGGAGAGCTGGATTATGATGTGTATATACTAATGCTAATGACGTCTGAAAGGTCATACAGAGTTGATAACACGGGCTCATCTGGCAAGAGCAAAGCCACTGCATTATTTTGAAAGGGAAGGTGGTGTCCACAGCTCAAGGTAATGAGTTGATCGTTACTGCCTCTTTTTACGTGTCCTTAAGCACTTCCAGTAGGGACGACGATGACATCATTGTGGTGGACCTCACTACGGTTCCAAAACTTTAGCTCCCATTTTAGAAAGTGTGCACAGAAAACAAAAACAAAAACCATGTACTGCATTTCTAAAGACATATTGCTCCCTCAGGGCCTCTGTGCTTTCTCAACTTTGGGAAGTGATCTTTGGCTTGAAATCCTGCTTTTTTTTTTTTTGACAGAATTATTGATTCTGTGTTGACTTATTGACTACAAGATCAGGAACTCTTTTGGTCATTACAAATCAGCATTTGTAGTATTGTCTCTTTCACCAACATCAAGAAAGAGAGAGCTTGGGTTTTCTAAATAAAGTATCTAGAGAAAAACAATTTGTGTATTGCACAGATTATGTTAATAATGCATTTTTAGATGAAGTTAGTATTTTATGGGCTATTAATAACATATGTGTTTAGGGAAATGCATATATTCTATAGAAGGAAGAGAAAGTTATAAACCATGGGTCTCACATCTTTGTATCACAGTGCAGTTATGACCTACATATGATGAAACCTTACTCTTATTTTGTATGGAGAACAAAGTTCCCTCATTTATTTAACCTGAAAGGTTCAGGACACAGAAGTTTGCTTCTACTTTTGGCAGCAATTGTGTCTGACAGAACTCCTTCCTTCCTTACCCACCACACACTTCATTCACAGCCCTGAGTACCATCAATGCCAAAAGGTGGGCTTTGAAGAATCAAGCTGGGCATGTGAAAGGCACCTACTGAGTGTATATAGAAGTCTTTCTCACCTCTTAGGGTGTGATTTCAACTTAATGGCAATTTCTGTTCAGAATTTGAAAAGGGTCTCTCTGTCCCATTATCTTCACTTTGAAGAGACACCCTGTGCAATGTTCACCTTCCCAGATGGAGTGAGACACAGAAGGAAGGGAAGTTAGGAATAGCAGGCCAGATGCAGTTGAAACAAAGAGCCAAGCCCCAGGCCTGATGACATTAAAATGAGAAGAACATCCTGACACCCATGGGTGCCAGGCCCTCTGCCAGCTGCTAGGGAGGTGTAGCTCTGGAAGGAGGGATCCCCCACCTTGAGCAAGTTCTCTATGAATATGCTGAGATCAAATAAAGGCAAGGGCAAGAAGTTAAGGGTAAAAGGGGTACCATGTTTATTCAACAGCGGTCACAGACAGCTCGGTATATGTGGCTGACCCGAATGTACTCCCCAGGCCGGCTTACGGGTTCTGCTCCCCAGCACTAGCTTAATCCTCTAGGAGCACTGGGGCTCCACAGCTCTCTCCCTGCTCGCCCAGCAGCACCCTGCCGCTCCTCCCCCAGCACCAGGAGTGACTCTGTGGGCAGGTCTTTGGTGACTGGTAGACACCTGACCAATTACATACCAGGAACTGAGGGGAGGAGAGAATGGGTGTTTCCTCTCCACTCCTTCCCTGGGCTGGCGCTCCAGTGACTGAGCAATGGCTCTGTCTCTGGTAAACATTCCATAAATGTGTAAACATGTTCTTATGATATACACAATGGGTGCTATTAAGGCCAGGTAGGAATGCTGGTCAGAAATACCCATTTTCCCCACAGGTGGAGAAGCAGAGTGCTTTCAGTCTAGTTGAAACATCACATTGTCCCACCACTCCCATGTGATGATAAACCTACTTATCTCCCCTTATTCTGCAACACCTGACCTTTTGCTGCTAAGGATGCAAGTTTCCAAGGCAAGTATTTCCTAATGTTACTTCCATAATTTAAGTCAGATGGATTTCAGATTACCCCAAACATGGCACCTCTGTATATTGAACATTTTCAGCTGAAGAAATTTGAGAAGTGGCAGTTGTGGGAAGGACTCTCTCACCTCCACTTTCTCCTGAAGCAGTCCTAAGACCCTCATGTGAGAGGTGTCCTCCCTGGGCCTGGAGGAAAGGCGCATCTTCATCTCAGGGGATGGAGGGGCACTGAGAGCAATCAGCACAGACAGGCCTTGCAAGTTTCCTGTAGCTCAGACCCTTTGTCCTATCCCATTTTCCCCCGACTTCCCACTCTTCATCAAAGCTTGCATCAAAATGCTCAGGTTGATCATTTCTTTGTGTTCGTTTCCTGGTGATGGCTCCCCTGACACGGAAAACTTATATTAAATAAATTTGCCTGCTTCTCTCCTGTTAATCTTTGTCAGTTTAATTTTCAGGCCCACCCAGGGTCCCTACAAGGGTTGAGGAAAAGGCTTTCCTCCCAGGACTGCAAGTCTCTTCTGTGTCGGCAAAATTACACTACAGTTCCGTGCTTCTCCTTTTCCAGTTATGACCATCTTGCTCTGCTGAGTGGGAGTCTAGTATTTTCAAGGAAATGTTTGTGTGCATCACAGTCCCTAAACATGCCAATGTCTTCATCTGATATTCAACTGATCTGCTTCAGAGCTAGAGCAAACACTGACATAGCAGGTCTGCACTGAGAGATGTTAGTCTGTCTTCGAGATGGCACCTCAGGGATTTTTAAGAGTAATTTTGTTAATAAAAATATTCCATTCTGATCTGACTTAGAAACTAGTCTCCCCCTACACACCCCCCACTACCCCAGCTCATATTAAAAGGAAGCCAGCCCAGAGCCTACCTACCTTCTGAGATGGAAGGCTATCCTAAGAATATGAGTGTGGGATGGGCATGATCTGTAAATGTGTAGGGAACCCCTGCTCATTAGCCTCAGGAAACAAAGAAATGGGGTATCTCAGAAGATAGAGACCTTTGAGCAGCTTTGAGCCCTAAAGCCATTCTCTTGAAGTCTTTCCTGAGACAATTGTCTTGAAAGCAAGAGCTTTGTGAGGGAGGAGGAATTTTCTAAATTCCTTGAGTTTCATTAGCATATCAAGCACTCTACCTGAGGGACTAGATCGTGGAGATGATTGCTTTGCCAGAACACAGACAGTCCAGGATATGACCTAGAGAAATCCACTTCCTCTTGGTTGGACAGAGGAAATGCCTTACTTTGCTTCTCCAGCATGTGTCCAGGTCTGTCCCCGTGGAAGGAAGCCAGGAAGTTCCTGTGTGCCCCATGGGTAGGTGGGGAAGCTAATGGTACTGGCTGGCGAACTTGCCAGAGAATTATGCCAGGGAGGGCAGTGTCCTTGTATCAAGGGCTGCAGAGCACAGAGTACAGGGGCTTCTGGGAGTCACAGCAGACCTCAGGGGGTACACGCTGCATGTGAATGCAAAATTGGGGCCCAGTCAGCCAGGAGAACCTGACGGCTCAGGCTCAGAGATTTCTTCTCCTGTAGAATTGGGGAAGCAGGTGCCAGTAGAATGGGCAACGGGCAGCATGGGTGCCAAGGACAGCCAGGGGCCTGTCTCAGTGTGCCTGGGCTGCCACACAAACCAGCATGCACCGTGGGCTTACACACCAGCAATTCCTCACAGTTCTGTAGGCTGAGAAGTCCCAGATCAAGGTGCCAGCCAGGTACCTTTTATTCTGAGGTCTCCTCCCCTAGCTAGCAGGTGGGCCACCGGCTTGTGCTTACATGACCTCTGTGCACTCAGGAAGACAGAACTCTCTGGTCTCTTCTTGTAAAGACCCTAAATCCTGCCAGATCAAGGCTCCACCCTCCTCACCTCATTTAGCCTTAATTACTTCTTAGAGGCCCCATCTCCAAACACAGCCATGTTGGGGGGTAGGGCTTCAACATGTGAATTTGGGGGCACAAACATTCAGTTCATAACAGGTCCACTGCTTTCTGAAGACCCTGTAACAGATCTGAGAGTCTGGCTTATTCATCCCTGTGATTCTTCCATGGGAATATGAGATATACGTGTTGATTAATTTCTGTTTGTCTGTCTCGTGTTACTCAGTCTCATTAATGGAGCCCTGTCTGAGAACCTAAAACGGACAGAGGAAAAACATCTCCTCTCCTACAATGCAAAGCACACGGCAAGTGTGTGGCATGTTGGTTAGCACTCCAAACAAATAAATAAGCTATTATTTTTAGAATCATTCTAACTGGGTCCTGGCTCAGCAGTTTTCTGTTTGGGTTCTCTTATTCTCTGTTCAGAGGGTCCTGCCCAACTGCTGAGAATTAGGGCTGACACACCCCAACCTGAAATAAATGCTTGAAAACATGTTTCATCAGAACAAAATCAATTCCACCATCTAGAGATACTGATGCTCACACAGCCCAGTTTAACCCATGAAAAAATATTTGTTATCCTTTGTAGGGGACACAGGCTACCAAAAACCTAGAAAAATATCCTGAATTTTTGTCATTTTGATTTAACAAGCATTTCAGCTGAGAAAGCAAGCCTTAGAATCATAATTATGTCAGCATATAATAATTAAATCTGGCCTAACCAACCTTCAGGTATATTTTTAAACAAAAACAAACACAAACCTTCTGCACTCAATAGTTTTTAACATTAAAGCACATACTTGGTGACGTGTAACTGTTAAGTGGACCGCCATCACTAATTCCTTTGGTATCCGTGAAATAAAATCAGTCATGAGGAACCACAGTGGATAGAGCACAAAGTGTGGGTTTATTTCTTTATAAATCAGCAGCGGTAGATTTAACTGTAAAAGTAGATTTACGATTTCCCTCTCACTGACATCTGTGGGCAAGTAGAGCCGGCAGCCGCACTGGCTTTGATGGAAGGATGTCGCACGTCATGTGTAGTTGACATGGGTGGCGGTCGTATATCTTTTGCCTGATGTCGGTGACAGCTGTTGCCCCATCTCAGACACGTCAGGAAAGAACAGATATTTGAACCAAGGAAGAATGCTCTGAAAGTCTCCACAGGATGCTTTCCCTGTGTCTTTCACCCTCGGTGCTGTGTCATAAAAAAGATTTAAAGAAATGCATAATTTCTTTCTCAGCTGCAATTTAGATCATAAGGTCTTTCTCTTCCATTCTAAGTTTGGATAAGGATAACCTAGCATTTTTGAAGATCCTAGAGGCAAGTAGAGCCTCTCCCTGCCCCATGCTCTGTTGACGTTCCCTAGGATCTGATAGAAAGGCCAGTGCTTGAAGTCACGGCTCGGCTGCAGCCTGGCAGGTCACACAGCCTCCAGAATGTGTCTGCACAAACCTCCTTAGAGAAGCAAGAGAAACTGGAAGGGTTTCAACAACCCCCGCCCACTCCTCAGACAACGAAGTCAGACGGCTTTGTGGGCTCCCGGGATCAGGACTGCGCCCGGGGCCGCTGACAAGACTTGAAAACACCCGTCGATTGTAGGGGAGCCTTGCCAAAGGTGTTGTAGGTTCCATGTGGAAAGAACATCTAAGCAGGGAGACATCCTGTCAGCGTGGGACAGCCCACAGAAGGCTGGGGTGGCTTCCAGCCCGTCTCAGTCCTGGGGCAGGCGGTTCAGCTCAGTGACAGTCAATTCCAAAAGGTTTCTATTTCCTAGGTATTCAAGGGTCATTATCAGGTACTGATGAAAGCACAGGTGGGGGGCTCTGCAGCATAGAACCCTCTGCTGATGGACTCATTTACGCACTTCACACATCATTTCCTGGGCTTTGATGTGCACACCAAGGCCCTCACGCAGACCCTCAGGGAAGCATGTTTCTGTCACATGACTTCCTTAACCCAGGACGCTCATGTCCCCTCCTGTTGGGTGGCCACATCATCCTGTCCAGCATCTGATCTGCCTCATTCTCAGACTATTGGTCATCTGAGTCAGAGACCAAGTCCAGCACTTTTTACCCAAATGCTGTAAAGGGGGAACCTCATAAGGAATGAGGTGGTCAGCCAGTGCTCTGCGATTGGGCCTTTCACAAACAGTTCTTCCACAGAGCCTCGTTTCATCTGAGCAAGCATTTGCTGACTCACTCAGGGGGCACACGGCTTCCAGGAAGTTCGGTTGGCAGTGGACCCTGGCTGAAAATACCAAGGCAATTGCTTTTCCATTATTCATTCCATTACCAGCTGGCAGAGAGGACAGATACCAAAACAGGAATTCCTCCTTCGACATGAAGTCATGGAGCCCCCAGGAAGACAGCCTGCCACTGTTACCGCCTGTCCAGCTCCGGTTATTCCAGGCATTGCTTGGTCTGAGCTTGTGAGTATCAGCTACAACTCTTTAAGTCCTGCTGCCTGCTGTTTCTTGAGGAATTGGGCCATGTCAGAACCCACACACTCTCAAGATGTAAAGAAGTCAGCTCTGGGACAGAATTTGATTATTCAAGGTACAACAGTAAATGCTTCTTAGAACTGCAAAATCCTAAAAGTCTGATTTTAATAAGAGAATCCAGCAACTGGGGAACTGAGTCCTGAGAGAAATACGAGGGATGGCTGTTATGATTCAAGCTTTTACTTCTATATTTATTATAACACTATTGGATTTCTGTTATAACCTAATTATAACAGAAAGAAAAGCAGGGGATACCTGAAATTCACTCATCAGCTTTATAAAACAAACAACTGCAAACAACAGTGGGGTGGGGGGCGGGGTGGACCAGTTTAGCAGGATCCAAAACTTCAATTTGCAGCCTCGTTCTGAGCTGGCCGTCCAGAGGACAGTGCAGCTCAAGCCAGACATCCCATATTCCTACCAGGCACTGCACCCCGGGAACCTTGGTTAAGAACTGTCCTTGGAAATACATTATTCCATGGCATGTAACCTCAAGGTGATTTTTATTCAGTCTCTATAGATTTTGAGAGGCAGCATCATGTCTGCAAAAGGGCACTTTTGCTCTTCATGGGCATTTCGAAAGTTGACTCCGTGCAGGTGTCCTGAGATATTTAGGTGTTTGGACATAAATCCCCTTCCGGAAAGTGTCACAGACCAATCTAGAAGTGGTTGGGCCCTGAATTTAAATGACTGGTTAGGAAAAGCTTTCAAGACTCTCTGATGATATTAAAGAAGACAAGGAAAAGTACGGCAGGATCTTTACCTAAGAAAGAGTGTCCTGAGCAAATATCATAGATTAAGATTTTTTATTTTAAGAAGCATTAAAAATAGAAATAGAAATTTAGTGTGCCATCTTGGAAGCAACTTTATAAGCTCAAGAAAGCCAGAATCAATCTTAAGGGAAAGTTTAAACCATGCTGTTGAAATTGCTTCTAAGAGTGAAAAGAGCTTAAGAGAAAAGAAAACGAGTTGGTGAGGCATCCTGTCTGTACAACTGATTTTTGCTGTAGCCACACCCATGAGGTCAGCAGTCTTTTTGGCACATCTCTGTGCCACGTTGAGGGATGAGGAAGGTGGGACGCTCATGGCCTCCGTGCTCAGAGCTCCCTGGGACCCTCTTGCTTCCCTTGTGCTCCATCCAGTGTGACAGGAGACATCCACGTTGTTTGCTTTGGGCCAGGTATTCTTTTAAGCATACAACCCACACTGACTCTATTCCCAGGACAAGTCCATGAAGGAAGCCCTATCATTATCTCCATTCTTGGGATGACGGGCCAAGGCAAAGTTCAATAACTTGTGTGCCAGTTTGGGGTTTTATTCTCTCTCACCTCCAAACACACCCTTTTTCTCCGTTCTGTTAAAATGGTCCAAGCCCTTTAACTGTGTCCCCTTTGCTCTTGGGCACAATACTCAGCTTTGTTAGCAGAGGGCACTGGGAGACACTACGGAAGAAAATCGGGACTCCAGGGACCGGGGCAGCCTCTCCAGGCCTGGATCCTGCAGGTCAGGCAGCACCCGGAGGCCAGCTGCCCCCTTGAGTGGTGCTGTAGCAGATGAGACAGCTCCACATGCATCCTAGAAAACAGCCTTCTAGCAAAGCTCCAGGAGGAGCGTTTATCAGTACGGCACCAGGAAACTTCTGTCACTGCTGGGTCACATCCATTCCTCTCCAACAGCATCTGGGTATCAGCCCCGGGGGTAGGGGGGGGTGCAGGAAGGGATGTTCTCTCCTTTCATCTGCAATTCCCACCGGTGTCCTTTTGAATTCTCTCTACTTCCACCTAGCCAATCCCTCATTCCTCCAATCCTGTTATGGTTAACAATTATTACACATTAAACTTCCTCATTTGAGTTCCTGGGTGGTTCCTCTCTGATGGGATCCAGACTGACACCATTGCCTGAGGACACAGCCCACCAGACAGGCAGCTAAGATGTGACTGGGTCTCTGGGGACAACCTTCCACCCAGGCAACAGGAAGCACAGGCTCCGCCCTCACCTGGGGGCTGTGGTGGGAGAAGGCGGCCCAGGAGCCCTTCTCACCAAGAGTCATCTACAGCGACTGCTCAGTTCAGAACACAGAATACATAACAGGGAGATACTTTCATTTTCATGATGCTCGCATTTATTTCTAGTTTGGTAAATATTTCCACTAGTTGGTTCTTAACTCCTCAAACACACATTTATAAGAAACAGACACTATATATTTGGAAGGACACATGGCAGAGCTGGAGCCGTTGGGACAGTCTTGGCAACACACCTCTTTCTGGGGGAATGGGCGTTTACAGAAAATACTGAAGTTACCTACAGTGTTTCCTCACTAACTCTGCCCTCATCACTTCCATGGAAATAGTCTTTTGCTGAATGAAGAAAGGTTCTATCAGTGGGTGGCAGCCGTGAGGGCTGCCCTGACCCCTGGGGGGCACAGACCTGCTCCATGGTCTCTGACCCAGCACCCACTTTTTTCCAGTCTTCTCGCATTAGGGGGTGCACGCGTCCAAAGAGCTTTTAACGTACCGTGTGATGGCCTGACGTTTGGAGTTGGCAGAACCACAGAAATTGGGAGTAGTATTTAAAAAGTGATAGATTTGGGTTCCAGATTTAGTGAAAAGAAAAAAATAATAACCCCCAGGGATCTTAGGCATTTCTGCCTGGGTGGAAATGGTAGGGGGAAATATCAGAAGCAAGAGGTGTCAGTGAGAAGGAAAAAAACCTGAAGGGACTACATGTCAGGCAGCTTTCCCCGGGCAGCCTGCTGGCCCATTTCCTCGAGGGTTACACTTTCTGCCTGGCTTGGATCAGCAATTCAGGAAGCTATGGTTTCCTTTATGAAAAAAAAAAAAGTCAAAATTGGAGGTAAAATCAGTGTTTCACATCATGAAGATGATGCTAACTTTAATGGCTTATCCAGCGTTTGAAGTCGTCCCAGGTCCAGGCAGCGGGTCAGGAGGGCAGCCTGTGGTTAGACTGCATTCCTTTGAAGGAGCTTGTCCAGTAATTGCTACGGAAGCAGGAGACAAAGACGTCAAGTTCAGTCAGCACCTGCGCACCACACACATGCCACACCTGCCGGCGGTCGGGATGTTACCTTTTTGAAGACTTCAGCACGGAGCCTGTTACTCTGTAAGATCACCCTTTTCCTTTGTTCTTCTTTCTTCTTTTTAACTTCCGGCAAGTTATCATAGATTCTGAAACAGATTCAGAAAGTATTTTGAATGGTGGCAAGACACCGCGTGCCTGTCGGCGCCCTGTCTTGTCAGCAGGCTTTTACATTTCTAAGAGACGACTGGCTGTACGTGGGCCCCTCGGGTCTGTGAGCTGCGCAGGACAAGGGCTTCCCTGTCAGTCTCAGGAACAGGGCTGCCGGGCAAGGATGACAGTGCGACAGGCAGAGGACCACCCAGGGCGAAGCAGGAGAGACCCGTTATTTATGTGGAAGTCACTTTCCTTGTCCCTCCATTCTCTATGAGAATTAACTACTTGCTTGTAAAATGAGAGATTTCAGACCCACTGCTTTGCCACTCTGAGTGTAAACTTGCCCCAGATACCTTTGTGCCGCTCAATTTTTGCTTTACTGTGACTTAGAAAAGGAGTAGCAAGTAAATGGAATTTGGAATAACACACACATGTCTGTGTTTACCTCTTAACCTCTAGCCAACCTAATTAAGCTGTTTCCAAATACATCTCAGGCACGAGTATTAGGTTCTTGTCCTGATATAAAATTAGGAGTTTCCAAGTTACAAGGAGGGTCCAAGGGACCTTCTTTCCGACCTCCTAACAGAAACTCTTCCCGTACCGATGCCATACAGTATTTCTGCTAGAATCTACGGACACAGGGAGGGGATGTATGCTGAGCTTTTGGGCTAACCATCTCTTTTTCATTTCCTTTCATATTTGAAAGCCAGACAAAATTTGTTTAACAGGTTTCCACTGTTAAAATAATAATTTCGAAGTATAAAGATATTGATGACAAAATTAGCAGGTGATATTATCTTGGTTATCCAGCTCAAGGATAATCACCTGACATGAGTTTTCTCACTGATTTCCCACAACAGCCAGAAGAGCATATAGTGTCCTGCTGTTGTGTGAACAAGGAGCCCAAGCCCCAGCGTGGTCAGGAGACTGGTGTGAAGTCCCTTGGCTGGCTAGTGGGGAGCTGGGATGTGCCCCTTGGTCTGCTTGACTCGACTTTCCCCAACCACGTAGCATACTGTGGCCCAGGAAATGCTGGACCGGGCACAGTGCCTGGCACACTGTGGATATCGATATGGTTTGAATGGATAAATGAACACACGGTTGCCACATCTAGGAGCTATTCTAGAAAGAACCGAGGGGAAGACTGTCAGGAAGCAGCAGGAAAGCTGAATGTTCCTAAGCCCCACAGTGGAAACCTCTTCAGATCCACAGAGACCCATCTTCCTGATACCGACCATCTGAATCACTTGGGGAGTTTAAGATATTTTTGAGCAGAGAGAAAGGCCTGGAAGGATACCCAGGAGGCAGATAATTGCGGGTGTCTCCAGAGGTAGAAACGGGGCTGAGGAAGTGGGGATAGATGGTCACGAGGGACTTTAGCTTTATCTCCATTCTCTGAGTTTTGAAAATGTAAATGTAATTTAACAATGTAATTAATAACAAAGACTACAAAAGAAAAGAAAATCCCAGTGTGATTCCACGGATGAGTGAGGTCTGAGAGCCAGGCTCAGGGCCCACCCAGGGCAGAGTGAAAACCCAACTGCTGACTCCATCGGGGGAGACCTGGCTTCTGGCTGGGGGAAGACAGTGCCCGGGTGCAGCAACACTTGGCTCAGGAGCCCTCTCAGACCCTCAGTTTCTTCTTCAGTAAGATAATAGGGTGATACTCTCTGTCCACAAATGCTGCTTCAAGATCTGTTCTTTGCAAGCCTTTTGGCATGAGGTGTGCAGCATTTCACACTTCTGAAACAGCAAGCCTTAAAGCCCAGTGGCCCTTTAAAATCCCAGTTAGAAGGCCCTGACTCAGGTCCTGAATGGGATGGTCCCCTTCTCCTCACTTGCACTTTTTTATTTTCAGAGTTTTCCCCCACGTGATCAAAGTTGGCTAATTATCAAGTCAACAATATAATCACGGTAAAAGCAGACATTCTGTGCCAGAAGTGGGGAGACTCATGTCCTTCCCATTGCAATAGTTTCTCTAAGTGCACTGTCAGTTGGGTTTAATTGTTATAATCCCTCCCAGTGCTACATACTTTATTTTAAACTAATGACATTTCCCTTGCATGAGCTTGGCCAATAATGCTGAGTTACTGCATTTTGGTCAGGAGGCCAGTTCTCAGGAAGAATGGCAGCCTTTGTGTGCATCAGGTTGGTGAGAAACAGGGGAGGGCTGCAACAGCAACCGGCCAAGCAGAGCAGGGAAGAGTTTGCTGGTAGCAAGGCTGCCAAGCCCACTGGGGTTGGAGTGCCAGGAAGGCCGGCCTGTGGCCGTCTGAGGCTTCACCAGCTCCCACACACCATCAGCTTCCAAGGTCAGTCCTTTCCTGCAGGCCCTGCCACTGTCGAGACCCTCAGGAGAAACAATTTCTCTCCTCCTCATAAAATTAGCTTCAAAGGTGCACAGTGACACCAGCCCGGGTGATGACGGGAACACACAGGAGTATTCCTGTGATGAGTCTGGGGATCTCTTAGAGACCAATTACTGGATCGGGTCAGAACCAAGACCCACCACTTTCCTGAGGCTTTCCAAGAATGGCATTAACATTCAGAGGCACAAACTGGACCACTGCTCTTCTTTTAGCCAGCTTCTCAAATTCACAGCCAAGAAGACCTCAGAAGCCAAGAAGCAGTGCCCCTACTGGACAGCACCGGGGCCCACCAAGCCACCCTGGTCCCCACTTGCTCCCTCCTTTCAACCCCACACAACAGCCAGTACCTTTTAGATCGCATGTGCATCTCCTTCTCTGAAATGTACCTTTCTCTGGGTTTGAACAAGTTATCTGGAAAATACGGAAAGAGGATTAATTTCAGAAGGTACAGATGTCATGCTTGTCTAAAGAAACATTATGGTGGACTGACTACACACTCTGTTTGAATCCTTAATCTCAGTGCCAACCTGTACAAAGGCTGCAGGACTCAGCAGACAGACACCATAAATGGTGGTAGTGAAATCAACAACCAATAATCTGGTCTTGATGATAGTTAAATACAAGCATGAAGTGCAAGGTTAGCATCTGACAGTGACTCCTTTGCAAGCTTCATTTAGCAATAGGGAGTTATGATTTGCTAGGGGCCGTGCCAGGGTGACACTAAAATGTGCTTCAGTGTTGCCCTGGGAGCAGAACCCTGGATGTGAGGTCATCCCACCAACAAAAAAATCTCCACACTAGGGTTTCGGTGCCCCTAAGGATAAGGAAACCTCCCAGCTATTGCTAGAGCCTTTTGAGAGCTGGTACTGTCTTCACTCACAACTAGAGCCCTTCATCAGGGATGCTCAGCCTGTGCGTGCACTCTGATGGAAGAACTGTCCCTTTTGCAATGACAGAAAATGTAATGGATGACATAATAGTAACATCTGTCTACTGTCCTTTGAGAAACTACACAGTGGCTAAAAATCACTATGAACCTGGAATGTTTTTTGATGCAAATATGTATTACGAATCATGACATTTACAGATGGCACACTTAAAAATGTTATTTTTTTTAAAAGCGTACACCCTTTGCAATAACTCTGAAATTCCCTTGAGACTTTCAACCCTAGCGATTAGCCAAGAGTCTGGCATACAAATGCTCCTGGGAGTCTTGTCACATGGGGCACATCTGAGCAGCAGCCACACTGTCTGGAACACCTGGAAGGTAACCAGCTCTGCTGCCTCACTCAGCAGAAGCAGAGGGGAGACTCGGCACCCTGGCTAAGCCAAGCCAGGTGATGTAAGCAACTCCTAGTCAGGACCCCGGCGTGTTTCTATTTATTGTACCATCTGGGCTTGCTCCCTATGCTTAACACTCTAGTGGAGCCATTCAAGGCTTCTCAGGCTTGAGAATATGCAGAATTTTCCAGGACTATGCAAGGCAGGATAAAGACAGGGATACTAAGAAGTCTCTTCCTGTCCGGAGAAATACAGCACTGCTACTGATTTATAATACAGAAATAGCACAGTAGCTGAGCTTGTATTCTGTCTGGTTTTTTAAACATAAAGGGAAAAAAGGGCACCGATACTTCAAAGCAAAATTCAAAGGAAAAATAGGAGAGAGGAGAAAGAAAACAGAATTTTCCCACCTAAGAGAAAGTGTCCGTGATGTTGGGAAAGGTGGTGGGCCATGAGCGCAAGGGGTGGTCGACATCACCGTGAGGACTCATCTGCCGACATGCCCCCCAGTGCCCAGCCCTGGATTTCACCCCAGCCTGGGCCAGGCCAGAGCCCAGGACCTCAGGAAAAGCCTAACAACATTCCCAAAGAAATGGGGTGTCACCTTTAGGCAGTCAGGGTCTTGGTCAAGAAGTTATGTTACTGTCT
The DNA here is from genome assembly GCA_032199065.1 of Smutsia gigantea. NCBI lineage: Eukaryota > Metazoa > Chordata > Mammalia > Pholidota > Manidae > Smutsia > Smutsia gigantea. The sequence goes on along the minus strand of JAVSCE010004909.1, from coordinate 388,427 downwards.
GAAGACTCCCACTCAGGCAGAGAAAAAGAAGCTTACACAAAGAATTAGACCCAAGTCCGGATCAGCATTCTGATCCAGGAGCTACTCAAGATTAGGTGGAGGCCAGTGCAGACAGATAGATGGTGTTCCTAGGAGATAAAAATATTCCAAATACCATTTGTAACACTTTTATAATCTTGATGCAATGGCATATGGTCTTAGTCTCGGGGTTCTTTTAGTTTGTTTCTTTAGAGCACCTGATACCACAATGAAGCTTTGGTGTTATTTCCAAATGTGAGCTATTTGGCATCTCCACTGTTTTCTGAACTCTTCTCAGCCTGCTGTGCCTCAGCAGAGTTTAAGTTCTGGGCCCAGCAGCCCATATGAGGCGCAAAACCAGCAGGTCTGTGTCCCAAGCCTGCCGGTGGTGGGTAGGCTCCGCCCACACCTTGGGGACCTGGTTGCTCTTGCTTCCTGCTGACTTTGAGTTTCTGTAACACCATCTGATGACTTGTGGGCCTTCTGGCCAGAAGGAAAGAGAGAAGAGGAAAGGGGAGGGAGGTCCCATCTCCCTAGAGGAAGCTGTCTGAAATAAGGTATAGCCAACAGCTCCCCCTTCACTATCATAAACAGAACCCTATTCGGCTCTTTGAAAGGGGAAGTGGCAAGCCAGGGGGAGGGAGCAGGAGACATACCTGGGGGTTAGCACTGTTATTTGTAATCGTCCTGCTAGCGTATACTGGGTGCTTTCTTACATGATCTCCCTTGACCTGCACATCAACCTGGTGATGTGCTCATAAGTGTTTGCATTTTAGGGCTGAGGGAATTGAAAGGCAGAGATTTGGTTTGCAAGAGATGGTTTCAGCCCAAATCAGTCCAGCCCTGTCCACACCTGCTCTTAACCTCAGAACATGGCCACCAGCTCATGGTTGCAAAATCTGTATTTTAGAAGCCTGACAAGGGTTGGTCCATTTCCCAGGACACCAATCCAAAATTTGTTTCTCTTATAATCCCTCCTCCTTCCTTTGACATGTATTGAGCCACTGCTATGTCACCAGGGGATGCTCAAAAGTAAAGGCATAGACAGGATTCTGCTACCAGGAGACTTCATTTGCTAAGAGAGGAGTCAGATAATTCACAAACCAGCTACAGAATCTCAGGCAAGTGTTCTGAAGAAAACAAAACTTGGCCATATAGTAAAGGCGAACTGGGGAGGTCAGGAAGCCCCTTCGGGGAAGGAGGCATTTAAACACTGATGAGCCAGCCGTGGGAGGATCTGGGGCAGGGGGTCAGCAGAGGGAATGACAACTCCCTGGGTATGCAGCGGGAGGGAGGAAGGGCAGGGAGGCACCGCACCCAGAGAAGTCAGGCCAGTCACCGAGGTGAGATCAAGGACAGCAGAGGTTCCCTACCGGGTTACACTTTTCAGCCACGATTCCATGCATGAGTGTTGGAAGTCTGAACTAGAATCTCTGGATGATTCTAATGTACACCAGAATTGGGAACCATCAATGTGGGCTTTTGCAAGCCCATTTAAGAAGCTCTGTCAGTCTATTAAGGAGTTTTCCATCAAAGCAAGAGATGGAGAGCCACGTGGGGTTTTAAACAGGAGACCTGATTTGTACTGTGGAAGAGGACTACGGTGGCTGTCCAGACATGAGCTGGGTGGAGATGCAGACACAGTGGCTGGAAGACAGACTGGGCCATTGCAGCCTTGAACATGAGAGATGGCCATGCTCGGCGTGGCTGAAAAGCAGGAGGACGGAGACCCATCTACCCTGCACACACACAGTGAGCTGTGGGTCTGAAAAGGAAAAGTCAGAATGGCTCCCAGGCCCTGGGTTTGAGTGACAGTCCATTTGACAACTACTTTTTACCTCTTTGAGACTCTGCAGTAGGGACACTAAGGTAAATAAGACTAAGGTTTCAAAGCCCAGGGTTAAAGCCAAATAAAGAAGGCCTTTAGGTGGACACACGTCTGCACAGGGAGAGGGCTCATGGGGCCGAGGTCAGTCCTCCAGGGAAGGGGTGGGTCTGGGGAGACCACAGCAGGAGACAGCCGAGCTGAATCCTGGAAAAGAAAGCGTGGCCCCTGACAGTGGCCCAGAAGGCAGGCTGAGAGGAAGGGTGATGTCAGCAGAAACCCAGCAGGGGCACAGGGAACTGGCCGCGGCCAGAGATGGTTCTTCAAGGACACGTACAGCAGGACCCACTGGCGACCTCATTTCATGGATGGAAACCACCCTGTACGTTTTGTTTTGTTCAAAGATACAGTGAAATCCCATCCATCAGTTCCCTGTTAATGTAAATTCTGCTGGTATAAAATTAAAATGAACTGGTAAGAATGATTTTCAGCCTGCTTATGGGTCTTTTATGGATTTTCCCTGAAGCTTCTTGTACTCTAATTCATGGAGATGGAAGAAAGAGAACTGCAGTCCTTTTACCTCCCATTATCATTCAAATGGGGGCATTTTTTTTCCTCAATAAAATTACTAAGATAAATTGGCCACTCTATGTTTCTGAAAAATCCTTTAATTTTTTTATTCAAAAAGTTTTTAACCCTGAATCTCTGTGTCTGGCTCATTATCGTCTCAAAGCTACAGGGCCTGTTGCTAATTTCATTTGACAAAGCCAGACATGCTTAAGCCCTTACCTGTTTCAAAGTCAGCTAGCAAGATTTGGGTCTTTCTGAGGATGCTCTGAGCGAGCAGCTGAGCTGAATTCTGACATTCTGCTGTGCTCTACAAACACATGTGGGTGTTTATTCCAACCCTCACTTCACACGTTTGTGAACACACATGCATACACACACACACAGGGACAGGTGGCCTCCATAGTCAGACAGCTGACAGTGTCACCAGGAGGCAGCATGGATCTGCCAGATGCTGACTGGTTGTTTATGGAATGGGGCTCTTTCTCCTCCACATGGGGCCCTTATCTGTGCAAACCTTCATTTTCCCAATTGAACAAGTAACTAAATAATAATCAAGCTCCCACTGGATGTATTAGCTAGCACAATGCCCTTCCTGAAGCTTATTTTCTGCAGTCACCCCGAGTTCTTTGAAGAGTCTTTCAGATACTTGCGTTCTCTATTTTAGAAACACCCAAACCAAGAGGTGTTTATTGTAGAGAATTCAGCCAGGAGCCAACAACCAGTGTGGAGTGTAGATGCTAAGTCTGTGTATCCCAGAATCTTCTATTCAAGACTGGAGTGCCCAAAAGGATTGGAAATAGGGTGTGTTTTGGGGGGAAGTTTCTAGGAGATTTTTCCCCTTAAAAAAGATCCCAATATCTGTGTTTCTAAGATCACATGTCTGTTCATTATGCCAGTTTCAAAGCCAATGAGCAGTCCTGCCACTGGAGTAATTACAGCATAGTTTTCAAGAGTTAAATCTGGTTATTTACACATCATTTCTATTCAGCTCAACTCTGCAGGACCTCAAATTTGGTTGACGTGGGCAACAGTGGAGTGTTCTACCCTGGAACAATCAGCCCGCCAGAAATTAAAGGTGTACACTGTACTGTACACAGGTGAGTTAAAAGACTCATAGGTGCAATGGAATACTATTCAGCCATAAGAAGGAAACAAATCCTACCATTTGCAACAACATGGATGGAGCTGGAGGATATTATGCTCAGTGAAATAAGCCAGGCGGAGAAAGACAAGTGCCAAATCATTTGTGGAGTATAACAATGAAGCAAAACTGAAGGAACAAAATAGCAGCAGACTCAGAGACTCCAAGAAGGAACTAGTGGTTACCAAAGGGGAGGGGTGTGGGAGGGCAGGTGGGGAGGGAGGGAGAAGGGGATTGAGGGCTATTATGTTTAGTACACATGGTGTGGGGGGTCACGGGGAAAACAGTGTAGCACAGAGAAGGCAAATAGTGAATCTGTGGCATCTTACTACACTGATGGACAGTGACTGCATTGGGGTATGGGTGGGGACTTGATAATATGGGTAAATGTAGTGACCACATTGTTTTTTCATGTGGAACCTTCATAAAAGTGTATATCAATAATACCTTAATAAAAAAAAAATGGAAAAAAAAAGACTCATAGGTGGTTTGCCTGCTCTTGTGATAAAATCTTGGGCTGGATAAACATTCTCACTTTTCTAAAATCACTTGTAGCCTTCTGTGGAATCCTGCTCCTGAATGACAGCTCCACGTGGTGGGCAGCCTGCCCCAGGGGCCTGGAAGGTACTGGAAGCTGCTCAGGACTGGCATTTACATGCAAATGATGCTCTTGCAGGTTATGACCCAACGCACGAGAGATGCTGAGCTCACGGTCTGGAAACGGAATGAGGCTCTCAGACCCTCTAATGAAGGCATACAAAACTAAGAAATGAAAAATAAACCAGGGGTCTACAGAGACAGCCATTCGTTTTTGCATATTCGGTTTGAGAAACAAGGCAGATGAGGCTCCTGATTAAAGAAGAATGGATCCTTCTCTCCCAGGGGAGCTCAGCTGCTGCAGAGATTTAGCCTCCAGTTAGGCCAGGATCACTATCTTGGGGCTTGCATGAAGAGAAAGGGTGCAAAGAGCTAAAGGATGGCTTTGAGAAAGGGTCTGCCCCTCTGGGAGGGGTGGTGGGGTGAAGGGCCCACCACAAACACTGGTGGCCCACAAAGGACAGAGTGTAATGGGACGAGCCCTGGGGCCACAGGGTCAGCAGCCCCAGTTAGAGGAACCAGGTCCCAAGTCAAACACGTCCATGAAAAACATTTTTGGAGAGAAATGGAGTCTTAATGCAATCCCTGGTTCAATCCCGTTCTATCTCTGGGACCCAAGAACACTGTCACAAGCCTGCTTTTCCTCCCCAGTCTCCCAGGGTCCTCTCTCATTTGATGATGGCTTGGTCCCCTCTCTCCCCACCCAGCCCAGGGCCCCTGGAGGAGAGGGAGGACTCGCTCTGTTCTGGTGCTTCCTCAGCCTGCTCCTCTCTGCTCACCTCTGCCCCGCAGCCAAGGATGTCCTTTCACTACCGGATCACTCCTCAAAGATCCATCAAAGGACAAAGCGGTACAAGGCCCTCCCTTGGCCATAAACCCACGCGGCTGGCCTGGGCCACTAGTGCCTCTCTGCCACACCACCTCCTGTCTCAGCTCTTGGCATGGATAAGCCCTCCCTCCAACCCCAGTTACGTGACATTGTGACATTTGTGAAATGCTTTCCAAAGGGACTGTGACTGGCTTCTCTTCCTCTGACAGATTTTGTCCCGGGTACCAGCAGGATGGCACTGTTAGAGCTGCCAGGGGAGCTCATGTGGAGACAGGTCAAGGCAGGGCCGACCAGTGAGGCAAAGCCAGCCACAGCCTGTGAAATCGGTACCAAACCGCACTGCCCAAGGGTCCCAGGACCCTCAGGCATTGCCCCCTGGCATCGCTAGGCCAAAGGACACAGTAATGAACATAAGACCTCTTCCCACAGTCCCAGATTTCTGTGGGAAATAGACATCAAAACCCTAGTTGGGGTTTCTTTAGCAAAGCATGGTAGATGTTCCTATGAGCAAAGATTCCTAGAGCGACATTTCCAAAGTGGACTCTCAAGAATTAGATAAGAACATCCCAAGGTCAAAGCAATTTAGAGAAAACGAGGTTAAACAAATTAAGCAGTCTTCACTGTGTCAGGACTTACGGTGCCTTTAATATCCATCGGGTATTGTACACGGATAAGGCACAGAAAACACTTTTCAAAGGAATCTGAAGGGACTGCTTTTCCCAGGACATTTTGGATAGCATAGACTTGAGGATATTGGGGAGAAAAAACTGAGAACTACAGAACATTAATAATTATAATTCTCAGTTTTCAAAGTTATTATTTGTGGTTATAGAATAGGATTCAACCTATATTTTTAAAAATCTGGTACAACGACAACCTGGCGTACTTTCCCCCACACTTGCTTAAACCTGTGTGTGTATGTGTGTTCAACGGCAGGTTTAAATTACTCATTGAAAGGAACTTTAACAATGGCTCAAATCACACACTTCACCATAAACCAGCAATATATTGTATAAGGCTGTTGATATGAGAGTCATTGTTTGCTCTAATTCCAAGGTTCCCTAGCATTTTTTTAGAGAACCACAAAACATGGTGATTTAGAGATGATGAATAAACTTTCATTCTCACTGCCAAGTAGATTTAAATCCTTAGTGTCACTGCAAGGTTTATTACTGAGCTGCATTATGGAATAAATAATTTCAAAAATAAAATCCAGGCAATTGGAAAAGGAATCTCCCATAAAGTCCTCTTTCCTTACTGTTCTGCAATTCCATGTTTTTACTTTGCATAATTTTAATTGAAAATAACACTGTTCTCTAGGTCTAATTCTAATCCATGGACATAAATTGATCTTTTCTCTTCATGTTTCTTAAAAAAAATACAACATAAAACCTTTATCACTGGTCTGTGAAGGACACCAATAAGAGTGTCCATGTAAATATCTTTGGGTCAGGGAAACAGTCTTTTAGCTAAATCATGCTTCTTATTTTCTTACAGACTGATGAAGTAACAATTTACTTTATCTGATAAGCACATTTTAAAATGCCTTTGTGAGTAATATGGGAGAACTACCCCCAGATATTTATTCAGATGTTTTATAGAAAAACATTCATGAGATCAGATCAGGCAACAGTAAAGGATGACGTGGCCGATGCTCAGCTAGCTGCATGATGAACAGCACGTTTTTATTGCTGCAATGACTTCCCCAGCCATTTCATATCTGCTGGGTCACTTCTCCAGCTATATGCTCTGGGAATGTAAATTAATTTTAATACTTGCTCCAGCCAAGAGTCATCAGTGAAGGCAGATCTGCTGGAGAAGGAATTCTGCAGTGCCTTCTGGAGAATTCCGTTCCTCTACTGGTCTGTGATTTGAATGGCTCTGACTTGGCTGACCTTGGTAAGTGTGGATAATGCAATTCAGATTAATGCTGTCTGTTTTGCTATAAGCAGCAGGGCTTCCCAGAGTAACTTGGTGCGGCATATACCCACAGGCACTTACGGTCTAAGGAGATTTTTCCGGCAGTAACCCAAAGTCAAGAAGATAAGGACGTAGGGGATCTAGAGAGCTACAGAGCCATGCATGCTCAGTGGAAGAGGGACAGGGCAGGGGAGTAGTCAGGGAGGGCTTCGTGGAAGAAGGGGATGTTCTTTATGGGTTTTCTACACAGGTTAAGGGGTCAACCTGGGGCAGCCACAAGGTCAACCCTGGTGGGCAGAGGGGGAAATCTAAGATAGAAGTCAGGCAGCCTGGGTTCAGTCTGAGCACTGCTAGGCTTCTGACTGGAGGCAGTTTCGAGGGCAGGTCACAGCAGTGATTCCAAATGAGTAAAATGCTCAATACCACGTAGCCCAGCTGTTGCATTATAGGAAGCAGAAGACAGAGCCTTGGTGGGGAAGAGATTAAGGAAGAGACTGGATTTAAGATGGGCCAGTGAGGTGAGGCAGGATTTTGCAGGGCAGATAAGGCTTTATCTGGAAGAGTCCTGACCTGGGAAGGAGGCCCTCAGCCTGTAGAGTCTGCAGCCTTAGGGACTGAGAGCAAAGCCGAGCCTCCTTGGGCTCCTCTCGGTGCACAGCTGCAGTCACACGCCCAGCGAGCCTGCTACCAGCAACATCTGGCACCTGGCACCATTCTGCATCCCCCCTGCCCTGTCCTGGGCTCACCTTTACCACATCTTGCCTGGAGCAACTCCTGCCTCAGCTTTTGACCTCAGAATAAGGTTAAACCCGAAACAGCATACACAGTGCTGTCAGCTTCCTTGGGCTCATTTCTGGCCCCTCTCATTTCTGTACCATACCCCCATTTTCAGGTCCGGTCCTGGCTGAGCGGAGCACCCCTAGAGGCCTGCCACATCCTCACCACCATCCTCTTCTCCCGCCAGCACCACAATTCATCACATGGCCTCCTCTACTCATCCTAATATGCTTTGGGGTCTCCTCTGTCAGGAGTCTTTGATAGCCTCACGGTGGGAACGAGCCTGCGGCTGACCAGGAAGACCCCCTTTGCCTGCATGCTTTCCCCACAAGGTGGTGGGGTGGGTGGCGGCGGGTGTCCATGAGACCAGGGACTGTGTCTGGCACAAAGTGGACTCTTAAGAAAGGTCTACTGAGAGATGGATGAGGAAGTGCCTTGCGTCCCTGCTGTAGTCAAGCAGAGGTAGCCCAGCTGGCTTCCAGGGGAGGAAAGAAACTTACGCATTCATTCACTTTGGGAATTCAAACTACAGATGATGAGATAGTAAAAACAGGCTGGGGCTGAAGCAGGACCTCTATGATAGCACTGTAGCCTGGTCTCTTGGTAGCCCTCATTGTTCTTGAACATCCCCACCTGCAAACAGGGGCCTGATTAACTCACACACAAACTTTCATGCACATGCACATACATGTGTATCCCTGTCCTGAGCCTTAAAAACTGCCCGGGATTCATTAGCTAACAGGAAGCGGAGCTGGCCCTCTGGCCCTGACTGTGACCGCCCCTGCAGGTCAGCTGCTCACCTTGCCGGCAGCTCCTGCCCAAGTGGGCATTTGTTAGCTGCCACAGCGCCCACCTGAGCCTCTCGGGTCTGTTCTGAAGCCAAGACCTCCCGCAGCCCTTATCGGAGGCAGCTACCCCAGCTCAAAAAGCAAACCCGAGCCTTCTTTCTAACAGACGTCTTGACACTGTAGTCAGAGCTCATTCACGCATATGATTTATTAACTAATTTAGCATGTAAGAAAAACATCTGCGTTTTACTTTTATCATCTTGCCAGCAGACAGGCTGAAGACAAGATGTGTACTGGGGACTTGTTTAATGGGGCCTTAAACACTCCCTCTCACTTAGCCGAGCTCACACCAGGCTCTGGTTTCAGAAGTTGTCTGATTTAACTGACCTAACACAAACAAACAGGGGAGTAAAGCTCTCATCAACACATAAATACCACAGGCAAGGGCAGAGGGCCATAAAATCTGAGCCCTGGAGTCCCAGGGACAGCATCCTAGTTGCCAGGACTGTCTCAGAATTGGGGGAATAAAAAGGTGCCTCTGTTACTGCAACTATTCCTGGGGGCTATCACCCTTTTTTATGTATGATTTTAAGCTTTCCATTTAAAAGCATGTGAATTTGTAAGGACAGCTGCTCTGGGTGAAACACTACAGTTGGGCGATGTAATCGATAGAATTATGTCTCCACAAAAAGATATGTTCAAGTCCTCACAACCCACCCTGACTGGTGATTGTGACTTTACTTGGAAATAGGGTCTCTGCTGACGTGTGCAAGTTAAAATGAGGTCATTCTGGATTAAGGTGGACCCTAATCCAGTGACTGCTGTCCTTGTAAGAGGAGGAAGTTTGGACAAAGAGACACACAGACTCAGGTGAGAAGGCTGTGTGGAGACAGAAGCAGAGAAGGCACGATGCTTCTATAAGCCAGACAGTGCCAGAAGCCACCAGAAGCTGGGATAGAGGCCTTGGATGGATTTTCCCTCTGATCCTCCAGAAAAAAACAATCCTCTGACACCTTGATTTTGGACTTTTGGCCCCCAGACGATGAGAGAATAGGTTTCTGTTATCCTAGCCAACCCATCTGGGGTCATTTCTTACAGCATCCCTGGAAAACTAATAGAGATGACCAGGGCACCACCCCTCTGCTATTCGAGATGGCACCCAGCACCACTTGGGCCCGCAGTGCGGCATTGCCAAAGGCACCTGGCCTGGGCGACAGAACAAACTGGGGAGTGCCTCTGGGATGCGATTTCTTCCTACATAAAGTAAGTGAATCTGAGTGAAAAGAAAACCAATCAGACACCATTTTTTGAGTATGGGAATCTGTTGAGCTCTCAAGTGGCATTGTTTTATATTTGTTGACATAACTATTTTGACCAACATTACAAATGTTGAGGTCAACTGGCCCACACGCCATAGACAGCCCTCCCCAGGGCTGTAGACCCTGAGGTCTCCGGTGGGGGCTCCCACTTGTGGCTATGTTCAGCCTATCACAGCACCTTGAGAAGTCTGCACCTAAGCCCAGGCTGCTCTTTGTTGAGCCAGAGACTAAACAGCCCCCTGGAAAACACACCCAAATCGAGCCTCTATCAGCCAGTCAACTTGAAATACTGGTGTTCAAATGGGGACACAGTTTCTTTGCACATTCATTTTGTTGATTTCCCTTTTTAGCATGCTAGGAGGGGTCTGGGGAAGAGCAGCAGGTGTTTTGCCAAATCCTTCACCGTAAGGAGGAGGCACCCTTGCCCTGGGTCTCAGACAGCTCCCCCTGCAGGGCTCTGACAACTCCAGGTGGAGGAAGGAGACGGCCTGCCTATGGACCGTGGAGGCCAATGGGAGCTCTGTCACACCACCCTTTGACCTCTGTCCTCCAGGCCTCCCTGCAAGATCTTGGTAATGTTTGCTAAGCTGCATTTTATTGAACATAGTCATTACCCCAGAGGACTTTGATTCAGAATTATACCCATGATTTCACCTCCTGGGGGCCAGAACATTTTGCTAGGAAGAAAGAGCTTGTTCCTCTATCCAAAGAAATAAAATTGAGGTTTCCCCAGGCCTCCAGATTTTAAGATTTGAGTTGGCAGGCCATCAGTATGTGCTCTGATGTCCCCATTTTTGCCCTCGTCTCTTCTTGTTATTCTTGCTGGTTTAATGATCTGTTTATAAGCTCCACGAATAAAGGACTAAGGTCAGCCTTGCTCACCACACTATCCCCAGCTCCCAGCACGGTGCTGCCCAGGAAGGTTCCTGGCAGCTCATCCCTAATGAGTGAAGGAGTGCCGCCCTTCACACGGTCACTTGACACTGGCTTCACGGGGCCTGGAAAGCGGGCCTCCACTCTCTCTGAGCTCACAGCAGGAAAGGGCTTTCAAGATGACGAATGTTGATATAGACAAGCTGGAGTCAACCTCTCACTCTGAGATCTGTTTTGCAATCTATAAAGGGCAAAGGGGATCGCTTGCAAATATCTGTTAGGAGCCAAGAATTTGAACTTGCTACCCCGGCTGCTACAGTTGTGTGGTTTCTTTTCCAGCTATAATGTTAAATTTGTGACCCAAGTTATTTCTGCTGAATTCGGTGCCCATATATAATCTCTCAGAATGCGATGGCCCCCAGAGCAGGCTTTGTACGTGACCATGAGTGCTGTGTACGTCAGTGCCATTGTTGGCATCACGTCGCGTGAGTCCCCGAGGACCCCACCCTACCAGTCCGGTCTGACCAGCCCTCCCGAGCCATCTGCAGCTCACCACTGAGAGGATGGGGGACGGTGCACTGCTTCTTGTTGGCCCGGACAGGAAGGAGGCTCTGCTTCGGCCCCAGGTTATCCTTCTGCTGGGCTTTCCTCTGCTGTACCATGTGTTCCAGCTTCTTCAGCCGTTCTTGTGAGCGAGAAATGAACTGAGGTTTATGGACTTGCAGTGCTTCCTGATTGGAGCAAAGATTTCATTTTTAAGAGAAGTGACACAGAAAGGCACCCTATCCACCTGATTTGGTCAAGAAGCCCATCAAAAGTCCATTACTCAGACCCAAAGCCACAGTGCATGAGCGCCTTACGATTTTCTTTCACCACCTCCTAGAAAGACATGCTGATGACAAAGGTCCCGGCCGCCGGCCTGGCAGCCCCAGGACTTATGGCAGTGCGACTGACTAGTAACCTACCCCAAGGGTCTGAATGCGGAGGTAGACTTCTTCCCCCGGTCACCCCGCTATTTCCAACAGATCAAAGTCTGACTGCCCCAAACCCCATATTCCAAGGAGACTCAGGTGTGGAAGGAATGAAGCCATTATGAGGTACTTGCTTCTGCTGGGAGCTGGAGGCCTTAAGAAAACCCAGGTCATCCACCCAGCATGAAATACGCCTGTTTTAGGAGAAACAGTAACCTAGGCTAACAGAGACAACTGCTCCCAGGTAGAAAGACTTGGCAGGGGACCTTTGCCTATGCAAAGTGATCCTTCAGTCTCCACAGAGATCAGAGTCCCCGTCTCCACTTCAGTCAGGCCTCCCTGCTCAGCCCGAGCACCGCAGTACTTCACGGACCACCTCAGGCAAGCAATTCCCACGCGTTTATGACCACAATAGGCTGTGGGTCCTGGAGGGCATGGGCTGTGTCTGGTCCACCTTGCATCCCTCAGAGCCCCGCCCCCAGCCCCACACACAGTAGGTGCTCAGCAAAGGCCCCTTGGTGCCTCTGTGGCAGATTCTTTCCTCTGCCCCGTTCCTCTCCCAGCCCCCTGGGAGTTCAGAGCTCCCAGGAGGAGGGTGGCTTGGGCTCCATCTGTCGTGGATGTGCCCCTGGCAGCTCTGCCAGGAAAGGAAGAGTCCGCTCAGCCAGGTGGCTTCTACAGCGCCAGCCCCAAGGCCTGCATGAGTCACTGGGGCCTGGAGGGATGGCCCCTGGGAGATGGCCCAGGGGTGCCTGCTGCCTCAGCTGCCTGCCCTGAGGCTGGGGGCTCTGGCTGCTTTGGGGCACCGTGAGTCTCCTGCCAAGAGCTGGCCGATGGTGCCAGCTCCACACCACCCCATGGGAGGCTTACAGCGTAGGAAACACCTTCCTAGGAGGTGTGCCTGGTTAGGGGGCACACTGTTAGCAGGGGCTGAGTTGTTTGCCCTTCTATTTCCACATCTGTGTATTTCTGAACTTTAAAAAATATGTACATATTACTTGTACAATCAGAAAAAGAGGCCAAATGGAAGCTTCTGTATCCCTGAACTCATGGCTGTGTGGTTTGGGGTAACCTCCTTAATCTTTCAAAGGCTTAATGTCCTACCTGAAGACAGGGTCATGGCGGTTCCTGTCCTGAGGATGGGAGGCACTGATGCCTGCGAAGTGACCTGGGCACCCATCAGCAATGCTAAATGCCTTGCCACAGTCACTGTCGCTGTTATTATGTAAGCCTCATCCCAGCCTGATGGAGACGACCTAATTTCTCCCTTACTCATGTGGGGAAACAGGCCCAGAAAGGTTAGGGCACCTGCCCAGAGCCACACCCCCACCAGGAAGGGGAGTCAGGGCTCCAGAAGCGGAAGTGAGGTCGTGTGCCCACCCACACCCCAGGAAAGGCCTCCCGTGGTGGGACCCAAGCTGGCACGCACAGGAGGCCTTACCTGCAAGGTCAAGGAACTTGCAGGTGTTTGCTGGCACTCCCAACAGTCCTCCGACAGGGCGGGCACCTCTGGTCCGGTGGTGGATGCTGGCTCCAGGGCTGCAGGCTTGGGCTCAGGCTTGGGCATGGTCGGGCCTTGCCTTCTCTTGCATTCTTTTATTTTTACAACCAAGTCAGAGCGTGTGCAGTCTCCTGGAAGGGAAGATGCACAATTGCATTTAGAGGGCGCCCACTGGGTTGCACCTGGCTCCTCAACGCCAGAAGACAAGGAGGCGCGGAAGACAATTTTGGAAACAGAAACACTAGTGAGTCGGTGGGCCTCCCTTAGGCGAGCAGCTCACGCCTCCTCGCAGCCCCCGGGGGCCCCAGGGAGCATGTTTGCAGGCAGCCACACCTCACCACCGGCTGATTCTGCCACACGCCTTTGCTCACAGTGAAAAGCTTTTTTCTATTCTGTGCTTCCTATTCAATGTATCCTGTACAATTATTAGAGTTTGGTTGTTTGGGGACAGTGTATTCATTTATCTTAGATTTGCTACACTAATGATGTAAGACGGAGGAATGGTGTTCAATTATTTATCCCTTCCCTTAACTTGCCAGAGATTACCACTGGTTTTACATTTGTAATTGGAATTCTCTCTCTCTCAGCACTGGTTGGGCCTCTTTTTGAGGCCATTTTGACATTCTTTTATGGAAAACGTCAGGGAATGAGTGACTCAACAGCTTGTCCCGGCAGGGCAGCCTCTGGGATGTGGAAGGAGGGACTGGTACGTATTTTCTGACAGTTACTGACCGGCCCCTCCGCCTGGACGGGCTGTGCTTTGCTGTGCTTTGCTTCTGTCCTGGCCTGCTCCCCAGCCGGTGCCCCTGTGCTCCCCACTGCACTGCCCGCCTGACAGAGAGCCTCACCATTCCTGAAACTTGACAGCCCTTCTGTCTCCTCACGCACAGGCTCTCTTATCACCATGAAGCCCCTTTGATTGCCCTGCCCGATGACCTCCGACCTCCAGACTGAACCCCAGGCCTTCGGGAAGTGTGCCAGATAGGACTGGCTGCCTACTCCATGTTCCCATTCCCACCACAGGGCACATGGTACACACCCAGCCCTGTCAGTTACTAGGTGCAGTTGGAGCAGGATGTTTTCACCCGACAAGCCTGTGATTCCCTCCAGGGCTGGACCATGTCCTATTCGCCCTGCATCCCTCCAGTGCCAGCCCAGGTGCCCAGAATGAGCCAGTTCTGCTGGGAGTGGGTAGAGGTGGCTGTTAGGAGGCTCACCTGGCCACAGATGCTCCTCTATGGTTCTGAGAATCTCTTATCTGAATCCCCATCCTAACCTCCACCATTCATACCTGGATCCTCCCTGGCCTGGACGGGCTCTCCCCTCTCTACTCAACATCCACCAGGGCGCCCTCTGACCTGTGAGCCTGTAGGTAGGACAGATGTTCCGCCGCTGCTTCAAGGATGCTCTTGATCCTCTACCAGCCCCATGCTACTTAGAGGTCCCAGCATCATTCTCTGTCCTCCTCAGGGGCTGCTCCTGCTCTCTCTGGAGGATTCCCCCATTGCTGTCCCATCCCTGCTTCAGGCCTAACCGTCTAGCCCAGATCCCCAGTCCCCAGCCCCTGCAGCTGGCGGGACTATGCCTTCCCGTACCATTTCCACCACTTGCTGGGAACCTGTACTCTAGCTCAGCCGATGTTACCCGAGCTCACCCCATATCCAGGGACAGTTCCCTCCGTGCCCCCCACCAGGCTATCCACCCCATCCCAGATGTGACCTCCCCCAGGCAGTCCTGGCATGCCCATCCTCCTCAAGACCCATGACAGAGGTCTGTCCATCTCCACCGTGGTGGCCTCTGCTCCCCATTGACTCAGTCTCTGCTCCTCTCTGGCCAGGTCTCAACCCCCCGCAGCTGTCCTCCACCCTGTCCGGGACACGGTCTCCCCCAGAGCAAGCCGAATTAGCTCTCTGCCGCTTCAAGGGCTTGGCCCTGCCTTCAGTCCAAACTCCCTGTGGACCTTCCAACATGACCCACATGACCTCAGACTCACACCTGGGCTCCCCCACCTCTCCTGGACCCCAAGTGAGCCACGTGCCTTCCCCAAAGCCTGCATTGCTTGTCACCCTTGGGTCTGACTTTGGAGCCTCTAATTAGCTTTCAGGTTTCTGCGCAGAATCATTTTCCCGTGAGGGGAGGTCTGTCCAGAGGCTTCCAGGAGCTTTAGGGGCCTTGCTCGGCTTCCCCATAGCTCAGCACAGACAGCTAGGATCCCAAGAACTCCAGCCCCGGGCTGTGAGCACCTGGAGGGCAGGGAGTCCATAGCAGGTGTTTAATAAATGCTTCTAAAATGTATTAATGAACGAAGAGTGAGGGATTAACTTGGGTTCCAACTGAAATCTTCTTTATCAGTTACCATAATCATTTTAATGTCTGTACCCCAAAGCTGTATGATCTGGTATTTTTCTTTCTGTCCTTATCCATAGCTCTTTGAGAAACTATCTTTAGAGTGATAGAAAATCTAAATTTTCCCATTGACATAACTGGGCACCACAGCTGTTTTTTCTGTTCTGTTTCTACCTTCCTCTATACACTGATACTCACTGCACTACTGTCAGGGGCCCGCTGCATGGCCTTTAGAGAAATGATGGCCTGGTTCGAATTCTTGGTTCCCTCATCTGTGAGAGCCCGAGGGTGCTGTGGGGTCAGCGCAATTGTGCTCATCAAGGGTCAGGTACATTTGGGGCCCCACACCTCTTGGCCATGACCCTTGCTAGTCAGTTACAGAGGATGACAGTCAGCTGGGGGGCCTCTGCTGGCGGAGCAGCCACATTAGCACCCCAAACCTTCCTTAGCTAAGCCCAAGATCCGGCCTGCGCCTGGGAGTGGCCTTCCCCACAGGCTTGGGCACACTGGTCTTGCACACAGTAGGCCTGGGAGTCCCTGACCCACATGGGGCGGCCTTCTCTAGGCTTGCACCTGCCAGCCCTGTTCCCCTCCCTCACAGTTAGAAAAGCGGCAGCTTCGTCAGGTGAGCTTGCAGGAACCGAGCACCCAGGAGGACCCCGAGCTGTTTCCCGTTTGAACATCAAGAAGGTATCACCTTAGCCCTACCTCCTTCGTGCCTCACCTCCTATCTGAACACCACTGTCTTCCTGTGGAGATGCGCACAAAGCTCGTAAGGGGCAACAAGACCCAGCTAGCGGGACTCTGGGCTTCAGGGAGCTCGGCCGCTGACTCTCCGTGGGCTCCAAAAAGTTGCTAGACTGACAGCTGTTGCTTGGAGAACTACACCCGTCAGGAGGGAGACCTTTAACCAGCCTCTGTTCCATGGGGGGAGCAGACGAAGCCACACGTGCTTCTCTTGGTTGCTCCTTGCTGATTCCAGAAAACTCTTTTGCTTCTACCAAAAATAAAATGAGAGTTGTGTTCAGAACATCTGACGATTGCACATCTGATGCACTGACTTCCATGTACCACAGTCTCTGGGAGACAGGAGACGGGCTGCGGCACTGCCTGCAGGAGGGGGAGCTGGAGCCATCGGGGCCCACATGCACATGCTCGGAGCATGAATAGGACGTCCCCTGGAGTTCACTTAGGAGTGTTACCGTACACACGGCAGTCGTGTGTTTGGCTCTACAGAGACTGCTCACGGCTGCCCTTCGGAACTCAACTGACATTCTCAACAGTAGACAAGGGAGTGGGTAGCTTAGCACACTGACTATGGGGCCGGAAGACCTGGGTTAAAATCTCACCTCCACCATTTATAAGTGATCCGGCCCCATCTACAAAATCGAGGTAATACTATAATGAGGTAATAATAGTAAATATTATTTACCTAATTTTATTATAGTATCTATTTTTGTAATATATTTATAGATGCATATGATCAGTATTTATATAATTTTCATAATCATATTTTATGTTAACATTTTATAAATGGTAAATCGTATTTATAGGAATATGAATATTTAAAACCGAGGTAATAATATAATGATCCATGTAAGGTGGTTGGCACAGCACCTGATACACAGTGAGCCTTTCCTCACTGTCCATGGTCAGTACCCTTACAGAAACACTGATACAAAGTTATGTACTGTGGCCAGGACAGAGAGGGAGGTGATTTACCAGGCCATTTCTAACAAAGCAGTGAAGCCAAGATGTGCACGTTTGTCTGTCACCACACTGTAATATCAGATGTCTGGAAACCGCCTTATGCCCTTCACCAGGGGACTATTAAATAAATTACGGGACAGGATGCTTTGCAGTGGAAAAGAAAGAGTCTCCTGCGTGGACGTAGAATAGTCTCTAAGACATATTGTCAGGTGAGCAAAGCAAAACGTGGGTCAGCGTGTCAGGTCTGCTTCCCCCGGTCAATGCTTATATACAGGACCCAGGAGATCCTGCAGACTTTGGAGAAGATAGTACAGGACCACAGCCTGAGGTGGGGGAGACATTCTTTTCTCTGTTTTATATTCTTTGTTTTGGTTTCATTTTTTTATTTTTGAATATTCTATAAATTTTAGAGTTGTTCATTTTAAATAAGGCACTGACTCTTCCTAGGCATCAAGTCCTCCCTATTATTTTTGATGCTACCTAAGGGGACCACCCGCTACTGCTAGTGGGGTGCATCCGAACCTCCTGGTGCCCCAAGGGCCACTGGAAGAGTAAAGACTCTGGAAAAGTCTCACTATATTTTATCAAATGTCAAATACGGACAAAAGGAAACAAGCCTATGGCCCCCTGGCACTGATTAGAATGGCACCCTTCTTAAAATGCCAGGGATGTAGTTCATACCAGTTCCTCTCTCCCTGAGTCCTGGCGTCCAAGCCAATGAGACAGGCAGAGTGCAGGGAGGCCGACGGGCAGCGGGGAGAACACAGAACACAGGGGGCCCTCAGTGTATTTCCTGGTTGTGGGACCTGAGGTAAGTGAACCAATATAGGGGCAAACCCAGCTTTCCATTTTCTTATAAACAGACAAGATGAAGGTGAAGTACCTACTGGGTCCCAGGGACTGGTACATAGAAAGTACTGAAAAATGGGAGCTGGTTTTTGTCCCTGTCATTTGGAGAGGAGATGTGACATCCTATGGGGAAGGTGGGCTTTGCTAAGTTGTACAGAAAAATCTTTTTGAACCTTTATTTTACACCCTGTCAATTCTGTTTCAGTACAAAATATCATAAGCAACCTAAGATAGTTTTTCTTTTCTACGTGGCTTCCTGTTATTAGAAGCTCTCAAAGAATTGAAAGCCACATGAATCATCAATGACGCAGTGCCCACCTGCTTCTTCTATCCCAGGGTTTGGCTCTTCAAGCTCATGTGTTTATTTACAGACTTAAGATGGATCTACCTACCCCCCCATCCATTACCTATCGATCTATCTGGTTTAACATAAATTCTCATGAATGAGTCTGTGCACGTCGGATATTTACCCGTGACCTGACAGAGTTAAAATGACTCCCAGAAAGTAGACTACAATTGGTGTGCTGGAGAAACAGAAAATATGCACCCAAAGATGGCCTTTCCTGACAACATATTGATCAGGTCTGTGTATTCTGAAAGTACAATCACCAGCCATGAAATTACCCTCACGCGGGCCTTCTCCAGGCATGCTGCATGCATTTTTTTCCCCCAGATGCTCTGCATGCAGGTTGGACTCAAGAGTTCTCAATTCACACCCCCAGTTTTAAACTCCATCACCCCAGTGGAGAACCAGTGTCGCTGCATCTCTTAAGAGAAGCATGGCTAAAGCAGAGCCTCTGCCAGGCATTTCTATTTCTTGGGCTGAAATTCAAAGCCACCTTCCTGAGTCTGACACTTGGAGGGGTTGGGGCACTGAAGGTTTCCTGTAAATAGTATTCCCTCTATTCGCCTCTCTAAAATGCATTCCCCTCCTGGTCAATATTCTATAGCTCACTCTCCAGCAATCTCCCCAACCAGAATTGTGCTCTGCATTTGGGGTGAACAGAAACCAATAAAAAGATCCTGCCCTCTAGTCATGACCTCTTGCTATCAAACTCAGAAGAGAGCTTCTTAGACGATTACTCAGGACCCATTCATGCTTTCCTCGGGCTCATTTTGTGAATTGTATTATATGTATGAATTACAGATATTAAACAAAGCAGCCAAAAATACTCCTGCATCAAGAACAACAACATTCCCAGGGCTCCAGGTGTCGTCTCTGAGCCCCTGCTGGGTCCTGCTTGTCCAGATGGAAGGGCTCACGTGAATTTTGTGCTGCTTAATTCACTGTGCTTGTCTATAGTTTCCCACCTAGATAGGTGTCCATAAACAATCCCGAAAAATCTGAATAACAAGCTAGTTATTTGAAGGTAAGGACATCATTGCCTCTGTTAGACAAAAGCTTTCAGGAGAAGAGAGTTCAGCCCCCTAGCTGAGTCAGAGCTTCCCTGAGAGTCGATGGCCTGTGATTCTGGGGAAGATAGTGAAAAGCCATGAATGATCCTGAAAATAAGGGCCTGACCACAGTCAGAGGGCCAGGCAGGGCCAGTGGACAGGAGGGTCATCAGGGGAGCGAGCTGCTCTGGATTTTCTGTTCCTGACCTCACCACGGGCAGCTGCAGGCCTGAGGGGTACCTCCCAGGAGGTCACTTCTCCAGTGTCCTGATGAAATGCGGGCTCTGTGCTGACCCAGGTGCAGGCAGGGAGGGCAGCACCATGGGGACCTTGCAGACACAGCGTCAAAACCAACCAAGAAGAGACAGGGATCTGGGCCAGGCCAGAGCTCCACCAGCACACGCCCACCCTTAGTACAAAGTGAGAAAAAGGTGCCTCTTCTCCAAGACACTTTACCTGCACTGGCCAGAAAGTCCCATAAGGAGCCACTTTGATAGAAAAAGATATTTCACTTACCTTTTTCCAAATACTAAGTTGATACATAACCTTTTGTGTTCTTAGATGAACCCCTACTGAGCCACTAGCCCCCCACTGGCACACAATCCTACGAACTGTGGCAATGTGGCTACAGTTAGAAAGGGCAGAGTGGTCACTAAGGACAGAGGTCAGCACAGCAGCTGGATTCTGTCAGTGAAATCGCAAAGAAAGAGCAAGACATCATGAAAATACACACACGAGCCAAAGAAGACAGCTGTTTGGGGACACAGAATAGCCCAAGGCAGATAAATCACATATAGAACATTTTAGAATCATTTATCTCCAAATTAGTTTAAATTTTGTTACAGGTGTTTTGGTGTTGAAGGTGAAAGGTCAGCCTCTGGTAAGGGCTTGGGTCCCGCTTCGCACCTTCCTGCCTTCTCAAAACAGACTGAAACCCACCAATAGACCACAGAGACGTTTCTGAGCAAAGCAGGCTTCCTTGGATCCAAGGCCTACATTTTATGTTCCTGGTGGTGGTATTTCCTCTCCTCAAAAGCTGACCATTTTACAATTGACTGTGTCTTAGCAGTACAGTCACTGAAGTTTGTGTCGATGTATCTGGGTCATCATTAGAAACAACAGTTTCTAAACTCAACCACAGGGGGGCCCCAGGCTCCCCTAAAGGCCCATGTCATTTGCAGAGCCCTAAGAAGCCCCAACTACCCCCCACCCATCACTACCTTTTTAAAGCACTTGCGTCTGCATTTTGTGCATAATTTACTATCTCACCTGCAAGGTCTCTTCCAGCAATGCCCCTACCTGACACATCTCACTGGACACCAAAGAAGTGAGCTTGACAGGGCTGTGTGTCAAGCCAATGGAAAGCTGCTCTGAATGACACCTGGGGGTGAGTCACAGACCCTCCTCGCTTTAGACAGGACTTTGCCATCCCCACTTTTGGCATTGGGACCCTAGAGGATGCTGCCATGGGGAAGGCAGGGCATTCTCTGCACAATGCTTGCTATTTCGTGGACAGAGAGGCCACTACTGAGAAGGGGAGACAGCAGCAATGTGCACACAGCTTCTCTAACAAGTGCTGTTGGCTTGATTTTTTTTCCTTTTACAAGAGAGAAAACTTCAAACTGTCTCCAGTTACAATACATGAGAAGGAAAATAGAAGAAAGTAGAATTAGTTGGTAGCCCAGAGAGAAACAACCAAAAGAGAAAACAAAGAAAGCTGCCTTTTACAGTGGCCAAGGCTGGCGGGATTTTCTCTGCTTTTTTTTACTGGTCCAGACTTGATCTTTTGGCTGCAGGTTAAAACTTGATTTCCTCACTTGGAAATGGGTCTCTATTTGGTGCCCTGAATCCCCCCCCACCCCCCCACTCCACCACACACCATGCACATTTCTGTTTAAAAATCAGCCAATCATGTGTCAGCATATTTCCGTTAAATTTCTGTATAGAGATGTTGCTGCAGCCCAGGAAGAGTCAGAAGTGTGGGGAGCTGGTGGAGGGCACAGGGGTGGGCAGCAAACAGGACAGATGGCTCCTGGCAGAGAGGGTCAGGAGCAGCAGGCTGTGTTTGTAAGGACCTGTACGTCCCAGAGCCAATCCATGCAGCAGGTGCAGGGCTAGAGCTGGCCCTTCGAGAAGAAAGAGAAAGAAAGCAGGGGAACAGATGAAAATCAGAAGGCAAGGAGGAAAGCACATCCAAAGACAGCTAGGCCAGGGGAAACACACAGGGAATGTCTCCTTTCCTCTTCTGGAAATGGACTTCCTGCCAATGCCTGCCCTTCCCACACAGTCAATAGGTTTCTGCTTTCTGCATCAAACATTAGCACCTGGTCTTTCTCTAAAGAGGTAGACTTAAGGAAGGAGAGGGGACGGTGACGAAGAAATAACAGTGGCTTATAAAAAGTGGTGGCAGTATCTATTGATCTATGGAATGCCAGGCAGATGGTGGGGGAGGGGAGAACGGTAAAGATGTCCATGTGGTCTTAGGACACCAATAGGCAAGCCCAAGGTCAGAGGAACTCTGTGCATTCAGAAAGGAAAAAACACAGTATACTCATTATTATTGCTCTAGGGTCAAGTTTCAAAATACCACTGGGGAATTGTGCACACAACTCTTGTTTACAGTAAAAGCTCCTACATGCAGTTGCTGCAAAGAGGCAAATATATTATTCCTCTTCCCCCAGAGAATATCTAGAAAGGACACTGGGTAGACAGAGCTGTTTTTCTAATTATGTCATAATCCTAGAGGTCTTCAGGCTGATGAACAGAAGTCTCAAAACATACAAGTATTCGGAAGGCAGAAATAATACACACACACATGCTCATTTCCAGTAACAGAATTACCCTGAATACACTGCAAGCAATCAAGAGACACAAGTTCACACCTTATGCTCAGGAAGTAGAGACTCAGTTTATCAGTTTTACCATAATCCTTATCCCAAAGCAAAACTCAGATTTCTGAAGCACAGAAAAAGAACAGTTTAAGCTTTTCTCAAATCTTGCTCAAAACATTCCAAAAGCAACCATCTGAGGCAATAATTTTTCACTAAGGCATATTTCCTTAAAAAAAAAAAGTTTTCCCAAATTATAAAAGCAATAAATGATCACTGTCAAGTTTGAAATATAGGAAAGCATGTAAAAAATTAAAATCACTGACAGTTTGTCACTCAAAAATGTTCACTATGTTATGATTAGCAGACGTAATGTTGGGGGGGCACGGGGAGGGCTGTACAACTCAGAGAAGACAAGTAGTGATTCTATAGCGTCTCACTACGCTAATGGACAGCGACTGTAATGGGGTTGGTGGGGGGACCTGATGAAGGGGTAGTTTAATAACCATAAAATTGCACATGTAATTGTAGATTAATGATACCAAAATAAATTATATTAATAAAAAAAATGTTCACTATGGTTTCCTCTAGGAAGTATAGCACATTTCTAGTGGGTTCCTACAGGCCTTTTCCCCTTTATTTCTTTCACTTCCACTTCAGGTAACAGCTTATAACTAGACAGATCACCCTATTCCCCTTCAGTGATACATAAAGGCACAGGTCCATTCATGTACTATTGTTTGGGGTCATTTCTGGCTGTGGATGGCCCCTCTTTCCACGTTGCTTGATAATCCTGCAACTCTAAAAGGCCTTCATCTCTCTTCCTCTTGGTTTTCCTGGGTGCTTTGACAATACCAAGCACATAATGCTGCATATTAAAACTGATTTTAAAAAATCAAGCTGATCTTCCAGGCATCAAGGGGAGCAGCAGAGGTGAATCTTGGTCAAGACGCCTACAGAGTGAAATGCCTGCTCAGGACTGGCTCTCATCCTAGAGCGAGATGGGGGTGTGGGGTGTGTGTGTGTGTGTGTGTGTGTGTGTGTGTGTGTGTGTGTCGAGACCCCCCCTAGGGCGAGTCCACTCCAGCCCCTCCTACAGCCGACGACCATCCCCTCCACTCCAGTGCCTATAACAGCATTCTGCACCTGGAATGTATCTGCACCCAGAGCCACTTCATCTCCCAGCTAGTAAATTAAAACCTCCTATTCTCTGATGACATTGCTATCTCCTCCAGCTCACAGAAGCCTACTCTCTCCATGCCTTTGATTCATCATCACAGACACCTCATGTCCCCACTCTCTCTGTGGCAGACTCAGCTGGTTGCCTACCCAATATCCATTTTTGTCATTTTTTCTTAGAGAATCCTCATTCTGCTCAAGACGGCAATGGACTCAGCTAAAACCATCACTTTGGCATCATAAAACACTGCTCTGGCCAGTGAGGTATAAGCAGAATTCCCATGGGAGAACTTCAAAGGGACCTTCTTTCCCTTTGGGTAAGGTCTCAAGAAAAGATGTCAGGCTGGTAACCACTGTGGATGAAGAGGTGATGGCTGGAGCCCTGGCAGCTATTCTGAGGGCATAAGGATGAGGGTCTGACCTGAAGGAGGGTACAGCAGAAAGCCAGAGACCTGAGTTCCTGAAGACACTGTGGACCTGCTCCAGGCTGCCCACCTCCGGGTTTCTTTTACAACAAAAATAAATCCTTACATTTTCAAGCCCCTGCTTTTTGGATATCTAGTTACTCGAAGCTAAACCCAAGTCCTAACTGATACAGCCCCTTTCCGTGAAGGCATGGGTCTGGCTGGGCCAGGTCAGTGGTAACATGCACCCAAATCACATGAAGGCCTTGTCGAAAAGCTCCAGAGTTTCCTACTCAGCAGATCCAAAGTGGGGCCCAGAAATTAGCATTTCTCAGTTCCCAGATGGTACTGAGGCTGCTTTTTGGGAACAACACTCTGAAAACCACTAGGTCGGGTTCTACAGCAGTTAAGAAACATAGAACAAAAACATATTTTTGTGGCTCAGCAACTTGCTGGTGAAAATGTAGTCTATACACCCCGGCACGGACCACACCTGGGAACCCAGAGACATAGGGTCTCAGACCCCGCTTCTGACCTGTGAAATCAGTCTGCAGTTGAACCATCCCCAAGGGGGTGCAGCCCAAGCTACGTGCCTGGTGCCAGCGCCAAAGGGCTCTGCCCATCATTGCACTCAGGAAGGCTGATGGATTCTGCACCTTCACAACTGCTCTCCTGACCACGAAGCTGGAGCAAGCAGTGCAGGCCATCTGCACTGGCCCGGCAAGGCTTCCACTCACAAGCCCTCTGACGCTCAGGGTGTGCCCGCCCAAAGCACAGCACAAAGTGGAGGGACCGGCCACGCTGCCACACGCCCTAAGGAGAAGAAGAATGGGAAAGAACCGTCTGCAGGCTCCCACGGGCAGGCTTCTAGTTCCCCAGCCTTTCCTATCCCTTCCACTACTCTCAGACTGGGGACTAAGGAAATTTAAAAAGTTTTAAATACAAATGTAATCCTAGAACAAAGATACAAACCTTCTTAAATACCTTCCCACCCAAAAAGTAGAAAGAAAAAAAAGCAAAGAATATATCTTTGAAAGAAATACAACAGATATAACAAAATACAAAAAATTATAAAATTATGACAAAGTTGGCACCAAACATCAGTCATGGCACTAAATGCAAATGAGCCTAACTTGCCTGTTCAAAGAAAAGTGTGTTCAGTGTGGCTTGCAAAGCAAGGGAACTATGGCAATGCCCAGTGGAGCCACGTACGTGCTTATCTTCCAGCCAGAAATCCCCCCCACTAAGAATCCACTCTAGTGGGCTCCTGAGATGTCCGCAGACCAGGCCTCCGTCATCAGCCCACCTGCCCTCGTCCTCTGAGTAGGCAAGCTGAGGGCAAGCAGCACAGATCTCACGATGAGCACCCCGGCCCATAGGGAACAACAACCCTGCTGTAGAATGTACGGACGTCAGCTGGACTCGCATTTGGGCAGACCACACGTATGTCCTCTGAAAGGCAAATTCTGGCTCCAGCACTGCACTGAGCGTGCTGTCACCTGTTCTGAGAAGCTCAAATGATCACATGAAATTCATCTGACTGTGGGAGCTGGCTGACAGAGCCCAGAAGGGTCTTCTAGCTAATGGAGGTGGTTAAAATGAAGTAGAAAACACCATTTAAAAGCCTGAAGGCATCAAAACACAATACACCTATAGTAATACTAACACCTCCAGTTCAGGGGGCTCCAGCTAAATCAGTGAGTGGAGGGCACATCCACCCCAGATTAAGGCCTTACTTCACCATCTGGCGTTACCCTCTGGACTGTCCACTCACAGGCACATCTTGACATTCCTACATTTTAGACCAGCACCCTGCACCAGCTCCCAGGATTTGACTCTGAGTGTCAGCACAGCAGCTAATAAACATAAGCCTCCATGTCAGGACGCTGTCTTCAGCATCAGCATAATTTCCGTTCTTGTTTGGACTGCTGTTTTCTGGTAATAATTGGAATCTTTCCCTTCTTTACAAAAATTAGTAGGAAATGGGCATATGAACGTGCTGAGGACTTAATACAATTAAGATGATGGGAATCCTCGAGGGCTGGAAGCAGCAAATCTTTAACCTTAACTCAGTGGTCACACTGGATTTAAGCCAGAAACAGGTTGATTTCATGCTGAGTTGTAAAGGAAATAAAATTAAAGAGCAAATCTGAAGTGCTTAATATATTTGATCAAAGCCTGGGCTTAAAGTGTGAGATATAAAATGCAGAGTTTGTAAGACTATTGACGGTTCTGACTGCAGAACCCCTTTATCTGTATGTTCTCAGTACAGAATCACCTTCCAGTCTGTAACTGACTGTAAGGAATCCCTACTTTGGAGCTTCGTGGCACTGGGGCCAGGAAGCAGACAGGCTGCCTGACACACAATACCTCTGCCTTCCGTCTCTCCAGTCAGACCCTCACCTCCATGACAAGATCTGGAAACCCCATTTTGGAAGATATAAATACCTCTGAGGGTTCCATGTCAGAAAAGGAAGTGAATTCCAAAGCTGTAGGATTCCCGTGGAAAAGGCTCTGGGTTCTATTTCTCAGCCCTTTGGGGACCACAGGAAGCACTTCCTTGCCTGGCCAACATCATTTTTCTGGTTTTCTCGGATGCTTTTTACAAACCTCAATCATGTCAACCCAACCTCAGCTGGAAACACGTGGCCCTGTGTGCATCTTTGTCTAAGAATACTGTGCCCTTTGAAGAACTATTTTTGAAAATCAGGATTGGAGAGGCTCCCCAGGGCCTCTGCAGAGAAGCACATGCCACACAAAAATAGTAAGAATAAATCAAGCAACCCAAAGTGCCTGAATCAGGGCTGGCCCGACCACAGGCAGTGTGCAGAGAGTGAGATCCTGGTGCCAGCTGTTTTTCTCGGCCTTCATCTCCAAGCACTGTGAGGGCTTGTACATTTCATGTCCTTTCCCTGTCCCCTCCCTGATTGCCCACCATCATCACTCCCAATGAAATAAACAGGTGGTGTGGCAGCAGACACAGGCTCCACTTTCTGATCCCTCCCATTTCATGTGGCCTCCTGAGTGACTTCTCACTGCTGAGAGGAATTCACAAGAAATGAAACCTATTTCGTTTATGGGCTGACCCCAAGAGGTCACTTAGGTATGGAAAAATGGAAATATGTTTAACTGTTCCTTAAATGCTACAGTGAATATTTGCAACCAGTTATGCACTTCCCTTATGCCTTAAAGAGGGGAGGGATTTTTTGTGTGAAAATAAAATGATCACCATCTTATTGCAAATCATCATTTTGGAGCAATGTGAAGAAGGCAAAAATTATTAAACATTACAAAGTCTTTCTGAACTGATGTCCAAGATAAGAACATGGGGAAAGGAGAGGCCCCAGGTCTTTCTATTCTTCCTAGCTGTCTCATGTTGGCTGGCAGAGGAAATAACGTCCCTCACACAATTTTAAAGGTTCAGTCAATACAGCTGAGCATGGTTTTAGGCAAACTTGTGCCGTTGGTAGTGAATTATGTAGAATGAGCCTAGGATGTGCACTATTTTTCCCTATGCCATTGCCCCATTTTTCATCAGAATATCCAGCTTATTCTTGATTTCAAAACAGCAGGAAAAAAAAGATAGCTAATTGGTTATTGTTGGGCTTTTAAGCCTCTAAATACCCTGAGCAAGTTATCTAAGCCTCACAGGAAGGTAAGTCACCACAATGCCCATCCTCTATTTCTATCCAGTTCCTACAAACTGGGAGCCGTTTTCATTTCTCATCTCCATGCCTTTCAAAGAAATCTTGCGGGTCAAGCTGCAGTCGTCACAGCACCTTTAAAGCTTACTAAAAAAAAGTGATCTTTAGGGTCCCCTGGTGCTGGTTGATTTAAGACAATTTTTTTAAGTGGTCGTGGTTAACATCTTACGTGTTAGTGTTAGGGGAAGCCGAGCGAGGAGCACAAGGAAGTCTTTGTACTATTTTTGCACCATTCTTGTAAGTCTAAAATTAGTCCAACTTAAATGTTTTTTAAAACGGTCATTCATGATAGGTTTAAAAAAAATCTCAGAGTAGCAGTTTTTCAAAGAGTTGAAAGTCACTTTTCAGTAGCTCTGTAACATGACTCATTACCTCTGCATTTGATTCACCAAAAATGGCATAAACGTGTTTGTAAAAGCCTGCGCTGCATTTATTAAAACATCTGATGCCTCTCAGCACAGTTACAGTTTCCATCAATCTGTTGGTGAGGAAGTAGAGATGGGTCACCGCCACTCAAATCCCAAGGTCAGCTCTGTTGACCAGGTTCCTGCATGGTCCCTCTCAGAGAGCATGGCTTCAGTTCCCCCAGAATGGCCAAGTCTGCAACATGACATTGTTTCGGGAAGACGGAAGGCATTTGGAATACAAAAGTCAGAATCTGGAATACACACTTGAGACCTGTGACCTACTCCAGCCTGGTCCTGCCATCCACTCACTCTGGGACTGCAGACAGGTCACCCAGTCCCTCTGGCCTCAAGCCTTGCATCTGCACAATTGGATAACAACCACCCTGCCACGTGAAGGGCGAGTGTGAGAACATGAAACAGGACTAATGCAATGCGCACAGGTGAGCCTTTGTTCTAGTTCACCCCGCCTTGAGGTGGCTCATATCTAAAGCACAACCGTAAAACACACAATCTTCAAGTGATAAGGATGGACTTTGTCCTTTATTTCAAATCTAGGAAAAAATACACACACAAGAAGACAGAGAGAGGCCGGAAGAGTACTCAGTCTTTGACCTGTATCCCACCCCCAGGCCCAAAGATTGCTATTCCTTGCCCATTTTGCCAAATTTACTGGGTGAAAGCCAGTGAAGGGCAAGGTGGGTTACATTCTGTGGCCATCTTATATGGGGGGATAAGAGCTATCCCTTGGGTGGGGGCAAAGTGAACCATCTTCCTGAGCCTGTGGGGGTCTCTGGGGAGGGGCTCTACTCTCCAGGCCCACCGGCCTTGATATGCCCCTTAAATGAGCCAGCTCCCTCCTCACACCACGTCAGGGGAGCTTTTCTGCTGGGGGGCAGGTGAGAGAAAAGGATGGGGTGCCTCTTGCAGGGCCTGAAGCAGATCTGAGACCCACGGGTGAACTTCAAATATGAAAATGGGGCTGAAGGGGGCAACAGCAGCCCTGCCCCTTCTGTATCTTTCCTAAACCTTCCCACCTTCAAACATGTCCTGACCACTTTAATCAGATTCAGCTGGATACAAACACCTGCACGGGGATGGGGAAAGAGGAGGGAGCATGCCGGGAGGCACCCTCAACCGGACCCCAGGCATCAAGGAGCAACACACACAGCCTCCGGAGGCTACTCATGCATAGAAACATTCAGTTTCTCATTCAAGTCCAGCCATAATGGGATATGCCTAGGGTCAGAGGTACGCTCTGGAACTGGGGAGAAAATGCAGTGAGAACCACCAAGACCTGGGGTTTCCAAACAGTCCAGCAGATCCCAGCCCGCCCAGTCCCAGAGGGGCTCAGGTGGGCCAGACGAGCTCTCTGGGTGCTGAGCGCTCAAGGGAACCCAGAGGTTCCATCCCAACTAATCCCAAGAGGGGCCTGACCCACCCCCAAGGATGCAGTGAGGCTGTCTGTGGGTAATGGCCAGCTGTTACCCATACACCCAGAGAGGATTCTCTTCCTCCATGAAGATGCCTTTCTCCCATTAAAGCTAATGGGAGTCATGTGGCTGAAGTGAAGGCATTTCATTTTCCAGATTTTCTAAAAATAAAACGCAGAGAAGGAAAACATATGTATTGTTTCTATTTGGGATTGTAAAAACACACACAGAAAGGAGCCAGAGAGATTCCCTGCCCAAGAGACCCCCGTTCCTTCTCAATTAGAACAGTGGATAGGTTACTTGTCACTGAGGAGGTTTAGATGTGGGATAATCTGAAATCCTGCTCAATTTATTATATGAGCACAGTTGAAGTAATGTCCTTTTTATCCCTTGAAAAATACATCCCAGCTTCTCTTTGATGACCAGAATACTGGAAGGTTTTTATTAGCTAGTAGGCTACAGAACAGTCCTGCATTATTACAGCTCAGAAAAAGAGCTGTATTCCAGAAACGCTTACTGTAAAGAAAATTACTAAGGAGGAAATTTTATTTTCCTAATGACTTTCATTATTTGCTTGTAATTATGTATGGCAAGGAATTAAAAAAATACCTCCAGGATATAATAAAATCACACTTAGAAACACAAACATCCTTTTAAAGTTACATGTTTAAAGAAAAGGCTGCAACGGAACATTAATACCACTCATAAGATGAACAGCAAACTGGAAACGTCACCAAACAGCGACACTGCACGGAACTCCTGGTCTGCCTCATCTCACAGGGCACAGTAGTTTCTACAATTGGCTAAATTTGGTCAGGATGCTCTTGGCATTAACATTACTAATTTTCCATCTAGGTCTATTTCACTTGGGTTTTTGTTTCATTCTATTTCTCCTGTTGCTTGAATTTACAGGCATTTGCGAGGAAGGCTGCACCTCCATGCCCACTTGGGTCCAGTGCTTGGGACCCCACAGACCCACCCAGTCTCAGCCTGGCTGTGATGTTTCTACCCGGGGCCTGAGCTAACCATCCTGTCCCTTAATTCAGTGACTGATTTACCCCAGATCAGGCATTACCTTGATTCCTTTCTTCCCTTCACTGCACACGGACACCATCAGCTATTCCATTTCTCCTACCCAGCAAGAACGTCTGCAGCCACACCCTGCCCTCCCTCTCTACACTACCACTCACCTGAGGCCTCCTGCTCTGCTCACTTTCCCACTTCCACCTGCGACCTTGAGAAGATTTCCATCAGATCTGCTTAAATCTCTCCAGTGCTTTCATCTGCCTAAAGCAAGCCTCAGACCCCACCTCCCTGAGCTCAAGCGGCTCCTCCCATGCCCCCTCTGGCCTTGTTCCTTGTCCCTCGAATGCCAGCTCCACTCTTATCACATGGGGGGGGGGGCTTTTCCCCAGTCATTCCTTCTGCCTAAAACCCTCTTCCTCTCCACCTTCACTAGCCGGGCCCCTCGTCATGCAGAATCTTGGCTGAAAAGTCACTTACTCAGAGATGCCTCCCCTGAGCACCTCATCTAAAGAAGACGGGAAGGAGAAACCCAGTCAGATCACCCGATTCCAGAGCCTGGCCAAAGCTCTTATGGCTCCTTGAAATTTCTCACATTGACGCATCTACTTGTCATCCATCTCTATCCACTCGCTAGTAAGCACCCCGAGGGCAGGGCCCTCACTTTGCTTACTATGATACCCAACACCTAGATGATACCTGGCACACTCAATAAACATTTGTCAAGTGACTCCCATCACCGTTTAACTGATGGCTCATGCCTTCGGTAAGGGTTTTTAGCCCACGAGAAGCCCAGTAAAATTCTGAAGCCTCACCTGACTACCAGCTAGCTAATGGGAGATAATGAAGAGATACAAAAAAATCTCCACCCTAAAGTCTCATCAAGGGAATTTTAATAGTTTCTTAAGGCTGAACATTAATTTGTTACTAAGTATTTTTTAGGCACCAGCTGTGATCTGGATTCCTGTTATGAAGTAGGGATATGATGTGAACAAAGGAGACACATGGCTACTGGCCCCCTCCCCCAACCCCTGCCAGACTGGCCAAGTTGGGGCATTTGCGACCAAAGGATAAATGTCTTCAGCCTGGGGATAATTCCATCCCTACGCCTATGATAACAAAGAGATGTTATTCCACAGGAGCCTGGGGCTCACCCTCAGTGGTCTCAAAGAAAGGGAGCTGTTTTGAAACTAAAGCCTAATTCCTGAATGGCAGAGCCATTTCTGGATTCCCAGGGCCTGTGAGCTTTCCTGACTTACTCTGCTCGGCCTTGGGAGCCTTGCTGCCCTACGCGGGCCGCCATATTGGTCGGTGTTACAAATCGATTTGGCTGAGAGGGGCGATCCGAGAGGGCAGAAAGTGGGGTCTCATGCATCCCAGTCCAGTGGGAACTGGACATGAGCAGAAACTTAAATGTACAGCTCTCATTGTAACCATTTCACAGTGGACACTGGCTCCTTCTCTTTTCTCCTCCAAAACTTTTATCAACTAAGTGGAAAATTTGACCAATTCCAACTTTGTATCGTCCTTGCACACACTGTTTTAGCAGAAGCACAGATGTGTAGAAAATGAGACAGAAGCCAGGTGGCTAGCTGAGTGGAGACAGAGAGGCAAAGAGCTCGATTACACTTTGACTGAAATCGTTTACTTCCTAAATAGTTAGTAGTTGTTGCTATGGCTTTTCCTGGGATTTGAAATTATGCATTTTCCATTTCTGACATGACCACCAGCCTAGCCATGCGAGGGCAATTTTCAGGAAGGAAGCAGCAGATCAGCTTTACGGACCATGCAGACCAGGCAGCAAACCCTGGTGTACCACTGGGGAGGATAAGACCATCAGACTGCCTGAGTTTGCAAGGGGGTGTGCATTTCCTTGCAGGAAAAAATACTCCAAATTTTAAAGGGAAGTTTCTCTGCTGGAAAAGGAGTTAAGGAACAAGTTTGGTTTGGATGACCCTTAATTTTAAGTTCCCTGCACCTGTGACATGAGGCACTCTTGCTGAATAATATGTCACACAATAAGCAACATTCAGAAATTGAATGCATTTTAAAATCACCGTCTGGAAGATATCACTGGCTGAAACAACACAATTCAAGACTAAATATATCTCCAAAAAAGCAAGACCATTCACTACGTTGATCAGCATGTGGCCGGCAGCTTTTGAATAAGGTGGGGACCATGGGGAGTTGCACAATATTAAGCAAGAACATTTCATGCTTAGCAGGTGGAGCCCAAGTGAAAAATGCTGTTGTACGCTTAGCATTCCCGTCTCTGCTAGGCTTTTGACTTGTTGTCTAATTCCCTTTGGTTGAGGAAGTAATTCAACTCAGCTGCAGAGACTCCGGTTTCTGTGCTTTAAGTTTCATAATGTAATTAACAATTCACATCCAATTACATCATGTTAAAAACCCTCTTCCAATCTTTTCTTTACTAATCCCAGACTGAGTGCCTGTGTACTGCCCTGATGGATGCTCAGGAGAAAAGCAGAAAGCTCATTTGCAGGCATGGACCTGAGCTGGCAATGATCAGTGATATTTCAGTCAAAGCTGTCTGAAGATGCATGCATGCTTTTGGTTTGTGATAGGAGGTCATCAGATGTGTTTTTATAAAGAAAGTCAAAGAAAATAGGACCACATCTTCAGAATAAGACTTTTGCATTAGCTCCATAAACACAGCTTTCACACCAACCAGATGCATGGATATCACTTCACTCCTTGTAGCCTTGGAGAACTTCAGAGTGTCGCTGTGAGGCCTGAAATGTTTGCTGTGGATTGCCCTCCAACCTGGGTCCTGAACTTCTTTTCCATTACCTTATCCTGTCTGCAACCCTCCAGTCTCCAAGGCATCTAAGTACATGTTCTATCTGCCATTCTCCAAGACTTCCTGCATTTCTGTGTCTGCCGTGTGTTGCTCCTGTCCAGTGGGATGTCCTTTTCCATCCCACTACCACCACCTTCCCCCTGAAACTTCACCATTTCTCTCACTGGAAATCAATCACCCTCACTCTCAAGACTCAGTGTAGGCTTTGGATTATCCCATTTTGCATTTCATCTTTCTCACTAGCCATATATATCCTGGGACAGAAAAAGCTGTCTTTTTCTTCCTTGTATTGCCAGTGGCACCAAGCACAGTAGTTCATCTATCTTCTGTTTTCAATAAAACCTTAAAATGTGTTATTTTTGCATTCCAGTTCTCTTCAGCCACATGCCAATTCCCTCTAGATGCATCATTACCTAATGTTACAACAATTCCAAATCTCAGAATATAAAGAAGTCAGAAAACAATGGAAATGTAAACTGGAAGTTCAAAATGACGTAGAGGCCTATATACTGGCCCCAACGGAGCAGGTTAACAATCATGGTCCCCAGTGACACAAAAGAGTTAATACACTGAAGACTCCTGGGAAAAACCCTAACATTCAAAGAGCTGATGGGGAGATAGGATATAAGGCAATTCCCAAAGTAGTAACTGTACGTGGCCAATAAATAATTCCACCTTATTTGCAATTTGAAATGAAAAAGATACTATTTTTCACCTAGCAAATTAGCAAAGCATGAAAATATACGTGCTCATTCTAGAGAGAATATCAGGAGACAAACTTTCTTACAAGGCCAACAGAAGCACACACTGCCACTACATTTTTGTAAAGCAATGGGTAATATGGAATCAACAGCCTTAATGTTCATTTACCCAAGAGTTCTCCCTGCAGGAATATAGCTTAAGAACATAACCAGAAGCGTGGTGTGGTCAAGGATGTACACACAAAGATATACGTAGAATGAGGGATAATTAGAAGACAGGCTAAAAGTCCAACATTAGAGGAATGGTTAAAAATATTACTATATGATTAGAATATTAGACAGCTATTTCATATGTTTACAGAGAATTTTGAATGATGTGGAGAACAGGTCCGTCTGATTACAGGCTGATAAAACCTGTAATGATGTAGGAAAAAGCCTAGTCATGTCAGCAAAAACAAACTAAAACAAAACTTAGAGAATAGACTACTTGTGTAAGTGAAGAGGCATGCAATACACACACATAGGAAACTAGTATTGTAATGATAACCATTAAATTAATCTACAAATTCAAATTTTAAAAATGCTCCCAAATGCTAACAATATCTCTTATTCATGGCCAACTTAAAATTCTACAGGAAAAAATTAATTAATGAGATCTTTGATTTCTTGCATTATGGTGAAACAGATATCCAAAAAGCCCTTATACTACAAAACAACTAAAGACCATGGAAATAAGAATAAATATGTATTTAATATACATGGCTTAGCTTACAGGAAAGCAAGAAAACCCTTTATTGCTCAAGAAGAACACTGGAGAACAAATCCAGCTGTGCTGTGGGCAATGGCTGATTTCTGGTCATCTAGAGCCTTGGACTTAAGGACAAGCTTTGGCTCAGAGACAAAATCTGGTACCCAAAAATGTGAGAAGTCAGATTGAAAATCCCTAAATGAAAGCTGAATTCACAATTCTAAGCTGATCCCCTTTCAGGCTTGGGGCCAAAATTCACACAAACTGCTTCATAGGAACGACAGTCAAAATTTTAACAGAATGTGAGCTCTCCTGAGAGGGGCTTGGACATCTGTGGAGGAGCTAATCCTCAGTCTAGGACTCCGAATTCCCACAGGTAAAGTTCCAATGAACATGAGCTCAGACTCACAGTAACAATACAGAGGGAACAGAAATCACAACCATATGACCACCAGTGGCAAAAGTCAGCAGACATGCCCACCTGCAGAATCAGACCCAAGTATGCCTCAGATACTAGAATATCAGATACAGGATATAAAATGACTGATAGGTTTGAAGGAATAAGAGACTTAACCAAGATTATGGGTGGAGAACAAGACACCATAAAACTGCCCAGAGATTTCAAAAAAACTGAAAAGCACTTCCCAAATGAAAATTACATTAATTGACGTGTGAAACTCAGATGACTTGATAGCTGAGAATAGAAGTAGTGAAGTAGAATATAAGCCTAAAAAAGTTTACAGAGTGTATCTTAGTCAAATAAATGGGAATTGTGGATGACAGCATAGGAGAAACAGGCTGGAGTGGGACAGGACAAAGTATGTCTGATCAGAATTGAAAGGAAACAATGGAGGAAATGAGGGGGAAAAATAAAGAAATGGTGGAGAAATTTCCAGAACCATCCAATTCCCACATGAACCATGAGGCACAAGAAATTATGACAATAACAGAAAGAAATCCATATACCAAGACACCACCATGAAGTATAGCCCTGAGCACAGAGGCCTTAAAAACAGCTAGAAGAAAAGGTAGGAAGCTATAACAATCAGACATATAGCTGCCTTCTCTGCAGCCATAGCGGAAGCCCAAGACACCGGGGTAGTATTTCCAAAGGGCCCAGAGGACATAATTGTGCAGTCATGTACCTTGCAAAGACTTCTTTCAAGAACATGGGGAAAATAAAGATATTTTTAGAATTTCCACCTCCCCCCACCCCCAAATTTGGAGAGTTTACCACCAAAAGTCCCTCCACTTCGACATACCACCAAAAGGATCATCTAAAATATATGTTTAGGGAAGATGAAAATTGTTACCAGCAGCAAAGCTCTAACGCACACAGGGCAGGGGAGCACTGGCAGTGGGGAAAACGAGGCAAATTAGGCGCCCGTCACAGTGCTCTGAAATCCCAAGTTGTTTGAGAGATGATTGAATATATGGATTGACTTTCAGCTTTCTTAAGTTGTTGTTACAATTTCAGGCTGGTCACTGAAAAACCAGAAATAAAGAGTATAACTTCCAATTAGCAGGAAAAAGAAAACCGAATGAGAAAAAAATTAATTCAACACAAGGCTAGTAAAGAGATAAAAAGAAGAGGTTGGACAAATAGAGAGCCTAAATGACCTGATAGAAATAAATCCACCTACATCAGTAATCAAAAGACATGTAAATCCGGTTTAAATTTTCTAGTTAAAATAAATACATCAGAACAGCAAATAAAATGTTGCAAAAAAAAAAAGTAGTAAACGTAAACTTGCCCTCTCAGATATTAGTTTGTTATGAAGGGACAATTAAAGTGAAATTGGCAGAGTAGATGCAGAAAATATTTTGAACTGAATTAAAATGAAAAAGTACATATCAAAATTAGAAGAAAATTCACATATTTTAATGGGTATATGAAAACATTTGATAGAAAATTTGATCTAAGCTTCTCCGTTAAGCTAAAAAATTAAAAAGGAGGAAGAGGAAGGAGAGGGTGAAGAAGAGCAAATGTAGAACAAAGTAATGAGACACACGGACCCTGTAAGGCTAAAGGCAGAAATGAATGTAATCAGAAATCAACAGGATACAGAAAATCAATGGAACAAAACCCAGATCCTTAGGGGGGGGGGAGGGGGGAACCAATATATTGAATAAACCTAGCTAGATTGATGAAAAAAAGAGAGAAGACACAGGTTACCATCATTAGGAATAAATGAGAGGACATCACTACAGATCCTAGGATAAAATGAAAATATTATGAACAACTTTATGGCATTAATTTCAACAACTTTGACGAAATGCCCAATTCCTTGAAAAACACAAATTACCCAACAGACTCAAGAGACTATAGTCAGGGAGCAATTAAAGAAACTGAATTCATATTAAAGCTTCACCACCAAGAAAACATCAGTCCCAGATACCTTGTCTGGTGATTTCTCCAAACACTGAATGGGAAAAATGGTATCAGTCCTCCAGAGACTCTTCCAGAAAGAAAGAAGAGAACACTTCCCAGTTTGTTGTATAAAGTTGGGATGTTCCTGATACCAAAACCAAAACATTTCGAAAAAGAAAATGACATATCAATATTCCTTAAGAACATGAATTTTTAAAAATCCCTAAGAATATTAGCAAATAGATTCCAGCAATATATTTATTTTTTAATTATAAGGAATCATGACCAAATAGTTTACCCTGGAAATACATAGTTAATTTCACATATGAAAATCAATGTAATTCCCCATATTTATAAAATAAAGGACAAAAAAAACCCCTATTATTATCCCAGTAGGTACATAAAGAGTACCTCAGTATTCAACATCCATGCATAATAAGTTTTCATCAAATAGGAATAGAAACAATGAAACAACCTGAGGAAAAAAATGGGCAAACAATTTGAATAGACATTTCTTCAAAGAAGACATACAAATGGCCAATAGGCATGTGAAAAGATGCTTAACAGCACCAGGGAATCATTAGGAAAATGCACTTCAAAACCACACTGAAATAACTTTTCACACCCAGTAGGATGGCTATTACCAAAAAAATCAGAAAATATCAGAAAAATCAGGAAGTATGGACAAGGATGTAGAGAAATCCAAAGCCTGGTTTTCGCTGGTGGGAATATAAAATGGTGTAGCTGCAGGGGAAAATGGTGTAGTGATTCCTTAGAAAATTAAACATAGAATTACCATATGATCCCGCAGTTCTACTGCTGGGTATACACCCATAAGAATTAAAAGCAGACTTCCAGAAAGATGGCGGTGTGAGCAGGGCGGCAGAAAGCTCCTCCCAAAACTACATAAATCTACGAAAATACAGCAAATACAACTATTCCTAAAAGAGAGACCAGAGCACACAGGAAAGTGCACAGCGTGCAGTCTCACCTGGGAGGACTCAGCACCCCGTGAGGCGGGTAAGATACGGAGCCGGGACCCAGTGGCACCCGAGCACTCACCCAGCCCAGCGCGCCGGCGGGAGGAGAGGATTCGGAGCCGGGAGGGAGTGGAAGAGCAGGTCCGCGAAAAAACCAGCCCCGGTGGTCTGCGCCGGGAGCGCTGACACACATCGTGCAGTGCATCGGACACTGGACAGGCAGAAGGTGCAGGTTTTGAGCCGGGAACGCGCCGGGACCGTGCAGCCAGTGCCCAGGGACAAGAGAAAAGCACACGCCGTTTGTAGCAGTCTCGGAGAGGCGGGGGGCCCAGCAAGTGAACAACATTGCCCGACAGACTCAGCCCTGCAGGCTGGAAGTCCTGGGGAACTTTGGTCTCCTTTGCTGGTGACAGAGAGAAGGGAGCAGACACACTGGAACTTTATACAGAAAACAATAGCCTCCCATTCGTTCCTGCCCCAGCCAAAAAAGCGGTGCGGCCGCGACTGTGGATTAGTGGAGCAACAGCGACACATACAGCACGCTTAGAGAATCCTCTCCAGGTGGGCTTTTTTTTTTTTTTGCTCATTTGTTTTATTTCTTGCCATTTTTTTTTCTTTTTCACCTTCATTTTCTTTCTTTCTTCTTTCTCTCTTTTCTTTCTCTTCCTTCTTTTTTTTTTTGGCTTGCTTGTTTTTTTGGTGGGTTTTTTTTAAAACCTTAAAGAGCCCAGCTGACATACGTGGCACCTACCAGCGACCACTACTATCAACATGACAAGACAGAAGAACATGATACAGACAAAAATCACCAAGACACAGACACCCTCGGAGAAGGAACCTGAAGGGATGGAAATGCAAAATCTTCCTGAAAAAGAATTCAGAATAAAAGTCATAACCATGCTGATAGATCTACAGAGAAATATGCAAGAGCTAAGGGAGGAAGTGAGGGAAGTCAGGAAAGATAATGCAGAAATGAGACAAGCCATCAACAGGCTCAGCAGCAGACTGGACAAGATGTAAGAGACTGTTAATGCAATAGAAATCAGAGAAGAAGAACACAGAGCAGCTGAGGCAGAGAGAGATAAAAGGATCTCTAGGAATGAAAGAATATTAAGAGAACTGTGTGACCAATCCAAATGGAACAATATTCGCAGAGGAGTACCAGAGGAAGAAGAGAGAGAAAAAGGGATAGAAAGTGTCTTTGAAGAAATAATTGCTGAAAACTTCCCCATGCTGGGGAAGGAAATAGTCTCACAGTCCATGGAAGCCCACAGATCGCCTAACACAAGTGACCCCAGGAAGACAACACCAAGACACATTATAATTAAAATGGCAAAGATCAAGGATAAGGACAGAGTATTAAAGGCAGCTAGAGAGAGAAAAAAGATCACCTACAAAGGAAAACCCATCAGACTAACATCAGACTTCTCAACAGAAACCTTACAGGCTAGAAGAGAATGGCATGATATATTTAACGCAATGAAACAGAAGGGCCTCGAACCAAGAATGCTGTATCCAGCACGATTATCATTTAAATATGATGGAGGGATTAAACAATTTCCAGACAAGCAAAAGGTGAGAGACTTTGCCTCCCATAAACCACCTCTACAGGACATCTTAAAAGAACTGCTCTAGAGGGAAGCACTCCTAAGGGTAAAAAGCTGCCACCAGAGAAAATAAAATCATAACAAAGAAAGCAGACCATCCAAATACTAACTAAAGGCAAAGAATAAAACACCTAGTATAGAAAGAATGGAGGAGGAAGAATAAGAAGGGAGAGAAATAAAGAAACATCAGACGCTGTTTAAAATAACTTAACAAGAAAGTTAAGTTAGATTGTTAGATAGTAAAGAAGCAACCCTTGAACCTTTGGTAACCACAAATCTAAAGCCAGCAATGGCAATAAGTACATATCTATCGATAATCACCCTAAATGTAAATGGACTGAATGCACCAATCAAAAGACACAGAGTAACAGAATGGATAAAAAAGCAAGACCCATCTATATGCTGCCTACAAGAAACTCACCTTAAACGCAAAGATATCCCCAGATTAAAAGTGAAGGGATGGAAAAAGATGTTTCATGCAAATGACAAGGAGAAAAAAGCAGGTGTTGCAGTACTTGTATCAGACAAAATAGACTTCAAAACGAAGAAAGTAGCAAGAGATAAAGAAGGACATTACATAATGATAAAGGGGTCAATCCAACAAGAAGATATAACCATTTTAAATATATATGCACCCAACACAGGCGTGCCGGCATTTGTGAAACAAATACTAACAGAATTAAAGGAGGAAGTAGACAGCAATGCATTCATTTTAGGTGACTTCAACACACCACTCACTCCAAAGGACAGATCAACCAGACAGAAAATAAGTAAAGACACAGAGGCACTGAACAACACACTAGAACAGATGGACCTAACAGACATCTACAGAACTCTACACCCAAAAGCAACAGGATACACATTCTTCTCAA
Organism: Smutsia gigantea; assembly: GCA_032199065.1. Lineage (NCBI taxonomy): Eukaryota > Metazoa > Chordata > Mammalia > Pholidota > Manidae > Smutsia > Smutsia gigantea. Next base: position 347,923 of record JAVSCE010004909.1, on the reverse strand, counting down.
GTGCACATGGAACATTTTCTAGAATAGACCACATACTAGGCCACAAAAAGAACCTCAGTAAATCGAAAATATTGAAATTCTACCAACCAACTTCTCAGATCATAAAGGTATTAAACTAGAATTAAACATTAGAAAGAAAACAAAAAGGCTCACAAATACATGGAGACTTAACAACATTCTCCTAATTAATCAATGGGTTAATGACCAAATCAAAACAGAAATCAAAGAATATATGGAGACAAATGACAACAACAACACAAAGCCACAACTTCTGTGGGACGCAGCAAAGGCAGTTCTAAGAGGAAAGTATATTGCAATCCAGGCCTACCTAAAGAAAGAAGAACATTCCCAAATGAATAGTCTAAAGACACAATTACTGAAATTGGAAAAAGAAGAACAAATGAGGCCCAAAGTCACCAGAAGGAGGGACATAATAAAGATCAGAGAAGAAATAAATAAAATTGAGAAGAATAAAACAATAGAAAAAATCAATGAAACCAAGAGCTGGTTCTTTGAAAAAATAAACAAAATAGATAAACCCCTAGCCAGACTCATTAAGAGAAAAAGAGAATCTAGACACTTAAACAGAATCAGAGATGAGAAAGGAAAAATCACGACGGATCCCACAGAAATACAAAGAATTATAAGAGAATACTATGAGAATCTATATGCTATCAAGCTGGAAAACCTAGAAGAAATGGACAACTTTTTAGAAAAATATAACCTTCCAAAACTGACCAAACAAGAAACAGAAAAACTAAACAGACCAATCACCAGCAACGAAATTGAAGCAGTAATCAAAAAACTACCCAAGAACAAAACCCCCAGACCAGATGGATTCACCTCTGAATTCTACCAGACATATAGAGAAGAAATAACACCCATTCTCCTTAAAGTTTTTGAAAAAATAGAAGAGGAGGGAATACTTCCAAACTCATTCTATGAAGCCAGCATCACTCTAATACCAAAACCGGCAAAGACCTCACCAAAAAAGAAAATTACAGACCAATATCCCTGATGAATGTGGATGCAAAAATACTCAACAGAATATTAGCAAACCGAATTCAAAAATACATCAAGAGGATCATACACCATGATCAAGTGGTATTCATCCCAGGGATGCAAGGATGGTACAACATTCGAAAATCCATCAACATCAATAAAAAGAAGAACAAAAACCACATGATCATCTCCATAGATGCTGAAAAAGCATTTGACAAAATTCAGCATCCATTCCTGATTAAAACTCTCAACAAAATGGGTATAGACGGCAAGTACCTCAACATCATAAAGGCCATATATGACAAACCCACAGCTAACATCATACTTAACGGCGAGAAGCTGAAAGCTTTTCATCTAAGATCGGGAACAAGACAGGGATGCCCACTCTCTCCACTGTTATTCAACATAGTATTGGAGGTCCTAGCCATGGCAATCAGACAAAACAAAGACATACAAGGCATCCAGATTGGTAAAGAAGAAGTCAAATTGTCACTATTTGCAATGACATGATATTGTACATTAAAAAACCCTAAAGACTCTACTCCAAAACTACTAGAACTAATATCTGAATTCAGCAAAGTTGCAGGTTACAAAATTAACACACAGAAATCTGTTGCTTTCCTATACACTAATGATGAACTAACAGAAAGAGAAATCAGAAAAATAATTCCATTCACAATTGCATCAAAAAGAATAAAATACCTAGGAATAAACCTAACAAAGGAAGTGAAAGACCTGTACTCTGAAAACTACAAGACATTCCTAAGAGAAATTAAAGAGGACACTAACAAATGGAAATGCATCCCATGCTCTTGGCTAGGAAGAATAAATATTGTCAAAATGGCTGTATTACCCAAAGCAATCTACAGATTCAATGCAATCCCTATCAAACTACCAACAGTTTTCTTCAATGAACTCAAACAAATAATTCTAAAATTCACATGGCACCACAAAAGACCCTGAATAGCCAAAGCAATCCTGAGAAGGAGGAATAAAACGGGGAATTACGCTCCCTGACTTCAAGCTCTATTACAAAGCCACAGTAATCAAGACAATTTGGTATTGGCACAAAAACAGACCCACAGATCAGTAGAATAGAATAGAAAATCCAAACATCAACCCAAACACATACAGTCAGTTAATATTTGATAAGGGAGCCTTGGATATACATTGGGGAGATGACGGCCTCTTCAGCAGCTGGTGTTGGAAAAACTGGATAGCTACATGTAAGAGAATGAAACTGGACTACTGTCTAACCCCATACACAAAGGTAAACTCAAGGTGGATCAAAGACCTGAATGTAAGTCATGAAACCATAAAACTCTTAGAAAAAAACATAGGCAAAAATCTCTTGGACATAAACATGAGCAACTTCTTCATGAACATATCTCCCCGGGCAAGGGAAACAAAAGCAAAAATGAACAAGTGGGACTATATCAAGCTGAAAAGCTTCTGTACAGCAAAGGACACCATCAGTAGAACAAAAAGACATCCTACAGTATGGGAGAATATATTCATAAAAAACGTATCTGATAAAGGGTTGACATCCAAAATATATAAAGAACTCATGCACCTTAACAAACAGAAAGCAAATAATCCAATTAAGAAATGGGCAGAGGACATGAATAGACACTTCTCCAAAGAAGAAATTCAGATGGCCAACAGGCACATGAAAAGATGCTCCACATCGCTAATCATCAGAGAAATGCAGATTAAAACCACAATGAGATATCACCTCACACCAGTGAGGATGGCCAACATCCAAAACACAAACAACAACAAATGTTGGCGAGGATGTGGAGAAAAGGGAACCCTCCTACACTGCTGGTGGGAATGCAAATTTGTTCAACCATTGTAGAAAGCAGTATGAAGGTTCCTTAAAAAACTCAAAATAGAAATACCATTTGACCCAGGAATTCCACTCCTAGAAATTTCCCTAAGAATGCAGCAGCCCAATTTGAAAAAGACAGATGCACCCCTATGTTTATTGCAGCACTATTTACAATAGCCAAGAAATGGAAGCAACCTAAGTGTCCATCAGTAGATGAATGGATAAAGAAGGTGTGGTACATATACACAATGGAATATTATACAGCCATAAGAAGAAAATCCTACCATTTGCAACAACATGGATGCAGCTAGAGGGTATTATGCTCAGTGAAATAAGCCAAGCCGAAAAAGACAAGTACCAAATGATTTCACTCATATGTGGAGTATAAGAACTGAGAAAAAACTGAACGAACAAAACAGCAGCAGACTCACAGAACCCAAGAACGGACTAATAGTTACCAAACGGAAAGGGACTGGGGAGGATGGGTGGGAAGGGAGGGATAAGGAGGAAAAAGGGGCATTACGATTAGCAGATGTAATGTTAGGGGGGGCACAGGGAGGGCTGTACAACCCAGAGAGGACAAGTAGTGACTCTGTGGCATCTCGCTACGCTGATGGACAGTTACTGTAATGGGGTTGGGGGGGGAACCTGATGAAGGGGGTAGTGTAATCACCATAATATTACTCATTTAACTGTAGATTAATGATATCAAAATAAACTTAAAAAAATAAAAAATAAATAAATAAAAGAATTAAAAGCAGAAACTCGAACAAATATTTGTGTACCCATGCTTATGCAGCATAATTCACAAAAGCCAAAAGGTGGAAGCAACCCAAGTGTTCACTGACAGATGAATAATATACAAATGTGGTCCATCCGCAATAAACAGAATAGTATTCACTTTAACAAGGAAGGACATTCTGACATAGGCTACACCATGGATGACCCTTGAGGACATTTTGCTCGGTGAAATAAACCATTCACAAAATGACACATTGTATGTATGACTCCAATTATATGAGGTACCTAGAGTAGTCAAGATTCATAGAAAGAAAAAGTAGAGTGGTGGTTTCCAGAAAATGGGGAAGAGATCGCGTGGGTAGTGTTTAATGGGGCAGAATTTCCATTTTGCAAGATGAGAAAAGTTCTGTGGAAGGATGGTACTGGTGGTTGCAAAACAGTGTGAATACGCTTAATACCATGGTACAGTACACACAAAAATGGCTGAAGTGGTAAATTTTATGTTTCATACATTTATATATATATAAATGTTACCAAAATAAAAAAAAAAGAGGGAGAACAGGAGTAGAAGGAATTTCCTCAAGCTGGTAAATGGAATCTATAGATCTATCTAATCTACCTGCCTATCATCTATCACCTATCACCTGTTTTAATTCCTTTGGCTAACAAGGGAGTCAGTCAGTGATGCTCTTTCTCATCAATTCTGTTCCACATTTCACTGTAAGACTTACCTAGTACATTAAGGCAAGGGAAAAATAAAAGGTATCAAAGTGGAAAAAGAATAAGTAAACCTTTATTCATATATATTATTATTGTCTAATATATATCATATATATTAGAAATCCTGAGGAATCTACAAAAAGGCACTATAATTAGTTGGTGCTTTTAACAAGGTTGCAGGATTCAAGGTCACTATATAGAAATCAATTATATTTATGTTTGGGTGGAAGCAAAAAATTGGAAATGAAATTTTAAGAAGTTAATATCACTCATTTACAGTAGCATTCAGAATATGGAATAAGTAGGGATGCATTTAACAAAATATATGAAAGACATTTATAATGAAAACAACAAAACATGCAGAGAGAAATTCAAGATAAATGCAGTGATGTGGAAGAATTTCAAAGGCATTAGTCTTAGTGAAAGAAGCCCCAGTTAGCTACAAATTATGTAGACTCTAGAAAAAGGACAGAAAGAAGATCAGTGGTTTTCTGGGGCTGTAGGGGAAGGGAGATGGACAGCAAAGGTGCCAAATATTTTTCCGAGATGACAGACATATTCTGTATCACATTGTGGTATTGGTTACATGGTATATGAAATGTTTGTCCTTTAATGTAAGGAACTTATACTTCAATATAGCTGATGAAACACAGTGTAGGATCAGCAACAGAGTGTAGGATCAGATTGGGAGGGCTTTTTAAAAATATAAAATGAAAACTTGGCCAAGTGTGATGGCAGCCAGTCTGGCCACCTGACTCCTGCAGTAATGAAATATACCCAATACCAACAGGTCACACCTGGGGGTACCTAAAAGATTTCCCATCTTTCAAATGCATAGACAGTAACAGAGAAGCTTTTGTGAGTCACATAATATTCAAGTAGCATGAAATTTCTAGAAGGAGATAACTGCTAAAGTCAGAGAAATCTTTATATACACACAAATTCGATATATGACTGGCATTTCCAACCAATAGAGAAATAATGGATTGTCTCATCAATCGTCTGTAGACAGCTGGCAAACCATTTAGGAAAAATAGATCCAACCTTACACCATCTAAGGAAATATATCCAGAGGGAATATAGATTTACATAAAGGAGCTAGGAGGGTAGGCTAGAGAAGGCTGTTCTAAGGCTGTCAGTGAAAAGAAGAAGGATTAGAAGATAATAAAAACATTTCAATGTCAAAAACTACCATAAACAGACACAATGACTAAATGCAACATGGTATCCTGGGTGAGATTCTGGAACAGCCAAAGGACATTAGTGAAAAAAACTGGTGAAATCTGAAAAAACTCTGTAGTTTAGTTAATATTATACCAATATTGATTTCTTAGTTTAGATCAGTGTCTCTCCACCGCCATGATTTTGCCCCCCAGGGAATATTCAGCAATGCCTGGAGATGTTTTTGGTTGTACAACTAGGGAGAGAGAGGGTGGTGCTTCTGGCACCTCATGGGTGGGGACCGGAGAGTCTGCTGAACATTCTGAATACCCAGGACTGTCCCCACAGCCAAGAACCAGCCAGCACGACATCAGGGGGGCTGCGGCTGGGAGACTGCCCTACGGAAAAGGACTGTGATTGTGGGAGATGCTGACCTAAGGAGAAGCTGTATGTAAAGGATACACAGGAATTCTCTACTATCATCGCAGCTCTTCTTGTGATCTAAAATCATTTCAAAGTTCAAAGTTTGAAAATTATGATAAACACTAAAAAGTAAAATACAAAAGGATATTTTTTAACATGAACAAAGTTCAAAAAAAGACTCAAGTGGCCAAATAAAATCAGAGGCTATTCACAACAGAAAAAACATAGCTGTATAATAAATACAAGAACAGTTCAACATCTCCACCAAAAAAACACAAATTCATATATTAAAAATATCAATTCTCACTTATCAAAATAGCATGGAATTTTCTGCAGTGCCAGTTACCCAATGCTTGTGCATCTTCAGGGAAGCTGGTATTTATGTATTAATAGTATAATTTGATAACAACTGTTACAGAGTCTCATTTGGAAGTCTATATTAAAAATCTTCAAAATTGTGCCTATTCCTTGACCCAGAAATTCTAGGAATCTGTGTTAAGGAAATCATACGAAATGCCTACAAAGGTTTGTCTACAAGGACATTGTTATAAAAGTGTAAAAATGGAAAAACATCTATTTAACAAGGTTTTAAAAAGTAGGTCTAGGTAAATCCATACAATGGAAACTTACGTGGACATTAAATGATTAATAGGGAAATACATAGGACATGAAAAAGAAATTCGTTCCTTTGTTGAGAATAAGCAGCTTTCTAGAATGATGTTTTGTGTGACCCCCTTTTTGTTAAGAAAAGGAAAGAAAGAAAAGAGTTTGTTGCATAGAGGACCCAAGTAATCTATCTGGGAATATCTATGGAAATGGTAACAGTGATGCTCTCTGTTGATTGATAATGGTTGATTGAACATTACAGTGCAATGTTTTACTTTTTCAGTGGAGGGAAGGAAAACATTACAAAAGCAAAGGGACTGAAGAACAAACATGGCATTCACACCCCTTTCTGAGCAGTTCTCATGGACGATGTAGGGTGTGGAGGGAGCCGCAGCGCTGCCAGCCACGTCACAGCTACACAGGGCTTAGGGGCTCAGGGCGTCACGTGGGCTTGGCCACAACTAATCACATCGGCACAGATGTTCCTTGATGTTAAGGTAAGCTTATCCCAAACGTACAACCCCCGGCACTCAGTGTACCTCAGGGACCACCTCTTCCAAACTGCTGGCTGAGGTTAATGGTCCACACTGCCCAGCTCCTTTGCTATCATTGCTGAACAGACGTGGGTCACTTGGTCTTATATAAACACGTGTTTATGAGGGTGCAGGACAGGATGGCACAGAACTCAAGGTTATTTGTTCACCATCTATATAGGCCATCTGATCAAAGTCACCTATATATGGCCCATCTTTACACAAAAATGGATAAGCTTCTATCTTCTTAAAACACCAGGGCCACTCATCTGCCGAACATACACCAAGCTGTTGAGCGTGAGCTGCGTCTGCAGTCTAGTATCTTGCCCAAGGAGGGAGCAGATTTTAAGTAAAACTACATAATTTTTCCATTTATTTCAGCCAACTTATATATTTATAACGTGGGAAAGGTAAGACAAAGCCAGAATACCAAATATTGCCCTGAGACTGCATATTTCCAAGAGATGTGCCTCAAAGTTCTGTTCTTTTCTGCAGACAACAGAGAAAGAGAAGTGGTCATAGCTGCATGGGTCAGATGCTTGGGGACGTGAGGATGAGAGTGGCTCAGGGGATGCACAGCCCTGGAAACAGAGAGAGTGGAGATTTTTTTCCTCATTGGGACCCACATAAATATGAATGATCTACATCGTTAATATAGGCTTATGACACAACACCAAAGCATAATGAAAACAAAGGCTATACAACAGACGACAAAAATGATGAAGTCCTTGTATGCAAATGTTTCAATTAATTGAGAAAATGGTGATGAAAACCTGGATTTTTGTAGCACTTGTCTTCAACTGCTGATTCTATCAATAACCGACACTTAATGGACCAATTTTTATACTCCTCACCCAGACTATGAGTTTTAATGTCCCTACAGGGCATTTATCATAGGAATCAGAGTGAGCAAGGGCAGGAAATTGAGGGAGCAGGTTCTGATCCTCAGTGGCATGACAAAGGCTGTGTTCTCTCCAAGAGGACACCTGTCCGGTGCAGCTGCCCTTTAGGCCCTCCTGGGGATCTCAGCCTCAAAGGGTCTGATCATTGCACCTAAACAGCTGAGAGTTAAGATGCACAATAGACGGGACACAGAACTGTCTGTGAAGGGAAGTAGGATACACCACCAAAATGTGCCACTTTGGCCTAATGGTTATTTTGAGCTGAAGGCAATTGAGAAGAAGCAGAAATAAGAAAGGTTCTTTGCCTTCTCCCTATTTGCCTGGAAACAGGATAAAAGGTGACACAGGTATCCCTCCTCCCCTCTTCCTCTCTCTACCAGGAGGGACAGAAGTAAATACCAGAGATAACTTTGGACAATATGAGCCTGCAGACAGCACCAGAGGAATTGACATAACAAACTTTAGCCTTTATTTACTACTAGGTTCCTCCCATATATCTATCTTCCTACTTGGCCGACCTTGGAAGCACTGTGTTCCTTTGTCCTGTCATTTCTCCACAGAATTATTATGCTTTGTTGAAGATGCTACATAAGCTGGAGTTCTAAGCTACCACTTTGAGTTGCTCACTTTTGCCTGGGTATTTCCCATGTATCCATAAGGTACACATGTCAATAAACTCACTGGTTTTTCTCTTGTTAATCTGTCTTTGTTATAGTGGTCCCGCAGAGAACTTGGAATGGTGAAAGGAAAATTATTTTTCCTCCCCTACATCCTCCAGGGCAAGGCTTTTAACCAGGGAGGCAGTGACTTGGACTCCAGAGTAGGGTCCAGTGTGGGCATTTAGAAAATCATCCCTGATGTGTCTGATGCTCTCCCCTGGTCAAGAACCCCTTCTACATACTCTCTGATAATAGCCCCTGAACCACATAAAATGTCCTATATGTGAACTATGGTGGTTTATCCACATTAATGCCTTCATGTGGCTAGGACCTAACTGGGAAATAAGTGACCCTGTGATAATGATGTAAAAAAAGACTTCTGCATTTAACAACAAACTACATGGATAACATAGCTTAAGATGAATTTGCAAGCTGGTCCTACCGCCATGATTAATCTTTTATTCTCCCAAAGTTAGTTGGTAACACTTAAAATAAAATTACACTTTCGGAAAGATCTGAGCTTCTGCTTTAAGATAATTGGGAAAATAGCAAAAACTTATCAAGCCAAAGGAATTAAACATACTATCTATTTCTTATATTGTCCCCCATTTTTCTGAAGTTACCTATATCTGGAATGCTTTTCCTTACAGAATTCACCATGTGATTACCACTTTCAATTTCCAGGAGCACGTCTACACTGTTTTCCTGCAGACAGCTCAGATGACACTGAAGACTATGCTTGGTGTTCCTCATGTGAATGACCTTATAGAGGACACAAGGCCAGCAGTTAGCAGGGTTCAGAAATTCAGATGGGTCTTACCCTCAAACCTGTGGTGCCTCTGCCAGGTCGCCTGGATTATCAGTGTTTCTTATCCATGTAGAGATGGTAGCCTAATCTAAGAGGCCAGATCATGATCCCATCAGCCAGCCAGAGGCCTCGGATTCATTTCTCTCCATCTATTCCTGGCAGATGGCCCATAAAACTGACCGTTTCCTAAACAATCTATTCACACAACTGAGAGAGTTACTCAGAATGAAGAAAAAAGCCCCTTCCTCTGTTGAGGCAGCCGGGGCAGCTGGCATGGGTGACCTTTAGAGACCACATGGACTCCAGGGTGTGAGCTGAATATCACGGGCAAGATTATGGGGTAAGATGACTTGCCAAGAGTTAGATGAAAAACAAAACAAGAAAAAAATCTTTCAAAATATTTTTGCAACATTGTGCATATGTTTTCTCTTTTTTAACTTTAAATTTGACCATCTGAGGGATAATAAAGTTGTTCCATGACAATATTTGATCATTCTTATGGAGTTCTTGGAGGGAAACAATAGTTTAAGACCTTTTCTTTCCCCCTCAATTTTAAAGCCACATGGAGATGCTATAGTTTTCACTTTATTTTTCAAAACCTACCTCTGTACAGTAACTCTTACATGGTTCTCCACCCTTTCCTGGCCAGAGAGATTTTGGATATGGCCACAGGAGAAAGTGGTTTGAAGAAGGAAAAGACAGTGAGCTTTTAAGTGGCCTTGACATCAGCAAAGCTTTGTTGGGTCATCAAAATGACCTGTCCTCCACCCAGCACACAAGTCCTGAACAAGTGCTCTCTGCTCCACGGTTCTCTGCGGGCTGTGGAGAGGCCAACACCAATGACTTGGACACAAACCCTGACCTCAAGGACCATGCGGTCTAGCTGAAGAAAATGGCCCTCATGGCGTAGCAAACGCATCCTGTTGAAAGACCCTACAGTTCCTGGGAGTTGAGCATTTGAGAAATGAAGTTGGAAAGATGCCCTGAGGCTAGAGCACAGTCTATGAGCGATGAGGATGGCCAAGCTGGGTGGTCCACAGTCACAGTGGGCTGTAGGTGGTGTGGGCACAGCGAGGGCCAGTGGTGCTCAGTCAAGGGTGATTTTGTCATCTCCCCACTAGGCGGTGTCTAGAGACAACTGTACCTGTCACTCCCGGGAGGGAGGGCTATTGGCATCCACAGTAGAGGCTGGGGATGCTGCTAAACATCATACAACATGCCGTCAGCCCCCACAACAGAGCATGACCTGCCCCTAGTGTGGACGCTGCCAGGGCCTAGAGAGGGAAGGTGCTGCGGGGGCTGGGGGGGACCCACCCCGACAGCTGTGGCCAAGGTCCAGCAGAAAAGCAGGAATCATGAACATTCACTGGCAATCACAGATAGGCCAGCTGAAACCACTACAGGGTGGTATTTTTCATCTTGAAATTTGCAAATTGATATCTAATCTTAGCCCAGCACCCATAGAGAGGGCCTTTGCACCCATGGGGAAGGGAGGTAGCCCCTAGGCTTCACCTGGATCTAATTTGACACTGTGCACCAGGAACCTTAGAAAAGGCTGATGTTCTCTGATGTAGACGTTCCATTTCAAGGAGTTTTCTCAAAGGGAAATAATCTAACCTACAGAAAAGCCTTATATGCCAAGTACTCACATTAATATTATTCCCCAAAGTGAAAAATTTAGTAACTTTAAGGACCAACAATGAAGAAATAGTTATACTATGATAAACCCGCAAAACACACCATTTTGTAGCAAATAAAAGTCATCTTTGTAAAGTACTGCCAGACCATCTGATCCTCAGCAGCCCTGTGGACTTTACCTTCAAACATAGCCCCCAGATCTCCTCACTTCTTAGCCCACCCACCACCGCCACCCTGGTCCGAGCCACTGCTCCCACACCTGGGCAACTGCTCAACACACATTTGCTGAATGAATGAATGGATGGATGTCAAGGGTGGGACAGCAGAATTCGCCACTGTCCTCCTCTTACAGGTGCCAAGGTCCAGACCTCATCTTGTCCCCACCGCAGTGCCCCAGGTCTAGCCTTGCTAGATTCTTGACTTGTTTTACAGAATTATGAGGTCATAGAGCAGAAGTAGATTAAGTGGCAGAATGGCTAGTGTCATGCTCTGTGATGCACTCAGGTCCCCTCAGGAGTGAAGGACCAGTTCCCCCAGCTGCTGGGAGGCCTGTGGAAAGACAGTTCTCAGAAACCACCACAGCTATGGCAATTGGCTCGCTCGAGAAAGCTGCACCACCCAGGGTCACATCCCCTTCCCAGGCAGTGTGGAGGCCCAACCCCCTTGCCACGGTTCAGAATAACTCGGAAGGCTCATCCAAAACCCAGATTCAGAAAGACCTTCATGATGACTGCACTGCAGAGCATCCTGCTGCCTCCGCTTCCCATCCACACCGCCATTCCCAAGACCAGTCCCCACTATTACACGTTAACTTCCATCTCAGAGCTGCATTTCCAGAGAACCCAACCTCCAACACACAAATAAGGTGAAGTTTGTCATAGAGGATGCAGGACTTGAGTCAGCAAATTACAGCCAGCGGGCCAAATCTGGCCCACTGCCTGTTTTGTAAATAAAGTTTTATTGGAATACAGCCACATTCATTCATTTATGCATTGTCTGTGATTGCTTTTTTCTGCAACCGCAGAGCTCAGTAATTGCTACAGAGACCATCTGGCCTGCAAAGCCTCACTTAATTACTATCTGACCCTTTGCCAGAACAAGTTTACCAGCCCCAGTTCTAGATTATTAAAGAAGAATCACATTTGTAAAGTAAGGGTTCTTCAAATCACTTCCATCTCCTCTAGTAAGAAGTCCTTAATGGGACTGAGTCTCATGCAGACCTCTCTGGTAGGTGTGGCATATATACATGTAGTCTGTTATTCTTCCCTCAGGGGCAGAAGTACTTTCTTCATGAAATCAACCTCACTCAGTACCAGTGTTAGATCACAGCATCAGTACTAGTGGATACAGCTCTTGGTTGATGATCTGGCCATTCTCCCAGTGACACCTCTCCAGCCATTCACAACTTTGATCACCAGCAATGCTGAACTCCCTGGGGATTTCTCAGACCAATGCTGCCAGAAGCTGGTGCTCTGGCTGGGCATGCTGGACAGTATCCACCACAGAATGTCAATGTCTGGGGCACACTGATGTGGGCAAAACGTGTGTTCAACAGTGTCTTCTCCAAAATCACCTAACAAAATCAGATGGGTGTCTTGGAAAGAGAGGGAAGTTTTAGATCCAGGCCATGAATGCAAAATGAAACTGCCAATAAGTAATGCGTCAAAGCCCATAATGTTGTAGGCATGCAACACCCATAAAGGGAGAACCTCTTGGATCAATATTGTACATCCCCTAGAATAGTACAGAGAACAGGGTTTCATGCTGGGAAGGATTTCTGGGCCAATAAAATTTAACTGTATCAAATGACATGGCTTATTATATTTAATTAGAAATTAACCATATAGCTCACTCTCCTAATTCTACCAGGGTATCTGGCCACCAAATACCGACATTACTCCATACATCCAAGAGGTGGTCTTCAAATGTCAACTTTTAGTGACAGTGGAAATGGGGCCCACGACTGAGAGAGTGCCCACCATCCTACATCCTACCGAGGGCTGTCACCAGGAAGGGCAGGGTGGGATGGTTCTCATGTGGCACTTAAATGGCCACAGGGACTTGGGTAGATCATTTAATCTTCAAGCCTCATTTGTCTCATCTGCAAATTAGGAATAATGATGCTCTTACTGAATGGTTCAGTAATGAATGATTTGAAGTAATGGATGCAATGGATGGAGCCCAAGCCTGGCATCTAAGATTTTCACAATGCACACTGGGGTCATTGATAGGAGGAGGATAAGAACAGATAAGAACAGTGTGAAGATGATAGTAAAACTCTTCCTTACAACAGGTATGGGGGGTTGTACAGTACCCATCCAGCAGGTGCTATAGCAGGATGCTTACTAACGGTGGATGTGTCAGGAATAAGCACATAGGGACTGAGATGAGCAAAGTGGAAGCCAGGTCCTAAGCCCCAGCTCCTGGAGAACCGTCTCCCCCCACACCACCCACCGTGTCTGTTCGAACGCTATGTGCCAGTGGAAGTGGCCTCGCTGTACTGCACAGTGTTTGTGAATATGCCACTTTCCCTATCTTAGTAATCTTTCTGGGTGCATGTTCTGGGAAGGCTCATTCATGAATACAATTTATAGGACTCTGTCTAATGACCTAGCCACTAGAACGAAAACTATCTCACTCCATTTGTAGAATCTCCCAGGCTGCACCTGCCTCACAGCTGAATGTCAGTGAGTCAGCTGGAGAGGATGTTCATGAGGTGTTTGGAGTCCTTCAGACAAAAAGAGTAAGATTCAGTAACTATGAAATATGAAGACCACTAAAGCGTGCGTGACCACGGGGGGCTGTCAAGAAAGACTCAGACAAATTCCAGTTGCAGACCAGAAAATACAAACAGCTCCTCGGAGTTCTAATGCGCATCACCACTGTCGGAAAACATTGGCATCGAGGTAAAAAGCTTGGTCCAGACTGAAGGCCAGCAAGCTCCCCTGGAAGCATTGTGTAGATTAGGCTAGACAGACTCGTCGTTAAGAGTCTAGGAGTCATGCTTATAAATTTCAGGTAAGAATTCTATGGCATGAACAAGAAGAGCTTTCTTGTCACCCAGGAAGAAATACATTCCATTGCAAATTAGTTTCTGAGCGAGCGAGCACAGAAATACAGGGAGGGATGGTGTGTGTGTGTGTGTGTGTGTGCATGCACCCACACTCATATCTGCACATTTGAGGCATAGGCCCAAAATGAAGAGCCCGAGGTTCTGTGGCTTTGAACTTCATGACAAAGGAACCGAGCAGCCGACGAAAACTCCATCACAGGCCTCACCTCAGGCACACAGAGCAGAACTTTTTTCAAGCTTGAGGAGACCTTCAGGAACACCAAATCCACCCCTTCTGCAGTTACGCAGAAGAGGAAACAGGCTCAGAGAATTACTGTGGCTTATCCGCATTCACTGCACTGGAAAATAATAGATCAGCAATGCTAAAAAAGGTGACCTGGCCTCCATGCAACTCTCTTTCCTTAAATGGTAGAATGAAGCCATATGATTTAGAGCCACTCAGATGCTGCACATGTGACACTCTGGGATACAGAGTTATTCGGGGGGAAGTCAGCCCACGGGAAGTGGAACTAATTCATGCTCTCTGCCTAAGAATGTCAGTTACAGGAGTGATCACTCACCAAAGTCAGTCAAGACTCTTCTCTGCACCAAAGCCAAAAATTCTTAAGTTTGGGGGATTTTCTCTGCTCCTGCTCTTCTCCTCCCAAATGACCTGGCTCTGGTGCTTTTTAAAGCTCCTTTGGTGAAAGTGCCATAAACCCTAATTATTATTTCAAATCGTCACACATGACATAAAGACAAGGATGTGCTTCAGTCAGAGTGGGGGTGGCAAGCGTACAACGCAGGTCGTGTATTTCCGGAGTTTTCATTAATAAGGAAGTGGTTGGCTTGAACGATTTCTTAAAATACTAAAGTGAGGCGCATCTTTGCAACACTGACGGCTGCTTACATTTTCCTTTTTGCAAAAAATTTGTAAGACTCGGAGGCATTTTGACAGTCTGGTCAATCCAAATGCTGTGTCAAATGGCCTTAAAAATCTCTGAGCATTCGATACATATACACTTGTTAAAATCAATTATAGCATTTAACACTGCTACACACATCATTATAGCTTTAAAATGTTTGACAGTCATTTTTATTAATTAATAAAGCCTTAATGGACAAGAACTGCACCATAAAATTAGTATGCATATGATGCATTTTCAATTTTACTACTGTTATTTTTAACTATTTTTCCCAATTGGAAAGTCGCCAATTCATAAGCCAGAGTCTACCGCAGAAAGTAAAACTGAAATCAGAAGTTTACCACAGAGAGAGAAAGAAATCTGACCTTTGACTTTCTTTCCCCTTCCTGATCTCCCCAGAGGGGGATCTTGGGATTCAGCAACAAATTTTAGCTGAAGTGCCCCAGAAAATACAACTGAGGAAACAGAAAACTTGCTTCTGTGTTGGGCACGGCAAGTCCCCAATTTTCCTCTTCTTGAAAATGTCATTGTTACTATACACACACACACACACACACACACACACACACACACACACTCACTAACACACACATACACCCCACTGTGGAATTCTGTGGTTTAGGTCTTGAAGGCCAATCCATAAGTATCAACTATCTGATTGAAAAGTGAAGTGCAGCATTCTGGACACTTCCAGAGCCTCAGATGTTCAGAGCAGAGACAGAACATCTGGGAGCAGACAGCACTTTATCCTCTTTGGGGGCAATGTGTCCCTGAATTAAGTATGTGCACCGTCTATAGTTTCCTACTTGTTACATTGGGTCTGGAACTACTGTTGGCAACAAGACTTTGAGGAAGGGTCTCTCATAATCTACCAAAGTGCCGTCTAAGAAAATCTACCCAAAGCAGACATCAACACTGAGCCATTAACTGCCAACTTTGAGCAGAGCTGAGAAAGGAACTCTACTGAGAACGTGGAGTAAGTTATGCAGAAGAAACTCGCCATCTATGGGGGCCAGGCACCAGTCCTGCAGGCCCAATGCACAGGCCTGCGCTTGGCGGCCCCTTCCTGAGGATGGGTGGTCACTCACCTGCCATGTAACTCCAGCCGGGGATGTGAATGGACAGTTGGTTGGCACGGCCGCCTGTGTGACAACGAGGCACGTGGTCCTCTTGCCCTTTTCTGATAGTGACCCGGTCAGTTCCCACATCAGTGAAGTCTATGTTTTCCAGCAGAGATGAGCCACCCCGAGGACACGGGTCCATCCCCAAAGGCAGCGGCCCCAACGAAGGGTTTTCCTTCAGGAAACTTTCCGGCAAACCTGGGCTCCAGTGCGGGGCCAGGAGGTCAGGGGTTCCTTCTGTGAGCATCTCTGGCAGGACGCTGCCAAGTGGCCCTCTGTTAGCTGTGCCATCTGCTCCATCTGGTGTCAATCGGCATGAACTGCAGTTTAGGTTGAGCGACAGGACCGACCTGTGCATTTTAGGGCCGACAAGTTGAGGTTGCTCCATGGGGACAGAGAGGGACCTGTCCAGATAGTAAATGGAATGTGGACATTGCTGAGACACCCTGAGATGGACACAGGAGCTGAACACCAGTGGGCCCCTTCCCGGCCGGGGGCTGCCCGGAGGAAAGCCATCCTCCCTGCTTTCCACATGGGTGACCCAGGACTTGTGTCCCTCTCTCAGCCGTGCGTGGGCCGCTGGAACCTTCAGCCTCATCACAGAGCTGTTTTGGGAGAATTCCGTGCAGGTGATATGTCCATGGTGCCGACGTGGATGGGCCCCACTGGCCCACGCAGAGGGGACAGTGAGCAGAGTGTCCTGGGCCCGGCACTTGGGGCACAAGGAGTTCCCCAGGGCCTCCCACCCCAGGCTGCTGGCCGGGGTGCCCACGCGCCTGGCTGTGATGGTGATGGATGCAAACCCCTTCTGGGGCCCACTGCACGGCTTCTCCTCTTGGGGTGGCGGCTCCGTCTCGGGCCCTCGCTCCTTGGCCAGGGTCTGCAACCCTAATCTGCCAGGAAGGAAGGCGAATGCCCTGCTGAGGGCGACGCCGTGGCGATTAGCCAGCGATTGCCTCACGGGGTGCATGTGTGGCTGAGCAACTGTGCACGGCCCAGGCAACGCGGCCCCATTTTCTTCTGATTTATTCTCATCAATCAGCTGTGAAATGACTATGGATGAAATCATTTTTGTGCTGTGAGATGCCAGAGTCTCCTGCAAATGGAAAAAGGTCGCAATTATTCAAGCAGCCCATTGTAATGCAGACACTGAACCCTCCTTCAAGGGCCGACAGGACATGGAGAACTCTGCTCCTAACAGTTTCTCATCCAGGGCCTCTTACCCCACACCTGACACCACTGCTGAGCCCTCAGGGGCAGGGAACACAGAGCTGTTTGCGGAATGGTCAGACATTGTAGGAGCATTCCTCTGGGACCTGGCTTTCTCTCCTGTGTGTCTATTCTTAGCTTATTTAATGATATTTGTGTGAATGGGGATCATGAACCTTTATCATCACCTCCGTGGCGCCCAGGAGCACCTGAACGCGGGTGCACAGCCTCACAGGTGAGGAAGACGGAGTTCTGGAGGAGGCCTGGGACGTGGGGGCACCGTGTCTGTGGGGCTGAGTCAGCACTCCTCCATGGAAAACAACAAATGTGACTGTGAGGAGGCCCCTCCCTGCCTTGGTCTCCGGCTTCCTCGAGCAAGCCTCTACCTTTGCTCTTTAGACTGGAGCCCAGTTGCCCCCCGTGCCTGCCATCATGGGGGGTCAATTCCCAGAGAGCAGAGCAAGCGCAGTCAAACGCCCAAGCTTGACAGGTACCCTGACCACCACAGGGAATGTGACTGGCACGTATGGGAATGGGGTGCGGGGTCCGGGCTGAGACAGGTGTGGTTTTCCTGCACTGCAGTGCTCAGGTGCATAAGCATGGGTGTCTGTCCTGCATAAGGACCAAGGTGTTTCATGCAAGTCCCCATCCACAGATCATATTTCCTAAGAGTATATTGCTAATGTGTCCAAAACTAAGGGCTGATCTTTAATAAAGCACTTGACCAGGTGGAGACCAGGAGGAGGCGTCTCCTCCATCCTGGTTGTCTGTAGTACGTATAAAGCACAGAGTGAGCCATGTGGACGACTGCACCCTGGCACTCGTGGATGCTCACAGGACCCGGAGCCCCCATTTCCATGCTCATTACTCTTCATGCTTAAAATGAACCCTTGCCTGGGACTGCATGGGAGCCCCAAACAACACTGGGAACTATTCAGCCCCACTGCCTGAAGAGTCTCCACGTCAGGAGCCTGCAGGCATGGCCAGAGCTCAGCCCTCCAGCTGCACTTCTAGAACTCCATGTGCCTGAGAACCGGAGCAATGTTACACCTGTGGGTCCCCCAGGCTCCAAGTTTCTGATTCTATAGGTCTGTGGGTGGGGCCCAGGCATCTGCATTTAACCAACATCCCCGTGGTTCTGATGTGGGTGATCCAAGGAACACACTTTGGAAAACAAAGTCAGGGGGCTGCTGTTCTTCTCCAAGAGATACACTGAGAGAATTTGATGAGAGGAAATTGTTTTCTTTCCCAAAGATGTGGTAAGAAGTCACAGTGGCATTTTTCTTTCCTTTAGAGCAGGGTTAATATTCACTTACTCAACTACTGTGATGTTCTCCTCCAGCTGGACTTTGGATGGGAGGACCAGCACAGGTGCTCTCAGCCCTCGAGCCCCATTGCATCCTTCCTGGAAAGATGGTCAGCCTTTCTTGGTTTTTCCTCTTTCCTACTTTTCATGGGCAATCTCCACCACCTAACGCATGGCTATACTTTAACAATATGCAAGAATTTGCAAATTCAAAAGAGGAGATGGGCAAAGAAAAAATGGGTAAGAGAGTCATCTTAAAACTCAGTTCATTTTTTAAAAGGTCAAACTATCACCAGCAACCTTTTCAGATGGCCAGCGAGAGCCAGGCTCTGTTTCAAATCTCCTCTTTCAAAGCGGGGCCTCCTCTGCAGTGGTTCTTGGCTAGGCTGTTCGTGCTGGTCACCTGGGCCTGGCGCCCGGGCCTCACCTCTAAACAGTGACATCAGAACCACTGGGGGTGGGGCCCATGTGCTTTTCAGGCGTGCTGCTTCTCTCTCCCTCTCTCCATAGCACTTTCTATGGCTGTAGCTTACAGACAAGTGTGCCTGGCACCTACCCCATTTGACTTGGTATGCAAACCCTCCCATTTAAAGTTAATTCTGGTAATACTGGTTCCCACGTACCCTACAAACTACATAATCATATCTAGCAGGAATTCCTTAGACACCAGTCTTTGAAGGAAAGAACAAACACCCATCTTTTGTCAGCTTTGGTCTTATTTTATAGTGCAATGTTTCCCAACGTTTGGGCCAGGGACTGCTTACATAAAAAGCACCTGGTGGTGGAGAGGGGTGTTACAAATGCAGAGTTCTGGACTCTTCTCCCCCTTTCCCTAGACCTAGAGTAGATCAGGATCTATGTGGAAAATCGTATTTTTAACCAGCTGCCAGGTGCTTCTTTTGCACAGCTAGGATGGGAAGGATGCCAGCGCAAGATGCAAGATGGGCACATCCCGGGGTCCACCCTGAGCACCTGGAGGGATGCCCTGGGTCTGCACAGGGGGCCATGGGCATCCCTGCAAGAGGCCCTAGAGGGCAGGACAGAGACTCAGCCACCATTTCACTGCCTTGGGTCTGGCAAGTGCAACTGTGACTTTGATCCAGTCAGATTCAAGCAGATGAGAGGAGGATAATAATGAACAGCATGAATTTGAACTTATATCTGAAGCTCTGGAATCACTCCATATGTGAAGGTGACACTGTTCCTGGGGGATAAATGTGGATGAAAGCCCAGTTCCAGAAGATAACTGTTTTGCCTTCTTGACCTCACTGGGAAGATTTGGAGGTCAAAACCGATGATGGACAGACATGCAAGTTCCTCTCAAAGCATGAACACGTTAATGTAACTCTGGGGTATGACTTTCCCTGTGATGCAGCAGAAATTGGTGGGTATCTTATATAATCAAACCCATGAAGGAATGAGGGGTATTTGTCTCAAAGTGACACCGTATTTCAGTGGAATTTATAACGAACGCACTTCAGTTTACTTGAATTGCATAAATGGAAATAATCCGTTACACTGACATTTTGCTCATGTGGATGTTGAATGAATGTAACCTTTTTAGATGAAAATCCTGTTATTCATAACAGAGAGCCATGGCCAAACCATTTATTTATTCACTCATCAGACAAGTGTTTGTTGAGCACCTACTACCTGCCAGGCTCTGAGCTGGGTGCTGAGAAAACTTCCGGCCCTTGGAGTTGACCGACTGTAGGTAACATCAAGCAGGTGATCAAACCGTCAGGGCAGAAATGGTTAGGTTAAATTTAGCACGTTCTTTCCGATGTTCAGACTCAGCTTTGACAACAGCCCCAACAATAACCAGAGAGACAGTAACAAGGATACACTGCAAGCTTCTCTCTTCAATATACATCAGACTCTTGTACGGGAAGAAGTATTTATCAAACCTTATTTTCTCACTGAGATCCATTAAGTAATTAAAGATAGGGGCCAACCTCTTAAAAATCAGTATCATTTGGCTAGGGCGGCCATAACAAAGTTCTCCAATCTAGATGGCTTACACACCAGAAATTTTATTGTCTCACAGTTCTGGAGGCTTCAAGTCCAAGAACAAGGTTTCAGCAGGGTTGGTTCCTTCTAAGTCTTCTGCCTGTGTCTTCACATTTTCCTCCTCTCTGTGTGCCTGGGTCCTAATCTCTTCTTACAAGGACACCGGGCAGGTAAGATGAGGGCCACCCTAATGACATCATTTGATCTTAATCATCTCTTTAAAGATTCTGTCTCCAAATACAGTCACATTCAGAGGTACTGGGAGTTCAGACTTCAGCATATAAATCTGGGGGGACACAACTCAGTCCATTACAGGCTACGGTGTACCACTTTGTGTCCAGTTCTTCTACTCGGGCTGGGAAATCAAGAAAGAGACCAGACAGAGGGGCTACTTGATGTTCCTAAATTGACCTATTGCTTTTAAAATAGGGCAAATTTCCTTTAAAAAAGAATTACATCTTTTATATCAAATATCATTCCCAATTAAGCTATTTTAGGGTGTCACTCCATCTGTTTCTTATAGTGGGTTAACCTGAACATGACTTTGAAAATGGACATCTTTTATCTAAAATAAAATCAACTGAGGTAACACCAGGGAGAAAATAATTTTGATTTAAAGGAGAACATTCAAGGTCAAAGAGAGGTCAAATGAGTATTTGGAGTTTGCATCTTGCTTTGGTGGTAAATCACCCATTTCCTAGCATCACCACACAACACTCACATTTGTACATTTTCTTTCTCATAAATGCTGCTTCAAGATATTGATTCCTTTGAAATGTTTCAAATATCGTTTTGTAGTGCTGGTAACTGCTTTCATAGTCTTATGCATTCTATTGACTGTCTTTAACTTTATATTTATGCCTTAAGGCATATTACTAGGAAGGGCACCATTTCATAAATTGAAGTAACAAAGAGATAAGCAGTGGATAATCAGAGAAATCAGATCCTCAACCACCAGAGTGAGGGCGCTTGCACTCCTGTAACAATTTATTTCTCCAAAGGGTAAAAAGCATCTATTCCAAGCTAGAGCTTTGAAATCTGTATTTTTCTCCATGAGAAAATTCTTCCCTCACCTGTTGCTGCTCTGCAGATGACAACTGCATCTGCCGGAGGGATCCATTGGTCCTGTTTCCCCACAGACACCCTCCACGTCCCCCCTCCGTTGGCTACGAGGACGCTTACTCTCATTTGATCTAGAATCGCCATCCCTAGGTAATCTGTCAGCCTGGTGGCATTTTATCCTGGAGGTGAGAATGTTTTCAATATGTGACTTCACCCTGGTGTGTAGCAACAGGCAAAGATGGTTTTCAGATAAATGGAAAAATTGGAGCTTTTCTTCCTCTCCATCCTGAAACTTTTGTCTTTCCACAGATTCACTAGAAACCAAAGGACTCGATGCAGAGTAATGTATAAAAGTAAAAAGCAGCAAGAATTGAAATGGTTTTTAAAGGATGAAAACTGGGCAAGTTGGTCATGTCATCCACAGGTGCATCATATTCTGGAGAAATTAAAAAAAGATTCCAAAGACTTGGAATGACATGGCAAAGTGCCTGTGATAGAATGCTGCAGAATAAAAGAGAACATTGAAGTTGATACACATTACAGTCTATGGAAAGATAAAATGCACGGGAAAAATATGGGAATGAAATACATATAAACATTTCCTTATTTATATATTTCTGTATTTTCCTAAGTGCCTACATGGAATTACTTTTATTA
The DNA here is from genome assembly GCA_032199065.1 of Smutsia gigantea. Taxonomy (NCBI): domain Eukaryota; kingdom Metazoa; phylum Chordata; class Mammalia; order Pholidota; family Manidae; genus Smutsia; species Smutsia gigantea. The sequence continues at coordinate 325,556 of JAVSCE010004909.1, read as the reverse complement.
ATAGGAAATTTTAAAGAGCGTTTTTTTAAAGAAGAAAACTCTGTTCCATATTTCCCTCCTTTTAAATAATGGCTTGGCGAAGAAGTGCCTGCATATTATTTCTATAGCTTCAGTGAATTTTGAAAGGGAAAATGATCAATCTTGTGTGGTCTCTGGAGAGATGGAGATTTACAGCCGCTGCAAAGCAAGGGCCCTGGTCTGCAGGGTTTCATCATCTCTTAGAAGCCTTATAATAAGCACAAAGCGACAGGCTCAAGAGCTCAAAGTCAGGAGTCACCATGCCAAAGCAAATGCTTAGAAGGTGTGGTTTCTGGGAGTTACTTAACTCAGTCACTGATAATGATCAACTGTGAGCATGTGTGTGTGTGTGTGTGTGTGTGTGTGTGTGTGTGTGTGTATGAGACCCAGCCACATGGCCCCAAAGGTCTAATATCATTCATGACCAAACTGGTTAATTTTTTTTAATATAATTTATTTTGGTACCATTAATCTACAATTACATGTGCAATATTATGGTTATTAAACTACCCCTTCATCAGGTCCCCCCCACCAACCCCATTACAGTCACTGTCCATCAGCGTAGTGAGATGCTATAGAATCACTACTTGTCTTCTCTGAGTTGTACTGCCCTCCCCGTGCCCCCCCAACATTACATCTGCTAATCGTAATGCCCCTTTTTCCCTCTTATCCCTCCCTTCCCACCCGTTTTCCCCAGTCCCTTTCCCTTTGGTAACTATTAGTCCGTTCTTGGGTTCTGTGAGTCTGCTGCTGTTTTGTTCCTTCAGTATCTTTTCTTTGTTCTTATACTCCACATATGAGTGAGACCATTTGATACTTGTCTTTTTCGGCTTGGCTTATTTCACAGAGCATAATACCCTCTAGCTCCATCCATGTTGTTGCAAATGGTAGGATTTGTTTTCTTCTTATGGCTGAATAATATTCCATTGTGTATATGTACCACATCTTCTTTATCCATTCATCTACTGATGGACACTTAGGTTGCTTCCATTTCTTGGCTATTGTAAATAGTGCTGCAATAAACATAGGGGTGCATCTGTCTTTTTCAAATTGGGCTGCTGCATTCTTAGGGTAAATTCCTAGGAGTGGAATTCCTGGGTCAAATGGTATTTCTATTTTGAGTTTTTTGAGGAACCTCCATACTGCTTTCCACAATGGTTGAACTAATTTGCATTCCCACCAGCAGTGTAGGAGGGTTCCCTTTTCTCCACATCCTCACCAACATTTGTTGTTGCTTGTGTTTTGGATGTTGGCCATCCTCACTGGTGTGAGGTGATATCTCATTGTGGTTTTAATCTGCATTTCTCTGATGATTAGTGATGTGGAGCATCTTTTCATGTGCCTGTTGGCCATCTGAATTTCTTCTTTAGAGAAGTGTCTATTCATGTCCTCTGCCCATTTCTTAATTGGATTATTTGCTTTTGTTTGTTAAGGTGCGTGAGTTCTTTATATATTTTGGATGTCAACCCTTTATCAGATATGTTATTTATGAATATATTCTCCCATACTGTAGGATGTCTTCTTGTTCTACTGATGGTGTCCTTTGCTGTACAGAAGCTTTTCAGCTTGATATAGTCCCACTTGTTCATTTTTGCTTTTGTTTCCCTTGCCTGAGGAGATATGTTCACGAAGAAGTCACTCATGTTTATGTCCAAGAGATTTTTGCCTATGTTTTTTTCTAAGAGTTTTATGGTTTCATGATTTACATTCAGGTCTTTGATCCACCTTGAGTTTAACTTTGTGTATGGGGCTAGACAGTAGTCCAGTTTCATTCTCTTACATGTAGCTGTCCAGTTTTTCCAACACCAGCTGCTGAAGAGGCTGTCATCTCCCCATTGTATATCCAAGGTTCCTTTATCAAATATTAATTGACTGTATATGTTTGGGTTAATGTTGACCAAACTGGTTAATTTTAACATCAACAGGAAAATGCTGAAATTTGCCAGCTCATTGTGAAAAAAGGTGAGAAAGATCTTCAGCTGGTATCTTTCTTAAAAAGAGAAGCAATCAACGTGAGCATAACGCTCCCCTAGAGTCGGGCATCTCCTCTCGGCACTGGCTCTCAGGGACCCGCGGCTCCTCCTCTTTGTCTCCCTCCCTGCAACGTGGGGCTCTGCTCCTGCTCCCAGAGAGCACATTAGTTATAGCCACACGTCTTTACACCTTCCACCAGTGAGTTGGTGCTTACACAGAGAAAGGGCTTTAAAGACGGAAGACAAAAGCTCAGGGCCCAGAAGAGCATCCTTTCCCAACCATTCGGGACCTCGGGCCAGGGGTCTCTGAGGGAAATGCCAAGCTTTATAAAACGCAGAGCTAAATCCGAGGAGAATACCTGAGACAAGCATTTTGGGGGAAATTAATGTTTTTACAGATATCCTTGCTAATTTAATCTACTATGAGAGATTGATTAGGATAATTCCACTCTTAGAATTACAAAATGTTGGCAACAGAATATCCTTTGTGAAAGACAACAGATGCCTTGTACACCGGACAGTTCTTGCAGGCAGGAAAGTGCCTATTTTAGGTTCTGGGAACTGGAGTGCACCTTCCTCTCTGCCAGCCTCTCAGATCGAGATGAAAACAGCAGCTCTAGAGCCAATCGGCTTACGAGCTGCAAGGTTTGGGGCAAGCCAATCACTGGAACTATCGTGGCTTTAGTTTCTTCCTCTGAAAAAGGCATAATGACAATACCTCCCTCACAGGATCGTGGGAAGGATGGAGAGAGTCAGTCCATCAGATGAGCCTGGCAATACTGGCCACGGGGCCCAGAGCTCTCTGTTCTTTAGGGTCAGAAACATTTCATTTTATAAATATGACCTCTTATTTTCTTCCCTATTTCAGACCACTGGCACTTTTGCATATAAACAACTGTTCTAGCTTGTTAGGCTTCAAATTACCTCTGTTCCACCTTCGAAATGCTCTGCCATTACTCTCCCCCCAGCAGATTGATTCTGGTTTAAAACTGAGATTCAACCACCATATTCTTCTATGCTACCGCAAATTTATGCATTGTTGGTGAAGACGATACAAGAATAATTGAATATGCAATGCATACTTTAATGCAACAAATCTCAGTCATCCATGGGTAGATTTTCTGCTGCCTTAATTCAGTTTTTGACTAAACAAAATAAAATGCAAACATCATAAGTAGGCCAGTGGTCATTTTTATCATTGGCTGCATTTTTCTGACACTCTAGAAGTTAGTTAACATATGTTACCTCAGTGGCGAAGTCAGATTTCTTCTCTGTAACATCAGAATGGAGATTTTTAAGGGCAATGTGGTCGTTTGCATGGTACTGGCTGTCCCATAATCCTAGGCAAAAGGGGAGAATATTGCTACTGTTCAGTATAGGAAAGGATAAAATGGAATATATAATTCTATTATAAATCAAGTGGCACCCATTCGAGGATTATGCCAGCCAACAGTAAATCCAGTGTATTCTGACCCAGGATAAAACCCTGTGCATTTCCCCTTTCACCCTACCCCCTCTGCTTAGGTTGAGTTCATTGGTATTTAGTATACTAGGCTGCTTGCTTGCTTTCCCGTATGTCGTCTATGTTCTCAGGCTCAGGAGTAACTGAACACTCTCAGCTGTACCACATCTTCCCATGTCCTGAGTGCACACCCAGAAGAAGAGCAAACCCCATCTGTGGGCTTCCCAACACCACTAGAGTTAAGCAAGGCTGAAATACAAGACCAACTTTCATCCTCTTAGCACACCTGTTCTCAGAGGCGCAATAAGTGACTCAGACACTGGTAATCAAACTGCTTTGGAATATCAATATGTGAGGACAGTTTTGTGATGATGTTGTGAGGATAGATGAGACAGTGTGGACAGCCCTCCACACCAACATGCGTCACAGTGATAGCCGAGAATATCATCGCGTTCAAGTGCACACAGTTGTGGACCAGGAATTGTGGAGCCTGGGTTCTCTTTGGGCTCCACCATCAGCTGGCTTGACAACAGACAGGTCTACAGAACGGCTCATTCACCAAGCCTGCCCTGCAAAGCCTCACAGAGCGCTGGACAGAAGGGAAAAGCTCTCTTAGCTGTAACCTAGGAGCATTATGTCGTCTGCCTGGGCACCTTGTTATTCATACAGGAATGGAAATCAAAAGCAGGAAGGTGGGGTGAAGCTAAGAGTCTTTGTGGCCAGTCTCCATAGCCCAGGGTAACAGTTTTGCCTCCAAATGCAGATATTCAAAAGCCTGCAAGAATGGCTCCCCAGCAGCTGGTGCTGGTGCTGGAAAAGAAGACATCTAAGAAAGCAGCTCTCTAAATTAGAGTCCTGTCTTCATCAACTCATGAGAGGGGTTCATTAAAAAATTTAGATATAATTTAAAGCATTATGGGAAAAATGATAAGCTATAGCGTTTTCCAGTGTGGCAGATTTGCAAAGGGGTCAGGACATGGCTCCAAGAAATTTCAAGGGACACCACTGACCCACCCAAAGCTTGCTGATGTCTCTTCTCATCCTCGGGTGACGACAGAGCCCCCGTCAGCTCTAACACGGACCCAGGGCTGTGCCTCCATCTATGCCTGCTATTGAGTGACAGAGATAGTCATCCAAGATGATATGCACAGATTACTTTCTGTGACGCACAAATATAAGACCTGAAAGACCTCATGGATTTCTGTTCAGAGGCAATGCATCATGATGAACTGACAGTCAAGCTGATGAAGATGGAAATGTCCTGGCTCTGGTTTTGCAGCACCATGGTTAAGAACTCTAGAGTCAGCAAGGTTTGGGTGCCAGGCAGGCCCAGGTCTGCATCCCAGCCCAGCCGCAAGCTTGCCTGCAGTGGGTGAGTCATAACCCTCTCTGAGTTTCTTCATCCATAAAATGCAGAGAATAACACCTCTCATGCCACTGGTGCACTGAGGGTAACCTATGTAAAGTTCTTGCCCCAGGGGTGGGATCTGGGGCTGACACTTGAGAAGGGCACTGGTTATGACTATTAATGAGAAAGCCCAAGGCAGCCCCACCCCAGGTCCAAATGGTCAGGATCACTGTGGCGTCGGTGGTCACTGGAGTCAGACCACAGCCTTCCACGGTCTCTAGCTACATGTCAGGCTTTGGGCAAGTTGCTCAGAATCCCTGGGCTTCCTGCTGTGAAATGGAGATAATAGAGGCCACTCCACAGAGCTACCGGGAAAGATTAAGTGACCTAACTAACTCAGCCTTAGCACAATGCCCAGAACATAACAATATGCAATAAACATTAACTACTGGGAAGTGCCGTCACCTCCTGCTGGGAGGAGGGAAACCGCCACCATCAGACCAGCAGGGGCTGTGGATTAGTTTCCTATTGTTGCGGCAACAAATGACCACAAACATAGTGGCTTAAACCCAAGTGTGTTATCTTATAGGTCTGCAGCTCAGAAGTCCAGTACAGGTCCCAGGGGGTTCCAATCAAGGCAACAGTTGGGCTCAGCTCCTTTGGGAGACTGTAGGAGAGAAGCTATTTCCATGCCTTTTCCAACTTCTAGAGGCTGTTAGCATCCCTGGGCTTGTGGCCCCGCATCCTTCCAGTTTCTGCTTCTGTCTTCACAGCCCCCTTTCCCCCTAGCCCTCCTACCTCCCTGTTTTAAGGACCCTTACAATTAGACTGGGCCCACTAAATAATCCAAGATCATCTCCTCATCTCAAGGTTCTTAATTTAATCACATCTGCAGAGTTCCTTTTGCCATGAAAGACAGTATGTCCACAGATTCTGAGCATTAGGACAGGGACCACTATTGTACCCCTCACAGATGAGGTGGGGAGACTGAGGCAGATGTGTTGGATGGAATGTAGGGCCTTTAAAACACAGTCTCAGAGCAACATGGGCAAGTACTTGTAATGCATTATTGAAAGTAAAGGAATCAAAAGCTTATGAACCACATAACTGCAACATTAAGAAAAAATTTTAAATGTGTGCAGGAATTCATAATACCAGTGAGTTGTGACTGAGAGCCATGAGCCAACTTTTGAGTGGAAATGGGGTATGACTGAAGCCACGCATGAGGATGCCTGATATTATCATGTCCCTAAAAGACACTGGGAGTGAGTTACCCCAGTGGTTAGAAGCATAGACTCTGGGGAATGAAAGGCCCTGATTCAAATGCATCTCTGCTACCAACCACTTGGGCAATTTAAGTAATTTTGGACAAGTTACTTAAATCATCAGTCTTATTTTCTCATGTGTCAGAGGAAGCAAGACCTGTCTCCTCGGGGGTTACAGGGAATAATGAGATGATGACTGGCAAGGACAGTGGAGGGTCTTGCATGTGGTGAGGACACCTCCCAGTCCCCTTCCACCTGACCACGTAACAATCACCCTGCCAGAGGCCCTGCCAGCGGGTGATCCTGCACAGGCCTCCCTGAGTAAGGAAAAGCTGGCGGATGTCTGGGGCAGGTTAGCAAGAGCAAGACTGACAGGAGTTCGGGCACCTTCCAGCACGCAGGGTGGATCAGTTTCATAGAAGAAGGGCTGTGTCTCCAATACAGAAAAGGGCAGAAACTGGGACAGGCTGCACCTGACCTTGGATTCTAGAAAAGATCCCGGGACAAGGACCAGAGAGGCCAGGTCAGCGGCTCCTCCCTTCCACAGTGCAAGCTGGCCTCTCCCAGATCTCTCGCAGGGCAGGTGCCTGCCCTGAGGCCACAGGCTTAACTCCACTCGGCATCAAGAAACTGTCCTGGTTGAAAGGAAACTGGCAGCATGTGGGCAGGACATGATGCCAGACAGGGCAGCCCAGGTCTAAATTCTAATTATGCAGCTTTGTGCAGTTGACATACCTCCTCGATTCCAGTTTCCCCTCTATGAAATGAGAGCCCGGAGCTGACTCTGCTCATGCCTTGCCCCTTTCCCTTGCGAGGGGGCTGTCCCAGCCCCCAGACGTGGGGAGGGTAGCTGTCAGCAGCTCTCAGTTTGCTCCTATCTGGGAACGGTTCTCCGTGGGAGGCGATGCCTCTCTCCACGGCTGTTGGCCTACAGCCTGCGGCGACTCTTGTGGGAACAAAATCCAGGGCATCTCTGTTGTTTATGCCCCAATCCCAGCCTCAGGCTCTGCTGCTTGGAAACCCGACAGCATCCCATCCCACTGTGCTGTTTAAGAATGGGGACTCTCTGCAGGCCCCAAACCAGCAGCCTTAGCCTCATGGGGACATATTAAAAATGCACACTCTTGGGCCCCACTGACGGACCTGCCCCTACTAGATGAGGAACACAGACGGGGCTCAGCCATCTGCGCTTTGCCAAGGCCCCTAGGACACTCAGCGCACCTCCAGCCCAAGAACACTGCTCTCTCGGGCCAACAAGCTCCTCCACAGATGGAGTGACCATAATGCTTTTGGTTCAAAACTACCCGTGGCTTTTGACAACCACACCTAGGGCATCTAGATGGGGCTTTTTACCAATGACTTCAGACACTAGCATGTCTGAAGAGGTTTTCACTCCTGAGGTTGGAAGGATGGTACATGCTTCTGTCTCCATCAGCCCGAGCCACTCATCCAGAGCCAAGCCCCCATTTCGGGCCCCTTCCCAGATGAGCAACATGAACTGAGATATCATGAGGCCCTGAGCAGGCACTTCTGGAGTCCAGATTTCCTCCCTGGAGGAAGGTGTGCTTCAGCCACAGAGCAGGAATTCAAGTAGCACTCAGGGTGTTGGAGGCCCTGGGTGGAGAGGCGAAGGTGGGTAAATGCTCTCCCCTCCCATGACTTTGCCTCCTCTGGCCCCACCCAGCCTAAGAGAGAGCCCTGCCAGCCAAGGGGCCCAGGAAAGGTTTGGGAGGGGGATATCTGAAACCACCTTGCAGGACAGGGTGGATTTACACATAAGTGGAAGGTGGTGGGGAAAAAGGTCGTGCACCCCAAGCTTAGCTAAAAGGGAATGTGGAAATGACAAGGAAAAGTACAAAGGCAGAAAAATCCAGCCTAACTGGAGACTAGCAGGTGGCATATTGGGGGAAGCGTGGGATATGGGCAAGGAACTGCACACAGGCCCACACAGCACCCCTGGGGCTTGCACTACCTCTACAAAAGTAGCAGACAACTAATGTCATGCATGCATTGCCTAAGGAACCGATCTATCGAGTCGTGTGCAGAGGGGGAACACTCCAGCTCTCCCTTAGCTTAGTAAGCACACTTGTTTCAAATCTGTATTCACGTCAGGGACGGAGAAGGTGTATCAAATTCCCACCTCTTGGATTGGACATGCCTTCCCTCATTTCTAATCTGAAAAGAGTCAAGGTTTTCTCTGAATTTTCACCATGCCTTTAACAATATTTTCTTAATATTTTAAAATAGATGTATCCCAGAGAGAATCACTTTTCAGATTTAAATTAAATGAATCATCTCTGTGAGGTGTGGCCCTTTAACCACCCAACGTTCCTGGAAGACCCTTCCATCTTTGACTTCTTGAATGACATAGTTTTCCACCCATCTTCCTCCCTCCCAGCTTCTTTTGGGAGTTCTCTCCTGGACACCCCCTAGTTCTCCCACTAAGCCCTCTTACCAGATGTCAGACACACAGTGGCCTCTGCTCCCTTTACAAACCAGCGCCAAGGAAGGACCCAGATCTCCTCAGTGAGCGCCAGCCCTTAAAACCAGCTGCCTCCAAGTCATTGCAAACTTGGCTGTTCTGAAAGGGAACTGGCCGACTCCCCTCAAGCCATGGCTGTCCCCCCACTTCTCCCTCTCCACCTCCCACTCTGTTTCCATTATCTTGCCGAGTGGCCACTATCCCCCAGCACCCACGACAGGAAATGAGAGGACCCCTCTGCACCCCTCCCTGTCACCTCCAATGTCCAGCCGAGAGCCAAGGCCTGTTTTACAGAAAGGGCTCTGCTCCATCCCATCCACTCCATCTTCCCTGTACTGCCTGGTTTCCACAAGGTCACAATCAAGCTGGTGACCCCACCAGCCTCATCTCCTGTCAGGTTCCCGCAAATCCCCTTGACACGTGTGATCCCCAGGGTGTGATCTTGGGGTCATGTGCTTTTTTGAAAATTCTAATGGCAGGGATATATTTCCTCCCCAGAAAGGGCCTGGGAAACATACATGGAAAACTCTGAGCTCATGTGCAGGGGCTCCTGGGGAACCCAGAGTCCAGGATAGAAGTCCTTCAAATTAGCTTCCTTCTACTTCTCAGATATGACCAACTTCATTCCCTGTGACTTTGACCTTCCCAATTTTCAACTGGGCTGACTCTTCACCCTCCAATACAGCTCAAGGTCACCTCCTGTTAAAAGGGCTTCTTGGTCTGCCCCTGCCCCAAACGCCCTCCAGCTTGGGCTAGTGCCTGTACTCATTTCCTAGGGCCGCTGTCCCAAATGACCACAAACAAAGTGGCTTGAAACAACAGGAATTTATTCTCTTTCTGTACTGGAGGCCAGACATCTGAAATCAAGCTGTTGGCAGCACCCTGCTTTCTCTAAGGACCCCGTAAAGAACCTTCTTGCCTCTTTCTACTCTCTGGTGGTTGCTGGCAATCCTTAGAGCCCTGTGGTTTTATGGCCCAGTACCTCCGATCTCTGCCTCCGTCTTCACATGGCCATCTTCCCTATGCCTCCAAATCTCTCCCTCTTTACAAAGACACCAGCCACTGGATTTAAGGCCCACCTCAATCTAGTCTAACCTCATCTTGATCATACCTGCAAAGACTGTATCTCCAAGCAAGGTCACATTCACAAGTATCCCAGGTCAGGACTTGCACTGATCTTTTGGGGGAGCACAGTTCAGCCCTCAACTGCTCCCTTACAGGCTGTTACCTCCATACATCCTTACTACACCGTCTGTCACTATCTGTTCCTGAGTCTCTCTCTCTCCAAGTTGACTGGGGTCTTCAGAGGACAGCCTATTTTACTTCCTCTCATGCCTAACACAGTTTCAAAGACATTTAACTCTATTTCAAAGGTCTCTTATTGACAAGGGTGTGTTTGGCTAAGGGAAAGAAACACTGGCCACAGTTTACATCTGTTACTACTCTTGGAATGAGTGGAGCTCTGACTTTCCCTTGAACTTAAGAACCTCCAAGTACTCCACCTGTGATGAAGTCACCAGAATGTTTACACGACAACAGAGTTGGGGGCGCAGAGTCCACCCTGGTGCCATTTCTCATTGGCATGAACGGCCATCATGGCTTTGATGTTTATATCTGCGGCTTCTTTGACAAGTAAAAAAACGTTTGCGTGACCATTATTTAAGTTTTCTGCCGAGCCCTGTAAGCTGTGAGACAAAGAAGTATTTTATCTCCTGCGTACAGTCAGATGCAAGTGTTTCCTCTTTCTCCTCAGCTTCTCTGTACTTTATTTTTCACCTGATGATATTTTGATGATGCTGTTTCTCTTGCCAAGCAGCATGTTTACTGATTAAAAGTCTCCAAGTATTAAAATACATTCAGATAACATCACAATCTTGTTTAACCTACTTCTAATATATTGTTACCAACTTTTGCAAACCAGTTTATCTAGAAAATTGGGCAATGCGACAATCTGTTTACCATGCAAGCTGTTACAAGAATGGTTGGTTTTCATACGATTTAATCAAAACACCCCTGACATTAAATTATAATGAACATTGTTTTATAATAATTTATACCCAACAACATTCAAGATGGCTTATAATTAACAACACAGATAAAAACTGGTAAAACTATGATTTAAAAAAAGCAAGTAATGAGTTGGAGAAGTCATTGAACTGTAAACCTGGGCTAAGATTACACTGACCAGATGAATCACAAAAGGTGAGTCTGCACCAGCCAAGGCCGCAGAGGGAATATGATAAATTGTATAACTCATTACCTTTCAAATGAAATATACCATTTCATAAAGAAAGTGGTTTTATCCCCTGGGAAAGGCATTACTAGTATGGTTTTATATAAACAGCACCTTGGTAAGCTGTTTCATAAACACCAGAGCAATGTAAATTTCACCGACTAATCCCAAGGGGATTTGAGTCTGGTTAATGTCACTATTACATCATAATGGCTAAAATTGATTGCAGTTCATAACAAGAGGGATGCTGGATACATCCTTTAACACCTAAAATGGCTTTATGAGGAGGGCATTATTATTATACCCTCATTTACAGAGAGGGAAGCTGAGTCCCATTTAAGTAACCTGCCAAGGAACACGTATGCCACAGACCTCAAGGTGAGAGTTTGCAATATTAATCATCACTGAACACACAGAAAAAGCAGCAATGGGACAGAATCTGTAGGATCTGATAACATCTCGTCTGAAACATGAGAAAGCTGATGGAGCAGTTTGAGTTTCGTCCCCAGGACCAAGTGCCTTGCACTACCACTTTCTAACACTATTACCTCAGACAAGTCATATAACCTCCAAGCCTCTGCTCTTAGGTAAAAGACACACTGCATAGCATTTGTAGGGCTGGGAACTATGAAATGAAGTAAACAAAGGTCTCTATGGGTTCAGCACAGTGCCTGTCACACAATCAGTCCTGGAGAAAATGTAATGTATTATTGCCACAGTTTCACAAGTATACATCTCTCTCAGAAAATTATGGTGTAATCTCTATGGTAATAGAGATGGTTGAAAAGCCTGTTCTCTGTTTTGTAACTACCTAGGCTCTAGTTGATTTCTGAGACTCCTGGAATCTGAGGCCTCATGCCTCTTTGCCCTTGGTGTCCAGGAGCAGCTCCCCTTGCAGGTGGCTGCAGTGAGGGTCTCTCCTGGAGGATGGGGTGACACCATGGGTACAAGGGATATGCAGCCAAATGTGAACATGCATATGCACCAGCATGCTGTTGACCATCATAACCTGCTCGTGTACACAGCTGCAGGGTGATTGCACCACCACCTCAGTTCAGCAGGCGTTTATCGAGAATTGATGTTTTTGAGGACCCAGGTTAGGTGCTGGGATAACGAAAATGAATAGGGCGCAGGAGTCTCCATCTTTGAAGTAGCTTAATTCAGGAATGAGACACATAATAAGATCTTTTTCGATGCAGTGTGGGTTTGATCATTTCCTCTTATGGGCTGTCATTTTTTTCTTAATTATGGTAAAATATACATAACATAAAATTAACCACCTTCACTGTGTTTAAGTGTCCAGTTCAGTGGCATTAAGTACATTCACATTGTTCTGCCACCGTCACCACCATCCATCTCCAGAACTTTTTAATCTTCCCAAACAGTGGTTATTGTGCCCTTTGAGCAACAGTTCCCCATTCCCCCTATGTAGGCCCCCTGGCACCCACCATTCTACTTCTGTCTCTATGACTTGGACGACTTTAGGGATCTCATGTACGTGGAATCACACAGCATTTGTCCTTTTGTGACTGGCTCATTTCACTTGGCATACTGTCTTCAAGGTTCATCTGTGTTGTCTCATGTGTCAGAATTTCCTTCCTTTTTATGGCTGAATACTATTCCCCTGTATGGATGTACCACCTTTGTTTATCCATTCACCTGTGGATGGACATTTGGGTTGCTTGCCCCTTTTGGCTATTGCGAATAATGCTGCTGTGAACATGGGTGCCCAAGTGTCACTTTAAGTCCCTGCTTTCAATTCTTCCTATGAGTTGTCTTCTGCCTTCCATTCTGTGTCCTGTATTGGTATTATTACCTAATATTTTCTTAGCCAACACTAGAGTCCCTTTTTGAGGACTCAAAGGCAAAGAGATAGATAGATAGTTCTAGTAGCCACCTTCAAAGCATCTTTAAAAAATTGTCCTTCTTCACTTTGTAGAGAGAGTGGGTCTTCTTTTAAGCTTGACAGAGGTAAGCAGTTAAACACAGATGGTCTCTGTCATACAATCCAAATGCCTTCAATGTAAGTGTCAACATGAAGGGAAGAGCAGGCACCTCCTCGCTCGAAAGACTCTGGGCTGAGAAGCAGCCCAGTTCAGAGAAAACCAGGGCCTGGGTGTGGGGAGCATCAGTTCTGCTGGGTTCTGGGATCGTGCAGCCTTGCCTAGGCAGAGGCCCTGCACTCGGGCAAGGAGGATCAATGGGAGAGGCTGGAAGAGCAGAGGGCTTCCTCCTTTCTTTTGGCCTTAAAGGGACCTGGCATGATACAGCAGGAAGGGCCCAGACAAGCAGCAAGGACACTGGGCTCAGATCCCATCTGGCCACACAGCTGCAACCATGAGCACATAGGCCTGACTCCTGTACTCAGCTTCCCCATCTGGGACAAAAGAGTGTGCAGGGGCCTGCATGACCTCCAGGATGCCACCCAGCTCTGCCATGGGGTCTTGTCCCGAGCTGGCTGGGCCATGAGGTGTTGGGGACATTTGGGGGGGGGGTGTGGTAATCGGCACGTCCATTTCCCTCGCTTCTTTCACAAAGTGGGAAACGGCACCATTTGCACTGGTGTGGGCTCTCCTCTTCAAGGGACAGCAAGCTCATGGAACAAGAATCCCTTTTACCTGGTATTGAGAGCTGTGGAGCGCTTGGCTTTCAGCGGTGACCTCTTCTGCCTTTGCAGGTGGGTGGCAGAAACCTAGCCTGCTATGGAGAGTGGTGACCACGAAGACCACCCCCCCATCCACCAGCTTCCTCCTAGAGGAGACCCAGGCTGCAACAGAACCCCACCAGCCTGACTCACCGCCTAGGGGGCTTTCTGCAGGACAAGCAAAGAGGGACTGTTTGCTTTTAGTTCAGGGCTGGATCACAACCAGCCCACAAGGAAGAAAAATGGGACATCTTTGAAACATCCTACAAGAGAACCTGGAGCAGCATCTGGTCCAGCTGCAGAGACACTCCAGGGCCACCACGAGAACTGTCAGCTCAGGGGTCGTTCTGTAAACAAGGCATAAACATATTTCCATTAGATGTCAGCGTGGATTTCCTCTCCTTTGCTAGGAGAATCGTGACTCCTGTTTGTGGGTCTGTGTGGCCTCTTGTTTCTCATCTGTTCAGCCGCCCTGGCCAGAGCCTATTTGGAGCCTGGAGCAGGAGCCTGCAGAGATGATTACAGGCTCTGCCATGAGCTGGACAAACGAGGTTGGTGCCGTACCTCAAAGCTCTGTCATAAATCTCTCATTATAACAGCCGTTAGCCACACACGGCACGGCGGGGGTCAGGGGAGAGAGCCTCTGCTGCTGGGCCAGATCCGAGAGCCCAGCCTTCAGGGAAAAACACAGGCTCCGAGATGCTCACACACACTACTGCCGGCATCCTGTACCCCTACCTGGCCTCTCTACAGAGCTCTCCAACAGCTATCAGCTGTGCTGGACAGTTTGAACAAGGTTGCTCTTGTCTCACCTGATGCGTTGTTTGTTTTGAGTTGTTTTGTTTTTCTGGTTCCGACATAGTTGTTGTTTAACGGAGCAAAGATCCTAGTGTCCCATGTCCTCGACGAGTCCTTCCTGCCATGACAGACACCAAACCAGGCAGTTGCCAGGGACACTGTCTGCATAAACGTGCAGGTGCCTCAGAATTGAAGGCGGCCATAAAAAGTGGCTTGTCCACACCTGCCACTTTACAGAAATAGGAAATAGAGATGAGGAGAGGGGCAGGGCCTGCCGGAGAGGCCCCCAGCTAGGAAATGGTAGAGTAGGGGCAGTCAGTCAAGTAAGAAAGACTCCAGATCTCTGGCTCCCAGTTGAGGTATCTTCTAACCCACCCTTTCTAACTGGACTAAGCTCCTCTCTCTGCCTTTGCTTTTAAAAAAATAAAATAACAGCTTTGTTGAGATATAACTCATGTACCATAAAGTTTACCCTTCCAGGGATACAATTCAGTAGTTTTTGTATATTCACAAAGCTTTGAAAGTATCGCCACTATGTAATTCCAGAACATGTCATCATCCCCGAAAGTGGGCCCAGGCCCATTCCTCCCCACCACCCTCTCACCAGTCTGGATCTGCCTATTCTGGGCATTTCATATACATGGAATCACATACTATATGGCCTTTGTGCTTGGCTTCTTTCACTGAGCATCATGGTTTCAGGTTTCTCCCACAGGGTGGTATGTGTTGAGATTTCATTCCTTTCTATGGCTGAATAATAAACAGTCCATTGTGTGGGTACAACACATACTGTGCATCCATTCAATACATGTGCATTTGGGTTGTTTCCACTTTGGGTTATAATGAATAAAGCTACTATGAACATTCGGGTACAAGGTTTATGTGGATATAGGTTCTTCTCGTGGACATGTATGTAGGAGTGCAATTGCTGGTCATGTTGGTAGCTCTGTGATTAACTTCTTTGGGAAATGTCAAACTGTTTCCAAAGTGACTTCAACATTTTGCATTCCTACTAGCAGTTGTCCTCATTTTTGCCAACACTTGTTATTATCTGTCTTTTTGATTATAGCCATCTTAGTGGGTTTGAAGTGGTATCTCATTGTGGTTTTGATTTGCATTTCCCTCATGACCTAAATGTCTTGCAACTTTTCACGTAATTATTGGCTATTAGTGTATCTTCTTTGAAGAAATATCTATTCAGATCCTTTGCTCCTTTTTAAATTGGGTTATTTGTCTTTTTATAGCACCTTTAGGAAAAAGATTTCTCTCATTTCTCCTCCTCTCTTCTGGCCATAAGTATAAGGAGCAACGCTGATCCTCAGAACCCTGTAAGGCAGCATCTCATATCAGCATACCTTCAGAGATAACAGCATTCCTGTGTGGAGGCTAAGAAAATGGTCTTTGGCATCCCACAGACAAAGGCTTGAATTGAGCTAGGCCACTTATAAAGTTTGTGACTTAGACAAGTATGCCTCAGTTGCCCCATCAGCAAAACAGGGATTATGGTATGTTTCACTGCATTGTAATGAGAGCTAAGAGAGAAGACAAACTGAAACCCTTAGCATGTGGCTTGGCATATAGGAAACCCCAGTTAAATTTATCTCTTTATCTAGCCAGCAAATATTATATAGCATCAACCATGGGCCTGGCACTGGTATAGACGCTGAAGTCACAGCAATAAGCAAAATAGAAAATCTCTGCCCTGGTGGAGCTTATATGCAGCTTAATATTCTAGCAAAGTTAATGATTCCAGTTATTATTATAATTTAACATTTTGGCTCTTGATTGCAAAATAAGTAGCAGCTCATCAGAAACTAGAATGACAAGATAAAGTTTCACTAATGAAC
This sequence comes from Smutsia gigantea, assembly GCA_032199065.1. Taxonomy (NCBI): domain Eukaryota; kingdom Metazoa; phylum Chordata; class Mammalia; order Pholidota; family Manidae; genus Smutsia; species Smutsia gigantea. The sequence goes on along the minus strand of JAVSCE010004909.1, from coordinate 309,486 downwards.
TTGAACTTTAGAGAGAGACGAAGCATTAACTTCAATAATTACAGCTCTCCTGCCAACTCTCAGCATGGCCTTGCATTCCTCCACACTTGCACAGAGCCACGAAGGAGAGTTGCCTGCGAAGCCCCAGCAGGGGGTCCCCGAGGTCTCAGGAATGTGAGAAGACTGACCACTTCCCTGTGTCTGAGCAAAGAGAGGAATGATACATGCTTACCAATCTGAGGAGTTGTAGAAACATAATTATAGATCATTAAAACCAAATATAGGATAAAGATGTCAATGAAAAGGATGCTTGGGAGGAAAACCAAGCAGAGCAACTCTTGACAAACAGGTCCAGCGGGGCTGGTGGGGCCAAACCTGAAACTGAATGAAGAGTGAAACTGCTAGCCTCAAGAACTCTTCTGAGGATTGGGAGCAAAACCCAGCTGAGCAAGTGACACTGTGGGATGGCAGGAAGCCATGTTCTGTTTAGAGGTTGGCGATCCTGCAGTGGAAACACATGACTGACCTGCCCTCGAGGCCAGACTCACCATGGACTAGCTGCGTGAACGGAACACGTCACTTACCTTCTCTTGGTTTCCTCATCTGCAACATGGGTTCAGCAATTTCAACCTCATTAGACTCTCAAGTCCTTCTAAATGGACATTCCTACCACCTGGGATGGGAGGGGCTTTCGGCTTAACCCAGTTGTTGATTCCCAGCTTACTATGGGATTCTCTGAGATGCCCAGATGACAGTGTCCCCTGTGTGTGGGGGAGGGGATGGCGGGGGGATGGGGTATGTTACACCTGGATAGACAGGAATATCAATAAGGCTGCCATTTGGAGAAAGACAGACACACAGATAGCCAGGACAGAGGAATTTGCCCCATCAGATATCAAAATCTTTAAAGAGGTAAAGGCAGTATATTACTATAGGAATAAACAAAAACAAACTAGTGGAAAAGAATAAGGAGCCCAAAAAGATACCTTCACATATATGCTAATGTGGAAAATAACAAGGTAGGATGGCTAAAAACAAAATATAATAAATGATTCTCTTCATTTGGGACAATTAGTTTTCATTATTTTAAAAACTAACATCAGTTCCCTACCTGTATCATAACCCACAAATCAACTCTAGATAATCTAAAAGCTAAAGTATGAAAGTTAAAACTTGAAGACTGTTACAAGAGGAAATAGTTAATATTTTTATGATCTTGCATAGGAAAGGATATCTTAAAAATGTTCCCAAAGCAAACACCACTAAATAGAAGTTTGATAAATTTAAGCATTTTTAATTTAAGAATGATCATTAATAGATGTGATAAAGAGAGAAGACAAGTTACAAAGTAGAAAAATATATTTGTAACTCATGTAACAAAGAAATGGTTAGTGTCAAAACTAACAACAAAAACTCCTGTAAATTAATCTGTGAAAGACTTGCAACCCAGTGGAAAACAGGTAGAGACAGAAGAGGCATTTCTCAGAAAAAGAATGGTCACTAAGCAACACAAAAGATATTCAACCTCATTAGTAAATAGACAAATCAAAATAAAATCACAAGAAGAGGCCATTTCACATCTACTCAATTGACAAAAAAAAATCAACAATACTAAATAGTGGTGAAGATGCGAGGTAGTAGAACTCTTGTACATGGCTGGTGGTGAGCATAATCTGATACAACCACTGTGAAAAGTAACCTGGTAGACGTGAGGGTGATCAGTTTGCTCTCATTTACAGTATGTCATCAAAGTCTAACACTCCATTGATTATAAGATGTACCATTATTTTATGTATCACCAAGAAAGAAACTCTAAGATGCCATTCATTTAAATACACATTCTGATTTCAGATATATTAAAATGTTTTTTTAATTTTATAATAAATGACATATCATGTAATATTTTAAATATCAAAAATATTTTAAAATATTTTAAAATGAAATATCATTTTAAAAACCCTGTTCATCTGCACAAGGATAGACAAGACTGTCCATAGCATTACTGTTTTTAATGGCAAAAATACTAGAAACAGTCAAAATGTTCTTGGACTGGAGAATTTAGTTCAACTATCCAGCAGTTGAGAGCTCAGCTATTCAGCAATGAAAATAAATAAATTATAGGTACACTCATTCACAAGGATGACAAAAAGTAAGTCAAAATGAGAGTGGAAATCAATGAAACAACAGAAAAAAAAAATGAACAAAACCGGAAGTGGGTTTTTTGAAGGGAAAAAAAATCAACAAAATCAATCAAGGAAAAAATTAAAAACACAAACAAATAGCCACTGTCAGGAATGAAAGAGGTGTTATTGCTACGGAGCTTACAGACATGAGAAAGATGATAGGGAAATACTATAAATAAATTTTATGTGAATAAAACAACAGAAAACAAATGTACACATTGCTTTAAAAAAATACACCTTACCAAAATGGACCAAGATAAAACAGTCCTGTAGTTATGAAAGGTAGTAACTCATTATCTAAAACCTTCTCATAAAAAACTCCAGTCCCAGTAGTTTCCCTGGAGACAAGAAAATGAGAGGTCAAGTATAGAATGAAATGGAAGAAAACTAATCCTTAGCTCAGGCAGCCTGCAGACATACATGGAGAAGACAAATGCTAGGGAGAAAATGATGCCAATACTATAAAACTCTTGAGAAAACAGAGATGGCTAGCAGAGTCCGACAGCAACGCCTGACAAGAACATTACAGAAAAAAAGAAAGAAGGGAAATTACAGGTCAATATCCCCCATGAACATAGACCAATGGTTCTCGAATGGGGGTAATTTTGCCTCCCAAGAGACATTTGGCAATATCTAGAGATACTTGCGGTGGTTACAGTCGGATGGGGGCAGGGGGAGAGGGGAGGGTTGCTGGGATGACTGGGCAGAGGCCAGGGAAGCTGCCGCTATCCTCACGCACACAAGGACAGCCCCTCCACAGAGAGTTAACCAGCCCAACTGCCAGCAGGGTCAATGCTGAGAAAACCCGACAGACACAAAAAATCCTCAAAAAAATCAGTAAATAGAATCTAACATTATATACACAGGATCACTTCATCCTGATTAAGTAAATTTATTTATCCCAGGAGTAGTGACGAAACAAGTAGATATTCAGCAAAGAAAAAAAAGGGGGCATCTCAACCTTTACCTCATACAATTCACAAAAATGAATTTGAGATGAATCACAGATATACCCTGAAATTAAAACGATAAAGCCTTAGAAGAAAACAACACAGAATTTCTTTGTGAATTAAAAGTGAGGTTTTCTTACACAGTAACGGGAAGTAATAACCATCAAGAAAAAAAATGATAAATTAGATTTCATCAAAGTTAAAAACTTCTGCTCCTGAGGAGAAATTGTTAAGAAAAATGAAAAGGCAAGCCAAAGACGGGGATAAAATATTTGCAAACCATATTTCTGACAAAGAATAGAAGCCCAGGCTCTAAAAGAAACCCCTACAACTTAATAATAAGGAGACAAACAACCCAATATCAGATATTTAACTACCCTCAGTGGGTTGGAAATAAACATATTTGGCTGGCTGCTGGACAGCTGTGGTGACGTACAAACGCAGGCAGCCCCTCCCGCCCCTCAGCTCAGGGCACAGCACACCCTGGTGGTGTGTGACTTGGTCCTGGAGTTTGGACAGAATTCCACTTTCTTGGACATGCCTACAGGATGTCTTGGATGAATCTACTTTCCTTCCTTCCCGTTACACCCCAGCCCCCCATGTCCCTACCTTGACCTATGGCTCTATCTACCTGTGCCTATGGTGGGTAACCTTACTTGGGCAGGCCCGATGCCCCATAACTGAGGGGCTACCTTGCTGCAGAAATTACCTTCCAAGGGGCCACAAAGGCCAGGTTCTGATGTTTGTCCCATTCCCCCTGACTTCTCCTGACCGCAAGGACTTGGAGGGCACAACACCCCTGTGCTCTCTGAGCTTCAGCCTGAAGCCTTTACAGGGCTTGACCAAAGTGGGGTCACTCCAGATCAACCTCCAATAAGTGGAGTCAGGACTCATATGCAGTGAGCACAAAGCAGGTGTTAGAAACAAAAAAGCCTGTTACTGGACTGTCAGCTTCATGTAAACCCACCAGGACTCCCACAGGTGAGCTGTGGAGTTCTCTCTCAGCTTCACAGGTAATATTCACGTACACTTAAGGTCCATCCCTTCACAACCACATCCTACAGATTCCAGACCTGAAGGCTTAAGGTCAAGGTAATAGCTTTCCTAAGTCCTCTAAACATAGAATTAAGTCCCTTTCAGCTCCAGGGAAATCTGTCTTATCATTTAAGGCCCAACTCTGGAAGCTTTGCCCCAAGAAAGAACCAACCAGTTGTTCTGTGTTTCCAGGGCACCCTTGCACATTGTGCTGTGCTCGGTAGTTGCTTTCCTGGCTAGATGATAACCTCCTGGGGCAGGAGCCGCCACCTCTGTATGCCTACTGCCTCATCTGGTGCTTGGGAGAGAGAGGAATGATGACTGAACTCAGACCCTGAAGGGCTGGATACACCAACTTTGACTTTAGCAAAGGCAACCTCTTCGAGCCTACTTCCCCTCGGAAATGAGCCCGAACATCACACTCACTTTATGGAACTGCTCTCAGCACTTGCCTGGCACACGGCAGAGGCTAAGAAATGACAGATGCCAATCAGGGTAAGGGCTAATTACAGGTCTGCTGAACTGGGGAGAACTGCAAGCCCTGGTTCTCCAGGGATGAGCCCAATCCAGGGGTCTACATCGCCCTTTCCTTTGAAGCTGGGACCCCCCATAGGAGCTGGGGCCAGATTAGACCAGAGCCCCCAAGATGTATTTACATGTAAAGAAGAGGGAGGAGGAAATACTGTGATGTATTGTGAGGGAGGCATCTGCTCTCTCTGCCTCCCATCCTCTTACTTGGAGCTGCCAGCTCTAGGGACACCCTCCACTCAGGTGTTTCCTTCTTATCCACAGGAGATCAGCCTTCCTGGAGAGGGCCTGTGCATTGCACTTCTAGGGTGCAAGTGCCCAACCCTACTCTTGAGATGGTGGGGGCCTGCCTGCTTGTGCAAACCCGGTTTGTTTGGTTGCTTGTAATCTGTGCTTGCCCCGTAGAACTCAGACCTCCGAACTTTTGTGCCCAAAACACATCTCTGGTTTTGTCATTCGAGAATTCCTGGGCAGCTCCCTCTTCCATTTCATTTTCTTCGGTGTCACATCTGCCATTCCCCATTGTGCCTGCTGCTGCAGTGGTAATGGGGCATTTTTCTTTCCAAATCCCTCAGTCCTTTGGATCTGGCTGGAAGGCGTTCTGCCACACAGGCTATCGCAGTGTTTGGGATACACGGTCCCTCCTTTCACAGGAGTATCATTGATACCATAAATCAAGATCCAAGGGACATAGCCAGATCTTTTATGGTGTCTACAGAGACAGCTTCCCTGCAACTCTCTTCCACTCCCAAAGAAGAAAAGGTGGTAATGCCCTGGGTCCATGCAACCTTCATTTTTCTATTAGAATATTGAGATTCCTACAGTGAATTCCAGGTGTGTTCGTCTCCGTTCTGTTTCCCTTCCCCCAATCCCCAACTCCACCCCTGCCCAAAAAGTGACAGAAATGGGAGGTGACTGTGGCTGTAAGTCTGGAACCATGTTGCACCCGCACAGTGGAACATGGCTTTGCCTCCAGCCCCAGTGGGGTCCACAGACAATCTGCCCTTAGAGAGTTTAAGTCACATTCACCCCCATGAGCACCTTTCTCCTGCCCCCTCACCTTGCTGAGAAGGAACCGACGCCCTGGTGGCTTGCTCGGAGCATCTGAGATCACCCTCACATGAAAAGACATGTATTTTCATTACAGTCCCAGGAAATTTTTAGAGAGATCCCCAAATATACCACTATATCCCTAACAGATTCCTGCTACCAGATCATAAAACATGAAATTCTGCTCAGACCTCTATAAATCAAGTACATTGAAGTCCCTGAACGTAAAGAAAATAGTGAAAAAAGTATTTACAACTTAAACCCATAGCAGCAGGGATTCTGATTAAACATATAGAGTTAAAAATTAAAAAAAAAACATTGTATTCTGTTTTAATTTTTCTGTAATCTGTCTCGGATTTTCCCATTAAAAAACAACAGTGGAGAACATAAGGCCATTTTTGCAGGCAAGAGATCAGCCACTCCTCTCTCTCCCTCCTCAGTCAGGCCTTTCCCTTCAGAATATCTCTTTAGAGAACACACCATAAGCCATAAAGCTCTGTAGGAAACATGGCTGTCCTTGAACTTCCGAAGCGCGCAAGCTCAGGCCCACGTGAGGTGTGAGCGCTAACTCCCTGCCGGCGGTTTCTCTTCCCCGGAACAAGTTCAGCTGTCACCGTGTGCCTCGTGATTAGGTGGCAGGCGAGCAGTCTGGATTCCTACTCTTTCTCCTTCTGGCAAGGGAAAGGCACAGCCCCCTGAAGAGCCACTGGTGTCACAAGAGGAACACAGCAGGAGAAGAGGCAAGCTCGCCCTTTCCTTTACAGGTTCTGGAAGGGGCCTCTGTGTGGGCTTGCACTGGGAGTCAGTGGGCACCGACATCAGCAACCAGGTCTTCAGACTGGCGCAGATCCACTGATGGACACAGTCCCACTGATGGACACAGAATGTCCTCCCTTTGGTGATATGAGACTTGATCAGACTTTGAGCATGGGAGAGGGGTGGCTACGACAGCGGTGGTTTGAGGCAGTACGTAGTAGACAGTCATTGGCAACCATGCCTAAGATGTTCTCACTGCCGCTTTCAACCATCAGCCTGGTCTTGATTCTGTCCAAGGATTCAGAAAGAGTGAAGATTGCGTGCGGCAGGGATTCCAACCCCGCCCTGCCTGAGTCCAAGCCAGAGCCTCCTCACCAAGCTGCACCGGCCTCCAGGCGCTTAGAAGTTTCAGCCTGTACTCTCAACAGCAAGCCAGAGCATCTATCGATCACAAACTGATACGCAAAGTCGAATTCATGTCCTTACCAACCAAATGGCCCTTGAATTCTTGCAGAGCCCTGCCTGAATCTGTAAAAATGTCTGCAGTGCAAAAGCAGCTCTGTAAATCCTGCAGCAGGAGCTTGGCTAGGTGTGGAGGCCTGGGGTCCCTGATCACTAGCTTTGTGTGTCCCCTAAAACATAAAGCTTCCAAGGGCTGCATTTGGCAAGCTAACCAATACCCTGCCAAGTCCTCAGAAGCTGCAACAGACCTGCCTAAGATTAAACAAACACAGGGATGTAAAAATAAAGAGAAATGTAAGTGGGTTTGGTGCTTATCTTCTTTTCCAACAAAGATAACAGGTAATTGCTTTTTTATCACTAGCACTTGAAATTTGAAAGTAAAGAAGGAGCCAGGGGTGATATCACACCCCAACTTTGCAGTCCACAGATCCTTGACTTCCACTTCTGCTAAGGACCAATAGTCAAACCATCCTGGTGCTCTTCCACAACTCAGTGAGGAAAACAGCCAAGAGCCACAAAGGAGATGTCAGCCATGTCATCTCCAAAACAAGGGCTTTATATTTGGATTTCAGTATCTGATTACATATATATCCACCACCTTCAAAAAGTTCTAAATGGTCATCAATTCTCTAAATGTAGACTTTATCAAAGAAGAGATGTTTGGACAGGCGAAGAGATGGTGTGTGGCCTTCCCAGGAAAGGAGAAAGCTGTTGCCTAGCAACCTGGCTCCCCAAAACTCCTGCCAGCTACCTGGCTCTCGTGAAAACATCTTGAATAAACACAGCTATTGCCTGCAGCTGCCAAAGCAAAGTGCTTCCCAGGGGAGCACCCCTCTTTCCCCTGGGGTGCTTTTCCAGTGACACACAGTGAGCACGAAGCCCGCTGTCTGAGCTCCTGGGTTGTTTTCCTCTAAGATTAAAATCCTTGGATTCCTCACCACTTCTCACGTTCCCCTGCAGCTCAGCTCAACAGAAATGTACTTTCTGTCTAAAGAGTTCTCTTGATGCCCAAGAAATTCCATGGCCCAGCAGAGAAATTGCTGTTTCTTTCATCTGGAGGTAATTCTCCAAGCTTCAGTTTATTATTGAAAATGTTGACATTGAAAATATTTATTGAATATTGTCATGGGTTGAATTGTGTCCCCCCCACCTCCAAGTTCATATGTTGAAGTCCTAATTCCCAGGACCTCAGAATGTGACATTATTTGGAGATCGGGTCTTTATGCAGGTAAGCAGCTTAAAATGAGATCACTAGAATAAGTCCTAAGCCAGTACAGCTGATGTCCTTATAAAGAGGGGAAATTTGGACACAGCCATGCACACGGGGAGAATGCCATGTGATGATAAAGGCAGGCAGAGGTTGAGGTGATGCTCCGCAAGCCAAGGAACATCCAATATCGCCTGCAAACTGCCAGAAGCCAGGGGAGAGGCAGGACCAGGTGCTCCTTGACAGCCTCAGGAGGAACCAGCCCTGATGACACCTTAATTTTGGACTTCAGGCCTGCAGATCTGTGAGTCGATACATTTCTGCTGTTTAAGGCACCCAATTTGTAGTACTCTGTTCCGGTGGCCCAGGAAGCTACCACTAATGATGCCACACTCCATACAAGCCCCAGGAGTGCCGCTGCCTTCTCATGGAGCTCCCACGGCTCCTGTGTAGGATGCGCCATATCCAACCCCTAAGGGAGCTAGGCTTAGAGAAAGGAAGTGACCTGTGCGACATCCCACAGCTCCCAGAAGACAGGGCTGGAATTCAAACTCAAGTCGAAACACCTTGGAAGTCCATGCTCTTAAGCTGCTTGCTCTTCTCCCTCTGCTTATTCCAGCTGTGGTTTCCCATTTCCCAGAGTGAGGGGCTTCCTCCAAAAGTAACTAACAGCAAAGATAACTGCTAACCAGAGCGGGGAAACCCAAAAAGCCAAGACACTATGAAAGCATGTTGATGGGCGGCATATTGCCAGCTGAGCCAGAGCCAGGAACTGGTCCTTGGCTGATGGGCAAGAGATTCCTGCTGCACAGAGCTGAACCTGGAGCAAGATTAGCTTGGAAGTTTATTAAACCTCCATGGCTTGCATCTCCAGGGCCATGGGGAAAGAGAGCCTGGCGGCAGCTCCACAGTCCCAGAGCTGAGCAAGACAGCTGGAAGGTACCTTTCCACGCCAGTGGCAGAGTGGGCAATATGGAAGTATTTTTCACTTTTTGGAATACTCAGCAACTCCACTGTAGTTCGGATTTGTGCATTTAGCAGGAAAAGCAACTTCAGCGAATCCAGTCAAGAAGCCACACTAGGAGGTGTAGAAGGATTCTTTGTAGCTGATGGGAGTCTCTGCAATAGCATTTTAAGGCAGGGGCAAAAAATAGGGATTGCATGTCACGGAAACTACTTCCATCTATGACCTTATTTAAAAGATGAGGTCATAAATAAATGCATTTTAGTGATTCTCCCATTCACACAGGCCTTCAGCCAAACTGCTGTAGCAATAAATTCATTTCATAACTATAGTATAAATAAAATGATCAAATATTAAAATCTGATACAAACTTTTTGATGGAGCAAGAGAAATATAATGCTTATTTTATGGTTTTCATAAAATGGGCAAAATTTCTAAGATTAATACACTTGGAAAAGCTTATAAATTAGATTTTTCCAACATGGAGTTATTAAACATGTTACATGACCTATAGATTTTTTGTGATTTCATATGAATAATGAGACTTGTGACAAAACATGAAATGCCAAAGAATGAAACTTTAGTAGTTGGGAAAAAAGCCAGCATTCCCAAGAAGATAAGATAACAGTAAGATAAAGAAGGAAGAAGCATGGAGCTAAAATGGAAGAGACAAACTTTCATTATCCCAGATAATAGGATTGTCCACCTGTAAACCCAAGGGTTTCAGCTGAAAATTATTATAACCAGGAGAGTTGAGTAATTTAACCACAATCAAAAAGCTACCTCCACGAATCAATGAGTTTCATAAAGAGCAGCAATAATCAGTTAGGATACATCAGGAGAAAAATAACTGACAATGACAAGAAAAATATAAAACATGCAGGAACATATCTAACATGAAATATGCTGGACCTAGATCCAAAAAATGAAACATTATACCAGAGGAAATAAAAGAAAAACTATGTGAATGTGGAGGCATGACATGTTTCTGGATGAAAAGGTCAAAACCGTAAATCAATTCTGCCCATATTAATTTATATATTCCATACTTAATAAAAAACTGACAATAAATAAATGAAATAATAACATAAAAACTGACAAACTGATTCATAAATGTATGTGGGAGAGAGAATGCATAAGAACCCAGGACAGAATTGGATTAAAGATGGTGGTGTGAGAGGTGAGACACAGGCTTCCTCCTAAAACCATGTATAATTTGAAAATATAATTAATACAACTAACCATGAAAGAGTAATAGGAAAGAGGACTGCGCCAGACTGCATACACCTGGAGAAAAGAGCAGACCTCACGGAACAGGGTAACGTAACGTACCAAAGCGGTTGCCCAGCAGGACCCAAGCCCTTCCCCCACCCCAGCTCACCGGTGGGAGGAAGAGAAACGAAGCAGGGAGGGAGTGGAGGCCTGGGACTGCTGAATACCTAACTCTGGAGATCTGCTCTGGAAGCACAAACCTACATTTCGTGGTGCTTGCATGACACGCTGGTGATTATGGGGTTGGAAAGCTAAGACAGGCAGAATTCCTGGAGTGACTGAGATTCCAGCCACTTGCAGAAAGCAGGGATCCATATCCGGCTGCTCTGGGACAAAAGAAAGGTGGGCAGTCTGAGAGACTTCCTAACAAGCAAGCCCTCAGCAAGAGGGCTGCTAAAGGGGCAAGGATTACACAGAGTTTACTGCTCAGGAGAGAGGACAGGTAGACAAAATTGTCCGGTGCACTCTGCCCAGCCAGTTGGGAGCTTTGCCATATAGACTATCATATTTAAGGAGGAAAAAGAAATCTTCCTCTTAGACGATCTTCAGGTGCTCCAGCTCCCTGGCTGCCTACACAGCTCCAAGGACCCCCTCTGTGATACGCAGCCTACTGCACCTTTCTCCTGGCCAGCCCCACCTGGCTTGCAAACCGGCAAACCCTACCCTGGTGTTAGGCCAGCCAGAGGGAAGATCTGTCTACAGCAACTATAAACGCAAAGCATAGAGGTTTATACCTGTGTGCTCGGCCCACCGGTTCAGGAAGTGGAGACAGGCACAGCAGTCGGGAAGCAGGAAATAGCTCTTTCCTCCCCCAGGCACCAATACCACTCCCCTGCAACCCCTGACATTGCTTCAGGGGCTGAGCAGCTCCAGGGAGTAGAGCTTCTGGGCACTAGAGGGCGCCATATACAAATATGAAATGCCAAAGGAATCTGATTCAGAGTAAAATTATTAATACGACTCCCAAGAAAGATTTAAGTGACATCGACCTCATGACTCTTCCTGAAAGGAAGTTCAAAATAAAAATCATTAACATGCTCATGGAGGTACAGAAAGATATTCAAGAACTCAGGAATGAATTCCAGTTGATGATCCAATCATTGAAGAGCACAGTGGATGGTATTAAAAGCAGATTGGATATGGTGGAGGAAACAATACATGAAATAGAAACTAGAGAAGAGGAATACAAAGAAGCTGAGGCAGAGAGAGAAAAAAAGATCTCTAAGAATGAAAGAATATTGAGAGAACTGTGTGATCAATCCAAACGGAACAATATTCGCATTATAGGGGTACCAGAAGAAAAAGAGAGAGAAAAGGGGATAGAAAGTGTCTTTGAGAAGGTAATTGCTGAAAACTTCTGCAATCTGGGGAAGGAGATAGTCTCTCAGGCCATGGAGGTGCACAGATCTCCCAACACAAGGGACCCAAGGAAGACAACACCAAGACATATAATAATTAAAATGGCAAAAAACAAGGATAAGGACAGACTATTAAAAGGAGCCAGAGAGAGAGAAATAAGATCACATACAAAGGAAAGCCCATCAGGCTATCATCAGACTTCTCAACAGAAACCTTACAGGACAGAAAGGAGTGGCTTGATGTATTTAATGCAATGAAGCAGAACGGCCTTGAACCAAGATTACTTTATCCAGCAAGATTATCATTTAAATTTGAAGGAGGGATTAAACAATTTCAAGATGAGCAAAAGCAGAGAGAATTTACCTCCCACTAACCATCTCTACAGTGTATTTTGGAGGGACTGCTATAGGTGGAAGTGTTCCTAACGTTTAATAGCTGTCACCAGAGGAAATAAAACCACAGTAAAGAAAGTAGAACAGCTAGTTAGTAAACAAATGCAAAATTAAATTAACTACCCCCAAAGTCAATCAGGGGATAGACAAAGAGTACAGAATATGATACCTAATGTATAAAGAATGGAGGAGGAAGAAAAGGGAAGAAGAAGAAAAAAAGAACCTTTAGATTGTGTTTGTAATAGCATATTAAGTGAGTTAAGTTAGACTCTTAGATAGTAAGGAAGTTAACCTTGAACCTTTGGCAACCACGAATCTAAAGCCTGCAATGCCAATAAGTACATACCTATCGATAATCACCCCAAATGTAAATGGACTGAATGCACCAATAAAAAGAAGACATAGAGTCACTGAATGGAAGAAAAAACAAAACCCATCTATATGGTGCCTACAAGAGACTCACTTTAAACCCAAAGACATACACAGACTAAAAGTGAAGGGATGGAAAAAGATATTTCATGCAACTAATAGGGAGAAAAAAGCAGGAGTTGCAGTACTTGTATCAGACAAAATAGACTTCAGAACAAAGAAAGTCACAAGAGACTAAGAAGGACATTACATAATAATAAAGGGGTCAATCAAACAAGAAGATATAACCATTATAAATATCAATGCACCCAACACAGGAGCACCTACATATGTGAAACAAACACTAACAGAATTAAAAGGGGAAATAGAATGCAATGCATTCATTCTAGGAGACTTCAACACTCCACTCACTCAGAAGGATAGATCAACCAGACAGAAAATAAGTAAGGAGACAGAGGCACTGAACAACACAATAACAGATGGACCTAACAGACATCTACAGAACTCTACACTCAAAAGCAGCAGAATACACATTCTTCTCAAGTGCACATGGAACATTTTCAAGAATAGATCATATACTAGGCCACAAAAAGAGCCTTGGTAAATTCAAAGATTGAAATTGTACAAACCAGCTTCTCAGACCAGAAAGGTATGAAACTAGAAATAAATTACGCAAAGAAAATGAAAAAGGCCATGAACACATGGAGGCTTAATAACATGCTCTAAATAATCAATGGATCAATGACCAAATAAAAACAGAGATCAAGCAATATATGGAGACAAATGACAACAATAATTCAACACTGCAAAATCTGTGGGATGCAGCGAAGGCCGTGCTAAGAGGAAAGTATATTGCAATACAGGCCTACCTCAGGAAAGAAGAACATTCCCATATGAGCAGCCTAAACTCAGTTAATAAAACTAGAAAAAGAAGAACAAATGAGGCCCTAAGTCAGTATAGAAGGAGGGACATAATAAAGATTAGAGCAGAAATAAATAAACTGAAGAAGAATAGAAGAATAGAAAGGATCAATGAAAGCAAGAGCTGGTTCTTGGAGAAAATAAACAAAATTGATAAACCCCTAGCCAGACTTATCAAGAAAAAAGGAGAGTCTACTCACATAAACAGAATCAGAAATGAGAAAGGAAAAATCACTATGGATACCATAGAAATACAAAAAATTATTGGAGAATACTATGAAAAATTACATGTTAACAAACTGGATAACCTAGAAGAAATGGACAACTTTCTAGAAAAATACAACCTTCCAAAGCTGACCCAGAAAGAAACAGAAAACCTGAACAGACCATTTACCAGCAACAAAATTGAAATGGTAATCAAAAAACTACCTAAGAACAAAATGGCTGGACCAGATGGCTTCACCACTGAATTTTATCAAACATTTAGTGAAGACCTAATACCCATCCTTCTTAAAGTTTTCCAGAGTAGAAGAGGAAATACTTCCAAACTCATTCTATGAGGCCAGCATCACTCTAATACCAAAACCAGGCAAAGACACCACAAAAAAAGAAAATTACAGACCAATATCCCTGATGAACATAGATGCGAAAATACTCAACAAAATATTAGCAAACTGAATTCAAAAATACATCAAAAAGATCATCCATAATGATCAAGTGGGATTCATCCCAGGGATGCAAGGATGGTACAACATTCGAAGACCCATCAACATCATAAACCACATTAACAAAAGGAAGGACAAAAAGCACATGATCATCTCCATAGATGCTGAAAAAGCATTCGGCAAAATTCAACATCGATTCCTGATTAAAACTCTCAACAAAATGGGTATAGAGGGCAAGTACCTCAACATAATAAAGGCCATATATGACAAATCCACAGCCAACATATACTTAACAGTGAGAAGCTGAAAGCTTTTCCCTTAAGATCGGGAACAAGACAAGGATGCCCACTCTCCCCACTTCTATTCAACATAGTTCTAGAGGTCCTAGCCACGGCAATGAGAAAACACAAAGAAATAAAAGGCACCCAGATTAGCAAGGAAGAAGTTAAACTGTCTCTGTGTGCAGATGACATGATATTGTACATTAAAAAACCCTAAAGAATCCACTCCAAAACTGCTAGATCTAAAATCTGAATTCAGCAAAGTTGCAGGATACAAAAATAATATGCAGAAATCTGTGGCATTCCTATACACTAATGATGAACTAGAAGAGAGAGAAATCAGGAAAACAATTCCATTCACAATTGTATCCAAAAGAATAAAATACCTAGGAATAAACCTAACCAAAGAAGTGAAAGACTTATACTCTGAAAACTACAAGACACTCATGAGAGAAATTAAAGACGATACCAATAAATGGAAACATATTCCGTGCTCATGGATAGGAAGAATTAATATTGTCTAAATGACCATCCTGCCTAAAGCAATCTACAGATTCAATGCAATCCCTATCAAAATACCAACAGCATTCTCCAATGAACTAGAGCAAATAGTTCTAAAATTCATATGGAACCACAAAAGACCCCGAATAGCCAAAGCAATCCTGAGAAGGAAGAATAAAGCTGGGGTAATTACACTCCCCAACTTCAAGCTCTACTACAAAGCCACAATAATCAAGACAATTTGGTACTGGCACAAGAACAGACCCATAGACCAATGGAACAGACTAGAGAGCCCTGATATAAACCCAACCATATATGGTCAATTAATATATGATAAAGTAGCCATGGACATACAATGGGGAAATGACAGCCTCTTCAACAGCTGGTGTTGGCAAAACTGAACAGCTACATGCAAGAGAATGAAGCTGGATTATTGTTTAACCCCATACACAAAAGTAAACTCAAAATGGATCAAGGACCTGAGAGTAAGTCATGAAACCATAAAACTCTTAGAAAACAACAGAGGCAAAAATCTCCTGAATATCATGAGCAACTTTTTCCTGAATGCATCTCCTTGAGCAAGGGAAACAAAAGCAAAAATGAACAAATGGGACTATATCAAACTAAAAAGTTTCTGTACAGCAAAGGACACCAACAACAGAACAAAAAGGCATCCTACAGTATGGGAGAATATATTTGTAAATGACATATCTGACAAGGGGTTAACATCCAAAATACATAAAGTACTTACATGCCTCAACATCCCAAAAGCAAATAACCTGATTAAAAAATGGGCAGAGGATATGAAGAGACAGTTTTCCAAAGAAGAAATTCAAATGGCCAACAGACACATGAAAAGATGTTCCACATCACTAATCATCAGGGAAATGCAAATTAAAACCACAATGAGACATACCTCACACCAGTAAGGATGGTCAGCATCCAAAAGACTAAGAACAACAAATGCCGGCGAGGATGCGGAGAAAGGGGAACCCTCCTACACTCCTGGTGGGAATATAAGCTAGTTCAACCATTGTGGAAAGCAATATGGAGGTTCCTCAAATAACTAAAAATAGAAATATCATTTGACCCGGGAATCCCACTCCTTGGAATTTACCCAAAGAATACAACTTCTCAGATTCAAAAAGACATATGCACCCCTATGTTTATCGCAGCACTTTTTGCAATAGCCAAGATATGGAAGCAACCTAAGTGTCCATCAGTAGATGAATGGATAAAGAAGAAGTGGTACATATACACAGTGGAATACTGTTCAGCCATAAGAAAGAAACAAATCCTACCATTTGCAACAACATGGATGGAGCTGGAGGATATTACACTCAGTGAAATAAGCCGGGCGGAGAAAGACAATTGCCAAATGATTTCCCTCATTTGTGGAGTATAACAACAAAGCAAAACTGAAGGAACAAAATAGCAGCAGACTCAGAGACTCCAAGAAGGAACTAGTGGTTACCAAGGGGAGAGGTGTGGGAGGGCAGGTGGGGAAGGAGGGAGAAGGGGATTGAGGGATATTATGTTTAGTACACATGGTGTGGGGGATCACAGGGAAAACAGTGTAGCACAGAGAAGGCAAACAGTGAATCTGTGGCATCTTACTACACTGAAGGACAGTGACTGCATTGGGGTGTGGGTGGGGACTTGATAATATTGGTAAATGTAGTGACCACCTTGTTTTTCATGTGAAACCTTCATAAGAGTGTATATCAATAATACCTTAATAAAAAAAAAGAACACACAGGACAATTTTGAAGTGGTTATTGCTGTAATATATGTCTAAACTTACTCTGTCATATTAATTCAAACAATGTGATCCCAGCAAAGGGAAGAAGGGATAAATCAATGGGATAAAACAGAGACTAAGATACCCATATACCTTAGGTAATTTAGTTTATGAACAGGACATTGCAAATCTAAGGGAATAGTATAGCATATAAAATTGGTAACCTATTTGAGGATAAAATAATGCTATGTTCCCTATTTTAAGCCATACAAAAAACTACATTTAAAATGGATTAAAGGTATAATCATAAAAAAGTGAAATTAAAAAAATAGAAGAATATTTTTCATAATATTGGAAGTCTTCTTAAAGAAAGAAGATAATATCCAGGGCCACAAAAGATTAACAACTAAACTATAAAATAGTGAGTTACTGTTATATGATAAATGTTACTACATAGAAAATTAAAAGACAATTAACAGACTGGAAGAAAATATTAAAAGGATTAATACTCAGGCTCTAAAAGTAACCTCTATGATTGTATTAGAAGCACACACTTTAGAAAAGTGAGTAAATGATTTGAACATGAATTTTAGAGGAAAACATTTGTTTTAATGTTATAATACACATTAAAAAGATGCTGAAACTCTTTAGCCACTGGGAAAATACAAATTAAAATAACAATGTTTAATAAGATAAAACAATACCTTGTGCATCAAAGGATATTATTATCAAGAAAGAGAAAAGACAAGGTACAGAATGGGAGAAAATATTTGCAAATCACATTCTGAAAAGGATCTAGAATCCAGAGGACTCTCATAACTCAACAAAAGAAAAAGATAAGGAACTCAATTTAAAAACAGGCAAGAACTTGAACAGATAAAAACCACAATGAGATACCTATCATTTTCTATACACTAGGATGACTGTAACTAAATCTAAAACAAAGCAAACAAATATAAAATAACAAGTGCAACTTCTGGAACCAGAGGAAATAGAGGCACCACATGGTGAATGTGACAGACGCCCCTGAACTGCACACTTTAAAAGGGCTACATTTTTTGTCATGTGACCATCACCTCAATTAAAAGTCAATAACAAGATACTTTGTATTTTTCTTAGTTTGCAACTCACACACACACACATCCACACACACATGCACACAAATATACATACATCTTTAAAAACCCAGTGTAAGCATGTGGGAAAGTGGGTTTTCTCCACACTACTGGCTCACAGAGTACACTGGTGGAGCATTTGGGGAGGGGAATTGGGCAGTACCGATCAAAATTTAAAGTGCACATACCTTGTGACCCATCACTTTCACACGACGCATTTGGACATGTGCCCCAAGAGAGGCGCAGCTGGACATGTGCCCCAGCAGTTCACAGTGTTTGCTGGTGCTACATTTGGTAAAACAAATGGCAACAAAATAAAAAAAATAAAAATCTGGCAAATGGGTGGTGTAGGTTTGGTTGAGAGGCTCAAAGAAGAAACTGAAGGGCCATTTGGTGTCACACTGCCCTTGCACATCCCTTATATCACCCATAAATTACATGTATGTGATTTGCGTCAACAATTCTGCACAGCAATAAGAATGTAAAACTATATCATCTACAGTAGAATATATAATGTGGAGTTCCATAAAGTGGCTGTAATAAAAATGCTATCAGTCTAAATAAAAATCACTTAAATCAGTTGAAGTGTGCTACTCTGCTTAGGCACACTTCAACAAATGTGTAAATACTCAAACTTGATGGCTCTGCCTGTTAATGAAAAATCAAGCGTCCCTATACTTTGGTTCTTTCATCTGAAAACTGGGGATGCTACACACACTTGCTCCAAATGGTCCTTGAGAGGACACGCTGCGTTAATTCACATAAAGTGCCTGGCCCTGTACCTGGTACATCTTAAGTGTGCAAGAAATGTGGGATATTATTAGGCAGGGGTTGGCATTCTGCAAGGGAGGCAGGTAATTCACAGACAATTTCTATAATGCAGTGTGATAGGCTCTGGCAGCTATGAACACAGGCCCTGGGGAGAACAGGAGGCAGACTGACCACACAGACTAGTCCTTCTATCACCTCTTGGTCCATTTGGAAGCTGGTATCGTCCCATTCCCGGAGACTGGGCCAGCGGCTCATGGTTGAGACCTACACTAATGTGTTTTTCCCTGGTGGCCACAAATTTCTTTTCTCCACGACTGTGCTATCTACCATGAGCACATATGTTTAAGCATTCCCTGTGTTTGTTTGCTGAGAAATAAACTGTTGGAAAGAAAAATCAATTTTCATTAGCCGTACCATTACTTTCAAGAAAATCCTTTCTCAGAGTGGTAGAGGATACTCCAAAAACTGGTGTCAATTTGACCTTCCCTGAAGGACTCAGTGCACTACTGACTCAAGCCTCAGGGCTGTCATCTCACCAGCTGAACGTCAGGGCCACCGGATGTCGTTCAGACAGAAGCCAGCGCAGTGGACGCAGAGGGCATGTGGGGCGGCACTGGGCCTGCAGGAGAGCCTCCCCTGACCTGGAGGTGAGTTCAGCTGATGGAAGCACAGGTCTGGTGTTGCCAGACCTTATAGTTTTTTAAGAAAAATACTATGCTTGAATTTTTTTTGGAAATCTCCCAACTTTTAAATATTGTCACCTAATTTGAAGTAAACAATGAAACAACACCCTAGGGGCCCAAGCAAATACTTCTTGAAGCCCAAGCCCTGACTTCTCTGACACCCATTTGCCTTTGTGGGTTTGAACCATGTGTCCAAGAGAGCTCCCAGGCTATTGCTGCAGATGTCACAGACAGTCTGCTATGTTCTTTGGGTCCAACCCAGCCCGTCCTTGTGAGTCAGATTCCCATCCCAGCCTGTCAGCTACCTGCCTCCAGGATTTAGCCCTATCCTCCTCCACACCTTGCCCCCGGCTGGGGGGGCTCATTCCGTGAAATGTACCTCTGTACAGTGCCTCACATAGACCTCCAAGGTGCATCACAGGACACATTCTCCACCAAGAAAGGCACATGTAGAAGTTTTGTTTTTCTTTCTGCCTAAAAAGTCAACACAATCTGTGACATTCAGCCTCTCCCTTTTGTCAGTGGAGTTTTTAGAGAGGTTATCTTAAATGAATATAAAGAAAAATGATGGAATTGGGGAAAGAAACCACACAGCCTGCAGGAATGCTAGAGCAGAATTGATTTTTCTTAAGTGAGGTGAGTGAATAATCGCATAATGCACAGCCTGGGAGTTACCCTGAAACCCGTTTTTTTCCAGGTGGTGTAATGCTCCTGCCTTGTTCTATGGATCCCAATGCATGCACTGCCAAACGAGTGGAGGATCTTTGATTATCTGGTGATTTTCAGTATCTTTGCCTCCTTCTCAGTCAGCACTGGCAGGATGACGAAGTTGAGCCAACCTCTGGGCTAGATTTCCCCATCTCTGCTGCAGGCAAATGACTTTTAAACACCACAGTCACTTTTAGAAGAGATAAATGCTGACGCATTAATTAAAAGATGTGGTGCCCATTATCCTGTGCCTGAAAGTAACATACAGTCCCGCTGAGCTCTTGCCTAAGGCGCCTCCACCCAGCGCCACCTCACAGAGGGCGCGACTGCCCTCCTAACAGCCTCATCATCTCCCTGTACCTAGTGACACCCAGGCCTCCATGAGCTCTCCCACCAGAGCCAGGTCCCTGCCCCCAGGGACCTGTGGGACTTGAAATGACATTGAAAGCATAGCAAAAATTTCCCACAAACTGCTGTTTGGGAACAAATGTACAAGCTCTGGTTGGTTTCCCAATATCCTAACCCCTCTTGGTTAAGGTGTCTCTTTGTCCTTTATTATGTACCTCCCCTTTTATTATCATTATAATTTTTTATTTATTAAAGGGAGGCATCATGCCCAGCATACCTGACCAAGTGAATGACAGTGAATGACACGGATGTTCACTTTTTTGTCACGGATAAAGAAATCTTTGAAAGTATTCACTTATTCTTACCAATGTGCTGAGTGTTTCAAGCTTAACTCTATTCATTGCCTGTTATCCCAAGATGGCTGAGGAACCTGGCGGCAGAAATTTCTCACAGTATTTAAATAGCACTCTCTCTCCTTTTCTCCCTTCAGAAAATCTATTTTACTGGAATTCCTGAAATGATGGAGGCCAAAGTGACACAATATTGTTCAAGTGCTGAAAGAAAATAACTTACAACTCAGAATCCTATACTAAAGAAAATTTAATCCAGGAATGAAGGGGAAATCAAGATATTCTCAGATGGAAAAAAAAAACTAGAGAATTTGTGACCAGGAGACTTACCCTCAAAGAATGGCAAAGGTAGCTCTCTTGAATCAGAAAGGAAAAGATAAAAAACAGGAACAGAATATCAGGAAGGAAGAACACAGTGAGCCAAAGTATGGAAAAAGACAGTAAGTTCCTTCTCCTCTTGAGTTTTGTGCTTTATGTTTGATGGTTGAAGAAAAAATTATGACACTATTTAATGTGGTTCTAAATGCATGTAAAAGAAATTTTTAAACTATTATAATGGGGAAGGTAAAGAGAGGTAACTTTACTTGAGTGGGCAAAATGATACCATCAAGGGACTGTGACTTTATATATAAATATTTAATATATGTACTTAACATAACTTTCTTTCAGTTAACATCTGCATGATACTTCATTTCTATGCTTTGACTTTCAACCTGCCTATATTACTAAATTTAAAGTGAGTTTATTATAGATAGCAAATGGTTGAGTCATGTTTTACAATCCACTCCATGAACCTGTCTTTCAATTTGGATAGTTAGACCATTTGCATTTGCATTTATACATATGTGACATATATATTTATGTCTACATGTTATTATATATACAAATATATATACATATAATATATATTTATATTATCTATTATGCATGCATATATTATATATACAATATATGTATTTAATGTGATATTTAGACTATCACACCTGAAACCTAGAGTAACCATTAAAAAAGCTGTACAAAGATATGCTGAATTAAATCATAATGAAATTCTAAAAACTGGTCAAGTAACACACAGGGAGGCAGGAAAAGTAAACAGAGAAATGAAAAACAGAACAAGCAGAAAACAACAAATAAAACGGTTGGCTTGAGCCCTAACTTATCTATAATTATATTTAATGCAAATCATCTAAATGCACAAATTAAAAGACAAAGTTCATGGAGTAGTTTATAAAATATGACCCAACAACCATTTGCTATCTACAAGAAGCACTTTAAATATAGCAATATAGGCAGGTTGAAAGTGAAAGGATGGAAACAGATACATCATGTAAACATTAATCGAACTCAAGCATGAGTAGCTAAACTATTATCAGATAAAAAAACACTTCAGAGTAAAGAATATTACCAAAGTATAGATGGACATGTATAATGATAAAAAAGTCAATCTACTAAGAAGATATAAGAATCATAAATGTGTATATCTCAAACAGCAGAGCTGCAAAATATGTGAATGAAAAGCTGATAGAACTGAAATACTTGCATAGACAAATCTGAAATTATATTGGAGATTTTAACACCCTTCTCTCAACTGTGGCTAGAACAACTAGACGGAAAATTAGCAAGGATACAGAAGAATCCAACAACACAAACAGCACGTAGGATCTAACTGACATTTATAGAACATAATACCGAACACCAGCAGAATACACATTTCCAAGTGCCCATGGAACATAAGACCAGAAAACACTGTATCCTGAGCCTTAAAACAAATACCAAAAATTTAAAAGAAGTGCAATCATACCTAATGTATTTTCTGACTACAATGGAACCTAATTAGAAATCAGTAACAGGAAAATCTCCAAACACTTGCAAACTAGACAACCATTTCTAAATAATTAGTGAGTCAAAGAGGACATCTCAAGGGAAATAAAAAAATACAGTGAACTGACTTAAACTGAAACCACAATATATCAAAATGTGTGGGACACAGCTACAGCAGTATTGAGAGGAAAATTTATAGCACTTAATGCATAATAGAAAAAAGGAAATGTTCCAAATCCATAATCTAAACCCCCATCTCAAGAAACTAGAAAAGGAAGTGCAAACTTATCCCAAAGCAAGCCGGAGGAAGGGAATGATAAAGGTAGAGCAGAGATCAATGAAATAAAAATCAGAAAAACATTAGAGAAAATCAATAGAACAAAGAGCTGCTATTTTGAAAAGACCAATAAAGTTGACAAACTTCTAACAAGAAAAAAGAGAGAAAAGAAACAGACGACCAATATCAGGAATGAAACAGGAAGATAGCACTACAGACCTTACAGATACTGAAAGGATAATAAGGGAATACTATGAACAATTCTACACATAAATTTAGCAACTGAGATGAAATGGACTTACTCCTTGAAAATGCAGACTAACACAACTCACCCAATAAATACATAATTTGATTTGCCTATAGCAATATAAAAAAATGAATTCATAATTAACCCCCTCCAAAAAAAAAATTCCAGGCCCAGATGTTTCCATTCAAGAGAATTAATATCAATTATATACAATTCCAGAAAAAAAGAATATTTTCCAGTATATTTTATGAAGCTAGTTTACCCTACTACCAAAATCAGACAGACAGTACAAAAAAGGAAACTATAAACCAATAGACCACACAAATATGGATGCAAAGTTCCTTAACAAGATATCAGTAAATAGAATTAGCAATATGCAATAAGAATTATATACATTATGATTAAGTGAAGTTTATTCCAGAAATACAAGGCAAATTCAAATACAAAAATCAATGTAATTTACTATTTTAACTAATTTTACTATTTTAAAAAAGAAATACAATCATATCAATGGAGAAAAAGCATTTAACAAATTTCAACACTCATTCATGATGAAAACTCTCAAAAAAAATCTACAAAATCTACAAAAAGCCTAAAACTAATATTACACTTAATGGTGAAAAACTGAATGTTTTACCCCTAAGATCAATAATGCGAAAAGGAAGTCTACTCTCTTCATTCTTATTCAGCATGGTGCTGGAAGTTCTAGCCAGTATAATAAGGCAAGAAAAGGAAATGAAATGCATATAGACTGGAAAGAAAAATAATAAAACTGCCCCTACCTGCATGTGACATTCTTGTCTACATATAATATCCCAAGAAATCTATTTAAAAAATTTTCCTAGGACTAGTAAGTGAGGCTCGGAAAGGCTGCAAGATTCAACATAAACATACAATGATCAATTGTACAATGAACACATGGATATCAAAAGCTCATTTACAGTGCCATGTATAATTGCTCAAAAAAAAAGAAATACTTGGGCATAAATCTAACAAGACACATGCAGGATTTGTGTGCTGAAAATGCCATGACATTTATGAAAGAAATCAAAAAAGATATAAATAAATGGAGAGATATTCCATGTTCATGGATTGAAAGACTCAACATAGTAAAGATGTCAATTCTTGCTAAATTGGTACACAGGTTTAACCCAATTTCTATCAAAATTGCAGCAACTGGATAAAGACAAGATAATTCTAAAATTTATATGGAAGATTTAAGTAGATCAATTTAAGAAGATTTAAAAGATCTATTTTGGAGAGTTGCCCTAAGGTTAGAAAGAGCATTTGCAACACGCTCAAGGGGTGTGTAGCGCATCATAAGTGCCTAATAGACAGCAACTATTTCTACTACTGTTCAAAGTGAGTTTGTTCTCTCCAGTCTTTGTCCCTGCCACAGCCAAGAATTGAAATGCAGAGACACAAGAGCGAATGAGGATCGGGCCAGAGTCAAGGTAGACAAAGTCCTCGAACTTTTAGGGGAGGGTGTATTTATCGCTGGAGGCACTTGTTGATTGACAGCTTGAGGTCATTTGATTGACAGCTCTAGTTATAAACCCATTCCTGTTGGTGGGCATGTCTTTTCCCTAAATGCACACAGAAAAGCGCAAGGGGGTGGTAGGCAAAACTACAATTTATTTTAATGAGATTATTTCAAGGTGTGGTTTGGGCAGTTCTTAGTTTTGATTGCGCTGGGGCTGGGACCTGGTTGGGGCGGATTTGGCTTCATCCCAATAGGCAAGAAGTTATTGCCTTGCAAAGCCTTTGCTGTCTTCCCGTGGGACTCCCTAGTGGGGCAGCTTGGGCAGCTTTTTTTCTTAAACTTCATCTTCCCCTTCCCCAGCTGCTTATATCTGTCATTCTACCTAACGCTACCACCACCGCCTCTGTGTGGATTTAGCCAACTTTGCTTGGTGCGGTGGGTGGTGGCATGTGGGGTCCTCCCCGCTGGACTGGAAGCTCCTTGCACAGAGTACTGGGTCCTAGCCATTCACTTTTCTGCCACAATCTATCACAGTCTTTCATATGGTAAATGCCTCATTAATGCATGCTGGATTGAATTCATAGGATGAGGCATTATAGGGGGACCTGCCAAAAAAAAACCAAAACTTTTTTGAGGCAGAAAGGCTGAACATCAATGAAGAGAATGAAAACAACCTTGTCAAATGCAGCGTTGCTGTATCTCAGCAGATCCAAGGAGCATAGGAATCCTATACCAGCACAATTTCTCCCAATTCCTGTCTTAGGCCACAGCCTCCATTTGAGATCATGTTATGTCCCCAGGAAAAAGGCCCAGGAGAACAGAAACCAGTGGTTTGCAGGCTTACATCCAAAATCTGTTATCGTATTGATAAGGAAGGCCTTGTACCCTTGCTGAAGGCAATCTTAAAGGTCTGCAGAGTAATGAAGAGGACACCCATGTGTTGGCCTGTTGATGGTACAATGACTGAGCTCACCCATTAGATCGAGGTAGGGCCCACTGCCTTCCCAAAGCACTTCAAGCTGTCCCTTCCATTTTCCAATCTTTGGAAGTAAAACAGAAATTAATAGAAAATGGGGAAGGAACTGGGAGACTGCTTGAAGTTACAGCCTAGAAGAACTGGGTTGTCAAAATGCCAGAGAGGGTGGAGAAGCTTGGTGGAGGAGAGGAGTTTGTTAAAGTTCAGCTGATCTGTAAATGAAAAAGCTTCAGGTTCACCAGTTTGGAACATCTTTATAACAATATTCTTCTCTGAATGCAATCTCCTGGGGCAAGGGTTCCCATCTGTTTTGTTCACTGCCAATTTGCCAGTGCCTAGAATCACATAATATACACTCAGTAAATATTTATTGCATCAGGGGTTTGCCTTTCTTACCCCCCTAGTGCCTTGGGGTACTGATGGTTGCACTAAATGTGGTCTGCCTTTGTCTTTGTTAAATCCAGTCCCAGGACAGAAGACCCCACCCTGACATCTCCACATTGGTCCAGAACCTCCCTCCGGTAAACCCGAGGACATACAACTGCAAAGGAACTGGGCATGCTCAGTCAAGGACACCCTGCTGGCAAAAAGGGAAGGACTGGACAGGTGGTCCCTTATCCAGGTGTCTTTCTGCAGGGGTGCAACCCAGATATAATTTCATAGGCTGCTCGCTCTTCTTCAGGATGCACACCCACTGGTGTTTGTATCTCCAGTGTAGACAAATCACCAGGTCTGCTCTGACCTGAGTCTAGACTGAGCCCTGCCAGGAGACATTGGCTATAAAGGACACTCACCAGAGATGCCAGGCAAACCCCACCATCCTGCAATCTGATCATGTGGCATTCCCTTCCCACTTTATCATACCTTTTACCCAGAATGACAGGAAATAGGTGTGTAGCCCCTACTTGCAAAGGCAGCAGGTGAAGTTATAAACCTTGAGTTTTTGCTACATGGCCAGGATCAATTCTTTAATCTCTCTGAGCCTCAGTTTCCTCAGATGTATGGTAGGGAGAGAACCAGCATATGGATTTTTAAGGTTATTGTGAGAATTACATTACAGAGACCATGCAAAATATCCAGCACACCACTACAGTGCAACAGGGAGAGAAAATATTTCCAGTAAATGGTTCTGGGCAAAGAGATGTCAATTCAGGGGGAAAAAACAAACTTTGACCCCTCTTGCCTTACACCATAAACACAAATCAATTCCACATAAATGATAGACCTAAATAAGAAAGGTCAAACGATAATGCTTCAAGACGAAAACATAGGAGAATGTCTTCATGAATTTGGGGCAGCAAATTTTTCTTTAAAAGGGTACAAAAGCTCTGGTTTTAAAAGAAAAGATGGATAAATTGGACTTCAGAAAAGTCAAGAACTTGTATTCATCATGAAACACCATTAAGAGAATGAAAAATCGAGCCACAGATGGAGAAAAGATATCTACAATATATATATCTTTGTCCTGGATATATAAAGAACTCCTACCAAAAAAAAAAAAGACAGAAAACACAATTTAAAAAACTGGGCAAAGAATTTAAAAGGTACTTCATAAAAGAGGAAATGCAGAGTTCAATAAGCACAGGAATAGGTGCTTGGCACCATTAATCATAAGAACAACTAAGTAAGGAAACATCACTAAAAAGCAAACATTTAACTGTTTGACAGTACCAAGTGTTAGAGAGGATGCAGCATGACTACTACTCCTATACGTTGCTAGTTGGTGGGTGAAGTAATCCAGCCTCTTTGGAAAACTCTTGGGCTTATCCACAAAGCTAAAAAATATCCTATGCCCATCCTAGGATGCAGCCATTCCACCCCAGTTATATGTCTGAGAGATGGATGAACATGTCCACAGGAGACACTAACAAGCCAAACACAGGAAACAACCCAAATGTTCACTGACAATAGAACAAATAAACAGTGGTATAGTCATAGAATAGAATACTATGTAGCTATGAAAAAGAACACTAAGATATTGAAACACACAAGGACAGGGATGAATCTCAGACATAATGTCAAGCAAAAGAAGACAATAACAGAGTGTAAGGTACATGGTTTCATTTCCATCAAGTCCATGGGCAAAAGTAATTTATTGTAACAGAAGTCAGAGAAGTGGTTACCTTGGTGAGGCAAATGGAGGTTGTAGTTATGGATGAGGAGGGGACATGAAACCAGAGGGGAACTTCTGGTTTATTGGAGAGGTTCTATCTTGATGTGGATGGTGGTTACAGAAGTGAATACATATGTAAAAAATGCATTGAGCTGTATACCTAACATCTATGAGCTTTGATGCATGTTATATACCATTAAACATAACATGTATGTTATATACCATTAAACATAACAACAAAAATCCACTGAACAGTGCAAGATACACAGTAATCACTCAAAAAAAGTGAGTGATACATTTTATTGTTGATTTTAGTATCAAATGATAGATTCCCTCCCAACCCCATCTCTTGGTACCAGTTTTCTCTAGAAACATTTTTTAATACAATACCTTTTAAGCTGTAACCTAGAGGCAATACCATACCTTTTAAGCTTTAACTTCATAGTTTTTAAACTACTTCTGTTTTCCCTTTTGTCTTAGAAAATGTGTATGAAAGTCAAAGATACCTTTACTTCAAATACTCCTGTGGATTATCCCTAGGTGAGATATTCAGCAAAGTGTGGCCCAATCAAGCCAGCATGAAGACAGGGAAGGAAACAATGCAGACAAGACCACTGATTATCGGATGCCTGGAATAGGCTAGCACTGCAGAAGCACTGTGCTCGTTGCTTTACTATTCCCAGTACTTGCCTTCCTCAGGAGCCTTTTAAAATTCTGAGAAATCTCTGCTGAATATCCCTTTTCTTCAGGGAAGAAAATCTGATTGTGGTCCACACAAAAGAAACCACTTCTCCTGAGATGTGTCATCTGTGTATTATCAGTAGGACTCCACCTTCAAATCAGGAAATTAAATAAGGAAGGCTGGGGAGGGGAAGGAGCTGGTCCCACCGGGCTCATTGGCATCTCATTTCTTACTAATTCACAACTTGACTTTGGGTTAACCTTGAAGGTTTACAGGATAAATGGATTGGGCTTTGGGGGAGAGGCAGTCGACAATGGTAAATAAAGCATGGAATATAGCAGTATTCAAGCACCAGCTTTTAAGTGGAAAAGGAACTGGAGGAGATGGACACATTAACTTACATGTCTCATCATATACTTTACAATAAGCTAACGAAACCCTTCAAATTCACTCTTGGGTCAATGCAGGTGAAATCAGCATGGTGGAGAAATGCCAACAGAAGTAGGCAGATAGGAGTCCCTCTCTCTCCCTGAATGGTTAGCTCATTCACTCCAGAAGTTACTCACTTAGAAATTGGGAGAAATGATTACATTCCACAAAGATATCACTCTGTCTATGGCTGAGTCAATTTCACATTTTTAACCTGCCATAAAACTTCTGTGAAATTACACAATTGTGGTGAATGCCTATGAATTTGTGAAGTGAGTCATCCTCATGTTAGCCCATATTGGTGAAGAACATCTGGTTCAGCCTGCATCAGATCATAAATGAATCTATACTTTCTGATATTATCAAAACCAGCTGGTTGCCTGGTACCAGGCATAACTTAGTCCTAAGTTATGCCAACAAGTGGGCCAATGTGACCACTGGTTGAATGCTGTGTTCCATAAAAATAATGTCAGGCTCTTTGTCATGATAAAGAAATGATACAGGACTTGTGATATGGAAGATGGCAAGCTACTGGTAGCAGGCACTGAAGAGGTGCAGAAATAAGAAGCAGGGGCAGAGAGGTGAGGCACCGTGTGGGCTCAGCATAGGGAAAGAAAGTGCCCCCAGCTCCTTTCATGCTCGAAATAGAGCATGGACAGTTTCTCTTCGTGGTTATCAAGCCTAGATGTTTTTCTGGCTGCAAACTCATGAAATGATCCTTGAAATTACATTACCAAGAGAAATTTTCCTTCATTGCTTATTTTGATATAATTTCAATAAATGTACAGTATGTGAAATTATTTCTTCATTTCATCTTGGTTCTGAAAATGAAATTCAATTCATGAGCCAGTCTGTGGAACACTCCAGCTGAGTACAGCGCACCGGCGGTGTACGGCTAGCCGTAGGGCCAGGCTCCTGGACGGAGGGTTTTCTTTCCTGAGGTGAGAACAAATAACCCTTTAGGGGCAAGGTGTCCTTCAAGTTCATTCCCATTGCACTGAATCATGGATTTTGGATTCTTAATCAACAGTGACAACTCAGACACCCTATTTCTTCAATCTGCTTTGTGATCTCTAAAAAGAAGGGCATGTGGGAGATCCCGCAGAAGCCAAAAGGGTCAAATGCCAGAGACACATCTGTAACCCCAGACAAAGAATCTGTGTGCAAGCCAGAGGCCCTGGCCTTGCAGGGGACAGACAGGCAAGGCTGTAGGGTCCTAGATATCTCTGTGGAGGCTCTGAATAAGAGGGGAGAGCACTGGTTTTCTAGGAATATGTTAAAATGGTGATCTCGGGTGATAAGTTTTTGATGTCTTAAAAACATTGTGGCATATTTAAGACATGTAGAGGTACAGTGAATATAACTGTACAAAGGATAACTTATCAGTGCTCAGGAGATCAATATTACCAAGGAGCTGATGCCTTTTCCACGATCATACCCCAGTTACACCCCCTATTCAGGGAAACGTTGCCCTGATTTGGTGTTTATCTTTCTAATGATCTACTTTAATACAAATATATGATGCCACACATGGCATTGCATTGAATGTTGTCAGTGTTTATAAATACTATTACACTGTTTAACAGTTTAATTGAAACCCATCCATGTTAACGCCCATAGCTCCAATTGATTCTTGCTCAGTATTGTATAGCATGAGCGGGCAACCCCTTTCTGCCCCTCCCCCCACCCTTTCTTCTAGCACTTTCCGAATTTCCAACATCAGAAAGGTATTACTTTCACCGTCAGAAAAGAATAGAGTGTGCAAAGGGGGAGACCCCCGCCCCTCAGGACCCCTCCCTGCTCCTCCTTCTTGGAAGCTGTTCCTCTTGGAGAATGACAGTGCTGGAACCTGGAATCGTCCTCATGTGCCACCAGCTGGCGACAAACCCTGCTGGGTGCCCCTTCTAACACTCTCAAAGCCCCTCATCTCTCTCCTCAGCTCCCATCAGTGGCCCATCGTTTTTTGCCAGGATATGCTGAGGTACCTGCCCAGGCGCCTCCTTGCCCTGTCTCGGTTCAAATCCCCTTTTATTATCCCCACTGCTAGTCCGCCAGGCCAGCCTGCCATCAACCCATGCCTGCATCACTCTACCACCTTCATCACTGGGCCCCTGTGTCTAGTCTCATTGCCAGAAATACCTTTCTAAAACAGAAACTTGAACCTTATCAAACCCTTCCCTCCACCTTAACAATCCTTTCATGACTTCTCACCGTCTTCAGGATGAAATCCAAACTCCGAAGCATGACGCATGGGACTCCCTGTAACCCGACGCTCACCAGCCTGGCCGGTTTCTCCTCCTCCAGCACTGAAGAGCTCCTGGAGCCCTCCTGCCCGGCTGCCTGCCCTCTCATGTTTCCTGTACGCCTCCTTTCGTCTGCCTGCCACTCTCCTCTCCTTGCCCTGTCTGGCCCGTGCTGGCTGCCTGACCTTCAAGGCTCCTCCGAGCAGCCTCAGGAGGTCTTTGCTCACACTCATCGGTGCTCACCTATCTCTTCTTCCCCACACGGAGCTGGGCTCCTGGGGCTGGGCCATGCACCTTGTCTCCGTGCCCACACGTGGCGGGTGTTGGGAGAATGCTGGATGAACTGCATCAGGTCACCCAGAGGAAAGTGAGGGTCACATGCCTTTAGAGACCCTGACATGCAATCATCTCATTCCTGGAATTACCGAGAAATGTGGCACTCTGGAAAATTAGATTTTCTACATAACTGAAATTCATCCCTTTGAACCAGAAATACTTTTATTTGGTAATTTATTTTGACATTTTTCTAAAGATAGTATATGCCCCTGATGTTTGGTCCATATTCCCTAGAATGCCTGAACCACTGTCTCCATCACATTCATCTGCATAAATCAGCACCTGCGCCCTGCAGTTGTTAAAGATTTTGAAAATCACACCTGATTATTTGCTTTCTTGAACTTTTAAAGGAAGCCATAAAGATAGTTCCAACCTTTTCTGATGCTCCATTATAATAAGCATCCAGCTTTAAGTGATGGAATCCACCTAAGGCTTTGTCCCTATACCAGCAGGCCCCACATGTCTGAGATTTTATGTGGACAGTTGATATCCCTCTGTCAATGATCATTGCTGTCACCTGTCACCTGTCAGTCAGCAAGGGAAAGTCCTGTGTTTGCATTCAGCCTCTTACAATGCTGTTCAGAACGGCCCCCGGCAGAAGAACTAGAAGCAGCTAGAAGAAGCCATAGAGTTCGGCGTAGCTGTGGGTCCATTCCACCATCCCTGGACCCTCCCTCCTCTCCTTCCATCTTCTGCCCAGAACCTGTCAGAGCATCTTGTAACTGCCCCAACTCAGTCAGTGCTGGAGAAATTGACTGAAGTTGAGTACAGAGAAGTGGGATCCTCTCTACTGCATGAAAGCAGCAGTCCAGTAGCTTAAAAAACAACCAACACCCTTTACTTTGTTCCTGCATGGTGCCACCTCGCAAGGCTAGCATATTTCATATAACAGCTGACTCCAACGTAGATTTCCTTGAGTCACCAAGTCAGGAATATTTTTCTTGGAGTTTATTAACAGCACCTGGTGGGAATTCTGCTGAAATGAGACCGTCCACAATTCCAGAGAAAATACAGCATGACATTATCTTATTTGATCCTGTGAAATTAGACACTGTGGAGAACTGCACGATATTGGGATTTTTATTCTAGCCTTTTGTATTTCCCCTCAGAACAGCAGCTCATAGGAGTTAGGTTGTCTAAAGATTGCACATATTCAGTTTGTGGTGTTTGCTTCTAACAGTAGGTGTCATATTTCTACACAACAACTCCATTTGTTTTCCCCAACAATCTTAAATTTGTTCTTTCAGCAAAGCCACACATAAAAGCCATTTTTTCCCTTCTCACTGGCCAGCAAGAATTAGCTTGAGAATAAAATAAGGGCCCCTAACTTTTAAGTGGGTAAGACTCAGCCTGAGATGAAAACACACCAGTGATCAGAGGCAGTGCTTTAAAATTTCTGCATTTACTTTCAACCGGAGGAACACTGAAATTAATTTTCCACTTTACTTCATTGGCAAACTATTTTTCACTTTGCTGAATGTTCAAGGCATGGTGATAAATGGCAAATCATCAGCCGCCAGAGCTTTCAGCACATGGTTGGTGGGCCCTCCACTTTGCCTTAATGGACACAGTCACGTGGCCCTTACCCGGGAGGAGACCCTGCGCTCACGCCTGGCCCTGACTCACAATGGCCTTAAGTGCCACCGGAGGGCATAGGTCTCAAGCCAGAGGGACCTCACTAAAGATAGAGGTCTTCACTGAGTAAGGGACCTCAGCAAGGGGGTCCTTGGGTAGCCACGGGACCAAAGGTATCCTCACTTCGGCACTGCTCTTCCACATCAGGGGTGGTCAAACATTTTCCTAAAGGGTTGGAGAGTAAATATCAGGCTTTGCAGTCTACACAGTCTCTGTCACAACTGTCCAACTGCCATTGAAGCATGGAAGCAGCTGTGGACGCTATGAAAATGCACGGGCCTGGCTGTATTCTACTAAAACTTTCTTTATAGATTCTGAAATGTGAAGCTTCATATCATTTTCACATGTCACAAAAGATTTCCTTTATTCCAACTATTTAAGAACATTAAAAAATTTTTTAGCTCAGAGATCTTATAAAAACAGGGAATATGATTTTCTAGAACAGTATCTACTAGCCCTTCAAAGCTCATGTAGAAAGTGCATCCCTCAGTCCTTGGAAGGAAACTAAACTCCTGAAGGTAATTTAAGACACTAGCACAATGCTCTGGTTTTTACCCTGGCTGCTCTCAAAGAGGGGTTCTGAGTGGACAAAAATACTGAGTCAACACATGCAGCCAAAGGTATCAGAATAGATGGAAGAAAATCAGGAGATGTTCTGGAAGAAAGAATCTCCGAGACGTGCACTAAAGAATATCATCCATAGCCTGCCACTGGTTTCCAAGTGTGAGCCTCAGCCTCTAATTAATCTTAATGGCAGCGCCGCCTGCTTCTGCTCATGGTATCATGATGAGAATTCACTGCACATTTCATTCAAGCGTATGTGAGGCTTGAATACCTCAGGAGAGGGTGATTCCATGGTGATGAAACTGTGAAGCTGCGGGCGCAGGCTTGCTGGGATTCTGCAGCTAACACAGGCGAGGGTGGGTGTGAAATCGTAGGCGATTACATTTTATCACTGCTGCACAAGTTTCTGCTGAATTCATTAAAATTTGCTCTCAGGATTGGGTTGTGGGACTGTGGAATTTCAGTGGGCCTGATGAAAAACTGAAAAGCTAGCGTTCACTGTGTGCTGCGGGGAACCACAGAATATCTGCCGTGCCACAAGGCTTGGATGTGACGGACAAATGCCACCTCCCAGAACCGCAGCTGCAAATTAAACAAGGAGACTCTCAGAGAAACAATGCCTGCCTTCCAAGCAGGCCAAAGGGCCAAGGCAGAGGCCAAGTGGACAGCAGGCAGGGTGTGTCCCTGCCGCAGAGGGGAGCCAGCCTTGCGTGGGACAGAACAGTCCCAGACACACCAGATGGAAACTGGCTCCTCCAATGGCTCCCTGTACCACCCTGGGTAGCCTGAGTAACCTTACTGATCAGGAGACTGCTCCTCCTGTCAAATGGGCACAAAGTAATCTGCAGAGGCTCAATTACCAGTTGCTGACCTTTCCCTGGGAATAGGGACTATTTCAGATTCAGAAGTTGCCATCCATTTTAATGGGCATCAATTCCATGGTCACACAGCCAATAGTCCTATGGCCTGCCTCTAAGAGCCCCATAGCCCATCTGAGAGTCAGGAACATCCAGGGAACAGAGCCTGCCAGAGCTGCCCAACCAGGGCAGTCAGACCATCAGGAGCGTCCCTCCCTTTATAGCAGACCAAATGCACAATTACCCCACCCGCCAAGGGGAGACTGCATTTCACTCTACAGAAACGGGTTCCCAGGAAGCACAGTGTCTGATTCAGGTCCCTTCTCACCACCACTTGCAGGCGTGTGCTGGAGCTCATGCAGCGGTGCGTCATTTCCTAACTGTGCATTCAGTGGCGTCACACCCATGTTTTGAAATTGGCCGTAGTGGGTGCATTTACACCACAGAGAGCAGCAAAAACTGAGACTCAGGACAGCTCCTCCCCACCCCCAACCCCCTGCTGGCCACTAAAGACTGACCAGAAGGCTGCTTGCTGTCCAGGCACGCTGTGTACTCAGTGGAGAGACTCACCCTGCAACAGGGCTGCATGTGGCCAAAATGCAGGGTTCCTGGCCCACAGCATGCTTGACACTTGTACCATGTCCACCATCTACCAGAATGGGCCCTGAGGCCCCAGCTTTTACTGCAAACACACAGTGAAGTGGATCTGGGGCAGCACAAGTAGAGTCCTGCCCTGGCTTCCCCAGGGTTTACCCCAGGAGCGATAAGTGGCCGAATGCAAGGCTCCTAGCCTCACTGGATGTGCTGCTGTGGGCAAGAAGAGCTCTGACCTCCTGAGCCCATTTCTCCATTTCCACACGGGACAAACATGGTCCTTCCTTAGAGGGCTGTTGTGAGGATTAAATGAGATCACTCACACACGTGAAAACATGTAGGCCAGCACGTGGCTCTGTGCCCAGTGAGCACTGAGGGCTGTGATGATCCAACACTCCACCAGCCTGCACTGCTGAGGAGTCCGTGAGCCCCAACAGGAGGAACACAGCCCAGGGCTTCCTGCTGAATCAAGCCGGTGTCTGTTTGCCTCCAGTGAAACTACTCGGTCCGTCAACCAGAGAAGCAGGCTGCAGCCCTGCTGCATGAAGATGCATACTTATCACCCGCTAACACTTGCTGCAGATCAACCAGAGGCATACCCTGCCTTCAGCTGACTCACAGTCCCGTGCCGGGACCAGATGAGCATGAGAGGTGAGCCCGTGGGCTTCGAACAGGCTCTCTCGTTCTTGGCACTGTTGGCACTGGGCCCAGAGCATTCTCTGTGGTGGGGCCGTCCTGAGCCCTGCGGGGCATTTAGCAGCATCCCTGGCCTCTGCCCACTAGATGCCAGTTGTGCCCCCCTCCACTCTAGTTGTGACAACCACAACTGTCTCCAGATAATGGAAAGATTCTCCAGGTGCGGTAAACTCACTCTGGTTGAAGACTGTACTTTAGATGGACAGCCACCTGCTCTCGGGGCCCTGGGTACAGGGTGTGAAAACCACCAGGCTCTGCAGATTTACATGCTCAGAAGAAATCTGCAGACACATTCCCCAAGTGTTGCCAGTGACCTCCCTTCCCAAAGCAAGCCTCTGGGTACCCTTGGGCCTTTATAAGCATTCTCATGAATGACAAGGTTGAAACCCCACCAGACTGCAGTGACTACAGGAAGAGGATCCAGAGCTGGTGACCAGACTGGGTCCTGAAGGCCAAGGCCTGAGAGGCAGGGTGGCCTCCACCGAGGCAGCAGCAGAGACTGAGTCCCTGCGTGGCCACCAGTCTTCTCCCTCTGGGCCAAACACACCCCAACAAGCAAACCCCAGAACTGTCAATGAGCAAGGGACCTGGCTCTCAGGGGGGCCCAGGCTTGTCCCAGCAGCAGGGAAACCAAGTCCCATCAAGTTTTGTGTCCTGGGTGCCCACCAATGCCTGGCTCACAGTGTTTACTGAATGAAGCCCCTGCCCTGCTTAGCAGACAAGAAAACCATGCTCCCCAAAGTGACTTTCCCAAGGTTTCAGAACAGGTCAGTAGCAAATGCGGGTAAGTGAGGAAAATAATGTCACCTCATGACTGCCACTAGCAGGCATTCACCAAGGGCCAGGGCTAGGCTAAGGGTATTGAAAATATCTAGGTTCCCTATGAGTTAGATACGGGGTTGTTCCTGACATTCTACAGGGTCTAAGTGGCTTTGTCAAGGTCCCACAGCCAGACAGTGACAGAGCTGGAAATGAGGCCTAAGCAGAGCCCACATTCCTGACCCCAAGGCACTTCCCAAAAGGACTAATGGGCAGCTGGGGCCCAATGACAGGGGGGGTCCCTTACCGAGAAAACCACCAAATCCAGGGGTACATACCAACCACCTCACACGTTCAATTCTGCTTAGGAGGGCTTCTGCATATACTCCAAGCACGTATCTTCAACCGGAGAGAAAAAGCCTGCCTTTTGCAGCGTGGAGAAAGAGGTTCGCTTGTTGAAACCATAGCTACCTCCTCCACCTCACACAGGAGGGGCTGCGGACCCACACCTGCGCCGCCCGCTGCCTGGCTTTGTTGTCCTGCTTCTGTGCCTCCCACCTGTGTGGGGCACGACTGCCAAATGGCCTTCACCACCCCCACCCTCTCTAAGTCATCCAATTAAACACTAAAATGAAGACCTCTTTGTGTTGACTCAATTACGAGTTTAGGAAGAAGACTCTAAATATACTCTATTTGTAGATACATATTATATGTACACAAATAACTTCAAACTCACACATCAACCCATTATTTGCTGTTACTCTCCCTAAACACAAGGCACTCATAGGAGCCCCAAGCCCTGCTGTAAAGCAATGCCCTTTTGTATCAGCATCTGGAAAATTGGCATATTTCCAGTGAAATGGGAAACTTCTCACGGCTCAGGGCTCCCAGGCCTGCACTGGGCTGGTTTAAGGCACTTCAAAGCTCCTTGCCGGCTGAACAAATTGGAAACAGAAAACAAAGGGATGAGAAAGAAGCCATCCCTGTGCAAACGCTCTCCATCCAGGAGAGGAAGCTAAGTCCCATCAGCCTTTGATGTGGCCCCAGGGCCACATTCTTCTCCAAAACCTCCAGATGCTGGTTGTTCAGAAACTGAGCAAATGCAGCCTTCCAGACACAATGACTCCACACCAGCAAATACACCTGACACGATATTACTAGCCACTAAGGAAATGCCGGTTAAAATAAATATTGCTCCTCCCTATCTCCCTACTATTTCAACATTCACATGGAACACCATTTCCCTCTGTTTCCCTGTGTGTCTTCAAAAGGCTCTGCAGTCATTATTCCTAATCCCCGCCAACAGCCCTGGGAGTGGATGACTCGCCAGGCCAGGTGTAGGCTCAAGGGCAGGCCCTGGAGCACAAATACCCCCTTTGAGTCCTGACTCTGGCATCACACCAAGGATGACCTAGGGTAGATCATTTCACCCAATTCCATTTGGTTTCTTTACCTGTTAAGTGTTCATGATCGTCATACCCAGATGAGGGAGTTCCTGGCAGATCAGATGGGGTACGTGGGCTCCAAGGACGGCGAGCCAGCAACTGCTGCTGTCCATTGCTTTCTTTAATTCGGCTCACATTCATTGAAAAGGCCTATGTGTCAGGCATCTTGCTAAGTGCTAGAGAGAATGGTGAAGAAATTGGATGGAATCCTTGCCCTTCAGGAGGCAAGAAAAAAAAACAGGCAAAAACAGAAGGAATGACTTGCAAGTTTCAGGAAGTCCCAAGATGGAACCATGAGGGGCAGGAGTACAGGCACAAGGGCAGCCCCACTGGGGGTGTGAGCGGGGCTGGCCTCTCGGAGGAGGCAGCCGGAGGCAAGCAGGGAGCAGCTGGCGAAGGGAGGGCGAAGGGCCTTCCAGGCAGGAGGCCACAGCCGGGTGGCCACCATGAGGTGGGAAGGACCTCGGCAGGCTAAGGATCCGGGAGCAGGCAGACATGAGCTGTGAGCCAGGGCCAGCGGGATACACGGTAGAGGCGCCGACACTTTAAGAAAACACGTTCTTTGAACAAGCCAGAAAGGCATGAAAGGCGAGGCAGAAAGCCATGAGGGAACACACTCAGAAGGGATGTGGGCAGGACTTGGTGATGCAGCACATGCAGAGAAGATGGGAAGGGAAGGCACGAAAAGCAACCTCTAGATTTCCCAATGAGGCGGGAAGTCAGGGAGAAGATCTGGGGCAGGACAGGAGGAGGTGGAAGATCTCATTTAGACACATCCAGGCTGAGATGGATGCTACCCATCCTAAGGTGGCTTTGAGTGGGCAACTGTTCAGAGAACTGCAGCTCAGAGGAGAGCCTAAGGGGAGAGATTTGTCTGGGGCGGCAGGTTTCAGCAAAAAGGGGATCCTGACATCGATGAAGGCATGAGACAGGGTAGAGAAGAGCAGAGTCAGGCTGACTAGTTGTTGACCCGCAGAACAGACCTGAAAGACGCTGGGGAAGGGAAGGAAACCAACCGGGAGAAAGTGGCGTCTTTGAGCCAAAAGAAGAGGCAAGCTCGGCGAGCTTGTGCAGCTGAGAGGTCACGGGATGTCGGAAGAGAGAGCTGCAGCCATTGACCTTGGTAAGAGCAAAGGCTGGATGGCAGCAGGTGGAGCGAGACTGGGCACTGGGGCAGGTGTATTGTGCACACTCTTGAGAAGTTTGCCTTGAGGGAGGCAGAGTGCTGGAGCCGTATCTTAAGGGGGATGGCTGGCCAAGAAAGGATCTGTTAAGGGAAGCACGTCTGTTGCCATGGGACAAATAACCACAAGCTCAGCCCTTAAAACCACGTGAGTTTGTTAACATCACAGCTCTCTAGGTCAGAAGTTGGGCAGGACTCAACTGGACCCTCTGCTCAAGGTCCCCAAGGTCTCCCAAATCAAGCCGCCGAGGGTTGTGTTCTCATGTGGAGCTGGAGGTGCCCTTCACACTCATTCAGGTTGAAGAGAAAGGATTCGGTCCTTGTGGTTGTAGGACTGAGGCAGCTGTTCCTCACTGGCTGTTGGCTGGGGCCACTCCCAGCAGCTAAGGGATGCTCTCAGCTCCTCATCACATGGCTCCTTCTTCTTCAAAGTCTGCACAAAGAATCTCCTTCACGGGCAATGTCTCTGACATCAGGAAGGGCCTGACTCTTTTAAGGGCTCACCTGGTTGAGTCAAGCCCACCTACTAATCTTACTTTTAATTGAGTCAAATTCAACTGATCATATCCTAACCACGGGAGTGATATTCCATCTTGTTCACGGGCTTGGACCACACTTACGGGGACTACACAGGGCATGTGCAGCAGGGGCCAGAAATCTCAGAGTTCTGTCAACCACAGAAAAGGGGGAAAGATGGAGAAGGGCAGAGGCATATTTGGAAGGCAAGACTGGGCTGCTCACGGGGTCTGTCTCTCAATTCAAATGAGGCAAGTTCACCTGCTGAGAAAGATGGAGGAGAGGGCATTGGGAGGGTTTTGCAAGAAGACAGAAGGGTAAGGAGCCCACCAGCCAGGCTGGCAGGGGGAGGGCTAGAGTTGGTGCTGGAGGGTGTAGCCGGGACATGAGTGGGTGCTGGCAACCGGGGAGGAGGATGCTTCCAGTCTGGGCAAAGTCAGCAGGCAGGCACTCCAGTCCAGCCAGGCTTTGCAAAAATGGAAGAACAACCATCGGGAGCAGTAATGGGGGTGAGGGGATCAAGGACACCTCCTCTAACTCCCAGTTTGGGGTGTGATGTGGGAGGAAAAGCATGGCTCCTGTGGAGCAGAAGCCAGAAGGCAGTCATGGGAAGGAAGAGGACTATGAACCCCTGAGGTTCTGGAGTATCAAGAGAACATGTTCTCAGCTCTGCATTCAACTACCACCCCCGCCTACCCACCCAAAACCCCAGCTCTTCCCAGGATCCAGTGAGGACCCCGCCTTGTTCAGTGTAATGCAAATAACAATAAACTGTCTTTACGCGAAGGAGCTTGAGTGGGTCTCTGATCCTTATGGCCTGAAAGCTGATGCACCCAATCTATCCCAGACTGTATGGCAAGTGCAGAGGGGACAGGGACACTGCTCTTTACTTTGAAGGTTCCACAGTCTCGCACAACCCACATCTTCGCACAGGTCAGACCTAGACGTGCCCCAAAGGGGTATGAGCCAGGTATGTACCTTGGCAAAAAGTTTTGGAAAGAGGCTTGAAAATAAAAAATTAGACGCAGAGGGCAGGATGAGCAGAGAGAAGGACCTGTCCTGGGAAATGACAAGAGAAGGGAGTTTCTTGGCAGCGTGAAGGTTTATCTCTCAGCACAACCTGCTGGATGTCTATGGCCAACCCACACTAATGGCTTTGAAACCAGAAATATCACCAGGGGCAATCTTGTGATTGTAGCCATTAAAATCAGCCCTTGGCATGGGAAAACCAAGTTTAGAAATGGTTCCCAAACTCCTGAAGTATTTCTGGACCACAGAGAAAGCAGAGGAAAGAAAGGAACGGAAGGATGGGAGGAAAGAAGGGAGGGAGGGAGGAAGGGAGGAAAGAAAAAAGGAAAGTGATGCTTCTTCTTAGCTGGGGACCCAGCACACTGTGTAGTGGCTGTCCTCAGTGATTCATTGTAATCCTTGTGAACCAGAGGCAACAGTGTGCATCTAAAAGAAAAATCTCTTTAAAAATTAAAGCAAAAGCTCTCCATGAGTACTGGTGTTACACTCCACGCAGAGCTCTGCACTAATCATATTCTACTTTATTGCAGACCCTGGTTTATGCTGCATTATCTTTCTCCTTTTAATTCCCCTGTACAGCATACTTTATGCCTGCAGACTCAGAAACCCCTTAGGGCAGGGACTTCATTAAGGTTTGTGTCAATCAGCGGAGAGCTGTGTGCATTTTCAATAGCACGGCCACACAGTGAACTTCATACACTGCCTTACTTTTCTTGAACTCCCCACCGTGCTGGCTTGTTCTTTAAGTTCCAGGAATGAGACACATTTAAGTGGGGCCCTAGAAGTTCATATATTATTACCCACGTAGCGTAGTTTTATTTCATTGTACTATAAGGTAATGCACAATGATTTTTAAGCAAGAAAAGGAGTTACTTTAAAACTTAATTAGGAAAATTTAGAGACTATATAGGTTTCTTACTAAATTTCTGAAAACTTGCACAGAAAAATGCTCTGATATTCCTGAGATTTATCTAATGGAAACCCCGGAAAGGGTTTGTGAGCTGCTGTTAAATCAATCTCAAGGGCACTATTTCTTACAGTTTCACCAAAGGCATTTCACTGAAAAGAACAAGCCACTGAACAGGAATGTCTGTTCTCGGGAGAGGGGACTCCTGCTCACTCTCTCACTTCTGTATTCTCCCAGGAGGTCCCTAGTGTCCTTTAGGCTTCATTATCCCGCACACAGCTGTGCTCTTTGCCATACTGCCCAGTTTCTGTCTTTCAAGCGCATGTGGTCTCGTTTAAAGGGGGAAAAAAGTAAAGCTCTCGGAGTCACAGCAGAACCCTTATCCAGGTGCCAGGGCAGCCCCCGCAGCCCCTCCCCAGACCCCGTGGACGGTGCCATTTCCATCTGTCCCCTTTACGCAAACCCAGCCTGGGCCCCCGCTTTGGCTACTTCCATTGACGTAGATGTGTTTGCCTACAGATTTCCAGGGAGGTAAGGGCCGGGGTAGGCGTCAGCGCCTTTTAAAGAGGTAGGATCAGGAATGTGAAGGCAACGCGGTGCTGCAGCCAGTGAGCGCAGCACACGCAGCCCCTGACCCAGGACGTCCCTCCGGGGACACGAGGCTTCTTGTACAAGGGAGGGTAAGCCACCCCTTTTCACGGACAGAAATCCCTCCTTTTCAGTCCCACGGGGTGGGGGGACCTCCCCGCCAGCCGCGGGGCGGGGGGGACTCAGCTGGGCGACTCCTGCTGCGGAGGGCTGGCCGGGAGCCCTGCGGTGGGGGCGCTTGGGACCGCGCGGGGGGGACCCGGGCGGTGGGGACCGGGAGCTCACCTGTCGCTCGGCCCAGGAGCTTCTGGGTCCCCGCACCTGGGAGGAGACCGAGGTGGGAGGCGGCACGTCAATAACGAACGTGCTCTCACTGAGCCGTCAGCATCCCAGCCAAACCGCACCAAGGGCGCGGGCCTTTCTCCTCCCGGCATAGAGGGAGTGGCACAGCTTCCGTCCTGGGCTGAGGGTGTCCGGCGGGCCTGGACTGTAGGGCTGAGGCCCGTGGTGCCCTCCACATGCCGCGCAGCGCAGGACATCGCCCGCGGGCATGCACATGGGAGACCGAGGACCCCAGGCATACATAACCCCCAAGACCAGGTCTCTGGCTTCCAAAACAAAGAGCCACCAAGCTCGCAGCTGCCCAAGCCACCACGTCTGTGCGCTCCCGGCTGGAGAGTCAGCACCTGGAACCTGGGCCCCTTAGAGGAATGCCTTCTCGCTGGAGATGGTGGCTAGGACAGCCTCAAATGGCCTTCTGAGGAGCCATGGTTGCACCTTTGTTCTCAGCTCCAGAAATGAGCCCTGGCCACCTACACCCACGCTGCACTTTCTCGCTGTTCCTGAGCAAAACACAGCCTTCCAGTGCTCTGCTTTGTTCCCGTCTTGAATGCTTGTCAGAGAGCCCCTTTCTGCTGCACAGACCCCTGCTCCCCCTCCCACATCTGAGAAGTCTCAGGAGAGTGCACGGACCCCCCTCAAAATTCCCAAGACAGCCCATAGCTTCCCCAGTAAGCCCTGCTCTTTTCCCTGCCTGCTCCTCGGAACCTGACACCATGGTGTGGGCCAGTGCTTAATAGCTCAGAAGCAGAAAAAAGATATTTACACTTTGGTTTCTTAACTCTTCATGAACACTGGCTACCATTTTGGGAGATCTGTTCAAATTCTACCCCGTGTAAGCAGAGTGCATGAGGACAAGACCAAGAAACCAGACTCAGTCCTGCTCTGGAAGAATTCAGTTTTTAGTTTTATAGGTTGAAATTCACTGTAGTTCACTTCAGTTTAGCAAAAATACATTATGTACTTTGTTCCAAAACTGTTCTAATAATTGAAGACTTAAACAGTAAAAAATGACACTTTAGAATTACGAAAAGGGGAATATTTTAATAATCTGAACAAGAACACTCTTCAAAGAAGATCCCAAATCCAGAAGTCATGAAAAACTGAAAACTTTTGACTACATAAAAAGTTAGAATGTTCTACATGGCTATAAAAAATATATGCCATAAACAAAATCAAATGATAAATGGAAAACTGACAGAAAGATATTGAACACTCATCTGTTAGACAAAAGATGAATTTCTTTAATGCATAAAGAGCCCCTACAATCAATAAAAAAAATAAACAACCAAAGGAAAAAATGATCAAAGGACATAAATGGGTAGTTCACAAGAAAAAAATGAGAAAAAGCTCTTAAACATATGAAAACATGCTTAACCTCACTAAAAAAGAAATAAATACAAATGATGACAACCTGAAAGGATATTACAAGACAGGAAAATTAGAGACCAATCTCTCAAACACAAATGCAAAAATCTTAAAATATTAGCAAATCAAAGCCAGTGTAAAAAGAATGATACATCAAGATCAAGGGAGGCTTATTACAGAAATGCAAGGATAGTTTAACATTTAATAAATCAATCTATGTAATATACATTAGCAGGGAAAAAAGAGAAAACACAGACATCTTGAAAAATATAAAAGTAATGTGACAAGTGCCATAAAAAATCTAGAGCAAATTTCATTCTGGATAGTAAAATATTAAAAGCTTTCCTTCTGAGGATCAGGAATGAAATAAGTGTGCTTCCTATAGCCATAGCCACTTTTATTCAACATGGTAGCAGAGGTCCAAACTAGTACAATACAGCAAGAAAAAAAAATACAGAAGGATTAGAAAGGGAGAAATGAAACTTAATTACTTAGTAATAACATGATTATGTGTGTAGAAG
Source organism: Smutsia gigantea (assembly GCA_032199065.1). Taxonomy (NCBI): domain Eukaryota; kingdom Metazoa; phylum Chordata; class Mammalia; order Pholidota; family Manidae; genus Smutsia; species Smutsia gigantea. Next base: position 265,288 of record JAVSCE010004909.1, on the reverse strand, counting down.
ACCCAAAAGAATCTAAACTGTTAGGATTAATAGGTAGAACTAGCAAAATGTCTGGGTGTAAAAGAGCAAGATAAAATATTTAGTTGTATTTATATTTCTTAGCAGAAAAATAAAACAAAACAAAATTTTCATAATTATTCTACTTAGAATAGCATCCAAAAAAAAAACTTTAGAAATAAATCTAGCAAAAGCTGTGCAAGACCTCTGGGCTAAAAACTTAAAAATATTATTGAAACAGAGTTGACACAAATGAATAAATATACCACGTTCATGGAGCAGAAGCCCCTATATTGTCAAGATGTCCGTTCTCCCCAAATTGACCCACAAATTCATCACAATCCCATCAATGTTCCAGTAAAATTACAGCAAGATTTTTGGGAGGAAATTGACAAGCGGATTGTAAAAGTCATATGAAAATCCCAGGCAATCTTGAAGGACAAAGCTAGAGGACATAACACTACCAAGACTCATCCTAAAGTTACAAAACTAAGACAGTCAGATACTAATGGAAAGATGGGCAAACTAACCAGTAGAAATGAATAGAGAGTCCATAAACAGACCACCACCTGATTGATGGCAAATGTGACAATAATTTAGTGAGGAAAGCTGGTCTTTAAATACAAGGGATTAGGTCACAGGGATATTCATAGTGGGGGAATGTATCTGGACTCCTATCTCACACCATACACAAGAAGCAATTCCACACGGATAGGATCTTAATGTGAAAGGTAAAAATAAATAAACAAAGCTTTTAGAAAACCTGGACAATACGGTTTTGACCTCATGGCCTTAGAGTAGGCAAAAAAAAGGTCACAAACAGAAAATAAAATAATCGCACTATTTGTAACACAAAAAACATTATTAATTGGACTATTTTAAGAACTATTCATGAAAAGACACCATTAAGACAGTAAAAATATAATCCACAGAAGGGGAAAAGATAATTAGAATACACATATACAACTAAGAATTCATCTCCAGAGTATATAAAGAATTCCTACAAATTTAAAAAATAAAGACAACCCAATTTAAAATGGGAAAAGAACTTAAGTTTTTCACAAGAGAGAATATCCTGATGGCTAATAAAGAAAGGAAAATGTGCTCAAGTCATTAATCAATGGGAAAAGATAATTAAAACCACTATGAGAAACCACAAGACACCCATCAAGAGGGCTAAAGTGAAACTCTTCTAAAATGCCCCATGCTGGTAAGGGTGTGGAGCCACTGGAATTCTCATGCCATATTGCTAGTCATGCCAATTAGTAAAATCACGTTGTAAACTTGTTTGGCAGGACCTTGACCCACAATTCACTCCTGTGTAGGCGCTCAACAGAAATGCTCACATGCATTCACCCAAACACATGTATGAGAATGGTCATAGCAGCTCAGCCAATAATGGCCCTACACTCAAAATTATTCAAGTGCCCAGCTACAATAGAATGGACAAATAAATTGTACATTTGCGTAAGGAAATTCTGCTCAGCAATGAAAATGAGTGAACCGCAATGACATGCAATAATATGGGTGAATCTCACAAACAATGTGTGAAGGAGGCAGATACAAGAAGTGTGTACAGAAGATTCCACTGACACAAGGTAGAAAACAGGCCCACCATCCAGTCAGTTCATGGACCCTAGGACTGACAAGAAGGGTATGCCAGAGAGCTTCAGGGATGCTGGTCAGGTTCAACGTCTTGATCTGGTCCATACGTGTGGCTGTTTTATGAAAATTCATGGAACTGGATGCTCACACTGTGTGCATTTTTATGTGCAAACTGTGCACTTCAATTAGAAGTTACAAAAGAAAGTCAGTTCTGATTTTATGGGTAAATGTTTAGTGGCAGCTGCCCAGTTTCGAATAGTACACCTCGTATACTTTTCTCCAAGGAAGCAGGGCCACCAGGTCGGACTTTTCAACCACTTGCATACTGGTATTTCAGCAAGATTTCATTCTGAAAGGGATTCACAAATCTATATTTCTTGACGCAACTTTACACTGAGCATATTTTATTGAACTCTGTTCAAATCAAAAACTGTTTGAAACTTGCAAAAAGTTTTGTGTATATATTATTCATAGCTAGAGAAAAGACAAAAACAGTAAAAGTCAAGTTTTTCAGGAGCAAACTCTTAGGGAAATCCACCATCATTTAACTGCAAAATATTTCACATATAAATATATGGTAGTGAAGGGGATTAAAGATGACGGTGTGAGAGGTGAGACAGAGACCTCCTCCCAAAACCACATATAATATGAAAATATAGTTAATACAACTAATCCTGTAAGGGCAACAGGAAAGAAGGCTGTGCCAGACTGCATACAACTGGAAAAAAGAGCAGACCTCACAGAACAGGGTAATGTACCAAAGCCTGATCTGGCAGGACCCAAGCCCTTCCCCAACCCCAGCTCACTGGCAGGAGGAAGAGAAATGGAGCAGAAGAGGGTGGAAGCCTAAGACTACTGAACACCCAGCCCTGGGAGCATGAACGTACATTGCATGGTGCTCTGGAGCTGTGTGGGGTTGGAAAGCTAAGACAGGTAGAATACTTGGAGAGACTGAGATTCCAGCCACTTGTGGAAAGCAGGGATCCACATCTGGCTGCTCTGGGACAAAAGAAAGGTGGGCAGTCTGAGAGACTTCCTAACAGTGAGAGGCCTGCTAAAGGGGCAAGAATTGCACAGTGCTTGCTGCTCAGGAGAAAGGATAGGTGGATAAAAGTGTCCAGGCAAGCTCTGCCCAGCAGGTTGGGAACTTTCAGGAACATCAAGAGCTCCATCCCCCTGGCTGGCTATGCAGCTCTGAGGCACCCCACCGTGATTCTCAGCCTGCTGCACCTTCCTCCCAGCCTGCTGGCACTGGCTCACAAATCGGCAGTCCCTGCCCTGGTGTCAGGCCAGCCAGAGGTAGGCCCCGCCTATGGCAGCTACTAACCCAAAGCACAGAGGCTTACATCTGTGTGCTTGGCCCACTGGTTCTGACAGTGGAGACAGGCATAGCAGTTGCGAAGCAGAAAACAGCTCTTTCCTTCCCCTAGGCACCAGCTCTGCTCCCCCACGACCCCCAACATTGCTCCAGGGGCGGAGCAGCTCCAGAAACTGGAGCTTCTGGGCACCAGAGGGCATCACATACAAATATGAAACGTCAAAGGAACCTGGTTCAAACCAAAATCTCACAAACTCCAGAAAAAGGGCCAAGTGAAACTGAACTCATCAATCTTCCTGAAAGAGATTTCAAAATAAAAACCATAAACATGCTCATGGAGGTACAGAAAAATATTCAAAAACTCAGGGACAAATTGAGGACAGAGATTCAATCATTAAGAAATTCAGTATTTGAAATGAAAAATACAATGGAGGTTATTTAAAAGCAGATTGGATGTAGCAGAGGAGACAATAAATGGAATAGAAATTAGAGAATAGGAATACAAAGAAGCTGAGGCACAGAGAGAAAAAAGGATCTCTAGGAGTGAAAGAATTTTGAGAGAATTGTGTGACCAATCCAAATGAAACAATATTCGCATTATAGGGGTACCAGAAGAAGAAGAGAGAAAAAAAGGGATAGAAAGTGTCTTTGAGGAGGTAATTGCTGAAAACTTCCCCAGACTTGGGAAGGAGATAGTCTCTCAGGCCATGGAGGTGCACAGATCTCCCAACACAAGGGACCCAAGGACTACAACACCAAGACATATAATAATTGAAATGGCAAAGATCAAGGATAAGGACAGACTTTTAAAAGCAGCCAAAGAGAGAAAAAAGATCACATACAAAGGAAAACCCATCAGGCTATCATCAGACTCAACAGAAACCTTACAGGCCAGAAGGGAGTGGCATGATATATTTAATGCAATGAAACAGAAGGGCCTCGAACGAAGATTACTTTATCCGGCAAGATTATTTAAATTTGAAGGAGGGATTAAACAATTTCCAGATAAGCAAAAGCTGAGAGAATTTACCTCCCACAAACCTTCTCTACAGTGTATTTTGGAAGGACTACTATAGATAGAAGTGTTCCTAAGGCTAAATAGCTGTCACCAGAGGAAATAAAACCACAGTAAAATTGTATATCAATGATACCTTAATAAAAAAAATAAAAAGAAACAAAACAAAATAGTTAAAAATGAAAGATGTTATTGTTTGTGGGATAAAGTACATCAAAGTATTACAAAGTGTTCAAGTAAAACGAAAGAATATTCTATGTAAAAAAAAAAAATATATATATATATATACACATACATACATATATATACGCTAGTGAAGTAATTGAAAAAATGGCCAGTTCTCACTGAGCGCCATTGCAGGTACGTGCCTGCATTAGCCCGTCATCGTCCTCAGGCCCACCCCATAGTGTAGGACTACTAATAGCTCCTTTTTACAAGTGGGGAACCTGAATGCTTACACAGTTTGTTCATAATCACAAATCTCTTATATGAAGGTGGTGGGACCCAAACCCAGGTGCCTTGGATTCTACCTCGGAATGATCTTCAACAACAACTGCGGTCTGTGGGTCTTGGCACTGCATCACATGCTCTCCTGGGCCATGGCATTTTCCTAGGGGTAGACACCTGATCGGGGGAACTGACCCATTTGTATTTCAGCATCCATAATTTGATATAAAATCTACCAAGTAAGGGATGGATGGAGGTCTGTTAGAGGTGAACACCTGAAGGAAACCCAGGAACACCACTCTTACTGCTGGGGCCCAGGGGTGTCCTGGCTCTCTCTTCCTGACACCTGTATTTTCAACTCTTTTTTGGACTCCACAAGACCTGTCTGTTTTGTAATAAATCTATTTTTCCAAATTTCCAAATTTTCCAAATTTCCAAATTTTCCAAATTTGATTAATCCTCTAACTTGTCCACAGCATAAACAGAAAATGTGCATGTATGTGTGTGTGTGTGTGTGTGTGCATGGATGTGCATTTCTGGGAGGATTTCCACCCTCCCTCTGTCTAACCCATACGGGGCTGACCACAATGTCCCTTTTCCCTCAAATTCTTGGCCTTATATTTCCAATAGTCATGATAGACATTTACAGTTGTTATAGGAGGCACTAATTTACACTAACAAGGCAGAACTACAGGTGTCCAAGCAAAGAGCTCACTTGCAGCTTGGCCGAGAATAACCTACTCAGATGAGCTGCACTGCCAAGTGGAAACCCCAGGAATACTGGCTGTGTCTTCTGTTGGCTACTGAGGACCACACTGGATCAGCTTTCTCACTCCCGCTGCCTCTTGGGCAAAATGAGACTCCCAGGAATATTCATGATGGGCCTTTTGTTCTGAAGAACTCACACAAATTGGAAGGAAAGAGCCCTATTATGGTGAGAATTCCAGCCCTAGAATTTATTTGACTATCAGGGGTGTACCAGGGGAGAGCAGACACACAGACTCACTGGCCATTTCCTAGGAGCACATCCATGAGCTGGGATCACCAGGAGACAGCTGGAAGAGCCTGCCCAGGGATGGAATTCCCTGCCAGCCAGTCCCACCAGAGTGCCTTCTGTCTGCACTGTGCAGCCCAAAGACTGGCCTGGGGTGCTCTCTGCAGGTGCTCCTTCCTCATATCAGGACTGTCCCTCCAGGAGTGAGACATTTCCCCTCTTCTCTCTTCTTAGGGGCAGACTCTGCCTTCCACTTTTAGGCTAATCAGCCTCTTCATAAGCACAAAACTGATGGTTGGGGTCTAAAATGAACAGCGGCTCACATTTGCCAGTGTGAAAGGTGGACCCCTGCACAGATATCATGTGTAGCTGAGTAAACCATGATAAAATCCTTCCTTGTATTTTGAAAATTCCCCACATTGTGAATTCTACACTCACAGCCCAGAATCTTACAACAAAACTAGACAAAACTACATTTCCCAGTGTACTTTGCTGCTAGGATAAAGACATGTGACCCAGAAGCCATCAATCAGATGCACCCTGCAGGAATTGGGCTCAGAAAGAGGACAGGAGGAACTTTCTGGAGTCCTATTACTGGGCACTGAGGCAGCATCCCAGATTAGAGGGCAATGTGATTCTGAGGCCGGCATCTGGGATGGGCTCCAGGAAGGGACGTGGGGACTCAGCAGCTTCCTGGTTGTGGCAGGGAGAGCACATTTCTGGCATCAGCTGCAGCTCCTAACCAGGGCATCCCGGAGTGGCTGTGGAACTCGTTCCTGGAGTAAACCTGCAGCCTGGCATGCTTCTCCAGGGATGCCCCTTAGTAAGTCCTCCAAACTAGAAGGGGGGGACTTTGCGGTCTGCAACTAAGAACCATAGCCAATCCCACAGGCCTGTCTTCAGTGTGCACTGAGGATGCTTTGAAAGAACAGGACTGCTTTCTTCCCTGTTCCCACCTCAATGGCTTCTACACTTTGGATTCAAAGCATGCGGTTGCTCACCTTACTCTGCTTCCATGATTGATCTCTTCTGATTTCCTTTATCCTTTTCCACAATTCAGATGAAACCTAAGGACACTTACTAAGCCTGCATGGGTTGTGTGTGCAAAGAGGGGTGTAGGCATGCACTTGGCAACCTGTGAAAAACCCTAGTGTTGACAGTGAAAGTATCTGCTGTAATCTTGTTGGACAGAGAGGGGGCTGTCTCTCCAGATTCCATGTTAATTTCCAAAGTTACCTTGGGACAAAGCCCCTCAGTTGGTGAGGAGTAGGGGTATCTTTCAACTTGGTTCTCTTTATTTTCTTCTCATAATTACATTTCTTTTCTATTTGCAAACGTCCTGATGTAACAGGGGTACAGGCAGTAGCCTGTGCTGCCTCCAGTGATCTCAAGGAGCAAGGCAAAAGTCTTGAATCAAAAGGTGTATTGGACTACTTAAAATCTGAATATATGTACCATACACCAGTCTTAGAAAGAGGTGATGGTGCCACAAAATCACAGATCAAGAGACTGTTCCCTCAAATAGCTCAAAGTCATTCTACAGGAGGGCTGCTCAGCTTGGTCAGTACTATTGACATCTGGGGCTGGATCATCCTCCCCTGTGGGCCTGCCCTATGTTTAGCAGCATCCCTGGCCTCTACTCACTAGAGGCCAGTAGGACCCCACTCACAATTGTAAAAAGCGAAGATGTCAAAGAAGGACAAACACCACATGATCATTCCCATAGATGCTGAAAAAGCATTCAACAAAATTCAACATCCACTCATGATAAAAACTCTCAACAAAATAGGTACAGAGGGCAAGTACCTCAACATAATAAAGGCCATATATGACAAACCAACAGCCAACATTATACATAACAGTGACAAGCTGAAAGCTTTTCCTTTAAGATTGGGAACAAGACAAGGATGCCCACTATCTGCACTTTCATTCAACATAGTTCTGGAGGTCCTAGCCATGGCAATCAGACAAAACAAAGAAATAAAAGGCATCCAGATTGGTAAGGAAGAAGTCAAACTGTCCCTGTTTGCAGATGACATGATACAGTACATAAAAAACCCCTGAAGAATCCACTCCAAAACTACTAGATCTAATATCTGAATTCAGCAAAGTCATGGGATACAAAATTAATACACATAAATCTGTTGCATTCCTATACACTAACCATAAACTAGAAGAAAGAGAAATCGGGAAAACAATTCCATTCACAACTGCATCAAAAAGAATAAAATACCTAGGAATAAACCTAACCAAGGAAGTGAAAGACTTATTCTCTGAAAACTACAAGACATTCATGAGAGAAGTTAAAGAAGAAACCAATAAATGGAAACACATCCCGTGCTAATGGATAGGAAGAATTAATATTGTCAAAATGGCCATCCTGCCTAAAGCAATCTACAGATTCAATGCAATCCCTATCAAAATACCAATAGCATTCTTCAATGAACTAGAGCAAATAGTTCAAAAATTCATATGGAACCACAAAAGACCCCGAATAGCCAAAGCAATCCTGAGAAGGAAGAATAAAGCAGGGGGAATTACGCTCCCTGACTTCAAGCTCTACTACAAAGCCACAGTAATCAAGACAATTTGGTACTAGCACAAGAACAGACCCATAGACCAATGGAACAGACTAGAGAGCCCTGATATAAACCCAAGCATATATGGTCAATTAATATATGATAAAGGAGCCATGGATATACAATGGGGAAAGACAGCCTCATTCAACAGCTGGTGTTGGCAAAACTAGACAGCTACATGTAAAAGAATGAAACTGGATTATTGTCTAACCCCATACACAAAGGAAACTCAAAATGGATCAAAGACCTGAATGTAAGTCATGAAACCATAAAACTCTTAGAAAAAAACATAGGCAAAAATCTCTTGGACATAAACATGAGTGACTTCTTCATGAACATATCTCCCCAGGCAAGGGAAACAAAAGCAAAAATGAACAAGTGGGACTATTTCAAACTAAAAGGCTTCTGTACAGCAAAGGACACCATCAATAAAAAGACATTCTACAGTATGGGAGAATATATTCATAAATGACATATCCAATAAGGGGTTGGCATCCAAATTATATAAAGAGCTCACACACCTCAACAAACAAAAAGCAAATAAGCCAATTAAAAAATGGGCAGAGGAGCTAAACAGACACTTCTCCAAAGAAGAAATTCAGATGGCCAACAGGCACATGAAAAGATGTTCCATATTGCTAATCATCAGAGAAATGCAAAATAAAACCACAATGAGATATCACCTCACACCAGTTAGGATGGCCGCCATTCAAAAGACAAACAACAAACGTTGGCGAGGATGTAGAGAAAAGGGAACCCTCCTGCACTGCTGGTGGGAATGTAAACTAGTTCAACTATTGTGAAAAGCACTATGGAGGTTCCTCAAAAAACTCAAAATAGAAATACTATTTGACCCAGGAATTCCACTCCCAGGAATTTACCCTAAGAATGCAGGAGCTCAGTTTCAAAAAGACATATGCACCCCTATGTTTATCACAGCACTATTGACAGTAGCCAAGAAATGGAAGCAACCTAAGTGTCCATCAGTAGATGAATGGATAAAGAAGTTGTGGTAAATATACACAATGGAATATTATTATTCAGCCATAAGAAGAAAACAAATCCTACCATTTTCAACAACATGGATGGAGCTAGAGGGTATTATGCTCAGTGAAATAAGCCAGGTGGAGAAAGACAAGTATCACATGATTTCACTCATCTGTGGAGTATAAGAACAAAGGAAAAACTGAAGGAACAAAATAGCAACAGACTCACAGAACCCAAGAATGGACTAACAGTTACCAAAGGGAAAGGGACTGGGGAGGATGGGTGGGAAGGGAGGGATAAGGGGGAAAAAGGGTCATTACAATTAGCACGTATAATGTAGGTTGGGGGGGGGACACGGGGAAGGCAGTATAACACAGAGAAGACAAGTAGTGATTTTACAGCATCTTACCACACTGATGGAAAGTGACTGTAATGGGGTATGTGGTGGGGACTTGATAATGGGGGGAGTCTAGTAACCATAATGTTGTTCATTTAATTGTGTATTAATGATAGCAAAAAAACAAAAAACAAAAAAATCCCACAAAGGTGTCTCTAGACATTTCCACAAAACCCCTGGAGGACAAAATCACCCCCAGTAGAGAACTACTACTCTAGAGGAAGGCACAACAGGCCACTCTGCCAAACCTAAGCACAGGGAACACTGTGTGTGTGTGGGGGTGCACACACTAGTATTTTAGGAATAATGTTTTCTATTAAAAAACTCAAGAGTTATACATTAAATCTCAAGGTGATTTTCTTTTATCTCTGAAAAATGTAAAGAGGAAAAATCATTATGAATTCTAATAGAAGGAGCTCAAAAATTTCTCAACCTCAAAATCATCTCCCTCTGAGATTTCATATTGAAAACAGATCCCAGGTTGTCTAAAGATCCCTTATCCAACGTTATATTTCTGACTTAAAAGCACCACATTTATATTCTTAAATTTCACTGTTTCATATTTATGAAGGTGAACCTTATCAGTTCTCTTCAATAATCATCTCTTGGCATATTCTGCTCAGATTTGAGCCTGGCACGGTGGGCAGGTTCTCTCAGAGTGTGGAAGGCCGTGGGACCTGTCAGAGCTGCAGCATGAGGACAGATGACCAGGGCTGGCTCTGCATGCAGACTTCCCCCAGCTGGCCAGCATTCCTACACCCAGGCCCGCAGCTCTCCCTGCACTCAGAGGCCACCAACTGTACTCCCACGGGAAAGGGAGCCCGGCTGCCACCTTGCCAGTGCCCAGCAGGCTGGAGGAAATGATGAGCAAAACTGGATACAAATTCAGCATTCTGATCTGGAAGGGAGAAAAACCCCACTAACAACAGCAATGAGAAGCCATTCTGTAGATCTGTCCAATACGCTTAGGAGATGCCTCCGTCTGGTTTGCAGGGTCCAAGGGCATGGCCAGAGCCAGACGCAGGCTGAAACATGATGCTCTGTGCAGTGTGGGAAATGGCAAATGAAGCCGGCCTGGACCTCCCCATCTGTAGGGGACACCCGTTGTTTCTGTTTGTCCCAAGTACTGTCCCTTTCCTCATGGTACCAGCGTAAGAGACCTCAGCTGCCCACTCTCAGGATCTGGCTGATCTGAGAGTGGCTGACATCGCTCGGACCTGGGGATGAGGGATGAGGAATATTATTACTTTTTAGAATTTTAGAATTTTATTTTGGAACTTTAGAATATTATTACTTTTTAAAGAATTTTTCACGATTCTCATGCCCATTCACCTCAATCCCTGAGACATTGTATGATGTTTGCGTGTGTCTGGGGATTTCCTGTGTGGGTCTAACAAGACCTCCCTTCCCCATCCCATCCCTGATGAGTACACACACACACACACACACACACACCCATGTCGGCAAACATTGGCTGTGGCCAACACAGAGCCCCTGGAGGAGGCTGAGCAGAGGAACAGGCTTGGGGTCAGTTGGCTCTGTGGAGATGCCCCCCACCCCCCACTGCAGCAGGGAGGGTGGATGTAGGGGGCTCAGGCTGGAAGTAGGATTCCTGCTGGGATGCTAGTGTCCAGCTGTGTGGGCATAGATAATGAAAGTAGTTTTAAGGTGATGTTTGAATTCTTGAAAGGGGGATTTGAACATTGGAAGAAAATAGTGAGACAAGGACTGTGGGTGTAGTCAGAGTAGGGGGAGGGCCTCCGGAAAATGCAAGGCAGGATATTTGCAGTCAGAGCAATGTAACTACATGCAAGGAAACCCCCTACCAAAACTCTGTGTTAAACATTAAGCTCCAGGGTCATTCTTCAGTAAGATCAGTTGGTGTTCCCCAGATAAAGAAGAGTAGCCCATGTTGTTATTATACTAATCACTTGTAAGATTGACTTTAGCATGCTAAAAGGCCCCGGCCTATGTGCTGTCTTGCCTCTTTCAAATATGATGAAGTGATTTTACAAACTGGGCAACTAATTTAGCATGCAAACCCAGCTGTAAACAACATAGTAAAAGGCAGGGAAGATTCCACCTTAAAGATAAGATTGCATTTTAACACCCAGGAAATCTGGGAAGCAGGATTCTTAACTTACTCTTTAGCAAACAGACAATACCTCAGCCCACCTTGGGGGCTGGGCAGGCTGCCTTTTGATATGCTCCTAGACCAGGAAGCTGGTGTTCTGGAGAGAGATGGGGTGAGGAATTCCTTGTGTTAAGTTAATTCGGAGTGTTCAGACACCATGTAGCAGGTCTACACCCCTAAACCTTTTTTTTCATGTTCTTGAAAAATCCTCATCTGCCTATAAAACCCCTAGACAACGCACCACCCCGGACTCTCTTGTCCCCTCCTGGCGCGAGCCAGGGGCTCTGTCCTTTCACTTTATCTCTAAATAAAAGCCTGTACCTTGCTCTCCTACCTTGGGTGTATTTGTGAAGCTCATTCTTCGGCTTCGTGAACAACCTGGGCATCAATAGGACAGAAGGAGAGCGAAGGAGAGGGAGCAAGGGAGAGAGGAATGTCAGATTCGGCAGGTCTGGGGTAAGTACAAAAAACAGAGAGCATTCCATTTGATTAAGGTAAAGGATTTATGAGTTGGAAACCAGATTGGAAAAGCTAATTAGGGCCAGGTAACAGAGAACGCTCAGTGCAAAGGCATTGGACCTTATGCTAAAGCGGGTGGCTCTCCATGTGGGGTCCCCAGATCGCAGCAATACCCAGGGACTCAACAGAAATGCAAAATCTCAAGTGACCGCCTCCTCTCGCCCAGAGGCAAGAATCAGACACCCCTGCCAGAAAGCCCAGCAATCTGAGATCTAAGAAAGCTCTCCAGGTAATTCTTAAGCTTCCTAAAGTGTGAGACCCACTGCTGCAAGCAATAAGGAATATCTGAAGATAATTCAGCAGAGAAGTAACAACCCTATCCTAAAAACTTTAAAAAAATATTTTAATAGCCTCTCAAAATATGAATGGTAAAGTTTAAGTTGTTTCATGGTCTAATTCCATACTTCTGCCTTCAGCACATTTTCTAATATCCAGCCTTAATTATTTCAGGTCCAGTTTGCTACTATAATATTTGCAGTGTAGAAACCACCTTCCCTGACCAATATCCAGGTGTGATGATAAGAACCACAGGAAATCTGTTCAAGGAGAAAGAGACGTGGCAATGCTGCTTTGAAAGCAAAGCCTTTAACCTCCCTGAAGCCTGGATCGTCTTAGCTTTAATTAAGCAAAGGAGAGTTCGTGGAGCCCAGCTGTGGTGGCCCCCCAAGGTGCGAACAGGAGAGGTCAGGCAAGAGAAAATCAATAACAAGGTGATCCCAGCAAAGAGGCTGCCCCCTCGTGAGTAAATTCTGGGTTTGTGCAGCTGCCAGGATACCCCTTTCTTTCCTCACTTCGTTTACAAAACAACAGATTTAAAAAACAGGCCAGTAATTGCTGCCCAGCACCTTCAGAATGGCCCTTTGCATCTGTTTTCCTGAAGGTCTTAAATTCCATTTCTAGGCTGTTTGGGAATATGCCCTTAGAACATTTTCTTAGTGGGGGCCCCTAATCTCCAAAAGTGAAGGGAAAGGAGTGTCAGGCGTGGAGGATGAGAGCTCTGGAGACTCTTAGTTCCTGGATAAACGCACGTCAGGGAGCGTCAGGGGGACCAAAACTCTGGTTTAATGAGGAGGGTTCTTCAGTTTTAAAATACATGCTTTGTCCTGCCATGGCAGACGTGCTCTTCAGTGACCTTCCCCGCCCTAAGCCTTGGGAATCTGTGGACAAAAGTCCAAGCTGAAGAGGTTTCCCAGGAGCCAGTGCAGGGAAGGGCCCTACATAGGGGCCTCTTTTCTCTCAACCAAGGAGGCAAACAGGCTACAGTAGCCTCAGAACAACAGGGCCGATCCAAGGGTGATTCTATAACTGCCCATATTCAGTCACAGCATTGTGATAGCTGAAGAAAGGTTAGCTAGCTGTGAGGCTCTATGCCTAGGGGTGATGGAATCCACCAAACTCTGACCACCGGTGATGTCATAGCTCAATGACATCATAGCAGTGACATCAGCGAGGCCTCCCTATTCTTGGCCACTTTTTATGTTGTTGGGTGATTGATGTTTTACAGCCCAGGTGGGATCCAGGGCATCTTAAGACCTTTGTGAGTCATATCCTGTGAAACAATAAAATGCCTCCACAGAACTTCAAGAGTTGAGTGAAGAGGAGGTTGATTTGTTGCCACAAGGTGACATTTTGTAGATATTTAGTTAAGCTATTAAATTTACCCTTTCTCTTTTTGCATTTTGGAGCCTTAAAATGAGTTTTTAAGGCCCTAGCCATTTCACAGGTCTCTGCAAAGCAGTCAGGTGGAGCAGTAGCGGTTATAGCACCGACAGAAAAGGGCCATGTGAAACGCAATCAAGAAGCATGTATTTTACATCCCACTCCGTAATCCATATAAGGAAGTGAGTTGCCACGAGGACACCACACAGGACACCCAGGGAGACTGAGTGGCACCGGAAGGAACGGCTGTGCGCTCATTACCCACAGGCGCTGGGAGTGTGTGGGGAAATCACGAGACAAGGGGAGCTCACAATTGTCAGGAGTGTGCTGTTTTTTAGACACGTATTTTTTAATTATTTACTTGCTGCTGTACATTGTTTTCTGCTACTCTGTAGTCTTAAAAAATCCTTTTTTGTTCCAAACATTGTCTTGCAAGAAAGGACATTATAATAACTAGGAACAGCATCCTCGGCATTCTGGGTGAAACACTGTGCACCTTAATTCTATATGGGGAGGGTGGGAAAGACGGTAGGGAGGGTCACATCGTGAATCAGCTTCTGCAGAGGGAAGGGAAAATGAGTCTGGAAAAGCAGGATCAACCCTGGGTAAGTTCTGGAACCAGAGGAGTGGGAACAACTCACACAGCCATGATAGTCGGATAATTTCCTAGTTGTACCAAGGATGGTAGATCCCCATGTGCAGTGGAAAAGATGCCCCGGGGCACATTGCTAGGCAATAAGAGCAAGCTGCAAGAAGTCCAGATAGAAAGATCTCATTTATGTAAAAAACAAAAAGAAGCTAAAACAGAGACAAATCACATACGTGTCTGATATAAGTACATATATGTCCAGGGAAGGATTGGATGGAACTACATGAAAATGTAAACAGTGGGCACTCACATTGGAGTCTGGGTGGGGAAGATGTGGGCTGAGAGCAGATACCTTCCAGAACAGATTCTTTAGAGCAGTCCGCACATGCTGACACCTCCCCCGTGCTGGATCCTGTCTACCTACATGGGGTGAACCAGATGTAGGAGCAGCATCCTGCAGGGGAACAGGTGCAGAAGGGAGGAGAGAATAAATAAATGCATAAATAAGAAAATGGGTGCAATCAATGCCACAGAGAGGATTAAATAGAGAGCATATAGAGAATGGCAAGGTGGGATGGAGAAGTCAGTTCCCTCTGAGCAGTTGGATGGCTGTGAGGACAAATCATGGAAGGCTCAGAGTAAGAACACCCCAGGCAGGAACTTCCTCCATGCAAAGGTCCCGAGACAGAAGAGCTGCCAAGGTCAAAAGAGAAAGGAAGCCAATCAGGCCAGGGAGCGGTGAACAGAGATGGAAAGAGGGCTCCCGGAGGTGGGCAGGAGCCTCACAGCTGGTAAGGAGTTTGGATTACATCCTAGGTGAAATGGGAAGACGCTGGAGAGTTTCAGGGTTGAGGAGGAGAGACATGATCCATTCTGTGCTGAGGAAGATCTCTGGCTGCTGCAGAGGCTGGGGGACAGACCCATGAGGAGAGTATCTCAGTAGCCAAGGCAGGGGGTGACATGGTTTGACAAGGGAAGTGGCAGTAGAAATGGTGTAAAGTGGTGGTTTTCAAGATCTGTTTTTGAAGGCAGATTTGGCAGGACTTAGACATGCATTCAGTGCGGCATGTGGCAGAAGAGAAGGATCAGCTCTAGCCTCTGAGTGACTTGGCACAAGTCGTTTTTGTTGTTGAAATTGCTCGGACTGGGGAAGGGCAGGGAGGGTGGGCAAGATCTGGAGGGAAAATCAACAGAGATGCCAGCGGGAGTTGCCATCCAAGAGGAGATACAAGTGGGCGGGGTGGGACACAGATGGTTCAGGCTGAAGCCATAAATAAGAGGGGCCATCAGCAGCCCAGACAGTGCTGAAACTACGGGGCAAGGCGACGTCACCTAGAGAGATGAAGCAGACGGGTATGAGGATGGAGCTCAGGAGCGGCAAAATACAGGGTCTGGGGAAGAGCAGCGACCACCAGGGAAGACAGGGAGGAAAAGGAGCAGCAGCTAACTGAGTATCTTGGCAGCTAGATCAGAGAAGAGTCTGCTCTTTTCTGAAGAAGTGGGCAGCTGTCTCAGGGGCTCCTGGGAGGAGGAGCATGGCGAGGACCACACAGCCATCACTGATGACCTGGGCAGCGTGGTTTCCGTCAGGGGGAGACGACCTGAATGGGCGTGGGTGGCAAAGAGAATGCATTCATGATCTAATCTGCCGTTGAAAAGCCCTCATTAGGGACTCCCAGCATTCTCTGGCCTTGTTCTGGAACCATGGAATTCAGCCCTTCCTGCGCTTCTACACAGGTTATAAGTTAGGTTGCAGGAATGCAGAGTCTTTGGAAGCCCAAGCAGATCATTAGAATGTCAGGCTGCCTTTCAGAAAGTAGAAAAAAATCCTGATGGATACCCACGAAGTTGACCTCTGCTCCACACCGATTGATAGATTGGGCTTTTCCAGTGAGACTTAGAATGTGCTTGCGTGGTCTTTGGATGGCTGCCACCCCTCCTGACAAACCCATCTTTTATCTCCCCTGCAAGTAACAGCATCAGAAGCAGAGGATCTAAATTATTTAGCTTTACAGGTTGCCTATTTTCAATGTTTAAAATGCTGAAAAGGCAAACTGAAAATAAGGGATTGTGTGGACTCTCCAGCAGCTCAGAGCCAGAGGCAGCTTAGAGGTGGGGCAGGGGAGGTGCAGGGTGGGTTGGAGAACCCCATGCTCTAGCGCCAGTTCTGGAACAGACTCACCTGAGCCAACCACAACCTTCCCTGGGCCAAGTGTCCTCATCTTGTGATTTAGGGATGAGAAAGAATTCCAACATTGTTAGATGAGGGACACTTTTGTTTAAAAAAAAAATGCAGGAGGCCAGTGAAGGCAGAGATACAAGTAGAGGGGCCATGGTTGATTTTGGGTATGATCCTGGGTCCCCAAGGTCTACCTTAGTACCCCCTTCCATGGGCACATATCCCAGCATGGCTCCTAACCTCAGGTTCTGTGTCTCCTCAAGCTCACCGGACTATACCATTTAGAAAATGACCCACTGGGCTATCCATTTAGAGAAAAATGAGTTTCAACTCTGACCTGATACCATACACAAAAATTAATTTGATGGATTATAGACTCGAATATAAAAGCTAAAACCATAAAACTCGCAGACTGAAGCAAGGAGAAAATCTTTATGCCTTGGGGTAGCAAAGACTTCTTCAGAATTCCAAAAATCCTTACCATGAAAGAAAAAAATGATAATTAGACTTCATCAAAATTAACATTTCCTGCTCTTTGAAAGACACCATTAAGAAAATGAAAACATAATCCACAGATTGGAAGAAAATATTTGCATAACATATATCTGACAAAAGACTTGTACCCTTACCATATAAAGAACTTTCATAACTCAAAAGAAGACCAACAACTCAATTTTCAGAACTGAACAAAAAGTGTAAACAAATACTTCATAAACAAAGATAAAATGACAAATAAGCACATGAGAAGAGGCTCAACATCTTTAGTCATCAGGGAAATGCATATTAAAATCACAATGAGATATCACTCGACACCTACAAAAATGGCTTAAACTAAAAATACTGACAAAATCAAGTGTTGACAAGGGTGTAGAGAAATCTGAACTTTCCTACATTGCTATGGGGAATGTGAAGTGGAACATTTCATTTTGGAAACAGTTCTGCAATTTCTTATAAGGTCCAACTACAACCCAGCAATTACAATCCTAGGGATTTACCCAAGAGAATTGAAAACATGTCCATTCAAAGACTTGTACAAAAAGGTTTATAACTGCACTGATCATAACAGTAGTATATCCACACAATGGAATATTACTCAGCAATGAAAAGGAGTGGATGGCTATTCCAGGTGGACCATGCTCCTGAACCTGGAGGTGAGAGCACACAGTGTGTTTGCAGAACCACATGGCTGGACAGAGTGGAGAGGAACATGCAGGCAGGGGAGGAGGCTGTCACCAGGTGTCACACAGCCTTGAGAAACATGCTGATCAGCCTGGATTTGTTCTAAGAGCAGGACAAGTGATGAAGCTGTCTAACCTGATCAGATTTGCATTTTTAAAAGACAGCTGGTGGCTGGGCAGAGAATAAACAGGAAAGGAGTGAAAGTAGAGGATGAGAGACCAACTAGGAGCCGCACGATGACCATGCCTGCAGCAAGGATGGTGGTGACTAAAAGAGGCGGGTGCACTGGAGACAGCCATTAGGAGACTGTATCACCACAATATAACGACTGATTGGGATTGGGAAAATGATTCTACTTATCCCTGATTTTGTCTTCTTTGCTTCTCCCCTTCACTTTGGATTTTGTCGTCTAGCTCATAAGCAATTCCTCACAAATCTGATCAGTGTCTGTCTGTGTCATCTGAGTCATTGCTGCAAATGTTGAAACAAGACAAGGTACATTATGGAATGAGAACCCCTCCCACCATCACCCAAGCTGAGCTGTAACAATACTCTTCAGTCCATGAACTAAGAATCCCCCAGCCCATGTTTCTCCACTCCTCCCTAAGAATATCCTGAGAGACCTGTTTATGGCTTCGTGAGCATCCAGGTACCCTACTTTCATGGCATTCCTCTGAATGCTGCTATAGTTAGCATGTCAGAAAAGGAAGGATAGTATAACTTACTCTTTTGTAAGCTGTTCTGACCCCCTAGAGATCTCAAAACACTTGCTGGTGGTCCCTGTACATGGTCACCAACCAGTGGCAGAGCTGGTCCCACACATGGAATGCTGAGTACCATTTCCCTCCTGTCCTTTCTCCAGCCATTCCAGCACTGAGATGACACATCTAGCAGAACCAGCCTTTGACCCTGCTATGCAGTGTGCTATAAATCCAGGTGAATAATTATTACTGGTGTGCTTTTCTTGGAAGAGAGAAACAGCAAATCTCCTCTTGACATCTTTCTTTTTTGAACATCCTATAGGACCATGTGGGAATTAAGATCTTTGAACACCAAATCCACTGGAAGCAGATATTTAGAACAAAACCCACCTTGTCCTCCAGCTATGCCATCCAACAGGTTATGATTTAAGCATCCATCACACCTGTACAACTTCACACCCCTTGCCTGCAGCCTCCGCAGTGCTCATGTGTTTCCTGTGTCTTCCTTCACCAGACCTGTAATTAAGCTACTCTTTCCACACACCGTTTCATTTGCAGTTGGCCTGTGAACTGGTCTTTAGAAGGGAAGCAATCATCAGCTCCTGGGTGGGCTTATTCAGCAGTGGCATTTCTGAGCTGATTTCAGCAGGCTGTCAAATCTAAGTGAAATTAGAGAGTGTACTAGGGAGCCTTTCCCTCCTCAGCCTTGGATGAGAAGAAGGATGAAAGCTGCGGAGTCCAGCTACTGTCTTCCCTTCCTCTCCTCTTCCCTCCCTTGCCCTGCCCTGCCCTCCTCTCTCCTCTCCTTCCCTTTCCTTCCACCTTTTCTCTTTCTCTCTCTTTCTTCCAATTAAATGATGAGGGGTCTGCTGGCTGTGATTGTCTATAATCCAGTTTTGCTCCTTCTTCTAAACAAACCTTCACATGTACCTGCTGGCAAACTTCTAGTTGCTACTTGGTTGACAATAACTTAGGAATTTGAAGACACTGTTCTGCTGTGGCTGGGGGGGGCCTCAGCTAAAGCCTGTTTCATGTTTCCCTAATCTCTGCTCTTTCTGATAAGATCTGCCCTGCATAGGAAGCAGAACCCTCTGTGCCTTACCCAGATGAGGGTGCTGGGCCCCACTGGAGTTCTGCTCTGGAAAAGGCAAGGCTGAAAGCAGCTTCTGAAGCCAGACAATGGATGGAATGGCAGCCAATCAGGAAAGCCCAGGAGGCAGGGCTGGACGTGGCCACGTGCACTCCTCCGAGACGCAGGGCAGAGCCACCGCCCTCTGATTGCCTCCTCTGCTTTGTAGGGTTTTACGTGCTTTGCTGGTAATCGTGTGCACAATTAGAGGTGGATTAGAAAAACTGGTAATAGGGGATTTGGGCACTAATCCCCTTCCAATTGTTAATATTAATTAAAGTGCTTTTTTTTTCTTTCATTATGCAACAAACACTACCTCTTTAAAAAGAGGAAACAGAGAATGCAGTTTGGAGAGTAACACTGGGCTTGGTTGTTCTGTCCAGGAAAGCATTATTTGCTTGTTTTCCTTCTTAAAACAAAGCTTTGTGATAGATGTGAAACCGGGAGGAGAAAGAGAAACCATTCACTTTCTATCATTTAATAGGGGAGGTATTTTTTAAGTTCTAAAACATAATTATCTATCATTTATCCCAATAAATTTTTTACAGGCCACTGCAGTCCAATTATTTAGATTAAAGCAAAGAAGGGCTCAGTTAATGAGAACCAGGCTTCCACAGGGGTGTGTGCAAATGGGTGACTTTGCTTGTGGCTGAGAGGCCAGCAGCTAGCCAGCTCGGCACAGCTGGCATGCTGAGCACAGGCGTTCTGAGCTGTGTGGGTCTCCAACTCCCCTGGGAGATGCCAGGGAAGATCTCCAGGGCAACATTATTGTCTCCTTTCATGGTTAGTTAGACAAAACCATCCATGGAGCCCTGGTGTGTGCAGAAACCTGGGCAGCACCCTGGGAGGAGATACTCAGAGGACAAAAGACAGAGGCAGCAGGAAGCTCATGGGCGTGCACGCAGCAACCAGACAATGCCAACCACGTGCCTAGACTCAGGAGGCACTGGACAAATGAGAACCACCGCCTCACCCATCGAGGGAAAAACCACCTCATCATGTTCTACATTTTAAGCCAAAAAAAAAAGACACCTAGTTCCTCCTTTCTGCTCAAACCGGAAAATTTGCAAGATGTACTGAAGGTCCAGCTACACATAAAGGACTGTGTGTGTGTGCACGCATGTGCGCGCGCATGTGTGTGTGTGTGTGTGTGCGTGTGTGTCTGCATGTCTGTCTTACCTTACTTAAGGGACACTGGAGACGGGCTATGTTTTCTTTATCTTCACTTTTTCCCCAAAGCTTCATTTGTGATGCCTGACTTCAAACAACCAGGTTTTCAACAGTCCTTTGCCACTTTGATGCATATATGAACCAACTATCTCTGATATAAATGACTTTTTTTTATTAGATAAGATGATCTTTCTAATATACCCTGGAATTGAGAGGCTATACAGACATTCTTATGGGACCAAGAATAAGCAGCAAGCCACCCTCCTAAGGAACCACAGAGACCTTCAGTGAGGCAGGGGCCAGGGGCGCCCCTTTCCACGTGGGACGCAGGGCCTGCCTGCTGCTTGCCTGCATGTGCCATCAGGAAGCAGGGACACACGGAAAGGAAAGACGTTTCCTCTCATGTAACTAGTCTCAGCTCTAAAGTGTGCGAAGTATCTAATAGGATGAATAAACAGTAAAAAAGCATCTCGAAGCAGGAAAAGCAGGGCTGTTCAAACAGCCCTTTTTGATGTTACTATGCAAATGTGCTCTTTACAGCCAGCCTCCTCCAAACAGGAGAGCAGATGTGTTCTTCCGCATGAGGCCTGCAGACCTAGCTCCAGGAGAAACGTCTCCTGGATTGTCTGCTCATATTTCAGGATGAGCCCTTTTGATGAATCACACGTCTAAATGGAGGTATTAGTTGTAATACAAATCACGATATCCCAGATTGTGAGCTACAGTGAGGGTGCTGGACCCACTGCCAGTAATTCTTCCCTTAAACCCTGAGCATCCGCCTTGGGGAACAAACAGCTGTGAATGTGATTAATGGCAGCGTGGGGGCCAACAGGGAGTGAGCAGTTGTCTGTTCCCGGCCCTGGGCTTCCCCAGAGCATCTCGTCTCCTCTCCAAACCACATGGGGAGGCAAAGCCAGGGAGAGAGACCCCAGGGTCACCAGGGTGGGAGGGAGCTCACCTGGATCTCAGCTGGGGTGCTCTGGCAGCAGTCCCCTCCACCCCGCAGGCTTCCCTGGGGTGCATAGCTGGGTGCCGGGAGCAGCAGCCCCTTATGGGTAGAAGTGGAGCCAATCACTGCTCTCCTGGTTTGGTCAGAGCCCATTTCCTGCAAGGGCTTGGGAGACGATTTGTAAGCAAATGTGCCCTGCTACTGGAAGCAATTTAACCTCTCCAAAATCAGATGTCTTGCAAGGGATAGTGCGTCATAGTTTAATTGGCAAATTCTTGGTTTTCTTTTCTGTTCTTTGTTAGCTGCAAATAAAATAATGGTGAATCGGGAGGCCTCCACCTACAACATCTAGAGACGCCAAGCACAGAGGCTTACACCTGTGTATTTGGACCACTGGCTCTGATACGGGAGACAGTCAGGGCAGACGGGAATCAGGAAACAGCTCTTTCCTCCCGCCAGGCACAAGCTCCGCTCCCCTACGACCCCCAACCTCACTCTAGGGGCTGAGCAGCTCCAGAGACTGAAGCTTCTAGCAATAGAGGGCACCATACTGAAATATGAAATGTCAAAAGAACACGCTTCAGACCAAAATCTCACAAACCCCAGAAAAAGGACCAAATGAAACTGAACTCACCAATCTTCCTGAAAGAGAGTTCAAAATAAAAGTCATAACATGTTTATGGAGGTACAGAAAAATATTCAAGAACTCAGGAAAGAATTTAAGATGGAGATTCAATCACTAAGAAATTCCGTATCTGAAATGAAACATACAATGGAGGGATTTAAAAGGAGATGAGATGTAGTAGAAGAGACGGTAAATGGAATAGAAATTAGAGAAGAGGAATACAAAGAAGCTGAGGCACAGAGAGAAAAAAGAAACTCTAAGAATGAAAGAATATTGAGAGAACTGTGTGACCAATCCAAATGGAACAATATTTGCATAATAGGGGTACCAGAAGGAGAAGAGAGAAAAGGGGATAGAAAGTGTCATTGAGTAGATACTTGCTGAAAACTTCCCCAATCTGGGGAAGGAGATAGTCTCTCAAGCCATCGCAATGCACAGATCTCCCAACACAAGGGACCCAAGGAAGACAACATCTAGACATGTAAGAATTAAAATGGCAAAGATCAAGGACAAAGACAGACTTTTAAAAGCAGCTAGAGAGAGAAAAAGATCACATACAAAGGAAAACCCATCAGGCTATCATCAGACTTCTCAACAGAAACCTTACAGGCCAGAAAGGAGTGGCATAATATATTTAATGCAATGAAGCAGAAGGGCCTTGAACCAAGATTACTCTAGCTGGAAAGGTTATCATTTAAATTTGAAGGAGGGATTAAACAATTTTCAGATAAGCAAAAGCTGAGAGAATTTACCTCCCACAAACCACCTCTACAGTGCATTTTGGAGGGACTCCTATACATGGAAGTATTCCTGAGACTAAATAGATGTCACCCAAGGGATAGACAAAGAGTATAGAAAATGATTCATAACATACAAAGAATGGAGGAGGAAGAAAAAGGAGGAAAAAAAATCTTTAGGTTCTGTTTGTAATAGCATAGGAAGTGAGCTAAATTACACTGTCAGATAGTAAGGGAATTACCCTTGATCCTTTGGTAAACACAAATCTAGGGCCTGCAAAGGCAATAAGTACATACCTATTGATAATCACCCTAAATGTAAATGGTCTGAATGCACCAATCAAAAGACATAGTCACTGAATGGATAAAAAAATAAGACCGATCTATATGCTGCCTACAAGAGACTCCAAACCCAAAGACATACACAGACTGAAAGTAAAGGGATGGAAAAAGACATTTCATGCAACTAATAGGGAGAAAAAAGCAGGAGTTGGAGTACTTGTATCAGACAAAATAGACTTCAAAACAAAGAAAGTCACAAGAGACAAAGAAGGACATTACATAATGATAAAATGGTCATTCCAACAAGAGAATATAACTATTATAAACATATATGCACCCAACACAGGATCACCTACATATGTGAAACAAATACCAACAGAATTAAAGGGGGAAATAGAATGCAATGCATTCATTTTGGGAGACTTTAACACAACACTCACTCCAAAGGACAGATCAACCAGACAGAAAATAAACAGACAGAGGCACTGAACAATGTATGAGAACAGGTGGACCTAACGGACATCTACAGAACACTCCAACCAAAAGCAACAGTATACACATTCTTCTCAAGTGCACATGGAACATTTTCAAGAATAGATCATATACTGGGCCACAAAAAGAGTCTCAGTAAATTCAAAAAGATTGAAATTGTACCAACTAGCTTCTCAAATCACAAAGGTATGAAACTAGAAATAAATTACTCAAAGAAAATGAAAAATCCCACAAACACATAGAGACTTAATAACATGCTCCTAAATAATCAATGGATCAATGACCAAATTAAAACAGAGATCAAGCAATATATGGAGACAAATGACAACAATAATTCAACACCGCAAAATTTCTGGGGCGCAGCAAAGGCTGTGCTAAGAGGGAAATATATTACAATACAGGCCTACCTCAGGAAAGAAGAACAATCCCAAACGAACAGTCTAAACTCACAATTAATGAAACTAGAAAGGAAGAACAAATGAGGCCCAAAGTCAGTAGAAGGAGGGACATAATAAAGATTAAAGCAGAAATA
Organism: Smutsia gigantea; assembly: GCA_032199065.1. Classification (NCBI taxonomy): domain Eukaryota; kingdom Metazoa; phylum Chordata; class Mammalia; order Pholidota; family Manidae; genus Smutsia; species Smutsia gigantea. The sequence continues at coordinate 241,073 of JAVSCE010004909.1, read as the reverse complement.
AATAAAATTGAGAAGAATAAAACAATAGAAAGAAACAATGAAGGCAGGAATTGGTTCTTCAAAAAATGAACAAAATAGATAAACTCCTAGCCAGACTTATCAAGAAAAAAAGAGTCTACACACATAAACAGAATCAGAAATGAGAAAGGAAAAATCACTACTGACACCACAGAAATACAAAGAATTATGAGAGAATACTATGAAAAATTATATGGTAACAAACTGGATAACCTAGAACAAATGGACAAATTTCTAGAAAAATACAACCTACCAAGGGTGACCCAGGAAGAAACACAAAATCTGAATAGACCAATTACCAGCAAAGAAATTGAATTGCTAATCAAAACCCTACCTAAGAACAAAACACCTGGACCAGATGGTTTCACTGCTGAATTATATCAAACATTTACTGCAGACCTAATAACCAACCTCCTTAAAGTTTTCCAAAAAGTAGAAGAGGAGGGAATACTCCCAAACTCATTTGATGAGGCCAACAGCACTCTAATACCAAAACCAGGCAAAGACACCACAAAAAAAGAAAATTACAGACCAATATCCCTGATGAATATAGATGCAAAAATACTCAACAAAATATTAGCAAACCAAATTCAAAAATACATGAAAAAGATCATCCATCATGATCAAGTGGGATTCATCCCAGGGATGCAAGGATGGTACAACATTCGAAGATCCATCAACATCGTCCACTCCATCAACAAAAAGGACAAAAAGCACATGATCATCTCCATAGATGCTGAAAAAGCATTCAACAAAATTCAACATCCATGCACGATAAAAACTTTCAACAAAATGGATATAGAGGGCAAGTACCTCGACATAATAAAGGCCATATATGACAAACCCACAGCCAACATTATACTTAACGGTGAGAAGCTGAAAGCTTTTCCTTTAAGATCAGGAACAAGACAAGGATGCCCACTCTCCCCACTTTTATTCAACATAGTTCTAGAGGTCCTACCAATGGCAATCAGACAAAACAAAGAAATAAAAGGCATCCAGATTGGTAAGGAAGAAGTCAAACTGTCCCTTTTTGCAGATGACATGATACAGTACATAAAAAAACCCTGAAGAATCCACTCCAAAACTACTAGACCTAATATCTGAATTCAGTAAGGTTGCAGGATACAAAATTAATACACAGAAATCTGTTGCATTTCTGTACACTAATGGTGAACGACCAGAAAGAGAAATCAGGAAAACAATTCCATTCACAATTGTATCCAAAAGAATAAAATACCTAGGAATAAACCTAACCAAAGAAGTGAAAGACTTATACTCTGAAAACTACAAGACACTCATGAGAGAAATTAAAGACGATACCAATAAATGGAAACATATTCCGTGCTCATGGATAGGAAGAATTAATATTGTCAAAATGACCATCCTGCCTAAAGCAATCTACAGATTCAATGCAATCCCTATCAAAATACCAACAGCATTCTCCAATGAACTAGAGCAAATAGTTCTAAAATTCATATGGAACCACAAAAGACCCCGAATAGCCAAAGCAATCCTGAGAAGGAAGAATAAAGCAGGGGGAATTACGCTCCCTGACTTCAAGCTCTACTACAAAGCCACAGTAATCAAGACAATTTGGTACTAGCACAAGAACAGACCCATAGACCAATGGAACAGACTAGAGAGTCCAGATATAAACCCAAGCATATATGGTCAATTAATATATGATAAAGTAGCCATGGACATACAATGGGGAAATGACAGCCTCTTCAACAGCTAGTGTTGGCAAAACTGGACAGCTACATGCAAGAGAATGAAACTGGATTAATGTCTAACCCCATATACAAAAGTAAACTCAAAATGGATCAAAGACCTGAATGTAAGTCATGAAACCATAAAACTCTTAGAAAAAAACATAGGCAAAAATCTCTTGGACATAAATATGAGCAACTTCTTCATGAACATATCTCCCTGGGCAAGGGAAACAAAAGCAACAATGAACAAGTGGGACTATATCAAGCTGAAAAGCTTCTGTACAGCAAAGGATACCATCCGTAGAACAAAAAGACATCCTACAGTATGGGAGAACATAGTCATAAATGACATATCCGATAAGAGGTTGACATCCAAATTATAGAAAGAGCTCATACACCTCAACAAACAAAAAGCATATAAGCCAACTAAGAAATGGGCAGAGGAGCTGAACAGACACTTCTCCAAAGAAGAAATTCAGATGGCCAACAGGCATATGAAAAGATGTTCCACATCACTAATCATCAAAAAAATGCAAATTAAAACCACAATGAGATATCACCTCACACCAGTTAGGATGGCCGCCATCCGAAAGACAAACAACAAATGTTGGCGAGGATGTGGAGAAAAGGGAACCCTCCTACACTGCTGGTGGGAATGTAAATTAGTTCAACCATTGTGGAAAGCAGTATGGCGGTTCCTCAAAAAACTCAAAATAGAAACACCATTTGACCCACTTCTAGGAATTTACCCTAAGAATGCAGAAGCCCAGTTTCAAAAAGACATATGCACCCCTTTATTTATTGCAGCACTATTTACAATAACCAAGATATGGAAGCAACCTAAGTGTCCATCAGTAGATGAATGGATAAAGAAGATGTGGTACGTATACACAATGGAATATTATTCAGCCATAAGAAGAAAACAAATCCTACCATTTGCAACAATATGGATGGAGCTAGAGGGTATTATGCTCAGTGAAATAAGCCAGGTGAAGAAAGACAAGTATCAAATGATTTCACTCATCTGTGGAGCATAAGAACAAAGAAAAAAACCGAAGGAACAAAACAGCAGCAGACTCACAGAACCCAAGAATGGGCTAACAGTTACCAAAGGGAAAGGGACTATGGAGGATGGGTGGGAAGGGAGGGATAAGGGGGAAAAGGGGCATTACGATTAGCACACATAATGTAGGTGTGGGGGGCGGATACGGGGAAGGCAGTATAACACAGAGAAGACAAGTAGTGATTCTACAGCATCTTACTATGCTGATGAACAGTGACTATAATGGGGTATGTGGGGGGGACTTGATAATAGGGGGAGTCTAGTAACCATAATTTGCTCATGTAATTGTACATGAATAATAGCAAAAAAAAATTGGTACTGCCATAAGAACAGAACCATAGACAAAAAAAAAATGGTGAACCTTACAGTCGGGGGACCTTAGATTTGCAGAAATATGGTAATGTCTATTCACCCCATTGTTGAGATATATTCCAATTGGGCAGTTTTCAAAATTCAGATTAACTGTTGGTAATACGCATTATGTGGTGCCCACAGAGAAGCAGCCAGAGGAGAGGGACAAACTGGGAGAAGAGACTCAGAGCAGAAGCCAAGCGGGTTGTGGGGATGGGATTGGGGTTTTGCATCAGTCACATGGGAGAAAGTGGAGGAGATCTCCAGCCTGAAGTGGAGATCTGGGCATCCTCTGTGTCACCTGAAGTCCTAGGTAAGACAATACCCGAGTGTGACTCCTGGCTGCCCCCTTGCTAGCTGTGTGACCTCAGAGGAGCTGCTTAAGCCATCTGTACCTCAGTTTCTTTATCTGTAAAAAGCAGCTAAGGTGAGCCCACCTCCCAGGTTAGTGTGACAGGGTAAGTGCATTACTACATGCGAAGTGCTGAAAACAGCTCCTGGCAATTATTCCCAGGTGGCCTGAGGCTATATTTTACCTGTGAAAGGATCCATACACTCTTTCCAGGCCTAAAAGGCAGTCACAGAGTGTGGCAGAATCCACACAAATCTTAGGACTGGGAGGCTTCTGCTGGATGACAGAGAGAATGCAAGCCATGGGAGGTGAGGGACAGGCAGAGGGCCATCTAAGAAAGCCTGACAACAGCGATGGTGTTGAGGGAAGATACACAGTCCTCCAGGGAGGTGAGCACAAAGACAGACATGATGCTCGGTTGGATGAGCTTGAGCAGAAGAGATGCTTGTGTGCCATTCCCTGAACCTGGGTCTCCACAGCACTCTGTTCCTCCGGATAGGTTATTTCCCCCACCAGAAAGGCAGATTCCAAGGGCCATCTGGCCTCCCATAGCCCTCCTGGGGGCAGTCAGGCCCTGACCTCTGCCTGACTGTCCCTCATACCTAAGTAACACTGAGCCACAGGGAAACAGGAACCCTCTCCTGTGCCACACAGTCACAAAGGAAAGAAAAGGGAGGGAGGGAGGTAGGGAGGGAAAGCCTTCAGGTAATTTATCCAATATTTTCACCTGAATTGTTCAGCTGTCTTGATCCTTCATCTCCTGTGTGAGTTGATCTTTAGTTGAAATGGGAAAAAAATGCAAACCCATATATACGCACTTTTTTAAAAGACAGATAATTGCTTGATGAAAAAGCCTTCAGCTTTCAGGGAGAACCTCTCCTCTCCTCAAGCCAGGAAAGATAATCTAGAAAGGACAAAAATGTAAATGCAGAAGGTGGTACCTTCCCCTTTCCCCAGACTACGAGCAAAGTTCATTTTGGGATTTTGTTTCTCCTCAGAAGCCATAGAATGAGACAACTGGTTTTCATTGTGTCACTCAACATCCTAAGGGTGGGAAAGGCTGAAGTTCTGATAATAGACATAGATTTTCCTGAGGTAGCAATTTATCTATACTTCTCTGCAAGTTCCACCAAGCTTGAATTTCTTTAGCTACATAGTTTTACATTTTAATAAAAGCTGACAGTTTAATCAGGTAAGATAAGGCACATTTTCATAATAGGGCACAAGAGGTATGCATATTTCTCCGTTAATGGGTCTTGGGACTTGCTCATGTAGCCCCTGCATAAAACATAGACATTTCACTCCAGTGGACCCTTTTGATCTGGTGCCGCACCAGAAAAGCTCAGAAAAAAAAGTCAAAGCTAGCTGTAAAAGATACTTTATAATGAAATGGATTGCACACATTAAAATGACTGACTTTCAGATGAATGTTGCTCCGTGTCTTCAGTCACACTAATCACTTAATGGCCATTTTTAACCTTACAACTAAGACAGGGGAAAAAAAATAACTTCATTCTGAAAAATGGCTTCAAATTTATGCTAAGTAGGGACAGAATTTGGGCCAAGAAGTCATGCATATGGATAACTGTAAAAGCCCTGAGAGGAGCATGCCCCTTCAGTGTGCCAAACCACAGGGGAGGTGGAGGCCTGGATGCGTCTCTCTGACTCCCACACTCTGCTCTCCCAAGCCAAGCACAAGCCCAGTCTCCTCTTCTGAGAGGACAGCCACTGGGCCTGTGGGGACTGGGCAGGGCCAGCCCTGCAGGGTACAAAGTGAGACTGTTCCTCTGGGGCTGACTCTGGAAGACACAGGACAGGTCCCCAAATTCCTGCACAAAGATTCCCTTTGGTGACCCCGGGTGCCTAGTGGGAGCAGTCTGGGAAGTGGTCCAGGAAAGACATCCAGGAGCGGGAGGGGATGGGCTGCATCTTCTCTGCCCCCAGGCCTGGGGACCACTCTCCCCTCGCCGTGGTAGCCAAGGAGAAAAGTGGGCACTGAGGTCTTCCGGGTTCCTGCTGGTACCTTGACAACACCTGCCCCTAGGTGTGAGAACACAGGTGTGATGCATTACCACAGCATCATTAGAGGTGGAGCCTGCTGGACAGCTGGCCAGGGGGGACACTGCTGCTCTGGAACAGGCCCCTGCGGGGAAGGTGGGGTTCCTATGGCCAGGATCCTCCCTAAACTTAAACCACCTGATGATGGAACTGGCCTGTTGCTAGGCTACCGCTTCCACACCTTTAGGCAATAAGCTATTATTGCGCTATACAGAGAGGTTGGCGCAGTGCTCTGGGAGGAGCAGAGACATTAGTGTTCAACCTACCGCTGGGAGAACAAGCCAGGTAATAAACCTTTTCACCCCAAAGAACATTTTGCTGTCAATTTCTTTGGTCACATTGAATCCATAGCGAATTTGCCCGGGGCTGACACCCATTGGCAAGACAGCCCCCTAACAACGACTCTGACCTGGGATGAGGGGCTCAATAGCCCGAGAATGGAGGAGGAGCAACCAGAGACCCAGGCATGGTAGCTCCCTGTGAAAGAGAGTTAGAAGGGGATCCAAAGGAAAAGCTAAAATAATGATAACATTCCATTGAAACATACATTTTAAAAAGACTTTCCTTGACTAAATTGATTTTTAGGTTTAGAAATTCCAACTGTGAATTAAAGCAGAAGTGGCCACTACTGAGACCCAAATCAGTAGTCCTGAAATGAAGTGGAAGAAATAGCTCAAACTACAGAGCCACACTTCAGAGGCTGTGCAGCTTCAGGGTGGAGCCTGTGAATACTGTCCCGCCACACCCTGGGGGCTCGGGATTGCAAAGACTTCTGCCTGCAGTACATACGGCAGCTTTCAAGACAGAATGCCCATCAGGGATAGTATTGATGCTGTGATTAAAAAGATGTCCTTGAGGTGTGAAATGGTACTTAAAAGATGAATAGTGTCACTCTTATAGGTAATAATCAACTGACAGATGATTCTGGTTTAAAAACACTGGGGTGAGAACGCAGGTGTGACGCATGACGGTGGCACTATTAGTCAGTGTAGCTCTTGTGTTTGTGAGCTGCCTTATGTTGTTACGATCTGTGAATATCTCCTCTCTCTCTTTGAATAACATGAAGATGCTACAGACCATGCACACTATTTCTGAACACTATTCTGCAATAGGCTGTCCAATATCAACTTTCTTGGCAAACAAAATCAGGTACCTAACTACCAGAAAAACAGAAAAGGTCCAGGCATTCCATCTGCTGCAGTTCACTTCTAAGACACCTTGAGAGGCTCTAGTGATTCGCTGTTAAGATACCATTAGCAGCAAATATCCTTTTAGAATCTAGGAGTGGGGCTATGGATGGAAGCAGAAACAGGAATAGTTTAGCTCTTGACTGATTGGGGTCAGTAGTTTCAAAGACATAGCTGTTTTGGTTGGGATGTTTCTTTAGGACTGTTTGTGCAAACGCTGGAGAACATCCCTGCATTTCCATGCTGAGCCTGCTGGCCCTGGGGGAAGCAATATGGCTCCTGGATTTCATTTTCCAAACCTCATGTTCATTTGTGATGACGAACATAACCACGGACAGTAGCCTTCAGAACAGCCAAGGCAACGACCTATAAAGCTTAAAAAGGAGCTTTTAAAAATGTGCATCTCTTAAAACTTTGATTCTCAAAGTATGGGGAGTGCCATGATCCTTTCAGAATTCCACAGGCTCAAAATTATTTCTATAATATTTCTAAATATAATATTATTTCTATAATATCAAGATTTTATTTGCCTTCCCAACTGATGACATCTGCAATGATGGTACAAAAGTAATGATGGATGTAATAGCTGGCTCTTCAACGTGAATCAAGGCAGGGCCACCGAATTCTGCTAGCAGCCATTGTGTTCACCACCACTGACTTGCAGTGTAAAACAAAACAAAAAAATGCCTATTTCCTGTAACAACGTTTTTGATGAAACCAAAAAATGTATTAATTTTATTATACGGCTCCCCTTGAGGACTCGCTTTTTAAATATTCTGTGTGACAAAATGAGAAGCTCACATTAGCTGCCGTGCTTTGGTTGTTCTGAGAAAAGCAGGTAGGCAGTTGCTCACTGTTGCAGTTGCAAACTGAACTCACCACTGTTTTCAAGAAACACCCTTCGAACCTGAAAGAACTGCTGACAAACTGGATTCTCAGATGTGAGTGTTTGCCAGACATTTTTTCAACACGAACACACTGCATCTGTTACTTTAAGGAAAATAACTAATAATCTTAGTTGCCAATGATAAAATTTGAACTTCGAAGTTAAATTAGGATTTTGAAAATTTGGATAGGCCTCCTTGAGCTTGCCAGCTTCTCAATCATTAAAGACTCTTCTGATGAGATCAGTAGTAAGACCAATGAATTCAGTTTTCTATATTGTAAAACAAAAATGTGTCAACAATTGGAAGATCTGCATAACTCAGAGAATCAATATTTTCCAAATCATCACAGTGTGATATTATAAAATCATACATGGATAAAAGATCCATTCAAGTGTAAGGCCAGCCAATGGATTTTAATGTAACAAAGTAAGAAATATTAATTGATGTGGTTTCATATTCCACATTATTACTAACCTTTAGGAAATTATCCCTTGACAAGTTTTAGCATAATATCAAAGAAGGATATCCACAATTATATGGAAAGGCTGTTAGACTATTCCTCATTTCCCAGCTACATCCCTGTATTACATCTGATTTTCTTCATATACTTTAACCCAACTAACATATTGTAACAGATTGCTTGCAGAAGCAGGTACAAGAATCCAGCTGTTTTCTATTAACTCAACATTTCGGAGATATGCAGAAATTAACACAATTCCACTTCTCAGAGTAGTTCTTTTAAAAATAGTCACTGTTGATAAAAAAACGTTACTTATGTGAACATGGAATAGATTTATCATTGTTCCTCTAAATGAGTCAATGAATTAATGTGTTAAATTTTTCTGTTTTCATTTCTAATTCAGCAAATGTAAAAAGAGCCTACATAAACAGAAGCTTTTGGGGATTCTCAATAATTTTCATGAAGATGGAGGGGTTCTAACTACAAAGTTCAAGCCAGTTTTACTCCAAGCAAGATATTTGACACTCTGTGCTTCAGTTTTGTCATTTGTAAAATGAGGGTAATATGAAATAATGCATGAAATTCATTTAGTGCAGCATCTGGCTGACAGCAAGCCCTCCACAGGTGTTAGCTTCCATTGTTTTCTCAGCAGCTATTCACTGAGCATCTACTAAGTACCAGCACTGTTCTAGGCACTGGAGAAACAACGGCAAACAAAAGAGGCAAACATCCCCAGCCTCGTGGTGCTCACATTCTGCCAAGCATAGCAGACAATGAACCAAATAAGTAAGTAAAATGTTGAGAATGTATGATGGCAATCATGAGTTCCATGAAGAGGGAGGACAGGGAGAGCGGCCAGGGAGGATGTCGCTGAAAAGCTAACAGGTGAGTGAACACAAAAGGAGGTGTGAGATCAAACCAAATGGCCACACAGGATGCCTTGTGATGGCCCATGTGGCTGGGACATGGGAAATAGGTCCAAAGCTGGGGCCCAGATCTGATTGGCAGAGGGTGAGGGAACCCATGGGGCATTGTGGGCAAGACTCTGGACACATCCTGAGTGAGATGTGAGGCTTAGGAGATGTTAGCAAAGGTGTGATTTGATTTGGTCCTCAGTTTAGCAAGATCACGGTGTGACATGTGCCTCCCCAAAACTGCCCTCTTTGCCTGGGCAAAGGGCCTGCTCACATTGGACCTTTGCTTGAGTCTTCTCAGGAGCCAAGAAATGTGTTATGTCTTCATCTGCTCCTCCCTGGGCCCCAAAGATCATGGGTGTCTGGACTGGAAGTGCATCCATCTCAACCTTGTATCCCCTGTACTGGCCATGACCTATCCACCTTTCCAGATCCAAACCCATCCTTTCCTACCTGTGCTGGGCCCTGCGTGGACCACGTTGACAGGGTTCCCCTGTGTCTAGCTTCCAGCTGGGTTCACCCAAAGGGGGCCATAGGTAAGATCAGGGAAACAGAACCTGGAGTATCAGCCTCCCTGGCCTCTCCTGTGGGCCCTCCGTGGGCTGCTGAGGCGAGTTCCTCTAGATGGTCCTCTCTCCTCCCAGCTCCCCAGCTCCCCATGCCCTCTAACCTGGCCTGACTCACCACCCCCAATAGGACTGGAAAGAGCTGCTGACACAAGTCCTAGGTTCTGCACCATCCCCTGCCCACATATTATAAATGGTCTCTTTTTTTAAACTCTTCTAAAATTACCCAAATGAAATGTTCTCTCAGTCTCCTTACAGGCCCTTGACCAATAGACTTGTATGGGTGCAACCTAACACCTCTGGCCCTCAGGGTAGGGAGCTGGAGTGGGGTGGGGGTGCTTCTCTGTCCTGTTCACTGCTATTCTCTAGATTGAGAAGAGTCCCAGACACATAGTAGGTACTTATTAAATGTTTGTTGGATGAGTGAATGATCAATTTATTTTCATTTTAATTCTGTCCATATATTAAATCAAATGCTTCAAAACACTTTAGATGGGGATTAATTGCCTCTCCTAGTCATTAATTTAATCTATAACTATAATCAAATGTCCACCCATTGTTAATAAATGAAAAACAGACATAATAACAAAGAGGAAAGCTCAAATGAAGCCCCATCTGGAAATCTGATCAGATACTCTTGGGACTGGGAGAGGGGTAGGAGTTTCTATATTTGTTCTGCCTTTTTTTTCCATTTTCCTTTTAATTTCATTTATGGTATTTTTTTCATATAACAACTTGGTTAAGACATAATTCACATACAATTCACCCATTTAAAGCATACAAGTCAATAGTTTTTAGTATAGTCACAGAATTGTTCGACCATATCCACAATTAATTTCAGAACTTCTTTATCAGCCCCAAAAGAAATTCCATTCCCATAAGCAGTAACTCCCTGTATCTCTCTAACCCCCCAGCATTAGGCAAACACTGTCTATATGTTTGCCAAGTCTGGATATTTCAAATAAATGGAATCATATAATACGTGGTTCTTTGTGATAACTTACTTCACATAGCATAATATTTTCAAGATTCATCATCCTATAGCATGTATCAGTACTCCATCCCTTTTTATTGCCAAATAATATCCCATTATATGAACACACCACATTTTAATTGATCCCTTCATCAGTTGATGGACACTTGAGCTGACTCCAGTTTTCAACTATTATGAACAATGCTGCTATGAACATTTGTGTACAAGTTTTATGTGGACATATGTTTCCATTTCTCTTGTGGTTTTCTATCCTCAGCTCAGCCTTTTAACATCAGAAAAGGTTCATCAAACTTGAGGACTAGCAGTCAATAGAGAGGAGGATTGCTCAGAAACCCTGAAGAGCATCATTCCTCTAAAAGGTCATGACATAGAGCAAAAAAGAGGAGTGGCATGGTAACTCTATGTTTAATCTTTTGAGGACGTAGTAGACTATTTTCTAAAGCAACTACACCATTTTTATATTCCCAACAGCAGTGTATGAGAATTCCAATTTCCCCACACCCTTTTCAACACATCTGTTTTCTTAAACACTTCTTGGAGGGAGGATTTTTCTTGAAGGTGGCTTCAGTCAGCTAACTTGACTCCCCACCAAAGCAACCACATGTTTAAGGGGCTATGCTAGGACTGCTTTCCCAGCACTTCACAATTTCTGGAAGGCTATCTGGGCTCTCAGAGCACTGAGTAGATGTGGTCTCACACAGCACATTTAGAGTCCAGACAAATTCCACATTGGCATGAATTCTGCATGCTCTAGAGGTGTCCTGCCCAACATGGTAACCACCAACCATACATGGCTACTCAAATTTAAATTAATTCAAATGAAATGGAACATTCGGCTGCTTAGTTACACTAGCCACATTTCAGGGGCTCATATCTTGAACAATACAGATATAACCCATTTCAATCATTGTAGAAGTTCTATTGTAGGAAGTTTAGCACCAGAGAAAGAAAAGGCACCACACATCACCACAGAGTGGCTTTGTCCCTGGCCCCACAAGTACCCCATGACACACTCCCCAGTGCCCATTTTCCAGCCAACCCACAGGCTCAGAACTCTTGTGGACGCCAGAGAAAAGGGATATGGGTGTATATTTTTTACATAGAAGAGCACAGAAAGTTAACCCTCAAGACCTCGAAGATGGACTGTCATGTTTTCCAGTGAGTTCAATAACACTTAAGTTATTGTTTTCACTCCTCAGGGTCCAGCTACCCAAGCCTCAATGACTAGGATGAGAAATAGTTAATACCTAAAATGATCTCTTTCTGAAAACTCTTCTATGAAGGATTGCCAACATTCATGCATTTCTAAAAAAAGAATTTGCTGCATATGTGCTATTAATAATTAGCAGTCAGTTAACACTTCTGAGCTTCCAGCATGTTAGAAATGTTAGCCAAGTGGTTTATAGGAGACAAAGTTGCCCTTGATGCAGCAGTGGTGTGTTATATACTAAGGCAGAATTGGCCTTGAATTCTGGGGACAGGGGTCTGGTGAGGCCAGATGTTGACTTTCACACATCCTTATTATTATTAACATTCAAAGAGGATATTCATTATACCTTGAAAGGCAGGCAAATACTCCTTACTATTTGTATATATCAATAGGCACAAGCCTTGTCTCCAAAATTACAATACTGCATTTTGCCACAAGTCAAATGATATCCAAGGACCAAACTACAGGTGAACATTTCAATCCACTTATACAAAAGGTTGCAATTACTAACTCAATTCTGAAAAGCTATATAAAGCAACTTAACAGCCATGTTGTCCGCAGAGCTTTTCCCCACTTTAAATCACTGTAGACAAACCAGCTCTCACTAAGTCTTGTTTCAAAGAGTCTACCAGAAACTTCTCAATCAGGATAAATCAAATTCACAACTATGTGACCTTCAAATAAAGACTGAAGGGCGCCTGGGGATCTCTTCCCTCTGGAAAGAGCCTCCAGGTTATACATGTCAAGGTTTTCAGCACTTTACATCCGAACAGAAGATGAAGTAGCCCCTGAGAAGCCACTGATCGTGACGGCCTGCGTCCACCACTTGTGCATAACATGAAGCTGGGCAGCCTAGTCCTGCGATACCCTCCACAGGCAGTCAGGAGACTGTGGTGTCAGCTGAAGGTGGTGCCATTCTTCCTATGAGGCCTACACCCTATAGTCAATATGGGCAGACTATGTCACCCTATCACATCTAATCTTGTGTTGTGGGTCCCCAAAACAGCAGCAGGGTATCCAGAAAAGTGAATGTAGCTGTGAAGCAGGTTCAAGAGAGGGTAATATCTGAAGTCCTTGGAGGACAGTGAAACAGCTGAATGAGACCGTAGAGGTCATTTGCACAGAGCTCCTATGACTCCACCTGCCCACTTTCGAGGAGGTAGGGTCTTATCATCCCCATTTTACAGAGAAGGCCCCAGAAATTAAATGACTTTCCCAAGGTCACTGGGATGGGACAGAATCCAGTCACCATAATGGAATAAAAGCATCCATAAAATGTGGCAAGCACTTCCAAGAATAGGCACAGCTTATCTTGCTTAGTGGACTCAGGTTTAGAAAATGGCATATGAAATCTAAAGAGGCTTGTCATACCTCCTGCCCAACCCAGAAGCTAAGCTATCAAACTCAGATAACCCCCTTCCTTCCCTTGTCTGTGGTTTGAGGTTGTCATGGGGTGGACGTGGGGTGCTGGGAATCTCAGTGAGAAGACAGCTGTCCCGTTCTCAAGATGGGTCGCAGTCTGAGACTCTCCGGGGTTTTCTAGCCTCAGCTCAGCACTTTAACATCAGGAAAGTTTCATCAAACTTAAAGACTAGCAGTCAATGAGAGAAACATTGCTCAATGACCTCAAAGGGCATCATTCCTCTAAAAGACGTGACATAGAACCAGAAAGAGGAGTGTCATTAGCTTCTGTTTAATAGACTGACTTTGATAAAGTCTGAGATCCTCTGTGAAGTACAGCAGCAGGAATACTTTTTCTGTGCAACCATTGAGCTCAGTTGTGTATCAGGTGCACTTAGAGCACACAAGGTGCTGCAGAACTCAGTGTCTTGAAACAATACATATTTATTATTTGTCATGATTTTGTATATCAGCTGGATGCTTCTCCTGTTCTAGGCTGGCTTGGCTGAGGCTAAGTGGTCCAGAACAGCCTCTCTGACATGTCTGGGTTCTCAGTCTTGCATCCTGGGGTTCCTTCCATGTGCTCTCCTATCCTCCACGAGGCTAGCTGGAGCTTATTCAAAGAGAAACACAAAGGTTCCCAGAAACTAGATGGCAGCCTCACAGGGACTTTCAAACTTCTGTTTGCATTGCAGCTTCTAACACCCCTCTGGCCAAAGCAAGTCACATGGCCCAGCCCAGGGTCAGTTGGGAGGCGGTACCCAAGGTGGCGACTACAGGGAGGCACTGGAGGCCATTTCTGTAGTCATATATAACAAGTCACCCCACAGGTGGTGCGGGTATCACAAGCCAGCAAAGTACATCTCTTCTGCGGAATGAAATGTTGAGAAGACTGAAATCATATCTAAGCCAAATTACTACAGTGATTAGTCATGGTTCATAATATGACTTCATAACCATTATCTGTGAAAGAAGATGTGCTCAAAGCAAGGCTACAAAATATAAAATATAAATACAATGATCTGCTTTGACTCATGAATTTAATTTCCTTATATGTTATTCTCTAATCAAATCTCCTTAAGGTTTTTTCAGTTTTCTGCAAACATCTTCTTTCAAAACCTGTGATGTATAAGGCATCGTGGAGGTCCAAAGATGAGGAAGCTATGATCTCTACCTCACTGGGAGTGAGAGTCTCCACCCAGGTCACTGTAACATTTCCCATAAGAGAGGGGGAAACATCATGGGAGTAGACAGGCAGAGAAAGTCCAAATGGAATCAAGACCAGCTGTATGTATACTTTGCTGTTGTAACCACATGGAATTCCTAGTTTCCATCTGTACCAACTTAGCCATGTGTTAGGGACCGGCCATCAGAGCACTACCACCGTGTTGGTGTCCATGATCTTGGCATCAGTGCTAGGGGATTGTCCTCTGGGATGGCTGGATGTCGGGCTGAGCAATGTCTCAGGGCACAAACAGGCACATTTCTGCTGGACAGTGGATACGCAGGCCCACTACTGCTGGTGCTTGGGGTCCGCCAGACGCTGACAGTCTTGGTCCTCTGCTTTCCCCATCTGCATGGGCCCTCCTTCCAAGTCTATGAATCTTTTATCTCTTCTAGGGGTGGGATAAACTAGCTCTGCAAGTGTGCATCCAAGTCTGTCTGCTTCACACTTAAAACAACGGCTATTAAACTGCACAGTTGAGTATCTGTCGCCCTCTATGCTTCTATTTCTGCAGCGCTTCTGCCAAACAGTAGGTGACCCGTGGCTCGCTGTCCTAGATGGAAAGTTTTCAGGGCTTCTCTGAGGAATATGATGAGCATGGGGGTGCGAAGCAGGGGAGACCTACACCAAGCATTCATTCAACTATGATTCCACCCATCCCACTGGATCTACCAGAGACCCTTGCACATCCAGTTGGCATTTGTTCAGGCAGGAGGTGAAACATGGTGGGGCCTTGGGAGGATTTCAAAAGGCAGGAAGTGTTGTAGATGTGGGCAAAGCCTCAAACATGGTCATGCAGTGTGAATCCCCTGGCAGCTTCCAGGACCCTCATGGTCAGTGGCAGGGTAATTCTTTGTCCACTAACTTAAGTCTGGAAGGCAGGGCAGAGCCTTGGGTGTTTGCACCTTGTCTTTCTGGTATGTACAATCCATCTCTTTAATTAATGGCCATTCACTATTAAAGCCAAGCTTGAGGCAATTCATGGCTCTTGAAGAGCAAAACCTTTGATCTTTGCTCTTTGCTTGTCTCCTCTTAACTGAATCTCAGGTAGAAAGAAAAATAACAGCAAGTCATTCCCTCCTTGATCCTGTGACCTGCAGTGCTTGGCAAAGCCAGGACTGGCTTCTAGCTTCCTGCACCTCCCTTTCAAAACCAGAGCCATTTAATCTAACTTAAAAGACAATGGGAGACTTAAACCCCTGGGCTATATTTCTAAATCTGCCAGGCACCATTTGTTGTCAGAAAAGTAAACTGACTTAATTCCCATCCACAGAAACTTCCTCCGGTTTCTCATATCCCAGAGAGGGATAAAGTTATAAAACACACTGTGCACAATTAAATAATACAGATTTCTCTGTATATGCTTGGCTAATTTTCTTTGAGCTGCCTCCTCTTTAATGTCTCCAAATTACTCTATACACCTACACCCCAACCCAAATAAGAAAATTTGGGGTGTCCCTTCCAATGTGATCCCCAGCCAGGGAGTGTGATTAGGATGAGTGCTTGACTCTCCAGAGTTCCACTGGAAAGAATATTCTACTTGCAGGTTGACAAGAATAAGCATTTCAGGCAGACAACAGCAATGAAGTACCTACACAGAGATGCTGTGCCCTCCACTCCTACCACTAGTTAGGATTCTTCCAAACCACTGGGTCCAGCCATCATGGCTTGGGCTCTGACATGCCTCCAGCCCAGAGCCAGTCTGCTTGGCAGGTGTATATATCATGGGTGGATTTGGGGAAGAATGCACATCAATACACAAGCCTCTCAATGCATCCTCTGGGAGAGAAGCCTCCCCCAAGCCTGCTTCATTTGTGTGAGTGGCTTCTGAGGTCTTTGCTAGGGCCAGGAGTCTGGTATCAAGACCCTTGCCCTTGTCTGCGTCCTGGGCTCCTTTCTTTCTTCCAGGCTGATCTGCTCCCTCATTCCATCTCTCTCTCTACAGAGAAAAGCATCATCTACCATGGGCTCTCCCTCTGTCCTATCTTGGTTTGCCATTATTTAAGTGGATTATATAGTCAAAGAGAGAGAAAATCAGTCACAAAATCCTTGAGTAATAAATGTTAACGTATGCCAATTTTTATTCAGAGCTGGCTGTGGGCCACAGCTGATGCTTAATATTTATTGAGCACCCATAATGCATGAGGCTCCTTCTGACCCTCTTGTGGAACAACCCTCCGGAGAGATGGAAATGCTTTCCTAAGGGAATAAGCCTCCTTCACTGTGAAGCTCAGAAGGGAATCTTAAAGCTAGAAGGGGTTTTATTACCATATTTCATCAAATTGAAGGTTTCTTTCAATCTTACAATCTTATATCGATATGCCATTATTTTCTGGGCCTAAGAAATACAGTACCATTAATTGCAAAGTGCTATGGACCATATGGCGCATCCGGGTTTCAGAAATGTTAAAATGTGACAAAATGTGCATCTTAGGATCAATGAAATATGTTATTTTATCTGGCTTTTTTGATGACTCTGACAGGAAGCTCTTTCATGCGAGGACACTGTTTCCTTGCAGAAGATTCTACACAGGCCTCCCACCTCCCCACAAGCCACTGTTGTATTTGAATCATCCTCGTTCTCAACAAGCATGTCTTCCTGCCTGGCCGAATTCTCTTTTACTTTAATTTACACTTGTTTGATTTTCAACTTACCTGGATATAAGCTAGAATTCTCCTTCCTTATTTTAAATAAAATCCTGTATTTGCTTAAAGGCAAGAATCAAGCACCTAGTCAGTCTTTTCTCCTATAAATCAAACAACTTCAATTTTTTTTTGATGTATGACACATACAAAAAAGGAGCAGTCACAAATGTATAGCTTGACAATTTTTACAAAGTGGACACACTTGGAGAACCACCAATCTGATCTTTGAAAAGTACAGGCCCCCCTCAGGCCCTCCTCCTCCTCTCCAAGGTAACCCTTCTGATTCCAATCACCAGAGATTCGTTTTGCCTGCTTTGAGCTGTATCTCAGTGGAAGCATACAGTATATATGCCCTTGCATTTGTTTCCTTTTGCTCCACATTGTACATACTATCTTGAGTGCATGGCAGTAGTTTGCTCCTTTTTGTTCTACAATATATTTATCCATCTCACCCCTGATGGACATTTGGTTGTTTCCTTCTAATGCCTGTTATGAATAATGTTGCCATGGATATTCTTATACATGTCTTTCAGGACACATAGGCACGCCCCCTATGTTGGGAATATACATAAGGGTTGAATTACTTGGCCAGAAGGCATGCATATGTTCAGCTTCAGTACTGACTCTGAGAGCTTTCCAAAGTCATTGTGTAATTCATACTGCAAGTGATGTTTGAGAATTCCAACTTCTCTAAGTCCTCACCAACACTTGATAGTGTCTAGTTCATTTTAGCCATTCTAGTGGGTGATAGCTCACTGTCGTTTTAATTTGCATTTCCCTGGTGATTAATGATCTTGAGAACATTTCATATATTTATTGGCCATTCGATATCCTCTTTTGTGAAGGACCTGTTCAAGTTTATGGGTCTCTTAAAAATATGGCTGTTTTTCCGTATTGACTTATACAAACTATATATTTGACACTGGATACAACTCCTTTGTTAAATGAAACTGTCTATTTATCTATCTATTTATCTATCATAATTATCTTCTGCCCCTATGTGGCTTGTCTTTTTATTATCTTATACAATATCTTTTGATGAGCAGGAGTTCTCAATTTTAATTTAATTTTAAAATAATCTAATTGAATGGTCTTTTCCTCTATAGTGTTTTACGTTTTACCTACCTCACAATCATAAAAATATTTTCCCATGTTATTTTCTAAAACCTAGCTGTTTTAGCTTTACTTTTAGGTAAAACATTTTACAATCCACCTGGAACTGAATTTTTTTGTATATTTCCAACTGATTCAGGGTGATTTTTTTCCCCACATCATCACTGTGGCCTCTTTGTGACACATTAGGTGATGGTATATACGTATATGTGAGTCTGTAGCTGGGCTCTCTATCCTTGCACCAATCCCACACTGTCTTAACTACTTTAGCTTTTTGCTTTAGTTAATAATAAAAATTAGGCATATTAAAAATTTGTTATCAAATTGTTACCCATGTAATTCATCCCTAAGACAGTGTCTTGATCAAATGAACATGGTGCATTGAAACTAAAGGAATTTAAAAATAATTCAACAACATTAGTTGTATTTCTTCAGCACCTTCCTCCTCCCCACCTTAGTCCACTCTCCTAGTATCACATCACAGAAATCAGACAAAGTTGAAGACGGTCTTAGGAGGGCAGAAGGAGGGTGGAAGGGGCAAAGGGAACAAAGTCAGTAAATCCAGAGTCTTTTTGACTGGTTAGGAAGCAAAAAAAGGCTAGAAAGACTCACTATTAATCATTTGTTTTAATTTTGTTTGGTTTTAAACTTATAGAGCCATACAAACATTTTCTAAATTCCAGTAAATGGAAGGAGGGGAAGAATCTATATTCCCAATAAACTCAAAAATTATAAATTGTTTTCCAGCTTTACTGGGAAATAATTGATCTGTATCACTGTATAAGTTTAACATATACTACATGATAGCTTGATTTACATAGACTGTCAAATGATTACCACAAGAGGTTCAGCTAACATTTATCTTCTCATATATATACAATCAGAAGAAAAGAACAAAGGAAAAAATTTTCTCCTTTTGATGAGAACTCTTAGGATTTACTCTCTTGGCAACGTTCCTATGTATCACACAGCAGTGTTAGCCATCATGCTGGCTCTTACATCCCTAGCACTTATTTATCTTATACCTGTAAGTCTGTACTCTCAGCCACCTTCCTCAAACTTCCCTTCCATCCACTCCCCACGTCTGGTAGCCACAAGCCTGACATCTTTCTTATGAGTTCGTTTTTTGAACTCTACATATTAGTGAGATTATACAGTATTTGTCTTACTCTGACTTATTTCACTTAGAATAATAATGCCTTCAAGGTACTCCATGTCATCACAAACAACAATCATAAATTTAATGCATCTCTGCCTGTTCTTTATTTCATATGTTTAGTCACTGCTTTTTAACTTAATATGCATTATAACATGCTTTGCATTATTGCAACTTATTTACAACTTCTATGGCAAATGAACACAAGATTTGATTAAGTGTATTACCAAAATCTACTCAATCCTTTCCCTCCTATCAAGATTTTGGGTTGCTTTTGATTTTTCTTAGAAGAAATAATGCTCCAGTGAACATCTTCAGGTACATTCAGAAAAATGGCTGTTTTCCTTCTTGGGTGTTACTAGCTTAAATGAGCACCGGCAATATTCAGTGTTAGTATACACATTGTGAATTAATTTACATTTTAATGAGGTCGAATACTTTTCTATGTATTTTCTAGTTTCATCTCCTTTTTTGTTCTTCGTGCATCTATATAGCAAGGTCTTAACAGTTTTCTTTTCAATTTGCATGACATGCCTTTAGATGACAAAAATAGTAGTCATTTGTCTTTTGTTAGACTTTGTGCTCCTTTGGGTCAGGGACAGTGTGGAATTTATCCATGTATCTTCGGTGGTTGGCACACAACAGACACACAACACAGCATGTGCTCAATCAATATTTGCCGAGTGAATGAAGTCGTATTTGTTTCAAGTGTTCTTCCCTACCTATTGTTGCCATCTGTGCTTTGTGCATGGAAGCAATTAATAAATGTTGATTGTTTATTATGATAATGATGACATATGGTATGTTTATTTTTAGGGGTAAGTGTCCCCATTTTAGTCATTTCAGTCTGACAATCTTATGGATTGTTTTTTTCCATGAGGCAATTCCACTCATTCTTGAAATTAATAAAAATTCCTCTGTATGACTAATGTAGTATAAATGTGAAAATTTAAGAGAGAATTTCCTGACTTTGTTTTAGCTCATCAATACCCATTTATTCATACTCTACATTATTTTGTATTTCAGAAACTCGGAACTACCTACAGTCCTCTGAATGACCTGCATTCTCTCTTGCCTCTTGGCCTTGGGACATGCTGTTCTCCACCATTTCAACCACCCCTGCCCCGTCTCCATCCCCTACTGGTTTATATTCAGTTCCTTCAGATTCCCAGTTTAGCAAACATCCCTCTGGTCTCTCCCACGTGGGCTTGCTGGGGTATCCTCCCCTATTTCCTCCTAGCATCCCCAAATTTTCCCCCATGATACCATTTTGCATCAAATGTTAGATTCGGCAAAGACTATGTCTAGTTCATCTTATATTCACTCCTGCCCTTCATCCTTGAGCCTCCCTGGGACATAGTAGCAATCAAAGATTTATTGTTGAATGAATGAAAATAATTGAAATATACTCCATGTATATCAACCTTCTCTAGCTCAGCTAATGAATACTTTTATCAGGCTTAGAAAGGAGACCCAGATCCAACTTCCCACTTTTTACTGCCCCTACTCATTGAAGAGCTCTGCTAACCCCTCCCTGCAACCAGGAAAAAAAAAATCCAACTTCTTTTTCTATTAGTGTTGTTTTTAAGTCTGAACACTCTGTAACAGTGATTCCCAACAAGGGTAATTTTATCCTTTAGGGGATATTTGCCAATATCTAGGGGCCTTTGTGGTTTGTATAATTTTAGTGAGAGATGAGCTAGTATCCAGGAGGCAGAAGCCAGGAATGCAGCTATCATTGTAAGATGATGCCAAGACAGCAACCATCACAAAGAAGTCTCTTTCCCAAGGTCAGTAGGGCTGAGACCACAAGCCCTGCTCTATGAAATCCTCCCCAATTACTTCAGCGCCCCCCTCTGCCACCACTTAGCAGTCTCTATTTCCCCGGAAGCCTGACGCCAGGGAGGATCTTACTAGAGGTGGCCAGAATGCCCCCGAATGCGGCCACGGTTCATGGTGCTGACAGCGTCAGCCATGCCCTAGTCAGAAAGGTGAACACACTCCCATTATGCAAACAAACTTCAACAACCCTTCAGGTTTCTACTTGACATAAAATTATTTAATTTACATGTGTAAGTACATATTTTCGTACATACTTACGATTGCCACAAATTAAGTAGCAATATTGGAAAGGCTCACATGAAATATTAACAATATAATTTGATTTCAGAACTCTCCATGCAATTGTCTTCCATAGGAAACACAGAAATAGCCACAGCACAGCCCAATGCCTCGGACCCTATGCCTGCCCAACAAGCAGCTCTGAGAACAGTTGGGTGAGCTCTCAATTGGATGTCACTACAGACTTTAGAGTCATATTTTTTAAATACAAGTCAGACTGTTTCCTGCCCTGCTCATAACCTTCCCTGGGCTCCTGACTTCAACTTGAGTGAAAGCAAATCTAACCAGGTCCTTGCCCTGCCCCCCACATCTGTGATCTCTTTCCCACCACGTCCTCTTTCATCAGCTCCAGACTGGCCTCTGTGCTTGCTATTCTTCAACATTCTATGCATGTCCCGGCCTCAGGATTGTGTGCCTCACACCGCACCCCCCGCCAAATCTCTACATTAGCTCATCTCCTTCCTTCTCTGGTCTCCCAAAAGTCCCTTTCTCCAAGAGGTCCTGAAACCACCTATGTAAGGTGGTGGACCCGCTCCTCTCTACCATCTTCCTGTGTTTTACATGTCTTTACAGAGCCCACCACCACCTGAGAATTGAAATCTTTGTCTCCCCAAGGAGGATGAGAGTCCCTTGTGGCAGGGCCTTTCATTGTCCATGCCCTTAAAATGGCTTCTAGAACACAATGTTTATTTAATAATATTTATTGAAAGAATGACTCCATCACTGC
Organism: Smutsia gigantea; assembly: GCA_032199065.1. NCBI lineage: Eukaryota > Metazoa > Chordata > Mammalia > Pholidota > Manidae > Smutsia > Smutsia gigantea. The sequence continues at coordinate 218,909 of JAVSCE010004909.1, read as the reverse complement.
AATTTGGGTCTATTCCCATAATGCAAAGAGATGAGCAACTCTGCTGGTCAATTCAGCAAACAGGTATTAAAGTCTCCCTAGGGGCTTGGCCAGTGCTGGCACTGGAGGATTGTAAGATAATAAAACCTGGTCCTTATTTTTGTTTTCCGGCAGAGTTCTCATCAGGAACTGCCTCTGGCTAACCCAAGCCAGTGGGGTTTGGGGAGCTCACAGAATTGCTGAGAAGACTGAGAACCTGGAGCCTGACAGGTACTAAGTGGCTCCTGGGAACAAAACAGCAGAGAGAGTCAGGAATGGTTTTATAGCCAGACACACAGTCGGGATAAAAACAGTGAGCCACATGACCTGTGATTGTCTCTTTTCTCATTATGGTTCTCATTCCAGGGTCAAAGTTCTAGGAAAGAGCATCCCATGGACACCTTTAGGATTTGTGCTAAATGTCTGGAGCAAGAAGAAGGTCTGCCAGGCAATCTGCATAGGGAGCACTTCTGCTTCTGTGGTAGAGAACAGGCATCCGTTCTTATTCCCTACCGGACTGGGTGCAATGGGGAAGGCTCTGTCTGGAAAGGACATGGCACGCTGGGCAGCCAAGGATGGGCAAATACTCACTCTGCCCTTGCCCTCCAGAAGCTGGCAGTGGTTTATCGCTAAATCACAAACGAAGAATGCATCAGGTTAAGCCTAGTGGCCCAATGGCTGTGCCAACACTGGGAGCTGCAGGGTTTCTGAGAAGGGTGCCCCGTAGGACCCCAGAATCACTCTTTCTTATTGGAAGTGAAGAGACTATATTGAAGCAGACTCCAGTCTATCCTTTCCCACGGGGCCTTAGGGCCTAGCCTTCTAGAACGGGCATTGAGCAAAGGTCAGGGGAGCCCTGGAGCGTAAGCAGCACTTCCAAACGCTCCACATGACGCTCGTCCTGCAAGATGTTCACCATACAAAGGCCAAGCAGGTGTCCACAACTTGCACAAACATGGCCTCAGCATATCGAGGGTTCTGAGAGCCCCTCACTGAAGAAAAGAGCCCACCTCCGGAACCTGGTGTCTCCCAAACTGACCTGACCAAGTGACTTTCTATAAAATACAAGTATTTAGCTTCCTGCTTAACTGGTGACCAAGGCAGCATCTTTGGGAAACTTGACCCAGAATACAGTGGTTTTTAGGGTGTGTTCCCTCTGCCACCCATCTCACATCGGAGTGGACCCAACATATTCGGAGAAAGGAGAGAAATTCTGAGGGCAGAAGTGTGGGGGAACAGTGATGGACAGAGACAATGCACCTTCTTTCTGAGGAAGTTAACCTGGTTTGGACGATTCCTTAATTTATCGAAAGGTTGATGTCAAAGACTCAAAATGAAGTAGAGAGATAGAAATCAACCTGGGGATTGAAATTCAATCCTTTGATTTCTTTACATTGTTCACCAGAATTTTTACTGCAGTCTCTAGTTCCTACAGTGGGTGGTTTTGAGATCGCAGGCTTTCCACAGAATGCTGGGTTCCTTCTCAAAATGTGTGCAGCCCTCAGCTGCCTTTTCTTTCTGGTACATAACCCATGCTCCTCTGAACTAAAGACAGGTTATCATGGAAAGCAGGCCACGGCCACAATCTCACTGTCCATCCTCCCCAGCCGGGCAAATCCTGCACCTTTGTTGCCCTCCTGAGACTGCCTGCCTCCCAGAACCCACAGCTGTCCTGTTGAGAAGGGAGGAAACGAGGTCACCTGGCTGGCTGGACTGCTGACCACAGCAGCTTCAGTTAAGCTCAGGGGAGGGGATGCTTGGGGTCAGTTCAGGAATTGATGAGCCTCCTAACCTGCCTCACACATGAAAGGCTCATTACTGTGAGAATAATATCTCACCCCGGCTTTAGATATGTTCTCCCAACTTAAGAAAAGATTACTGTACCTTTGATACCACAATTAAAATAGATCAGTAGGGAGAAACAATGATTGATCCTTGAACTATTGTGCTGATCTGTTAAAAGTGCTAGAATATGCCTTGAGCAGAAACACTGAATCATGGGGATCAATAAACTGTGCTGTATTGGTGCCATCGCTGCAGGCTTCCCGGGTAGGCTGGTGGTGGCAATCAAATAAACAGGGTTGACTTTAAAACCACTTCACCAGGAGCAGGTAACCTTGATTTTTAAGTCTAAATGTAACTGTCTTTCGGATTATCAACACTTCTAGACTGTTCTCTGGCTGTCTGCAAGGACATTTCTATCCGGCAGATACCTTAGCCATCTTGCTAAACTGAAATAAAGCTCAGTGCGACCGCGTTGGCCATGTAAGAGTGGTGACTTTTAATAATGGAGATAAACCAGTTATTTCCACTTCTAAGGAATAGTTCTACTTTAATATGCCTCATGGATGATTAAGAAAACCTCACTGTGGCCCTGTCGGTGATATGGCATCTGGTTTACCAGGAGCGATGCCTAAAGGGACACTTGTAAGGGAGCAAACCTCTTTCTTCTCTCTGTGTGGTTCATGCCTCCAGTCCTGAAGCCAGACTGACACTCCAGAGGTCTGGCTGTTCCAAGGTTAAAAAAAGAAGTTAAGGTATCAGGTAAAAGGAGATCCACTTTTAGAGGAAAATCACCTATAATTCATTTCTGCGTTTTGGCAGTTCCAGGGGAGGGGGACTTGGGGGGTGCGGGCTGGTGGGCTTTCGTATCTCTTGGGTCCCTCAGCAAAGAGAAAGCCAGGTCCCAGGTGCGGAGGAGAGCACGGTTTCAGGTCGAGTGAAGATACCTGATTTATTTCTGAACAGGCTGGGCCAGTTTTCTTGAATAAGAGGCCTGCTTGTTTTCCTTATCAAAATTAGCGAGTGTCTCTTGGAAAACTGCATGGAATTGTACCCAGTCCATGAAACCTAAGTTTGTTCTTTTCGCAAAGATGGGCTCCTCAGTGAGGTGTGTGAAAACTCCTTCAAGTGGCAGTCTGGAGCCTGGATTCCAGCCCATCCTGACTGGGTCATTCATCTGTTCTGTGACTTGGTTTTCTTAGTGGTTGATTAGGACAACGAGGTCTCTAACCATCTCTCTGGCTTACACATATTTGGGGCCTCCAAATGTCTGTTTGTTGTAGTAAATTCAAAATGCCAATGTCTGTGTCTTATTTATTTATTATCAGGGCCTTTCTCAAAATTGGCAGCCACAGGACAGATGCATGGATAGATGAAGGAAGGAAGGAAGGGAGAGAGGGAGAGAGGGAGGGAGGGAGGAAGGGAGGAAGGGAGGGATGATGGAGTTGGTGATTGGATGTTATGTTTGTCATATTTCATGGGTTCCTTATTTGTGGTGAACTCCAGCCCTCACAATGAGACCTCTGCTTGAGTTTCGACTGTCACCAGGAACACTGAGCCAAGGGGAGGGCTGCTGATCTTGCTAGAGGTCAGCCTTCAAGAGGAGTTTCACTGGCTCCACCTCTCAGCACTGAGAACAATTCAATAATAAGTAATTTGGGAGTGATTTTGCCGAGAGGACAGTTCTGAATACTTGGCAGTCACCACTCCTAAGTCAGGTATTCCCTTGGCCATGAAACATTGCCTTCCTGCCCTTCATCTGGTCCCTGCAGCTTCTCCGGACCAGTGTTACCTACCCACCACTCACTCTCTACTTTCCTCCTAGGCAGGAGTGTAACTGGTGCCCCCGGCTCCCTGTGGAGGGGCTGGGCTGAGACTGTCTATTCCTTCCTAACACCAGGCCACTTCCGTGGGTCCCCCAGCACACACACACAACTACACAGGCAGCAGCATCCACTGTTTGCTGTTTGCTCTGCCCCAGGGCATACCCTGACCTCTAAAAAGACCTCTGAATGGCCTTTGTGTAAGCAGCTGGGGTCTAAACAGCACTCCTTGCAACACTGCCAATACCGAAATTAAGATTCCAAACACAAGCCAGTGTTCCATAAAGTGACATCCTCATTGGGATGGAAGGCAGAGGCGGCTGTGGGATGTGGCACTGAGGGCCCTAGCTGCTCATAAATGATGATGGCTGATTTCTGCAGCATTAATTCACGATCACTGACCTCTTCCTGCATGAAATGCGAAGGGCGAAAACTTTTACAACAACAGCTTCCTTCCTGCTAATTCCATCTTTTTGGTGAGGGAGGAAGCCCGGCTTCCCCTGTCTACCAGGACGGCAGAGTCTTACACCCTCTGGCAGAGGTGTCTGGCAGACACGTTCTAATGAAGGGGAGACATCTGGCCAGAGACCGTCTCTAGCACCCTCAGATAAGACCCCTGCTCTGTGAACAACACAGCTCGATTATCAAAAAAAAACAAAGCCTGTGTTGAGACAAATGGCAGGTGTTAAAAGCAAGAGCAGGAGGTGCAACTTCCAGCTGCCGACATCTGAGGGGATCTCTTCTTTAGGCAATGGCTTGAAAGGGGGAAAGTTTTCAAAGTAATTTCAATTCCACATATTTAAAATTTAGTTAAACAGAAAAACGGATGCTCACGGGGAGGAGAAGGCATTTGTAGAAAAATGGGCTTATAAATAATAGGGCTGTGCACGCTTAGTATTCTGCGTGGATGTAACATCTTTCCCCGTTAGTAAATTCATACACTTTATATTCAGTACAGACAGGAGCCACCAAGCCTACAAGCTCTGTCCAGGGCTGGGGTCAAGCAGTTCGGGATTTGATGAATGCCAACTAGAAGGAAAGGTGAGGGGGTGGAGGTCTCAGCCCCCCAAAATTATCTATGAACTTCACTGCTAGAAAGCCTTTCCCTTTGCATTCCCCAACTTCTCTTTTAACTTGCAAATATTCCTGAGTTTTATTAACATATTAACTAAGACATTGTTCATCTTTCTTTCTTCTTAAGATACAGACAAAAAGAGCAACCGCCTATGTGAGCACCATGCCCTAGGCACAGTGCCAGCATGGCCCCGTTTAACCCTCTCAGTGACCCTGTGATGCAGCGACTGTCATTGTCCCCATTTTAATAACAAGAAAACAGGCCAGAGAGCTTAAACCTTGGGAGCCCTGGTAGATAACCAGTTTCCTACTCCCCCTTTATGTTGAAGACCTTTATTCAACACCAGCTGACCAGAGGCCAACCATGTGCTGAGTCCCAAAGAGACGGAGGGGCCTCGGTGTGGTCCTGATGTGGTCACCCCGGGAATGAGCCCCCGGGACGGAGAAGGGGAGGCCCAGGAAGTGTTCCAGACCTGAAGCAGGTGCCCCTGTTTTTCTCTCTCATCTCTTCGTTGAAATAATTTTGATTATTTGTCCATTTCCCTGATTTTTGCTCATCCTGAACCTCTGGAATGTAAACTTCAGAAGGGCAGATTCCCTTCCAGGTGTGTTCAGCACCGCAACCCCAGCACCCAGCACAGTTCCCGGCACACACCAAGTGCTCTCAGTGAGAGGAGGGCCACCCTTCTGACTCACCCAACCTCTCTCTCCCAGAACTTTGAGATCTCCAAACTTCCTTGGTGGCAGGGACTTGAACACTGAATGATCAAAATGGAAAACAGGCAACATAAATGTCAGGACCTAAGGAACAGATAAACGAACAGAAGCACGGAGGTGATGCAACATGTGGAAAGAGCCACAGGCTGCAGGAGGAGCCCGAGAGCAGCCGGGGTGGTGGCAGGGGGCCAGACACTGCCCGCATGTGTGTGCGTGTGTGTGTGTTTCCACAGTAGAGCTAAAACACAGCGACCCCCAGAGCAGAACCCTGAGGCACGTAAACTGGCAACATTCATATGGAAGAGATGGGATTGGCAACCTTGAGAGTGACCCCAAGGAAACAGCACGTCTCCCAGGCTCCAAGCCAGAGGCCCCACAGTCCACACAGGACTGATGTGACTCAGACCCAGATCTGCCTGACCGTGAGGGACTGCCTTTCCAAGACTGCATATGTTGTCAGGCATCCATTGCATGCTATTTACTGGGTCCTGGGTGCTACGTCAGGCACTGGGGCTGCAGTGACACCTGGGGCTCTGTGGCCCCAGACCACGCAGGCCCGTGGGATGTACTGAGCATTCACTGTGTGCCTGGAACACGCGCGCTTAGGACTTATGTGCCCTGGTGCATTCCCCCATTGTAGAACTCAGTAGACCTGAAAAATTCAGCAACCCCCCAAATTACTGGATTTTTCTGAGTCTCAATATTCTCATCTACCAATTGGGCATGAGTGTGCCTTCCTGATGGAGAGGTTGTGAAAAATAGCACAAACAGTGTCCATGCGTAGCAGGTTGCTGGGTGCAGGCCTGGCAGGTGGACGGCTTTAGGGGTTCCAAACCCCACACCTCCCATGCCCCACCCTTTCCCAGGGGCTTTGTGGCTCCTTCCATCAAGAGGTGGGGTTCCTTTCTCCACCTCTAGACTCTGAGTTCTGTTGTTTCCCTTGCTCTGGCTTAAGAGGTGTTCTCTACTTCCGTTCCTGCTCTTGCCTCCCACCTGCGCCTTGAGAGCATTCCCAGGCAGCCCGCTCGAGCGGGGCCATAACTCCTGCTGACACTCTGCTGACCCCAAACACACAAGCAGGCCCCCGTGACGATGGGAACCCTGAGCCCAAATGACCAACCTGAGCCAAAGAAATGCTCATTGCTCTGAGTCACTGAATCTTGGGGACGGTGTGCCTTCTGGTATTTCTGTGGTGAGAGACACCTGAGTCCCACGGGTGTGCCTCACACCTTATCCCCCCCGGTCCTCGGACAGAATGGCACTTCCGAATCCACATGGATCTTCCTCTGACTCCCTGGCCTGCCACGACGACCCTCCTCGTGTCACTGCCACCACTGCCACCCACGTGATGAACCCTGCCTGGGAGGGGACAGCGTCCAGGCTCCAAGGGCATTTCCATCGTCTCTGGAGACCCCTGAGGCATGAATTTTGCTGGGCAAATAATTGATGGGCAAGAAGTGTGTGGACGAGAGTATGTAGGACATTCCAGAGACCTCCAGGAGATTCCTCGGAGAAGGTGGGGCAGTGTCTGCCTGCGACGGGGCAGCACACAGGGCAAGGAGGTCAGCAGACACCTGCTTGAGTGCTTAGAAGCACAGGCCGGGGTGGCCTGACCCCCCTCCAGAGATCTGCAGTACGACATCGTATCTATACTTGACCACGAAAGACATAAAATTGGTAAAGAGGGTAGATCTCATGCTAAGTGTTCTTACCACAATAAATGTTTAGAAATGGTTAGGATTCGTGTTTTCTGTCTATTATAACCACTGCTCGGAACAACAATGCAATGTAGGTATTATCACCCCTTGTTTACAAATGGTGAAACTGAGTCTCACAGAGCTCCGTGAAAATTGTTCAGTGTTGAAGAGTGGACAGTGCAGGAGCTGGGATTTTCCAAAGCCTCTGAGTTTCAGCCCAGAACACTGACTCCAATCTTGTCTCCAAGGGCAGGAACGGTATCCTCTGACCCACGTTTTAGTTCATGCTCAGAGCACCCCAGGCCCAGCATCCATGCTGCCCGACCTGGTCACAGAGCAGAGCTTTCTGGAAGAGAAGTCGCTGACCCCCAGCACTGCTGATTTCAAAAGCTCAGGAACAGGGTTTGGCCAGCTTCCCCAGGCTGCCTGTCTCAGTGTCTAACAACCCTTGTGGATTTTGCCTTAAGTTCCATAAAAAGAACAAATCAAAGCACACACAAGACATTAGAGAAAGCCACATTCAGAGTTGAGTAAGTAAGTAGCTGGTGTCCTGCCAGGGCGGGTATGAAAGCTCTAAAAGAAGCCATGAGCTGACAGTCATTGAACTAAAGCTATTTAATTCCGGAAAAGGACAGGAATTTTAAAAGCACAGTCCAATTATGGACTCCTGCTTCATCCCATCTTCCATTTAAAACCCACAGCACCTTTCCGTTTTCTCTCCCTGCACGTGAGTGTCAGAGTGACATCCCTCCGCCTTTGAGAACCTGCAGTCTCAGCCCCGGCTCACAGGCGCTAAGATAACCACATTCACGAGATCCCCAAAAGGACCGGGATTTAGGAATGGGAGCGTGGATCAATAAGGGTGCGGGGACGTCTCTCGGTGAGCATAGACTGCCCGCTGTGATAACCTGCTCGCTCCACGGTTAACTGCATGAAGTCCCGGTGTTCAAGCAGAAAGCGATCAATCTGTATTCAGATGGTCTGTGCCTTCCTTCTAGTCCTGTGCAGGATGGTTTTCGGATCATGCTCTGACACACAACTGGACTTTTACAAGTCCCTGGGCGGGGAGGCCCACCTGGGCACCGCCCCTTCAGCCAGAGCACCTCTGCTTCGATCTGTTTTATAAATTGGCTTCCTAGAACATTCCATTTTTTAAAAGTTCCATATAAAAACACATGTACCACTTTAAGGAAACTCAGTCCTTTGTGGTCCAGGTAGTTTGTGAAAAACAAACTTCACAGCTGAAGCAGGAGCTCTCCCGTCATCCCAGAGCTCAGACCGCAGTGCTGTCATATCCCAGCCTGAGGCAAGAATGTTCCAGAAGGTTTTATAAACAGAAGGTCTCCCCATGTGCCCAAGGTAGTCATGTGACATGAAGGTAAGGCTCTTTCAAGAACAATGGCACCTTTGAGCTAGAAGTCAGATCTTACCTGTCTCCTAATCCCACACAGGAATAGTTTTCACCGGGACACAAGAGGTCTTCACACTCCGCTGGAAGGTGGAAAGGGGTGTCAGCCCTAATTTTCTTTTCCTGGCAGTTATGAGCTCCCAAGCCCATGACGAGCTCCCTCTCACCCAGGCACAGGCCTCCCTGCCTGCTGCAGGTCACCACCTGGACTAAGAGCAAATGGTCAGCGTGCAACCACACCCGCAGAGAGACAGCCCACTCCGGAGAAGCAAGCGGAAAGGAAACAGGTTAGGAGAGCATTTGTTCAAAAGAAGATGCTTTACAAGAAAGAATGATCCCATGGCCAGCACTGGTAATTTCACCGAGATGTAAAGTAAGCAGACAGGTCTGCTTTGTTTGGGAGCAGCTTTACGCAGTGTTTCCACCCCTCTGGTTCAGCCACAGGGCTGTTGCCGGATAAATATGCCTTTCATGTTGAGAAGCTGGACACTAACACGATCATTACATTAAATAACACGATAAGCTTCATAAATACATTTAATTCTGTGTTTCACTTTCAATTTATGTTGTCTTGGTTTATATACTCTTTTCTTTAGATGGCCAGCTGGGTGCAAAAGCTATCAAAAATAAAAATACCACTTAGCTCTTAACCAAGCCTGTTCTCTCCACACCTTATTAACAATATTTCACAAAACCAAGCCTGTCCTCTTCACGCCTTATTAACAATATTTCACAAAACAAGTAGCATTCCGCACAGCAGGCATACAAGAGTTTGGGACCGCTCCTTCTATTTGCAACCTTCCCCAAAAATATACAACCTTTGGAAGAAGCGTGTGACTTCCAGCGATTATTTGTGTTATTTTTCTCTTGGGGGCCTCTTGATATACAACTAACAATTAATAAGGAAGTAGACACCAATAAACCTCTTTATCTTAAGCAGCCTGAAATCACACCAATAATAATGCAGAAGCCCATTCAGACTGCCACACAGGCAGTGGCTCTGGGGCCAGGCAACATCGCAGGGAAGAGGTTGATGAATCAGGGAAGGAGATCGAGAAGACCGAGGCTGCAAGGGAAGGTTGGCCCAGTTCAGAGCCGTGGAAGAAAAGAAAGCAGAAGGGGAAATAAACATAGCATCTCTGTGCATCGTCTCAGTCTTCTTGATGTCAGCCACAATAATGTGCCTGATTCTCTGTCCCCAAAGCTCCCCAGGCCCCACAGGTGACTCAGACCCTTCCTCCAACCAGCCAGCTCATTCCTGCAACAGGTGCTCATAGAGCCCTTCGACATGGTATGGGGCTGGCAAGAGCAAAACCCAAGCTTGTGCGCAGCTTCCAGTCTGGATCGAGGAGCAGATGTTCATCAAATACAAACAAATGCAACATGACAGGGACAGGTGCAATAGGGGAGAGGACGGGGACTCCAGGTGCCCGAGGTGGGACTGGTCCTGAGGTCAGGGATGGCTTCCCAGGACATGTGCGTGAAGATCTGGGGGATGGGTCCAGGTGACTTGGGGGAAGGGCATGGGTGGCCTCGCTCCAGCAAAGGCATCAGCTTGTAAGGCTCCCTTAGCAGGAGGCCCGGCACAGTGCAGGATGCCTGTCCCTCACACAGAATCCTTTTGCTCAGGTCAAGATACAGATGCCAAAGATGCCTGCCCTGGCCCCTACGGCAAGGTTGAAGGGCTCATATGTGTTGGGGGAAAACCAATTGGAATTGTGGGTAGCTGTCCCCATCCCACCTTCCTAAGAATGAGATCCAGTGACCCTCCTGGTCAGCCTACCCCGCATCCACCCAGCATCCCATTTCCTTCCCTCAGATGAGGCCCTTTCATCCCTCAGTACACAAGAGGCAGTGACTCAGCTCTCACGTCTTTGAGAGAAAGCAGTGAAATCCAGCTGGATGCATTTCTCTCCAACACAAAGCTACACAGACTGGGAAATCTTCCGCTGAGCTCTTTGCTTAGAACATTATTTCACCAATTATTTTTAAAATTAGATTATGTACCAGGTGATGGGCAAAGACGAAGCTAGAGGCAGAAATTCATACAGGAGACAACGATGCTTACAGCACTATTTATGGATGATTGCAACAAAATTGAGGCTCAGGATCTAGACAGCCACTAAGCAGAATTCAAGAAGGGACATGAGCATAATGGTTATTCATTAGGGAGCAAACAGGGACTATCACATGCCCCATGACAAAGGCAACTTGGTCTATTATCTTTCCAATAATGTTCTATGCAACCAGGCACCACAGACCCAAATGTGTCTCTTTAAGTCTTGTGCAGAAAACAGAAATAAATGTTCTTTCCTCTCTCTCTCCATAGGAGACCCTTGGGTGGAAGCCTCGGTCCCTCTCAACAAAGGAAGCTCAGTACTGGCATAGGTACCTGTCATGAGAAGTGCTTAAGAGAATCTTGGAAAAACCCAAAGGCAGATGTTTTCCTGACAGGGATCCAAATCCCAGTCTGCTCTGCGGGGTTGCCTGGGAGGGTCAAGTGAGATCCCCAGATGCAGAATCCGCTCCCCTTAGCTCCTTTGGACAAATCATGCTGTTCGATCTAATGAAGAACCTTTACACACCAGTCCCTTGGGAACCTAGAGATGAGTTAGGTAAGGTCCCTGCCCTCCAAGTCCAGAGTCCTGAAGGGGAGAAGAGGCAAGTCTACAAGGGGAAAGTGAGTCAATGCTGGAAGATGATAAAATTGTGGGACGAACAAAACCTAAAGCCCCTAGGAGGGAGGCAGGTGGAGTCGGGTAATGCATCTGAAGCAGGAAAGATTTGCACAACAGAAATATCCAGAAGTTGATTTCAGGAGAGTGTGCACGGGTAGGGACAGAGACAGGCAAAGGTAGAGTCAGAGGGGGAATGGCACCGAAAGCTGTGCCCAGGAGTTCATACGTTGCCCTTAGACTGATGTAATTTTTGACTGGAGAAATTGCATTGATTAAAGATACTCTTACACATGGTTCAATAGACGGCTTCTCCTCACGTGCAAGGAGGACTCTCTGACAAGGAGGCAGATGGCATGTGGTGTGATTAAACCGGCTTCTGTATGAAAGAAGAATCCCCTTATCTCAACTCCAACAATTAAAGCCCTAATAAAAACCAGGTTTTTCAGGGAAAACTGAAAGAAAAATATTGTGTCTCTGTTATACCTTGTTCACAGAGAAACTGCAATTACAAAATAACTTCACTGGAAGAGAGAAGAGAGAAATTCATATCAGTCTCAGGATGGTTTTTAAGGGATAATAGGACAACCCTTCCTGGAAGCGTGGTCTAGGGTATGTGTTTTATTGGGGCAACTGTTTGACTCTGCACCAATGAAACTGAAACTATGGTCATGAAGAAGCAAATCACGACTCTTCTAACAGCTGGAATAAAGAAACTATCACCCTCAAGTTTTATTTGAAATATAATGACTTCATCTCACTCATCAATCAAAGACCCACCCTTTAAAAACTGCCAGTTGTAAAGGTCGGACTTAATTGATCAGGAGGGAGAAAGCTTCATGCTGCCTCGCCTTCCTTCCTTTTCATTATGAATTACCAAGTGAATTAGTAATGAAAAATTCCAAGTGACCTTCATCAAATCCCTCTCCCTACACTTCCAATAAATGATTTCTCCAGAAATGGCTAAACTAAGTACCTAATTTTCCTAATCATCTAAATCCTTAGATCCAGCAGTCTTACCTGCAGATAGGTAACACAGCAATGGGAGAACGTTAAATGGAGTCTTTTTATAACACACAGAATGGAAATTTAAAAGGGACTTCCTACCTTCCACTGGTTTTGAAAACAGATGTGAGTTTGGGCAGAAGCAATCACCCTTCCTACTTTTTTTTCTCTCTTAGTGTTCATTCTCTATTAGTCATAGTAAACTGAAATTTTACACAGGCCAACAGATTTCAAAGGCTGTGACAATAGGACAATTTTACTGAGAAATCAGCTCCCTACCCTTCCCAGTCCTGCAATTTCCAATGGCCGATGCAGTGATAGTTGCATTGTGCAAATGAAGGAAGCAAAAATGGAAACCCAGAGACAATGTGCACCTCTGACTTCCTGCACGAGCTCTCTGAAGCCCGACTGGACCAAACGCCCCAAGGATTGGGCTTCTACAATAGGGCTGCCACCCCCATCACTGAATTCTATGGCAGCCTGGTAGGGATCAGGGAATCCTAACCCACCACCGTCCAAGAGCAAAATAAGACTTGAGGAAGTGGCGAAGACTTTTCCAAAGATAAGGGCTCATCGAGGGCAAAGTCAACAAGGGCACTAAATATCTCAACTCAGAAAAGAAGCCCTGACCCGGGTCTGTGATTCCCAGGGTGGTGCCCCTCCTCCCACAGCCCGCCATGGGTCTTGTAGGTTCAGGAGCTTCACCCTCTCCCCAGCTCACGTATTCTCTCCTGCACTCATCTCTGCTGTGCTTCTCGCTTCTCATATGACCCATCTGCAAACGGTGATCACACCGCGTTCTATAACCCTGACCTGTCTCCTGATCTCAGCACCTTCTGCCAATGCTTCCCGGACCTCCGAGGATCTGAGGCAGATAGATGGCCTCTCACAAGTCAAGTGTCAGACCGCCCAGACTTGGGATCCTCCCACCAACACCATCTCTGGACCATAAACCTGGATCCTGACTTCCCTGCCTCAGGAATGGCAGCACTGTCTACCCAGAAACATCTTCACTTCCCCTCATGGCAACCCTGGTGGTAATTTGGTCATTTCCCACTGTTCCAATGATGCCCCCTGCTCCTGCCTGACCTGCATCACCTCCTGCCTGGAATATCACAGGGGAGTTGTCTTCCTAGAATGTGGGTCAGATCGCATATTCCAGCAACTTAAAAACATTCAAGGGTTCTCTCTGTGTACTCAATACAGATGAAAAGTAATGAATGAAGTTATTTGTTTCCTAACAATTCCAGCTGTATAAGCACGTCATGAGCCACCCTCACGTACAGTGAGTCCCCATCCCAGCCTATCATTAGGCCGGCCAGCCTACCTGCAGAGGCTTCCCCCCTCCTGCACGGGAACGAGGAAGAGGGCTTTCAGAAATCAGGAAGAAATGGAACAAAATGACCCTCTATGGCCCCTCCCAAACTTGAGATTCCATGGGCCAACTTATGTCTTTGGGATCCGCCTAGCCCATGGACTGCTTCTGGGAGGACTGCCTCCCTAGCCAGGTACCCAGAGGTTGGATCTTCAAAAGCCATGTTTCTAATATTCAGCCTTGCCTCCTGAGATAAGTCAATCAGGGTGGGGCCCAAGGTGGGTTGAGAGACTGAGCAGCAAATGTCAGACCCCAAATCCTACTGGCACAGCTCCAGTCAAAGCCTACATGCTCTCGCTGCCGAAGCCCATGGAGGGCCTGTTTTCTGTGCTTCCTGCATCTTGGTCGCTTGTCCATTCATGAAGTTCACTGGTTTCCTTACAGTGGTTTCCCTTGCGTCTATGATGGTGTGTTTTAGGTCCTTGCAACACCAAGTTTGGCCCTAAACTCTGCTCTCTGGGTTTTCCGAAGCTACTAAGAAGACTGAGAAAGATCCTATCCCTGTGGGCCCTTCTCACAAGAGTGGGGGCAGGGAGCCTGATTCCCAAACCCAACTCCAGCTCTTCCCCAAGAGCATAGAGACCAGAGGGCACAGGTGGCTTCTCAGGCCAATTTCTACAGAAAGGGTGTGGCAGGACCCCTATGACCAAACTTCAGCCAGGTTCCTCTGGACCTCTTCCCGACCAGGCCTGTCCTAAGCCTGCCGTTGGTGGCCTGTCAGGCCCAGGATCAGCAAAGAATCTGAATGAGTCTAGTTTTAGAGAGAACCTTGCTAAGCCAGTTTAACAAGAATTTCCCTGACCCCTGACATCCAAAGTTCCTCTTCCCCCACCTTGGATATCTAACCAAGTTCTTCTAGTAATTTTCCATCCACTGAGTCCCTCACTCTTTCCTCTGGCTATAAATCCCCCTCTGCCCTTGCTGTAGTCAGAGGCAAGCCCAATTCTGTATTGAAGTCTCTCTCCCCTACTGCAGCAGCTTGACTAAAATCTGCCCTGCCATTTTTAACCAGTGTCCAGTTCTCTTTAACAGATGGAAACGGCCTTGCAGGAAGATGCCGAGGATGGGCAGCCCCTCAGTCAGCCTCCAGGGGAGCACTGTGCCCGCGCATGTCCTGACTCTGAAAGAGACTCCCCTTGACCCAACCTGAGTCAGGCTCCTCCGAGAATTCTCTTTGACAAGAGAGTCCTTGGGTTCTGTCCTTGGCCCATTTAGTCCAGTTTTAGCAAAAATCCTGCTGGGTCAGGTTAGGGAAAATCCCCACCCTTGTTATCTGATCAAATTTCTTATCCCCCACCTGTCAGTCAATTTAGCCCAAATCCCCCTTACGCCTGATGTTTCTTCTTAGAAAATTTCTATCCACTGATCCCAACCTGCTCCTTGGCTATAGATTGCCACTTTCCTTTGTTGCATTCAGAGTTGAGTCTAGGGTCTCTCATCACTGTAAGAGCCCATCGTAGCACTCTCCCTGAATAAAATCTGCCTCAACCTCTTTATTCAAGTGTCATGAATGATTATTTCATTTAACCACTGCTTGCCTTCTTCCAAGATATCAAAGTTTAAGTCTGTTTCTAAAGTGTTCTTCCATAATTAGAACTTAGCAAATACAGATTTAAAAAGCAAGCAAGCAAGCCAGGATATGTGTCTCCCTCCTCACCCAGGCTTGCATGGGCACATTCCCTGCAGCCTGAGCCATTGACCTCCAGCCTTATGGCCAGCGTGTGCTTAGTTTCTAAGTCATTAAACTGCTCTAAGTACGTTGTGAGCAGGAACACCGCAGAAGGGCCAGGCTAGACCCATTTCAAGCTGAGCTGGGCCTACGGAAAAGAAGCTGACATGTCCACATCTGGGTCACCCGGGCTGCATCGTTCTCCCAGCCACCTCTGAGTGCTCTGAGGAAAGCATGGCACTCTTTTTAATGTTCCTGAACTCCCCATGGGCGGGGGGTGGGGGTGGGGGTGGGGGGCAAGTGGCTGGACATGCTTCCCCAGCCTGCCATGCATGCCACCGGAAGTGTCTCTCAGTAGATTCACAGTCTGACCATAGGCAATTTCTGGGCTAGGTTTTTAAAGGAGCTAAACAAAATATCTGCCATTATTAAAGAATAAGCTGTAAGCCATGCTTTCAGGCTCCAGAGAGGATTAACTATGGAAGCTTCTTTCAAATAATATTTTTTCTTAGGTTGACTGTGTCAGTTATGGAAAGGAATTCAGGTCCCTGATACCTTTGACATGGGCAGGTGGTGAGTGGTAATGAAAAGAGAAGCTATAAGTGTGTGTGTGCATAATCACACACCTACATATATACAATACATACACACATATACATATTTTTCATATATACCAACTCATGTGCCACATTTATGAATTAAAATTAAAGTGAGGATTAAAAAATAAAATTTGCTACATGAAAACATTCTTTTAGAATTTATTTTTGCTAGAATATCTGAAGGAAATATTCTATTAATCCAGTAGTCTTATTACAGTACCCTCAGAAAATGTGACCTAAATCCATATGTATTTTCTCATGAAAGGAAGAGGAAAAGGCTTGTTTCCATACCATTTATGTTCACAAACTTAATGAAAGTTATGAACTGTAACCATCTCACCTAATGTTTTTACAGAAGAAAGGCTATGAATGGAAGCTTCATAAAAAATGATTTATGCATGCACAGATAACATGCCTATATTTAAACTGCACCCGCTCCAGAGTCTGAGAAGATTCCGTATTTGTCCCATTCCTCCTTCCTGGCGGAACCACGCTGGCCCAAACCCGCTCATGCTCAGCAATCTGCGGTCATCTTGGGTTCCGAACGCGCTCCCTGAGGCAACCAGGATTTCTTTCACATTGTTTGCTTTTCAGAGACTGCCGGCCTGAAAGCCTGTGTGTTTAGAAATTCAAATCAGCTTCAAATCTTGTCGCAGCCGCTGAGCTATCACCTCATATGTGGGAGGAGACTAGGCTCCAAAGCGTATTTCATTATTAATAAAAATAAGGGAGAGAGAGAGAGAGTAAACAAGGGCTCAGAAGGGAATGCTGCCCCATCAGAGCCCAGTTCCTTACCAGCGTCTGAAAGACTTTCCTTTCGTTCCCAGGCAGCAGGGTCTTTGGGGGACGAGAAGAGCTGGTGGTGGATCTGGAAGATAAACAGAAACCTTCCCAGTTTTATGTTCTTATTTGCCAGCTATATAATCTTCAATAATGTGCATGACTCTTTAAACAGAATCAGGAAACATCCCTAGAACCTCTCCAATCTCCCAAGAAAGAATGCCAGATTTTAATGAATACTTCTTTCCATTTTCTCCCATGTTAATTCTGCCCATGAGTAAAGGGTAGGTTTCTGATGATTTCAAAATGAGTAGGAGGAAGGGAGGGAGAAAAACTATGACCAGCTAATCCAGAGTGTGGCATGGATTTTTCGAGTAGACCAGAGAACCACATCTAATATTTCTTTTCTATCCTACCATAGTGCTTAATGGGTGTTGAGCTAAAATTGGACATTCAATAAATATTGATAAATGGATTAACCACAAGCAATCAGATTTCAGGAATTAGCTTTCAAAGCCCAATGGAAATAAGATTAATATATCCAAAATTATTCTGTGGTCCACAAGTATGGTTATTGTATTTTCTCTGCAAGAAGGCAATGCTTTGTTAAGTTTATTCTGAAAGCAGTTTGCTGTGAGTGACACTCTGTCTTGGCTCTGATTTATAAACTTATAATGAGACTCCAGAGCCCCTCATTCCACACTGGTCTGTTGTATGCCCTTTGCACCTCAGAGTATCCCATGACCTTCCCCAAAGCTGAAGAACAGCTTTTCTGACCCACACTGCTGTAATCACAGCATAATTTGAAGACGCAACACCTTCCTACAGCTGGAGCCCACCTCTAAACCTGAACCTCCGTTACCTTGTTAATCCCTAGGCTGAGTTAAGCTTTACAGTTTTCAATCCCCATTTTGGCCTCTTCTTATCCCTGGCATCTGTGCCACCATTTTAGAAAAGAGCATAAAGGAGGTGGGATCTGGACCGTGGCTGGGCTGAGATTTTGGAAGAATTAAATAGTTCCACACCATTTTCTGCGGCTCCCTGGGCTTCTCTGCTTTGAGCCTAACTCACAATGGCCTATTAGTAATACGATTGTTAATTAGAAGAAAAAGAAGAGCTGCTGGCAATTACTGAGACTTCATATGTCCTGGATGCTGCGCTCCAGGTTCCACATATATCACTTCACTGAATGTTCACAGCTTTTTCCGCCCAGTGGTGGCAGCTGAGAAAGCAGAGGCCGAGGCTACTCCTCCGTGTGTGGCACGGCCAGGATGCAGAGCAGGCTGGTCAGACCCAAAGAGCATTTTTAGCCAGTGTGTTCCAAATATTATTGTTATTTTAACTAAGTATTGTTGTTTGACTATTTGACTATATCTGCTATACTTGTATTTGTCCTTTTCACAGACTTAGCATGGGAAACTGGATAAAACATGGACACTTTTCAGGAAGGAAATATAGTTGCAGCAACATTAGATATGGGGATGGAAATCATTTCGATCCCCAGTTCAGCAAAGGTAGCACATTATCTCTCTGCAACTTCAGACACAACCAAGCAGGTGGGTCTGGAACCCGTCTTGGGAGAGAGGGTGGGCGTGCAGGGAGACTCCAGCCTAGCAGAGATGTTAAGCTTCCTCTCTGCTAGGTTGTTAACTTGTATGACTCTTCGGAGAAAAAAATTTTTATGTGTATTTTTAAAAGTAACTCTATCAAGTCTAGCAAGTCAATCACCCCAGGACATGACAACATAGAATTAACTTCTACCCAGCAGGTCCCTGACGTACCGTGCAATCCTAAGTCAGGAGCCCCAGTGCCCCACGGTGAAGTTATAAACGCTGAAGCGCCCTGGCTTAGATGGAGAATGATTTCTCTCTGGGGTCCTTGCAACTGGCAGTGGACGGCCAGCTGACAAGGCCCCATGGCTCTCTGCAAACACCTGGCTTCTCCGAAGCCCCAAACCCTCTTGTACTGACTCTGGGCACTACTCATCCAAGAATTCCCAGTGACAGGGTGGTGTGGGAATCACTACCTTCAACCCAGGTCTCCACCCAGCACTGACATCCTGGAAAGACTAGCTTTGGCTCTGCTTTCTGCCAGTGGCTCACCGTAGCCCCTTCGTGCAGAAGAAGAGCAGCAGCACTTTTTGTTGCTTTGCTTAGGACAAAGTATCAAGCACTCTGGGAGCTTCCCACATCCCCCTGGGTGTGAATTCGTTCTCCACCACAGGGCCTGTGCACATGCTCTTTCCCGGTTTTTCCTGGACCTCGGCTGACGTGACCAGCTCCCGTGGGTCTCTCTCCAGACACCACTCTCAAAACTAGGTTCGATTTACGAGCTCCTACAGAAGCATTGCTTTTACTTCAGAGTCCTCATCCAGGTTTGTAAACACACATTGAGTCATGTGACTCTACAATTGAGGTCTGCTCCTCTGAGGATAAAACTGTTTTGCCTTGCTTGCCTGTGTATTCTCAGCTCCTAGTATAGGGCCAGGCACATGGTAGGCTTTCAAAAAATATGTGTTAAAAAAAAGGATGGAAAATTAATCCATCAATTAATTAAGGAAAGCACAGCCTCTCTGCCAGAGTAAGTCGGGTACTGTGCCCTTTGGGGTATGCTCTCCCATCGCCTTGGGGATCCTGCCCCTCAAGGATCCCTGTTCTCCCCTCAGTCTTCAACTTTTGCCTTCCTCAATAGGTCTAACCACATACAAGTCTTTCTTAACTTAAAACCAAAACCAAAACCTAACTCCCTCTCCCACACACGTTTCCTTCCTTTCACCTTCCCCCTCAGAGCAAACATTCTTGAAGGAGATGAGCACATAGCTCAGTCTCACTACCTTCTCCTCCACACAGTCCTCATTCTAACAGGGTCTAGACTGAGCCACTGACCTATATGACAAGGCAGTCGCTCTTCCCGTGCTGTCCAGTGGCCACCTCACAGCCAACTCCAATGGATGTCTATCAACACTCCTGCGGGCCTCTCCGTCCCATCTCCACCTCCTCTCCCCCCTGCCTTCATGGAAGCCCTCATGATTCTCACCAAGACCCCAACAGCCTCATGATTCATTCCAGACCTTCCTCCCTCCACTTCATCACCACTGATCTCTCCACAGAGCGAATCTGGCAATGTCTCTCCCCAGCTGAAAAGCCTTGGGTTTCTAACAGATTCAAAATAGAGTTAAAGCTACATCACAGTTCTTTGCAGTGTGTTTCACACTAGCAAAACATGGGACGTGTCCGAAATATCCTACAGCAGGGAATGGCTTTGCAGGTCAGAGCACGTGTTGTAATGCATCCATCAACATTACAGCAATGTTTATGGTCCACACAACAGTCTCAGAATCTAGACATTGTAACAACATACTGTGGGGGGCCTTGAATGCTACACTAATTTGGACATTATTCCTAAGTGACAGAAGTTTTGGTGATTTTTGAACAAGAAGAGTTAATGCCTTATGCTCCATTATGCGCTAAAGCTTAGTCCTATGTACATGTTAGATTAGTCTTGTCTCTGGAGCCTTTACTCATGAGCTAAAATTGGTTGCTGCCTACATAAGATGTAACATTCTGCAACTATGTTTTACTAAACCTAATGTGCAACATATTTTTTTATTTTAATCTTTTTATTATGGTAAAATATACTTAACATAAAATGTACTATCATAATCGTTTTAAATGTACAGTTCAGTGGTGTTGAATATATTTATAATGTTACAACCATTACCACCATCCATCTCCATAATTATCTTCATCTTATAAAACTGACACTCTATACTCATTAAACAGTAACTGCCCTTTTTCCCCTCCCCACAGCTTGTGGGAACCAACATTCTACTTTCTGTCTCTATGATTTTGACTCTCTAGTACTTCATGTAAGTAGAATCATGTGCAGTATTTGTCTTTTTGAGACTGGCTTTTTCTGCTTAGCATAATATACCCCAGGCTTGTTCATGCTGGTGCATGGGTCAGAATTTCCTTCCTTTTTAGGACTGAATAATATTCTATTGCATGTATATACCACATTTTGCTTGTCCATTCATCCATCATGGACACATCTGAGTTGCTTCTATGTTTTAGCTACTGTGAATAATGTTGCTATGAACATGGGTATATAAATATCTCTTTGAAACCCTACTTTCAATTCTCTGTGGTATATACCCAGAAGTGAAATTGCTGGATCATATGGTGACTCTATTTTCAATTTTTTCAGGAGCCATCATACTGTTTTCCACAGAGGCTACACTATTTTACATTCCCACCAGTAGTGCACAAGCATTTCAATTTCTCCACATCCTCACCAATACTCACTGTTTTCTGTTTTTTTGTTTTTGTGTTTATAGTAGCCATCTACGGCCATTATAATTTGATTTGCATTTCCCTAATGATTAGCGGTGTGAGCATCTTGTCATGTGCTTATTGGCCATTTGTATGTCTTCCTTGAAGAAATAGTTATTCAAGTTTGCCTATTTTTTAATTTAGTTGTTTATTTGTTCTTGAGTTTTAGTTCTCTATATATCCTGGTTATTAATCCCTTATAAGATAGATGACTGCAAATATTTTCTCCCATTTTGAGGGCTGCCTTTCACTCTATTGATATTGTCTTCCAGTGCACAAAATTTTTAGCTTTCATGAAGTCTAATTTGCCTATTTTTTCTTTTGTTGCCTATGCCTTTGGTGTCATTTCCAAGAAATCATTGTAAAATTCACTGTCATGAAGCTTTCTCCCTATATCTTCTTGTAAGAGTTTTATAGTTTAAGGTCTTACATTTAGATCTTTGATCCATTTTAATTTTTGCATGTGGTGTTAGATAAGGGTCCAGCTTCTTTCTTTTGCATGTGGATGTCCAGTTTTCCCAACACTGTTTGTTGAAAAGACTGTCCTTTTCCCATTGAATGAATGGTCTCAGCACCCTTGTCAAAAATCACTTCAAGGGTATATGAGAAGGTTAATTTGGGGGATCTCTATACTTTCCATTAGTCTATATATTTGTCTTTATGCCAGTACCACACTGCTTTGTTTACCATAGCTTTGTAGTAAGTTTTGAAATCAGAAAGTTTTATCTTCTACCTTTGTTCTCCTTTTTCCAGATTGTTTTGGCTATTTGGGGATCCTTGAAATTACATATGAATTTTAAGTTGAGTTTTCCTATTGCTGCAAAAAAAAAAAGATAATTTTGGATAGTGTTAAATTAACATATTAACAATAGTAAGTCTTCTAATCCATGAATATGGGATATGTTCCCATTTACCTTTTTGTCTTCTTTAATTTCTTCCACCAATGCTTTATAGTTTTCATCACACAAGTCTTTCAGCTCCTTGGTTAAGTTAATTCCTAAGTATTTTAGTTTATTTTATGCTACTGTATAAAGAACTATTTTCATAATTTCCTCTTCAGATTGTTCATCGTTAGTGTATAGAAATGCAATGACTTTTGTGTGTTGACTTTGTATCCTATTTTTCTGATTTATTTATTAGTTCTAACAGGTTTTTCTGGAATCTTTAGGGTTTTCTACATATCAGATCATATTATCTATGAACAGAGATGGCTTTACTTCTTCCATTACCATTTGGCTGCCTTTCATTTCTTTTTATTGCCTAATTGCTCCAGCTACAACTTCTAGTACTATATTGAATAGAAGTGGTGAAAGGGGGAGTCCTTGCCTTGTTCCTGATCTTAGAGGAAAAGCTTTCAGTCTTTCACCAATGAGCATGATTTTCACTGTGGATTTTTCATGTATGGCTTCTATTACACTGAGGTAGTTTCCTTCCATTCCTGGTTTGTTCAGTGTGACATATATTTATTGATTTGTTTCCCATTCCTTTGCACTAAAATGCAAGCTCCACACAGTAAGTTCTTTGTTCACTGCTGTAACTGTAACATGCAGTACAGCACCAGGTCCATAATATGTCTTTGAAAATACATGCTAAATGAAAAGACTGTGAGATCACATGAGAAAATGCCTATGACACACCAGGTAACATCAATGGATTTCCACTGTGATTCCCAGTGAGTAGGTAAAAAATAAAATTTTATGAAAAAAAAATGGAAAAAGCATACAAAAATGAACTCTTTGTACATGTAAAAACACTTTTCCTAACAGAAACATTTACTAACCACAGGGAGAGACTGATCAGCCTCCAGCTATTTCTTGTATGATCACGAAGCGACTCCTAACTTAGCCCTTTCAAGACTTCGTCTCCCTTAGGTCTCAGCCATTAGTGTGTTATTTAGTGAATAGCAAAATGGCAACAGTAATTCACCAAAGCCATACAACAGGAGGAAAAATTTAAGACTCTGTTTTCCACCTCTGTTCTCAGAGGCTCCAAGCCCAGGGGCACTCAAGGAGCTATCACTGAAGGCTCACTTTGCAGACAGGCCTCACAACTGTGGGCCAGGCAATTACCTCATTGGATTCTACAAGGACTCTGTGAGAGAAATATAATTATCGTTTCCATTTTACAAAAGTGGAGATGGAGACACAGAGAAGTTAAGTAACTTGCCCAAAGTCACACACACCTAGTAAGCAGGTAGAAGAGCCCAGATTAGACCCAGGCAATTAACATCTCTCTTTGGGAATAGAAAACTATGGTTCAGATCAAGCACATAAAAAGAATCACGGTACCTCACAATCACAGGACATGTTCTGGTTTGCAAAGCCCTTATACACATTGCCTCATTTTGATTCTCCAAAGTCCCTGAGAGGTGGCCAGAACACAGAGAGTATTTTTATATAAAGAAACCAAGGCCCAGAGAGGATAAGATAAATGCACAAGAACAAGAAAATGCTGCCTCTGGCAACTACACCAGCCCCCTGACCCTGGTCTAGCACTCCATCTGCATCACCTCACCACCCATCACCTTGCAGAGCCCAGCCTTACAGCACTGCTACCAGCAGAACTTCAGTGGTCATGCCTGACACCCACTAGGACACTGATCACATTGGCAACAAATCTTATGAATTCCATCAGAAGCCAGCCACTGAGCGTTAGCAAGATCTGAACATCACAGGCACACCAATATGAGAACCATCCGTTTATGTAAGATTAACTGCTTTACAAAACAACTTCCACATGCTCTCCCTTGATCCTCCCAAGTCCTGCCATAATAGCTGAGCTCTGATGAGCAAATACGTTATTGGTTTTGGGGTTTTTATTTTTGTTTATTTACTGACTGTCCCTCAAGATACCTGAGTACTCATTACAGACCCATAATCCTTATCTGCAATTATAAAATCCATAAAGCTCTGAAATCCGGGAGTTTTTTTTCTGAGTTTGTAGAAAACTAATCTGACAGCAGAACCTTACCTGAACTAACCTGAGGCTATTTATAATATTAATTTATTCCATTTAGTGTGAATCTTCATGAATTTTATTGCAAAAACATCAGTGTGCTTAATTACAGGGTGCTACCTCAGATCCCAGTGGGAATGTTATGCAGTATTAGTTTTCTGAAATAAAATGAAGAAATTCTTGTTGAATCCCATTTGGCCCAAGAGTTTTGGATGGAGCACAATGCATCAGTACTACAGGCATTTAAGGAATTTACCAGCCCCTGGGGTGGGGTTTTCTTGATGCCTCCTTGTCCTATCCTCACAAGACAGGCATTATCTCTGCACTTCATGGAGATGGGTTCTGGGCTGTAGAGAGATTCGATAATTTGCTCTAGGTCACAGAGCTACAAAATGCCAGAGCCAGGACCCTTCTCCCCACATTGGTGATTGTGCATGCACAAGCTTGTGTGTGGGGTGGGGCGAGGGCGGGCAATTAGTTCCTGGGCTTGGAAGAGAGAGAGGGAAATGGTCAAGAATTTCCTGGCCTGCTCAGGACCACACCTCCAGTACCTCTCCACTTTTCCTTTCTGGACACATACATCGTTTGCAGAGAAAACGAAGGACTGCAAATCTATTTCTAACCCAAGAATCAAAGACCAAGGGTGGATTTTTGGCTGAACCTTCTCTTTAGGATAACGGCAGACATCTGAGTCCAAAGGAATGAAGACCATTGGTCGCAGCACCCAAGGGTCTTCTCTAGGGACACTGGATGTTCCAGCACAGGGGCAGGCAGGTGGCATGCTTCACCGGTGGCACCAGGGTAGACTGCCTATGGGTTAACACAGCCTCTTTGGGAGCTGCAATACCCTCTCCACAGCTAATCTGGAGGCCTGACTGATCATCGCCAGCATCGCATGTTTGTATTCAATCTTCTGAACCCTCTTCTGCACCAATAATTAATGTCAGAGCAGTTTATGGATCAACAGTGTATTTTCTGGTTAATGCAACCCTGCACCTGTAATAACTCAGAACGGAGATTTATCACTCTGCCATGAGGCCCTCTTCATGCTTCATCTCTTCATGTTTACATCTGGTTTAACTTTTTCTAATCTAAAATAAATCAGCATGAAAAGCATTAGATTTTTCATTTAGATTCTCAATTGCCTTTTATTACCAAGATAATATCCCTTATCTGATTGCGAATGGCAGGATGGTTCCCTTGTTAGGATCTGAATGAAGATGCCTCAGTTCAATCTTTCCATCTCTCCTTGCTTCTCCTTCACTTTTGTTTTCAAGAATGGTGTCTGGTGGGGCTCTGGCTTGAAAATGAGACAAATCAGGATGTAAAGAGGATATATTGTTTCCATCATTCCTTCTCTTGTGAGACACAGGGAGGACAGCCTCCCCGGCCTGCCAAATGAGAAGTGGTCCACAGAGTTCTCTCTTCGTTTTCCCACCAGGGCGGCTTCAGCCCCCCGTCTGTCTGCACGGATAAATGAGAACAGTGATGACGAGGCACTTGGCTGGAGATTTCTGTGCAAACATCAGGCATGGGGGGAAAATAAGTCCATAATATAGGCATGTTAATTACCCAGTTACAAAGTCAAATTTGGCTGAACTATTTTGTATATCAAAGAGATAGATACCCCCTGATTCCTTAAGTATTCCTTTCTGCATGGTCTATTATGTTTCCTATCATTTGCAACATTTTCTCCTTACTTTAAACCTTGAGCTGATTGATTCCAGAAACTGGAATCCATTTCTTGTACCATGAGGAAACTTCTCTCCCAGTAATTGTTTACTGTCACTGTCTACTTTCCCTCAATTACAGTCCTGAACTGCTTGAAATACTTCAAAATCAAATACAGCGAAGTTACCCTGACTTTGGAACACCTTGGAAAGGTCTGCGAATTCAATCACCCACTTGTGCTACAACTTTTAACTCAATTGCTGTGGCTTTTCTTCTTTCAAAGGAACAGAGACAAAAAAACAACAAGGACTGATGTGTCCCCTGTTCTTTGGCTCATCTGTTCACACGGAGCTCTTCCCCTAGGCCTGTGGGCAAAAGGCCTTCCTATCTCACACAGGAGGCTGCTTTTTGCAACTTGTTTTTACCCTAGCTGACAGAAAGCAATCTAAAAGGAGCTCTTTTTATAGCTGACTTCCACACTGTCTCACAACTAGAAGTGATGGCTTTTACTTAGTGAGGAATAGCAGAATATGGTCCTGAATGGTTTCAGAACAGAACAATAATCACAGCCACACTAAGCTTCACTACAGAGCGCTCACCAAGTGCCGGGCACCTTGCTATATGCGTCACAGGCATTATGTAATCCCCATGGTAACTTTAGAAGGAAGGTACCACTACACTCCCATTCTAGAGGTAAGGAAATGTTATTCTTAGTATTATTTGTTAATAATAACATCAATAATAATATGACCGCTATGGAGCTCTTACTCTGAGCCAGGCCCTGCCCTAGGTGCCATCTGCATACTCCTTCCCTCGGTCCCACATGCACGCTAGAGGAAGCTACTATCAGTAACTCCATACTGCCTATGGAACAACTGATGTCAGAGAAGGTAGGAATTCATGCAAAGTCAGAATTGGTAAATGAAAGAGTCATGATAGAAACACAAGCTTACCCAAGTCAGGGCCCATGCCCTCACCTGTCTGCCGCCCACACAGAACATCATCTATTGAATTAAGATGTCAGCGGTGGTAACAGAAACTTATCACAGTCACAAAACTGCACACTGCATGATTTTGGTTATCAGACATGCTGGACCTGGAAGAACTAAAGTGACAGAAAGCAGATCGGTGGTCGCCAAGGACTGAGTTGGGGGAGGACAGGAGAGCAGAAGGTGCAGGGGAGCGTCCTGGGCTGGTGGGAATGCCCCACATCATAATCTGCTACTGGTTACACGACTGTCTGCATTTCTCAAGACAAAATGAACTGCATGCTTCTAAGATGCATGAATATTAATGTATGTAAATGATACTTTAACAAGGCTGGTTTTTAAAAACATATCATGAATAAGCTCCAATTTCGCTTAGAGTTTCAATTCAACAAACACAGAGTTAGTGAGAGAAATAAGGTGGGACCTGACCTCAGAGATCTCTTCGCCTAGTGAGAGAACTATTTGGTTCATTTATAAACATAAGTTCACGCAGGATCAGCTTCACAGGTGTGAGACCTGGGCAGATCCAGGGGTCTGTCCTCAGAAGGGCCACCCACGGGTTTCATATTGCCATCTTGAATTTTTTAACTTGCGGTAAAATATACATAAAATTTACTATTTTATGTGAATAATTCAGTGCAATTAAGTACATTCACCATGTAACAGCACTCTGGCTCCAGAATGTTTTCATCCTCCCAAATAAGAAAATAAAATAATGGGTAAATTGTTTCCCCATTAAACCAAGACCGCCCCCCCACCCCACCCCACCCGACCCCTACCCCTTGGTGGCCACCATTCCTTTCTTTTTCTTTGCTTAATCAACATTAAAGATCACATTAAAAAGCATCATGTCAAATCAAGAGAAAGACCATGGAAGAAAGGAAAAAGGCATAGTTCCATACCTTAAATGACTACGTTCCCCTCCTTTTTTAACATGGGGACCCCATGTTCACTTTGCACGGCTTCCCACAAATTCCACAGCCAAACCTGAGTAAGTGGCCATTTACTGTGGACCTGTCACATGGAAAGCCTTTATGTTCTGCTCCCCGAGTATCAGCAGCTCACACGGTGGCCAACACACACTGGGAGGCCAACACAGCCTCCTTCCTGGATATCAGATCAGGGATGAGAATCCACAGTGCAGATGAAGCCCACCGCATCTCCCACGCACTCCTGGGCCCCCTTAGCACATCCATCGTCCAGAGTGGTCCCTGCCCCGCACGTGGCACAGCCCACCACCACTAAGCAGGCTTCCTCCAGTTATGGAGCAACGTGAAGCAGCTAACCCAGAGCCAAGTGCTGAGACCCCAGCAGTGCCCAAACTCATTAGTGAGGAGTGGAGCACATCTGTGGCTAAAATAATGGGTTTTGTGAAATTTCTGTAAAGAGAGCGCTGGGTCAGATGCATCTGAACCCTGCCATGCAGTCACCACCAGGTCAGCCCAGTGACCATGGCTGCAGGCTGCTCTGCCAGGAAGAAGTTTCCCATCTCCAGTACCAAATGGTGAGCAATTTGTTGTCTCTTTTAAGGAAATTCTTCCATTTGTCTTCAGTCCTATTTGTTTCTCTGATACATTATTATTCCTAAGTCCTAGATGTTTTCCAAGATAATTATTTTTGGAGTTGTCACAAAGTCCTTTCTGGATGGAGAAGGGATACAAATTAGGCTCAGAGAGAGGAAATTAAACAATTTCTCTATTTGGAATTTGAATAATGAAAAGGGCAATAAATAGAGTGACCTCCATTTTGGGGCTTCACTGGGAAGAACTAGAGCTGATGGCTGTCTGTCTATCTGTTAATCACTGAAAAATGAGTGAATTTGTAAGAGAGCCTAATATAAGCACTGAATCAGAGGAAGACCTCTTATGTGGACAAAGTCATCAACCATCATTTGACTTGCCCCAGGTTTTCATCTAAAACACACCTCATACACGTTTGTTTACCCATCCATCCATTCACTCATTCACTCATTTACTCATACATGTATCGCACAGTGTTTCCTGAAGGCTGATCCGGGGGCACAGTGATGAACTAGAGCATATACAAGCGCACCTTTCCTCATGGAGCTTCTAGACAGAGGCTCCACCCTACATGTCTCCCATTCCAAGGGCTCCTTTTATTTCCTTTCCTTTGCAAATATAAAATTGAAAATACACTGTTGTAGGGAGAACACCCCTTGGTGCACATGTCCCATGGTTCTCTTTCCTTTGGGTGTGAGCAGACCCTGTGAATATGATGGGCTATCATTAAGTTATGTTATGTGACAAAAGGGTTTCACCAATGTAATGAAGGCAGCTAATCAGCTGATGTTGAGTTCATCAAGTGGAAGATTATACCAGGTGGGCCTGACCTAATCAAGTGCGTCTTTAAAAGCAGCCAGATTCAAAGCAGCCTGCTGGCCTTGAAGAGGCAAACAAACATGTTGTGAACTGTCTATGGCTGTAGCCACATGGTAAGGGCCTGAGGACAGCTTATAGCTGCTGAGAGTGCCAGCTGACAGCCACCGAGAAAATGAGGGCTTCAGTCCTACAACCAGAAGGAAATTAATTTTGATGATAAGCAAGGATCTTGGAAGAGGCCTCTGAGCCTCGGATGAGATCACAGCCTCATCTGACACCTCAAGTCAATTAGGGAAAGACCCTAAGCAGGGGGTCCAGCCAACCCACACCAGGACTTCTAACCTACAAAACCATGAAATATTAAACAGGCATTGTTTTAAGCTGCTATGTGTGTGATAATTTGAATAATAGATAGCATCCGCAGATAGTTTTTCCCTTTTCTAATAACCAATCAGAGCTGAAACAATCTATGGTCCTACACTAAATTGATCTTATCTCAGCCATAAGTAAATAAGCAAACTACTTCAGTTAATCTACATAGGTTGATCACAAGAAAACAAACATATTTCCTGGCCTAGAGAACTCTGACTGATCACCCTGAGGACCCCCATGTTGGGGACACTGAAATACGTCCTCTTTACCATGATGTGGGCCAGTCAATGATCTGGCTTCTGCTATATATATATACCTGACAAGCAACGCTTTGCCCCACTAAATTTGGAAAATTTTCTGCCATCATTTCTTTCAAATCTTTTTTCTACCTCACCCCCTTCCCACTCTTCAACTCTTTCTGAGACTCTAATTATATGTGTGCTGGACCCCTTGATGTTGATATCATCCTATAGGTCACTCACATTCTGTTCCCTCTCCCCCCCATCTTCAGTTTAGAACTTTCACTGATTTTTTACTTTGGTAATATCCAATTTCTTGTTAATCCCATCTAGTAAAATTTCCATTTCAGATAATGTCATTTTTTTCTCTATAAGTTCTACTTGGTTCATTTTTATATCAACTGTTTCTCTTCCAATATATATATCTTTAATTTAACAGAATTTAATTTAATTTAAATAGAAAACAATATAGTATTTAAAATAGCTTTTAAAAAGTCCTTGCTAATCCATCCTCTCTGTTATTAATTGATCTGTTTCTACTAATCACAATTTCTCCTGGTCAAGAGTCATAGTTTCCTGCTTCTTTGAATGTCTAGTAAGCTCTGTCTGGCTGGCAAAAAAAAAAAAAAATTTTTTTTATTTTATATAATTGTTTGCTGGATTTTGTTGCACTCTTTTAAAGAGTGCTGGACTTTGTCCTGACAGGCAGTTAGACTACTTCAGGAACAGCCTGATTCTTTTGAGAACTGTTTTCAAATTGTTATAGGGTAGATTAAATCTATAGATTTAACCTAGGGCTAATTTAGCATACTTCCAAGGCATGACCCTTCTAGATCCTCTACTGAGTTTATCCCATATTCCGTGAGGTCTCCACATTGTGAAGAGTGGGGAACTTGAACGGCCCGTGGCCCTGAGCGAGCGCTGGGAATTGCTCATGTTATGGTTTCCCAAGAACCGTTCTTCCCCTGCCAGCTGTTCTTTGGCCTCATGACGTTTCACTGCACAGACTGGTTTTCAGCTACTGACTCAAGGGAACCTGAAGCCAACTTCTTGAGATCTTTTTCTGCCTGGCTCCCTCCTCTCAGGAATTGTGCCCCGCAGATTCTAGCTACAATTCTAGGTACTGCTGGATTCTTTTCAGGTTCTGCCTTCCTGTGCCACCACCCACAAATTGCCTTCTGCTTGAAATGTCTCCCCTTCTTCAGTCCTACCCCACATTGTCACGCTCCCTGCTACTTGTAGAAATCTCCCAATCTTCCATGAGGAACATGCCCAGAGCCTCCTTCCCGGCACGGCTTGCTGACTTCTTGGGACTGCAGCTTAGCGCGGACACGCTGCTTGTGCTCACGGGGCTGGCTGCCTCCCTCAGCCGCAGATGAGCAGGGGCAGGAACCCTGCCTTTGCAACTCTGTGTCCCAGCCCCTAGCACAGTTCTTCGCACACAGTGGGCCCTGCATGTGTATTTTAAAAAATAATCCAGTGCAATATTTCCTCTTCAACCCACCTGCTTCACTAGGAAGTGAGAAACCCAAACAGCAAGGACAGAGGGTGATGGAATCCACGTGGGAACAAGGAACTGGAAGCAGGTGCTTGGCGAAGGAGCCACAGGAAGGAAAGATGCCGAAAGCAGGAGAGAGGGGCACTCCGAGGACTCTGTGACTGTGTCTAAGCACTTGAGTCTGGCACAAGTGACTCGCAGGTCACCTTTGAATCTCCAGGTTGCAGTTGCTGCTGTCAGAACAAATGCTGCTCCCCCACCTTCTCCCCAGCACCACCCAAGCAGCACAACCTCAGAGCAGGTCATAAGTGAGGCGGGACCTCCTGCCACTCCTAACTGCCCCTGTGCAGACTCATCAACTCTCTGGGCTTCCCAGAACTTTCTCTGGAACAACAGGGCTCACGTGCCTCACACAGCTGTGCCAGGATCAATGAGGCAATTCAGGGATCAAGCAACAGCCTTTTGTTCAGCTCCGCCTCTGATGCTCCTTGCACACAGTGGTCCAGCCATTCTCCTCTCCTAGCCCATCCCACCTCCCCCTTCACACCAGCTTTCTCAACGCAGGCAAGTCACGCGAGCTTCTTTGTCCTTTTTCTCTATGGCTTATGAGTTTGGAAAATATTGACCTGGAACTTCCAGATCAAGGTTTGACCTGCATCGGACTCACCTGACTCACCTGGGTTTCATGTTAAAAACAGAGATTTCTGGACCCCACCCCTCTCAGAGCTGAGGGGTCTGCATTTTTGGAAAGTTCTCCTGAGGATTCTAGAGGACACTAAGGTGTGAGAGCCATTTAATCCCTTATGAGGTAGCAAACCCCACGTAGATTCCTGTATGACTCCACAGAGAGGGGGCATCTTCCATGAAAAGTTCCCTGTTAACACTTCCTGCCTTAGCTGTGGCTTTATCAGGAGGAAGCAGATGTGTATGAGCTCACACTCTCAATGGTCTCTTGTCTAAGATGGAGTTTGCAGCTGCCCACAGGACTGGGCAGGCTCTGAGTAGGACCTATGCATTCAGCTCAGGGCCAATTTGGTGACTACTCTCTGGGTTGCTTGGAAAATGGTGATTACCCTGAGCCAGGGGTACAGAAGACCAGCAGTTCCTGCCCCCTGGCATTGTGAGTGCAGGGCAGGCAGGAAATGAGTGTTCATCCCAATTTAAACAGGACTGCTTGCACGAGGGCAGCATCCTTAAAGCACTGGTCATGATTAGCCTGGGCCTGGAGGCCACGTCTTCATGCCATGGCCCTGTGGCAGGGTTGCGGATGGCAGAAAAAGGCATATTGGAACTTAAATACCAACGACTCACTTTTATGGAAAGCTGCCTCCTTGCCAGGCTGAAGGTTCAGCCCTTTATATAGATTATCTCCCTCAGTCCTCCTAGCCAAAAAGATGTCCTCATGGTTCTCATAATCACAAATGAGGATCAAGGAGGCCCAGACTTGCCAGGGCACTCAGCGAACAAGACCCTGGAAAGACTCGGTCCGATGCCTCCACTCTTAGTCACTACACCTTCCCTCGACCATCTCCCCTACCTTGGCTTGGCTGAAATGTAGACATGGTCCCCCAGCTCATGCCCAATTTCCTGATGGAAGCTGGCCAAAATGTTCTCATGAGACTTGGCTGCAAACATTCTGGATCAAGAGCGCTTGGCCTATAATAAAACATTCACAGTGCGGTACGTTTGGAGACCTCAGGGACCACATATGTCACCAGATGCAACAAAACTACTGTCGGGACCTGGCCCTCTGATGGCCAGGCTGGCATGAGCAGGTGCAGGGAGGGCCGTAGAATATGGCAAGTGGGCAGCTCTGAGACCAAAGGGCGCTCATTTCATCCTTCGCCCCTCGGACTCCCCCCGCCTCCTGCCTTGGCACAGCGACCACCAGCAACTGTTGGTCCGGGTGGGTGGCTGAGGCATTGAGCAGAAGGAGTAGGAAGCGCTCAGGCAGGAGGCACCTCCTGGGGATGAAGCGGGGGTCCCTACGCTGCTTGTGGGATGGCAAAGCTAGCTGGAATATTTATTGTCCGTTGTGAAACAGCCTGATTCCAACCATGCTCATTCTGAAGGCTCTGTGTCCTCACTACTGCCAGAGCCGTGGGCAGAAACCCTGCTGGAAGGCCAAGACCTCAGAAAGGAAGGGGAGTCTCTGAAGACTCATTTGGCTAAACCTCTCGGCTTGGACTGGAACGAGATGTGTTGTTTTGCATCTTTTGATAACTATGAGAAAAAAGGGGACGTGTTTCACTTACTGTCTGGTCTTAGTGACTTCTTTGTCCCCTGAATAAAGTTACCTTGGAACCCAAGCACTTAGAACCTGAGCACTTTCATTCCTACATCCTAAGGGCTCACGCCAAGCACTGGGAAACATTCACCAAGGCCCAGAGTGGCGTTTCTCAGTCCTGGGGGAACTCCACCAGTGGAGACACTTCTACTTCCAGACACGATGGAGTCAGCAGACAAAAGCTATGAAGCAGTGGTTTCCAGAAACTGGACAACATGCAGTGTGGGGCTGTGATCTTAGAAGGAAGGAAAACCAGGGAGGTGAGCCCTAAATGTCCCCAACCTGGAGGCAGTTTCCCGGCTGTGTGTCAGGAAGTGGCCAGAGTCCAGAGTCTCCCTGAGTGGAGGAGGCAGACATCAGGACCCAGGGAGGCTGAGGCAGTGAGAATTTGTGGGGCCAAATACTGAAGAAGAAAGAACTATAAGGAAAGAGAGTTCTCATGGCCTGCAAGGGGTCCGTCAAGTCTTTGGCTGAATACTGCATATGCTTGAGAGAAAATGCAAGCCAAAACCAGGAAGAGAACTACCAGAAAGCAGGAGGTCAGACACTCCCAGGACCTGCCCCGAGCTGGAACCAGGTCATGCTGCCACTGGCCCTGGTGGGAAGATCTCATATACACGAGCCATTAATAGAGTCCTCATTAGGGTCATGCCTTAAAAGTGAGACTAAATTAGCCCTAGATCAGAGTTTCTCAGCCTCTACTTTCTGGCATTTCAGTCCAGTTACCCCTTGTTGGCAGGAACCGGGGACTGTCCCAGGAACCACAGGATTTTTATCAACATGGCTGGCCCCTACCCAGGAGGTATCAGGCATCTTCCCCAGGTTGTCACAACCAAAAATGTCTCCAGACATTACTAAGCATCTTCCAGATGCAGGGGGAGGGGGATGAACAGAATCATCCCGATTGAGAACCACTGCTCTGGACCAAAGTCTGCTCAAAAGTAAGCCTCAAAAGGATCAACTGTTCTCAAGCTACTGAGCCTCATGCCAGAATGAGGCTCAGTGCTCTTTACAGGGGTACCGCAAAACCAGACACCCCCTCTGGGGCCCAGTGGCCTTGGCTGGGCTACAGGCATATGTAGTTCTTCAAAGTTCACCAGAGGGAACAACCTAAAAGTCCATCAACAGATGAATGAATAAAGAAAATGCAATATATACATACAATGGAATAGTATTCAGCCTTAAAAAAGAGGAAATCCTAAAATTTGCAACAACATAGATGAAACTAAGACATTATGCTCAGTGAAATAAGCCAGTCGCAGAAGGGCAAACAGTGCATGATTCCACTTACAGGACATATCTGAACTGGTTAAATTCATAGAAGCAGAAGATAGAACAGCGGTTGCCAGGGCCTGGGGGAGGGGAAATGCGTATGACTCTTTAGTTACCACAAGACAGATGGCTCTAGAGTTCTGCTGCACAGCAGCGGGCCTGCAGCTGATATCGTACTGTGTACTTGGAGGTACGTGGAGAGGACTGATGTCGTGGTAAGTGTTCTTACCACCAAAAAACAAAAACAAAAAGAACTCATGGAAATCTTTAGAGGTGACAGATGTGGTTAGTACCTTGATTATGGTGATGGCATCATGGGTGTGTATACATATGTCCACTCATCAAAATGTATACATTAAATATGTGCAATTTTTTGCATATCAAAAAATTACAATTAAAATCAAAATTGTCATGGTCCTTGGATTCAGACAGAATTGAGCATCCCTGGCCACATCTGGGGAGTGGGGGAGGAGAAAAGGATGAGTAGGAAGGGGAGATGGAAATAGTAAGGGTTTGGGGAAATATTAAGAAGCATGGCCAGATGGCAATTACCAAACCCAGAAACTTTCCCTGGCTCATCTAATGATTAAACGTATCAGAAACTGTCACCTCTAAAAGATGGATGGGTGAGACTTGGATTGCATGCCTCAGCCAGTGTCGAATCATCAGAAAGGTCTCAACACTCAATAATCCATCAGGAGATGCCGACTCACATTCACACTCAGGGACATGCAAGCACGTCTTTGAATCCTACATGGTTTCTCTGCCTCCAGCTGGTGAAACCATCCATGCTCTGCTTCATAGGGAATCTCAGAATGCGTCCACACTTGGGACAGCAACCAGAACTCAAACACTGGTCCCTCCTACTACCCAGTTACGGCTATTTTGATGTTTGAAATTTATCAGATATGTATGCCGGGAGAGAAAGGGCCTTTCACATACTGTGTTTTTAATGGTTTGGGGCATTTGGGAGTCAGGAGGG
The DNA here is from genome assembly GCA_032199065.1 of Smutsia gigantea. Classification (NCBI taxonomy): domain Eukaryota; kingdom Metazoa; phylum Chordata; class Mammalia; order Pholidota; family Manidae; genus Smutsia; species Smutsia gigantea. Next base: position 183,352 of record JAVSCE010004909.1, on the reverse strand, counting down.
ATCAAGGCTTTCCAAACATGAAGACAAGGATCGCCAGCACTCACATCACCATCTGCTCCCGATCCTACCACATCTCTCCGTACAACAGGTCTGCTCCTGTTCCTGTGAAGTGGCTGTTTAAGTCGGGGAACGGGTGTGGCTGGACCATCCCCGGGCCAGAGTCACGCTGGCTCCCTGCTTGTCCCAGGTGAGAGGCAGCAGCTACAAGCATTCATACAGCGCAGGACTAAGGGCACAGTTTTAGAAAAATGCCAGTCAGACCTTAAACTCAACTCAAGGAGATTTGTAGGTCTTCGTGGAATGACTTGAGATCCGTAAGGTTTTTCAGAAACAGAATCTCCAGAACTCGGTTTTACTGGTGAAACAGCCAGTTTCTTTAACAGCTTTGTGCATTGAGAGTTCATCCCAGGGACCTTGCTCATTTTTCTCCCCATCAGGTTCTTTATGGTCCAAGCCCCAGCAGGTTAACCGATGGCCTTGGAGCTGGTGAGGGAGAAGGGCCACTGGGCCAAGTCCAGCAGGACCTGAAGCTGTTCACTGGGCTTTCCTGGCGCTTCAGCTTGGCAAGTGAGCTTCAAGAAGTGGCCTTCCTCCTGGTTTGCTGATCTAAATGGTGCTGACACGTCCCAGTGAGAATGATGTGAAGAAGAGTTCAAGGGCTGTGGAATATTTTAAATTCTGAAATGTTTCCTCTAAAAGAGGACAGCTGGGAATTTAGAGGGCCAGCAGGCACAGATCCTATCTGATGGTCTTCGAACTTGGCTGGCCCTTGAGCAGATGAAGCAGGCCCTGCCTGGACCACTTCTCAAACTGCAGACACAGTGAGGCCTGCCCAGCTGACCAGCCTGATCGCCGTGGAAGGGGACCTTGGGCTCATTTTAACATCAGACTTTAGACTCCAGCTACATTCAAGCAGCAGGCATGCCACTCAGCTGTTACCTGTAGCTGGTAATGGAGTTTGGCCACAATAGAAGCGGTGGCCGTGCCTGTCAGTACACTTGATGCTTTCTACAGCCTCCTGCCAAGATGCTCTTTTCTACATTTGTTAGCTTCCATGTTGCTGTAAGAATAACTGAACTTTTATGCACACACACAAAAATGAGAACACAAGTGCTGCCCTTTGCCATTTAGGGTTTAAAATGGAGGCATGAACACTTTTGTAAAATGCAAAATGATGTGATTCAACAAGTTTTTTTTTGTCTCTGGAGGACTGAAAAATAACCTCAGTGAAAATTATACAATGACAAAATTCTGTCCCCGTCCAATTAATTACCTATGAATCATAGTATCTCTGGTTTCTTTCAATTATATTCTAATTGCACACCTTTTGCTCTGGTTGATTGGGCAATGAACTAATGAACAACTATTACTAAATTTAATTAACACCATTATTTCCATGGCCTGTATATCTCTGTTGGAACATGGAAATTCACAATCCCAGGGCTGGAACTGGAAGAAACCAGCCTTGAACCCTGCAGAACGGGTTCTCACATTGCCCTGGAATAAGGGACCCAGTGTGGAGAACAAAAGATCTGGAGCACCTGCCAGCATTCATGGGAAGGCCCTCCTAGTAACAGCATCAATATTCAGAAAGGCTACCTTTTCACAACATATTAACAATTGGCACGTTCCATTCATCAAGAGATGGGTAAGTGAGCTATATGAGAGTCGATTACAATGTCATTCATAATTTATTCCATGTACAATAAAGAGCTAATCAGATTTCATGTGTGTTTACTTTCTGAAAGATAACTGCTTGTGCCTTATACTAGTTGCAGAATACAAATACGTTTCAGAACAATGTGTTTATCTCATATTGGCACTCTAAACTTTTTTTTCCCCCCCACAGAGTAACTTCTGCTAAAAAATTAGAGCTCACCCTCAAAAAATAAAAGACCACTCTTACCGGCCTAACTTAAATCGTTCTATTTTAAGTCCATCAAGGCAAGTCATACATATTCTTCTGCAGAACACATCAGCAAATAGGAATTTGCTTTTAAAGACAGATGATTACAGACACACAGAGCCAAGAATATTTAACTCATAGGAACATGCTGCAACTTCTAAATGTGGATATAAACTAACTCAGTAGTCACTATTAAGTGCTTGTGAATACAGTCTTGTGTAAATTATATTCACCAATATGCTTCCCCTCCCTCCCCCAATTTAAAAAACTGAAATAAAGAGATGGGAAAGTCTTTTCCAAATTCTTTAGGGAAAACCACCAATGGTTGATTAATTTATTAGCTCAGATAAAACAGCTGAACTGCCTGATGAAGAATGCCCCTCTTCCTCTGGATTAGATGTGTACCCACTGCTCCCCACCCAAATTCAGCCTACCTCATATCTGCTGGCTGCCTGCTCAGCTGTCTTCAGGCCTTGATACCTACGGATGACACAAACTTTGGCTCTTCTCTGGGAGGGACACCAGTTACTCTTAACAAAATCCATGACCATCACATGGTTCTTCAACTCTGTACTGAACGTTTTTATCTGAAAAGTCCGGTGCACGGTCGTTTCCTTGTGGCGAACAGCATACCCCCTCTGATGAGCTTCTGTAGGAATTCCAGGGTGCTGCATGATACTCAGAATCTTGTGACTTCAGCTGGCGAGCCGGGAGAACACAATTTGCTTTGTTTAATCCAGGTATTGAGTACAGCAGGAGGGGCTTGGGAAGCACCCCAGCTCGGACCTCTCCCACTGTTTTCCAACACCAGAGCCAGTTGTTCCCAAGTCCCAGCTGCAAAGTGCACAGGACGTGTATGTGGAAACCTCGTGGGTGACCTTTACGTGCTGTAAAAAAGCTGCTTCTTGCTGCTGTCCGTCCGTCTCCAGCACTTCCACCTGTTCTCCCGTCACTTCAAGTCTTCTCTGATTTCAAAGGCACTTTTCTCTTTCCAGCTGTCTTCAGGCTCTGAACACAGAAGCCACCCATTTACGGAGAGGTTCAGTATGCTTTCAGTCTCAGGCTTCTCAAATCCAAATAAATTATTTACAGGGCTGTGCAAAGGATGCAGAGTGAAAATTGCTGCTTTTCAGAGTTCTTGCTTTTTCCTGCCAGCAGTGAAAGGAACAAGTGCAGACTCCCACCGGCAGCAAGAGTGACCTCAGCCCTGGAGAAGATATGAAACACAGTCATTGAAAGAGAACTCCAGCACCGAGGACATGATGGCTGCAAGGGGCCATGGGACAGTGGTGCTCTGTGGGGCAGCCCTGTGTGTCCCTCTTGTGGGGGTGGTGCACTGGCTTAGATGAAGGCTCTAGTACTGAGTCACCACCCTGGGCCTCAGTTTCCCCACAAGGAAAACTGGAATAATAATACCTTACAGCGACATTGGCAGAATCAGGTGAGTGAAATAATAAGAAAAGAGCAGTGTGTAGTAGACCCCATTTCCAAAGGAGTGCTGCATGTCTTCTGCCCAAATTATTTTGCATAGTTAATCTCTGCACATGTAACATAGTAGAGATTTATATGATGCTGAAAACTATTGGGTTCTGAGTCATATAGAAATGCAGAGGTATGGTATATGCTTCTTTCCATTTCATTTCATATGTTGGTACCATTTCTGTTAACCAAGTAATTTAGAGGTGGAAATTATAAGCCTTGGACAAGGTCTGGGCCAGGAGAAAGCCAATGACAAGCACTGTGGTTATCCTCTGAGTCCATACCAGAACTGATCTCTGTGGGTGACTCCCTCTTGGCTTTCAGCAAAGAGGCCCCCTTGGATATTCTCCTGCCCCGTGCTGACAGCTACAGGGGAGGCTAAGTAAAGAAGTGACTCTGAATGACTTTCCCAAAACAGAGCACTGGTCCCGGGCCCAGAACCACGTCCCTTCCTGCTGCAGGCAGCAGCTTTGCAAATCACACTCAGCAGGCTAGGACTTGGGCGGTGAAATACTAAACTACCACCTTCGGGGCCAATGGGAATGGTGAAGCTGAGAGCAAAAGCAAAGATAGAAATGGAGAAGACTTTGGAGGTACTTTAGGCCAGTGTTCTCATTTGAGTGCTAAAACATCAGACCCACAGGCATTAGAGGCCAACATCACACAGCAGAGGGGAGTCTGCTATTCCCTAAACAGAACGCTGTCTGATTCTGCCTGTGGTTCCACCAAGGGTGTCAGTGAGGATGTCAGGACCCAGCGGGTGACAGCCACGGTTCCCACGGAAAGGCAACGCAGCCAGATGTGAGCCTGAGCTGGTACTTGCCAGCGAGTCACACACGGGGCGCCACATTGGATTGGGAAGCTCCATGATAAAGACATCTGGGAGAGCAATGAATGAATTAGAATTAAACAAGGACAGCAGAGGAAGAGGGCATCCACCTGGCTCTTTGTGACCAGTGAGGGCCATTCCCTGTATCCGGACAGTCGCCATTTGAACAAGCTCTGGCTGGCATCCATCTGTCCCACCCAGCAGCTCCTATAAGCCTGGTAAAAATAATAATAATAACAAAGTCTTTCCCATCGCCACAGCCCACTGAAGGATCCTGAGCAATGTAGAAGCCGCCCAACTGCCTGGAGACCAGAAGTGGGAGGTTCACTGAGGGTTGCCTGGACACTGGGGAGAGCCACCTGCCCCGGGGCCGCGTCAGCCTGCCATGGCCACAGAGCCTCTAAACACTGTCAGAGGTGAAGGCGACTTTCATCTCTCCCATGACTATAGGCAGGCTCTGGGCTTTAACCAGCCCCTGGGCCACAGGGAAAGCAGTAATGCGACCTTGAGCAGGTCTCCAGAATTCTTAGGCAATAGGACTGATGGAAACCTCAGGCCTGTGGGATTTGATCCCTCATCACACAGAGAAGGAAACACAGGCCCAGAGGTGGGAAAGTCTGGTGGAAAGTTCAGCGGGCAGGAAAGAACACAGCTGGGGGATCAGTCCCCGAGTGAACTAGCATGTGATTATGGACAAGCCCTCTTCCTGGGGCTTCAGTTCCTTTATCAACAAGTCCCTAGCTGCCCTGGCACCTGGATGCAAGAGCATGTCAGTCCAGACCATGTGTGGATGGAGCAGAGATCAGCTCCTGGCCTGGGCCGGCCCTCCCCGAGAAAGGCAGCAGATGCTCTGCAGAAAGGCGCCTCCTCCTGTCAGGGTCACTGAGGAGCATGCAGGGGCTCAGGACCTCCATCCAGCGTGGAACCATAGCTCCTCACCCTAGCAGGGCTGCCTCCACAGGTGGATTCCTGCACCGCCTTGAAGCACAGCCTCCAGTCGGGAGACTTAGCTCCCCTGGCACTCACAGCGCTGGACCTGCAACCCGGGGTGAATGCGCAAACCATCACTGCCTTGGTTTCCCCATCTGTCTAACAGTAACAGTATCTTCCTGCTTGGGCCTCTGTGAAGACTGAAGGAGGTGGCGCACGTACAGAGCTTGGGACAGCCTGGACAGGGCGTTGTCACCCCCAAAGGGTAGATTGCAAAGTTGTGCCTTGCCAGACATATCATTTTAATAATAAGGAAGGAAGACTGTTAAGGGGAAGCAAGAACGGAACTGGATCTCAGAAGACCCGGATTCCAGAACTCCCTCCACCCTGCAGCCCGGGACGGGGCCAGCCTCAATTTCCTCAAGCACAAGATGCAGACAGTACCCCCCGGGCAGTTAGTGTGAACATTGTGTTAGGTAGTCAGAGCATGACAAACTTTTACAACCAATATATATTTTTTAAACTATTCAAATGCAGGTTTTTAATGCCAGATACCAAAAAAATAGTGGTAGGAGGAAGTGCCAGGCACAGTCCAATTTGAGCTAGTTCTCACCCAGAGGACAGAAAGTCACATCTACTGCCACATGAGAATGGTGTCAGACAATGCCATCTCATGCACCCACATGGCCACACGGACCCCTAACACTGTTCAGTTCAGAGCCCTGTTTTTCCAGGAACTCTCCTCCACCTCCACCCCTGGAAGCTGGCCTGTCTCGTAAGAGCACCTCATCTCTGACCTCAGCGGATTGGCTCAGGGGTGGCCCAAATGGAGCCCAAGTCCAGCCTGGAGAATCTTGATCCTAGAACTGAGCGAGAGTGGGTCGCTGAGGCCATGAGACAGAGCACACCTGGCTCTGAGGGCAGAGGTGGCAGCTGTCACAGGGAGAGACAGAGGACAGAAATGCAAGTGCCCTGATGGTTCCAAAGCCCCGGTTCCGCCAGTGGGTCCAGCGACAGGTTTTCGTATCTTGGTAATACTTTCTCTTTTAGGCTTAAGCTAGTTGAGTCAAGTCTCTGTCATTTGCATCCAACAGATTTCAGGCTAGTCCTTGAAAATTCATTCATTTATAAACAAACACATGTGAGTGTTTCTGTGTGCCAGGTATTGAACAGGCCGCAGAAACACACACTTGCGCTGCCATGGGGTGTTCACTGCTCAGCAGGGAGGCAGACACCTGAACAAGCAGTTGCTCGCAGCTCAGTGATGCTCTTTGTGAGGACGCTTTGCTCCAAGGTGATGGTGACTCTGAGAAACCCTCCCGGCAGAGAGACCTGGCACCCAGCCTTGAAGGAGAACTGGGGTGCTGCCGAACCCCCTTGGCTGGCACTGACTTCTGCACGGACAGAGACGGCTTCACCTCTCACTTTCTGTTTCTAGATTTTGCCATAAAGCCGTCACAGCCCAGGATGGAGAAGCACTAACGAAAAGCCGTATTTACTGCAAATTATCATCACTCTTCATAGAAAACAACTATCTGAATCCATTGCTGCTTTTTTTTTTAAACCAAATAACTCAGTCAACTATGGAAGTTAGCTCCCTGACCTTATTAATGTCCTGCAAAAGATCCTATTTAATTTCCCTAAATTGGTCCCTCGGGTGACAACTAAAAGTGTAACACTGTTAGCAACTGCAACCCAATGACACCAAATCAACATAAATGAACCTTCAATGTGCTCAGTGTTGAAATATATGTGAAATTAATCTCGTATTTCTCCCTTGCCCCTGATACAATATGCAGGGCTGTATAGGATACAAAGTGAACTATTTAAATAATGAATTATTCAAAAAGAACAGGAACTGAAGGTACCTGATGCCAGAAATTCGAGCCCGTGAATTCTTAATCTGTTCTCCAACGGGATTAGCATTTACGACTATGAACGATGTCCTAATTATGCAGAGTTTCAGAGTTGATTTTCTGCAGGGTCTGCACAGATCTAGAAAGCATTAGGCAACAATAAAAACAGATGACTATGAATTTCTGAATTCATAATTTGGTTTCCCTTTTGGAAGAAATGACATTTTTATTTATGGGTCCTTCACTCATCAGGTGGGAGCTGAAGCTTTCCTCTCAGAGACACAGGGCTTGCTGTGAGCACACCTCAACAGTCATCTTTTTAAAACAGATGTGTGAAATTAATTCACAGGGCTGTCGGACAGAACTGACGCAGTGCATTTCTCCTCCTCTCTGTCCCCATCCACCGGGGGTTCTGAAACAAAACGACAAGGCTGAGAGGCTGATTAAGGGATCGTGAATCTTTTAGCTGGATTAGAAAGAGAATGCAGCTTGCTTGATGAATTCCATTCCCTTGCAAATCATTCTGCTGAGCTGGGTTAGCACGTGGATGCAATGGAAAAGGGGTAATCCTTCCAGTGGTCAGTTACAGGTGCTCAAGAAACAGTTCTTTGATAAATAAATGAATGAAATGAAAAGGCATCAGCTATCTTTTATGTAACACCTTTTTCTCTGCTGTAAACGGAAAACTTTTTGTCCTCCTTCATTAGACAATGTTTGGAAGCTACTATAATTTGACATTTCTGCCAACTTTCCAAGGGAAAGGGCCAAGACCAAGAAGAAAACTGGAGCAGTGGCACAAACAATATTGCCACATTCATCCACAAGATTCATTTTCTCGCCCCTTCTGCGAATTCTCAATAATCATTTACTCAGCACCTGCTGGGTGTTCAGCTCTGTGATCTGAATCTCCTCAACCACACATTCAAAGCCGCCTCTAACACCTCCCAAACCCAAAGCAACCCTAATTTAGGGAGAAATCATATATCCTTCCTTCAAAGTTACTGAGAGGAGAGAGTTATTTGAAGACAGTAAAATGGTACTTTCATATTTTCTCTCCAACGTCTGAATAGATTTTGAATAGAGAAAAACCAAAGACTTTTCAGGAACTCTGCTTGATTTCAAAGCATGTATTTTGGCCGGCAGGAGTTAAGAGTGAAGATTATGGTGAAAACGCTAAGGAAACATCAAATCTGATTTGCTGTTAACATCCTGTGGCAATTCTACCCAAAGGAAAACCCAGTGCTGGCCACCTGTCACTGCTCGCCCACCAAAGACGGACACCCGGAGCGCTGCGGTGACAAAGGGCAGGAGCCTGTTGCTGGGGCCTGAGACTGGCCACTCCCCTTCTCAGAGGGGCATTCGCTGTCACTCTCAGGCATGTTTTCTTGTTCATATGAATTTATTTTTCAGTGGGTGTTAAACAAACCCCTGAAAAGCCATATTTATCAGTAAAATACCCAAGCACCAGGGCAAACCTCAGGACTAGCCCCAGTCCTCAGTGAAGACATTCTGGGTTGATTTGCCCACCTGGACCCCTCCCTCCCACTGGGACAATAGGTGGGCAGCTTCTCAGGTGGCAAGCAGACCCTCATCCTCAGTGCAGAGCAGTGGGCGCCTCTGTAGATAAGGCCCAGGTCCCAGGCCACCGTGGGCCCTCACTGAAGGAAAATGGCCTTGAATATGCACACTGTCCGTCAGGCCCTGTCCGGTGCCAGGTGGTCTTGTCCCAGTCAGAGGAAAGGCTCCAGAGGGTCCACTTGCTTGGGACCAATGTGGTAATTCCAAGCTCCCTGCCACATCACAGAGGAAATGCACATGGCCAACTGTGCCATCCCCAAACACGAAGACCAACAGCCCCTATAGACAAATCCCTGATTTCCCAAATGTCATGAAAACCAGTTCTACGTAAATGATTGTGTGCGCAACGCACACACACACACACACACACACACACAAACACATATTCATCTATAAATAAAGATGTGTAACATTCCATCCATTTTCTGAAAGTAAAAGGCCCAGGACAACTTACCATTCAGGTCATTTCAAATAAATATAAGTAAGAATTTTCTACACACCTCACCTAACCTCACATTTCTAGCCACCAAATGTGGCCTGCAGCTGGTTTTATAAATAAAGCTTTATTGGCACATGGCCACCCCATTTGTGTGTACATTATCTACAGAGCCTATGCTCATCACAAGATGGCAGAGCTGAGTATTTGCAACACAGACTGAATGGATCCAAAGCCTAAAAAATTTACTATTTGGCACCTTGACAGAAAAAGTTTGCAACCCCCTGAAATGAAACCCTCCAGTGTTTTATTTTACCAGCACACTCTGCTACCCAGGGGTCAGGCCAAAGAGGAGACTCCCTGCTTTGGCCATGCCAGGGGGGCTAGCCCAGGGCTACCAAAGCAACCTGTGTCCTGGGCCTCACCCAGGCCCTGAATCAGAATCTCCAGATGAGTGGGTGGGACAGGTGAACATGGGGCTCGGGGCCAGCGCCAGGGCTGTCTCAGGGATGACATCCGCCTCTCCATCACTCTGCACTCACCCCAAACTCCGCCCTGCACATCACCTGCCTAGTCCTCATGGCCTGCTGTGAGCAGGAAGGGAGACTCACGGTTCCCATGTTACAGATGAGGAGGGGAGGCCCCTGCTGGTGAGTGGTGGAGCCAGGACTCAGATGGAAGCACAGAGCCTCTTGCGTCAGCCCCTGAGCACTCCCCAGGACCTGTAAGATCCAGGAGCCTATGAAGTCCCAAGTTTATCACGTCATCATGCTGCTGTGTGCACTCTGGGTCTGTCAAGCCACAGGGAAGCAGGGAGTCTTCCAGGATAAGCACTCTTTGCACAAAGGCAGGCAAGTGATCGTATCCGTCCATTCAGTTAGCATGACAGTGCTGGGCACCAGGCTGAGACCAGCCTTTGGCTCTGGCAGAGAACAAGCAGCATAGCCCCTCCCACATGGCATGTTCTAAAAGAGTCAGAGGGCAGGGGAACTATACCCCAGCCCCGCCTGGCCTCCCATCCCTTTCATCTGCTCTGCGCCCTCCTTCATTTTGCTTGGGTCCTAACTCAGATGCCATCTTCCCAGGGGACCTTCCCTGGCCCAGCGCCTCCCATAAGCCCCTTCCCCGACTCGGTTCTTCCTGCCACTTGTTACCCCAACACATCCATGTATTACAGGCTTCCTCAGTCTTCCTGTCCCCAGGACAGTAACCTGAAGAGGCCGTGGTGTCCCTGGAGGTGGTTTTCCATGTGCCCCCTACCACCCTGCCCCCTCCCACCCTCCCCACTTGCACTGCTGAAAGCAGGAATCAATGACAGGATCATACCTGGGTGTTGTGACTATGTGCATTGGGGGCAAGGCTCTAAAAGGAGGACTAACTGGACTAGACATTCTCAGCAACATCTGGGGACAAGCAGGTTGGTGTCAACACGCACCCTGCGCCCAAGTCCGCACGGAGCCCTCCGATGCTGAATGGTACCAGTCAGGGCTCTCCACCTCTTCTCTTACTCCTTCTGTGCAGGCTTTGGCCAGCTTTGTGCAGGACCACCTTGGCCAGTGGGGATCAGGGCTGGCAGATCCCAGGGGATGGGCCTGAGATGTATGTCATAAGGCTCGTCAGCAGAGCGCCGGTGACCAGCTCCCCTCTGGGCTCACTCCGGTTGCTTGCCCACCCACCCTGCAGGGCACACTCCCAGCTCAGTGTCTGCTGCACATAGTTTCTCAGGCTCAGCTCTCAGCAGAACCCAGCTGAGCTGGTTCCAACGGGCCTGTAGGGTCCCCTCAACACCTCACTCCAGATCCCTCAGGGACCTGTCCACCCAGTAGCCAGAATTCTAGTCCCCCAGGCACATTGGTGGTGCCTCTCTTCTCTCAGTGGGTAAGTATCAGCATGCCCACTGGGTCCTAAGGCTGGCTCAGTGCCCTGCTCATCACAGAATCCCAATAAATGTCTGCAGCATGTGATGGCTCCATGACACATGCAGCCACATAGAGAATAAGGAATAAATCCTGGGTAAGGACACTGCCAAGGGCCACCTGGTGTGACTCAGGCCAGGACCTCTTTCCACTACCCACCTGCGGGTCAGTGACCTTCTCCTGGAGTCACCCAGGAAGGACTGTCACACACTTGGAGGTCACAGAGAGCCCGAATGCCACACTTAGAGGTTTTTCTCTGATTCCAACCTGTCTTCAAAGGGGTGTAAGCCTGACAAAATATCACCAAGGTGTTATTTTTAAACACATGTCAAAAAAAGTATGCAACTACCTTCTGTTGTATTTATAACGGGTAAAGGGAAGGATGAGTGGAGATTTGCCCACTTCCCAGGGGACCTTTCCAGGTCATTTGCCTGTGGGTGTCCCTTCTGAGCACCAGCACAAGGGGCGGACTCCCTAACAGGAGCTCCCTTCTCCTGCCACTTCTCCAAAGCTTGCAGGCCGGGTATCTGGAAACTGCCCGACGCCCATCCCTGCCACAAGGCAGGGCACAGTAAATGTTTGTTGCACGGATGACTGCTCTGTCATTACAGGAGTCTGACTAATTAGGGCAATAGGTTTCTCTTAACAAGTTTAGATATGACTCAGTGAAGTGCACACCTCTTTAGAACAGGACTGTGTTTCTGGGCTGCATGTGAAGTGATCTCATGGCTTGCTAGGAAACCCACAGGACGCAAGGGATCTCAGGTGTGCTTCCCCTTGACCACCTTGAGGACCAACCCCAAGCAGCCACTCCTGGCAGCTGTCTGAAAGGCCTCCGCTGACCAACGGGGACAAACCAGTCACGGCACCTGGCTGAGCAGGAGGTGGGAGCTTGCTGGCCTGTCTGTCAAGCACTTGCGTCCAGTTGCACCGTCCACCCTGCCCACCTCCTGTGCCGGGGCCCACACACGGGGCGAGGCCACCTCCCTGTGCAAATCCTCTCTCTCCCCTGTCCTGTGATTCCCCCATGTTCTCAGCTTTGTGGCTCTTCATTCTCAGCAGCTCAAGCTGGCCTGTCCACCCCTGTCACTGTCACCAAGGAGAGGCAGGCCTTGGGCTCCATTTCTCCTCCCTGCGGGATGGTCGCCGTGTGCTCCCTCCTCAGGTTTCCTGCTCCCTGTCTCCTGCCTGGCCTGCTTCCCTGCTGTTCCGCTCTGCATTTGCTAAGCTTCCTCTGTTCCTCACCTTGTAGTGAAACTTTAAATCCGTTGACAGCCCTATTTTTAAACAAAGGAAACAGCCTCCTGTTGGAGACCGGAAATGAACAAGAGCACGGGCCCAGACAACTGGTCCAGTGCCCTTTCTAAAAGGAAGAAAATAGAAAGTCTGAGGGGGGTTTTTCCTTTTTTTTTTTGCATGAGTAATCCATCTTGCCAGTGTATTGCAAGGACTAAAATAGTTTTAAAAATGATAGCTTGAGTTCTCTGAAGAAGGGATTTGGGATTTGCAACCCTCCGGCATCTTAGATGGAAAATGAATGATTCAGATGCCAAGCCCAGGCCCAGCTGGCCAGCACTCAGTGGAGCTCCCTGCAGCCCACAGTGTCCAGCGGCTCCTGGCCCTAGGAAACCAACTTCCCTCCTCCAACTTCGTTACATATGTTTCACCCACAGGAATTTCAGCGAAGCTGTGCTGCCCCTTGCTCAGGTGTCCACTTCACGGGCACTTTCTCAGAGCTCCCCCAGATGGCAGGCGCAGTTCTCAGCAGCAGGAATGCAAAGTGACACATGGTCCCTGATCGCACACTGCTGGTGGAAAGGTAAAACAGTGCAGCCACGGTGGAAAACTGTGTGGTGGAGCCTCAAACAATTAAACATGCAATTACCAGACGATCCAGTAAGTCCCCATACAGGTATACATCCAAAAGAACTGAAAGCAGGGTCTCAGGAGATACTTGTATACCCACGTTCAGAGCAGCAGTACACACAATAGCCAAGGAGTAGAAGCAACCCCCATGGACATCAATGGATGAATGGATAAACAAAATGTGATCTATCCACGCAGTGGAATATTATGCAGCCACTAATAGGAATGAAGTTCTAACACCTGCTGCAACATGGATGTAAATTTTGAGGACAATATGCCAAGTGAAGTAAGTCAGATGCCAAAGGAGAGTACACACTGATTCCATGTACAAAGAAGCTAGAGCAGTCAGATTCACAGACAGAAGGCAGCAGGGTGGCTGGCAGGCATTGGGGAGGGGAATGGGCAGTTATAATTTAATGGTTATGGATTTCAGTTCAATGAAAAGACTTCCGGAGACGGATGGTGGTGATGCTTGCACAGTGACATGAATGTACCTAATGCCACTGACTCCTATGCTTCAAAGTGGTCAAGATGGTAATTTTACAGTACATGTATTTAACCACAGTTAAAAATAATTTTAAAAAAGAAAATAAAAAACATGGTCCCTGCTGTCAACGCTCTTGAACTCTGGTGGCTCTGGGACAGCGCTCTCCAAAGCTGGTCTGCGCACTTGCACAGATATTCTGTCATCCACGGGGATGACGGAAGAAAAAGAAAAACTGTTTGTACCAATTTTTATCTCACTTTTCCCAATAACTGCACAGAACTAACATTCTATATAGTACTGAACTAGTACAATAGCTCATGGTCACACCCTAAAGACAAAAATTGGGCCTATATCCAGAGAGCCCTAACATTCTTGACGGGTCGGGATGGATGGTGGGAAGTGATCTGAGCCCCTGCCTGGAAGGACAGGCCTTTGCCCCTCTGCAGAGGATGGACCCCTTGTGAGAATCGGAACTGTTTCCTCCCCACTGTGGGTGCGGATGGAGGCAGGCTGGGAAGCGCCACCATTCAAGTCATCTCGACCACAGAGTGAAGCAGACATGGCCCGCAACCAGCGTGTCACCAGACCTGTACTGGAAAGTATGATCAAGTACCCAAAAACGATGGCCCTGTGTCCCTCCCCTTTCACCAGAGGGTCAAGGAACATTCATGCATTATTCTCCTTGGGGGCCTTTTTCTGCAGTTTCTGGGGCTGCCTGTCACGCTGTGAGACTGTGCAGCTGAACCTAGCAGAGCAGTGGCTGCATCCCACCACCTCTGCTCCTAGGGCCAAGCTCACCCACCCGCCCCAGCGTGATGGAGGCGCTCCCTCCCAGCCAGCATTAGCATCTGCCATCAGCTGTCCCTCTGGGGTTGATCTTACAGCTGCGCCTCCCCAGGAACTTGTGACGTGCCTCTCCAGGACTAGGTGGGCAGCGCCCAGGGCGCCTTCAGAGCCTTCCCCAGCAGCCCCCTGCCATGTCCCAGGACAGGCCTGGCCCCTGACTACCCTCCATCTTGGGTGAACTCCAGCCCCACCCTGGAGGGAGGAGAACTTCTGGAGGCTTCCAGGGAAGATGCTCCTCCTGACCTGGGCACGCTGGGAGACACTCATTCCAGTGCACGGAGCAGGAGTCTGTGAAGTCTGGCACTCCTAGGGCCACCTCTCTGCTGAGGACACAGCTGGCAGCAGGGAAGCCAGAGTGGACACACAGAAAGCAAGCAATCGTTCATGACATGGAGCCGCCAAATTAAAGTATCCCCACAGTCCACCCTGCCCTGGCCTTTTCACTCCACATGCAAATAAACCTGGATGGACATCATTTACTTGTACCAATGCTCTTTGATCTGGTCCTACCTCACTCTCATCGCTGGCTTTCACAGACAGCAGGCCCTCCCTGGACTTCACGCAGGCTGGGACTCTCTCCCATGGAGCACAGAGAGGTGCCCTGGCTTGTGGGCTCCACTCTCTCTCAGGTGCCGTGAGTGTCTTGCCAATGGATTTCAGCCCTGGTCAGGTTCCCTATGGATTCAATGAGACCAAAGAAATGACAATGGAATGTTCTTAGCGTGAAAGGGTTTATACCCAACGTTAGTCCCATGGTGGCAGGTCAATCACTAGAACCCCATCCACTCAGGGCGAGTCTGCCTGCAGCAAGCTGGTCTCTGCCTCTGGGCCTCTCCACCCCTGCAGCCGTCTCAGTCTCTGTCCCTCAGCGCTGCCACACTCCAGCCTCTGCTCTGCCCTCCTGCAGCCCTGCAGCCGTGCCACCACATCTCCCAGAGCACTGGGCGGAACTCTTTATATAGAGTCAATAACAACCTATTGCCCACACGTGTGTAGTGAGCCAGCCAGCCAGGGCCAGGTGAGAATCCTGTATCCACACATGAGCTCCACCCTCCATCCTGTGGTCATTGTTCATCTTGATTTCAACACCACTTCTCCCTACACACGGGTGCGAGCCTGACCACAAAGGACAATAAATAGGAGGGAGAGACGGGACTCTGTGGGTTCCCTTGGAGCCAAGCGACGCCAAACCCCATGACTTCAAGCAGCTCTTCCCCTCGCTCAGCCCCCAGAGCTGCCTCGTCTCTTCTGTCTATTGGGGGTACAGGGACATTTTGTGTTTTCTTATATCTTAGCCAATTGTGTTCACAGGATGCTTCCTGCACTGGGATCTTTAATTTGATTAATAGGCTTAAACCCCATTTTTATTTTATCTTGTCTTGCCCTGCTTTTGTTCTACCAGTCGTCACTCTGAAGAAAATGACCAACCTAATAACAGAAGGTTTATCTTCCTGGACTCACAGCCTGTCTCATTCACCTTGCTGCTGGCCTTTTACCTCTTTTCTTTCAAGGATTACATGAACATTCACGTGTGTTAAGTTAGAAAAATACACAACCTTGTAAGAGGGAATTATCATTTGCCTAAAATACTGCCACCTGACAGCCTCATAAACCACTGTAGACAAGACAGGGCTTAAACGTGAAGTCCAAGGCTGCCTCGCCATGCTCCATAGATGTTTTCCCAGAATACCCAGCATACATCAAGAATATTGTATATTTGGGTCATTTCTGAAATACACAAAAGGTCTTGGATTTTTTTTAATACACTGGTGGTGAGTTATTTTTCTACCAGTAAAGAATCCTTGTGCGGATATTAATTACTTGCAAAGGTCGCTCTAAGTTTAAGTCATGGCAACGTTTTCTTAAGGAGTTCTAGCGGACTGATGGCTTCTCTTCCACAAGAGAGTTCCTTAAAGCCTTGAACCACTGCCCACAGACAGTAGGGTGAGGGGTGGAGGCTCCCTTCAGCTTAGCTGATAAAATTTTCCCAGAGAAGCTTCGCAAGGTAACTGAGTCCCCCCACTCTAGGAGACCAACTGGCAACATGACGAGGCTGGGCGCCGCCCTTCTGGGCCGACCCAGACAGAACCATGTACACGGGGTGATTGGAGACATGGACTGCTGAAAGCGCAGAGAAGCAGACGGCAGCAAAGGGGGAGGGGGAGAGGGAGACCCCAGAGCACCCTATTTGGGCTTGGCTGTCTCACCACATTCAGGACCCAAGGAATAAATCTAGCCACAAGGCCCACGCTCCCTGCTCTTTCACGAGATGTTTGTACATTGCAGGCGAGCCCTCAGGCCGGCTAGGGTGCGTCTGGACGGCGCAGCACGAGCACCCGGGGGCCTCCCATCTACCCTCTTCCTCAACTAAAGAGGCTTCTCCCAGGCAGTCCGCTTCACTAACTCGGCCTTCTTTTCTTCTTTCTTTCTAATTTACCAGCTGTTCATGAATGGCCTCTGGAGAGGGCTTCAGGGACACACTGCCAATTATTTCTGAGAAGCCCAAGTCCTCAGGATGGGAATTTCTAAGGCTTGGCGCCGTCCTGCCTTGGTCACAACTAATGGAATTTTCAAGTTAAAAGGAGCTTTATATGCAAGGACCATATGGCTCAAATTTGCAAGATAATCCTTATTTCAAATATTCTGTTCAATGTTCAACCAATCTACTCTTATTTTTGTTTCAGAAAATACTCCCCTTCCTTCTGCTGGGGATCAGAGAGTAAGTATGGAACCAGTAGCTAATCTCAAGTAGCTCATAGTCTACAGGAAGGTTAAAAAAGGATAGTGTTAGGATTTGGGTTGCAAGTGACAGGAACCCACCTGCTCAGGGCTGGACAAAGAGAGGAGCCCCTTGACTCAAGGAATCTGAGAACAAATCAAAGAATAAAACTGCTAGAAGGGCAAGGATTTGTTGTGGACAGGAACAGCTGGATTCTCTGCCTGGGCTCTCACTTGTCTATACCATTAAGGCTTGGTTTACTTATCAATAAAGTGAGAGAAGAATGTCTCCCATAGAAGGTTGGGGTAAAATGAAATCTTAAGTATCTCAGGGAAGTACCTAGAATGATGCCAGGCAGGAGCTCAGCGGGTTTCCCCTTGTCCCCTTGCAGATGTCTCACAGTAATTATGAAACAGTTGAGTACCAACAGGCAGGAGCCCAAGAATACAGTGTGTTGCCTGACATGCCTTGGGTGGGGTGCCAGAGGAAGACCGGAGGAAAGGGGCTAAGAAACAGAGAGAAAGGGACTTCGGAGTGACCAGGGAGAATCTTGCAGGCATCTCTTGAGTCCAACAGAGATATTCCCTCCTCATAAAAGCAGACGGGCATATTCAACCTTCCCTCTCCCTGGATAGTTGCAGATATTACACTGAAGAAAGCATTATCACAGAGGAAACCACCCCTCCTAAATTTCCAGCAAAGGCACAGATAGGTTAAAATGTTAAAATGGAACATCTAGAGCTAAAAAAATAGAAATATATTTATAATGTTCATGAAATTGAGTCAGAACATCTCTGTAAGAATAAATTGGAGTCAGACAAACATAAATCTCCGAAACTAGCATATAAGTAATGATTTTTTTTTAAGTGAGCATTCTTAAATCATCTGGCACAGACTCATGCTGATTAGCAGACTAGAGGTAAAAAAACCAAGGAGTCAAAAAAGATACAAAATGACCCAGGACACCCTGTCCTCACTATCCCCAGCTAAGGCTTCGCCAGTTCTCTGGTGAGGACAGAGCCCAAGGAAATATGAAATGATGAACAAGATATTTTTTAAAGGCAAAGCTACTAATCATAATATAGAAAAAAAGAAATAACTGATGTGTCTAAGTACAAAAGCAAATTACAAATTATATAACATAAAAATATACATGCACAGAAATCTATAAGAAGGGAATGTGCCAGAACATTAACAGTGGTCTGCTTGTGTGGGACACTATAGGCAACTTGTTCTTACTGCTTTTCTTCTCAGTAATGAATATGCATTATTCTTCATTAAAAACAATTTTAGGGAAAGTTTTTAAAATAACTTCTCTTATCGCCGAAGGGAAGTGCCTCAAAGATCAAACTGACATGCGAAGACAAGGGCCCGGAGCATAAGTAGGCAGTGCAGGACTCACGGCACGACCAACACCTCTGGGCATTCCACTGTGCCAGGTACGGTGCAGAAGGCTCAACACAGAGAAGTGGCCCATTTTAGTCTCACAAACACCCCAGAGGCTGATACCGCGAGTCCCTCCATTCTGCAGAAAGGTGAAGTGAGGCATGAAAAGGGAGTGACACGCTCAGTGTCCCCCACCAGGGCAGAGGCACAGCCCAGAGGTGGACCGTGATCTGTGTGGCCACTCTCTATACCTCTCAGGGAGCAAGACACTCCATCCAAGCCCACCTGGTTCAGATGAGATGCTCCATTACAACTACAACTCTCATAAGGGTCCTGGAGTAGGTGCAGAAACCAAGTATCCAAGAAGTCAGGTATGGAACTGCAGCTACACAGCTGGTAAGGCACAGAGAGCAGGTACGGCCTCCTTTCCTGACACCATGGTCACATCTTCCAGCATCAGGAGGGTGGGGGGCCCAACTCTGCTCCACCCACCGCTCTTCAGGGTTTCTTCCAGAAATCCAATAGCTCATTTGACAGGTGTTCAGCAAGTTTTTCCCTGGGCTGATCACCATGGACTTGAAGGCAATGTCTGTGCCTTGAGGAATACCAGTTCCACTGGGATGTGGGCCAGTGAACAACACAACCCACGACAGTGACAATGAAGGTAGGGGTAAGATGTGAGGAGGGTGCCCTCGGGGCCCAAGGCAATAGGAAAAGAAGCTAGCTGGTGTCTGTTGCAAGCCTGCAAGTGGAGGAGAGTCCCCAGCAGCATGGAGGCAGGTGGCCCTCAGATCTGTGATGGGGGCATTGTGACGTGCAATCACAGGCACATCCTGCCTTGCTTTACCCCCCGCCCTCCCCTGAAATCCAGTTAGCACCCCGTGGATCTGAGCAGCTCACATCAGTACATGCGTCACAGGTCACAGGTCATGTATGGCTAAGCAGAGGCACAAGGTCAGGAGCCAGGCCTCCTGCGGATCCCCACACTCCCCATGGCTGGCCCTGGCGTCCTGAATGCGCCCAGCAGTGGCCTCCAGGCTGTCGTCAGGCTTACTGACAGTCCACAGAAGCTGACCCAGACAGGTGCCAGGGAGAAGAGCGGACAGAGACCTGAGCCCTGACTCCAGACCCACTGGATGGGATGACGGGATCGGCTGTAGTGCAGCTGCCTCCTACATGGAACATGAGAAAACACCAGAGCATCAAGTGGCTAAGCACGTACCCAAGGTCACACCACCAGCGAGGTGCCCTTTCCATTTATTCCAAATGGCAGCTCTTTGGGGATAATTATGAACAGGGATTAAATACTGAGGATTATTTTCAGGAGCAGGAGCAGAAGCAGAAGTGGGTTAAACCGGCTGTGGGAACCTGGTCGCTGGGGAACCCAGGGGTCTGAGAAGTATTCTCCTCCTCCCTTCGCTCCCCCCACCACAACCTTCTTGTGATGGGTCCCTTTCTCCCTGCACAAACTTAAGGGGGTTCCCAGCCATATGAAGTAAAGCAAGTAAGGAAATTCGGATCTCTGGCCTGAAGGGATGAGGACAGACTGAGCAGTCTGCAAAGCCAGAAGCAACCCACCAGCCGGAGACAGGCCCTCCTGCCCTAACCCAGCACGGCCATTTGGGCTATGGAGCTGAACAGTTCCTCAGTTTCTCTTTCAGTAAAATGGGGTAGTGTGTGCTTAACTCGCCTTACGGAGTAACAAAGGAAAAATTACTCTGACACTTGTTACAATGGAAAAGTCAACCCCAAGTGCAAGGAGGCCATGTGGAGATGCACAGCCATGAGCCAGGCGGGGTCTGTGGATGGAAAACTCCTAAGAGGAGGCATGAAGAACAGGGGAATTCTTGTTAAATGGACCCAACAGGGTTCTTGCTAGAGGCAAGCCAAGGTGGTTGGACACCAGAGGAGGGAGGTTGAGAGCTTGATCAGATGTCGAGGGTACAGGGATCTTGCCGAGATGGCAGGGTGGGCTGAGGACAGCAGAGGGACCCCGGTGGACACCAGGAGGAAAGGACGTCTTGGAGGAGCCTTGAGGGAGGTCGAGCACCGTCTTTGTTAAGCCGCAAACACCAAACCAGACTCTCTGTGGACTGCCTGTTAGGAAACTTCAAAGAACGATTTGCACCACATTGTTATGTCTGTTTTAAAATTGCTTCACAGATTTGAAAACATCACTAGGAAAAGGATGGCCTGGCACCTGGCAGCTCCTCCTGCCATGCTGCATCCACGTGCCCTTTCCCCCACCCAGGTGTGCGCCCAGAAGTACAACAGCGGATAAACTTCGAAGACCCACAATTGTGGATCCAGGGAAGCAAATCAAATCCAACCAAGGGCCGACCAAAGGAGTCAACAGTACAATAGAACACAACATAGATTACATGGATGTGAACAGGCCAAGCCCTGGGCCATCTTCCTCTGACCAATAAGCCACGTGTTCTCTCCACTCAGGAGTTTCCTTCCTAGGCCTCCCCAAACATGAACACCTGGTAGAAACTGAGCCGCCTGTTGGTGCATCGCTGGTTAATCCAAAATTATTGTAGACTCTGGACAGACCATGCCCATCACAGACCGCCCCTACAAAACCATGAGGTAGAAATAAAGTCTTATCCTAAATGACACCTTCCACAATTCCCCAAACTCAGTGCGAACCCTCACCCAAGCTCTGATATTCCGCAAGTTCTCTTCCAAGCACATTTGTTCATTTCTGCGGTTATTTCTACCTTACCTGCTGTATTGCAGCACTTCCTTTGAGGACCTACAGACCCTCAGGTCAGTCAAGGCCTGGCTTCCACTGACCCCGGATGCCGCCTCACAATCCTCAGTCAGTCTCCCGACCAGACTCCACTGGTGGCCAGACCTGGCATTGGAAATACAAGGAGGGCAGGAAAGCCTCTTATTCACTCTGGTTTCTCCCTCTTGTGCTGAAGTGAATGGTTTCAATGCTTGTAATTCGCCCTTAGGCTCTCACCTATGTTTCAATAAAATGAGAAGCAAAGCCTCTCACTAAAGCAAGAAAAGCTCAGCATCTACTTGAGCGGTGCAGCCCAACCTCCCGTTTCTCAGAAGGGAAGGTAGATGGATCGTGAGGGGCCCACAAATCCCTCCCCCTTTTCTCGCTTCACCCCAGCATGACCTGAGGAGCTGCTCTCACAAGAGGGTGTGGATGTCACACCAGCAGCTCCAGTCCACAGGTCAGTATGGTCAACCGTGGGGAGGCTCCTGCCGGAATTCCACCATCACAGACATCTCCCGTAGAGTCACAGTCCCCAGAGGAGTCCCTTCCTTATCCTCCAGGACAAAACGGGAGGCTTCAGAGCAAACCCTCCGCAGCACCTGCCATTCTGCCCACCTTTCTCCTGGAATGATGCTGGACCAAAGAGCTCTGGACTGCAGGGTGGGAGTCCCTCCTGGAAAAATCCCTCTAGACAGGCAATAGCCCAAAGGAAAATGTGCTCCTCCCCCAAGGGGCACCAGTGATCAGCTGCACACAGTCCGCTGAGGAGTCGCTGGCTGAACAGGGAAGGCAGATTGGGACAAAGGAGGGTGTGTTTCCCAGAATAGCTTTGCGTAGTAAAGACTTCATTCCATCAACCTGCTGAGTCAAATAAAAGGGAACTCTCTTTAAAAAGAGGCAACACACATATTTATATGAAAGGGGAAAACTATGTCCCTTGGGAACCAGGCAGTAAACACATGGGAAAACATGGTAAGTGCACATAAAAGATCACTGCCACGCGTTCTGCTGTGTGAGGAAAACAAGAAGAAACACCAGGCCAGGTGGACCTCTCCAGGCCCCATGCCTGTTCTCTAGTGTCTCCAAGCTCTGGGAGTTGGAGGAGCAACATCCCCTCTCAGACTGCCGTGGCCATCTGGCTGTCCCTCCGAGGCGGAGGTGATCCGGCTGGAGTGCAGACCAGTCAGGGCTGCTGAGACGGCGAACAACGTCAGACAGGTGAGGATGCAAAGTATGAGCCATGTGGGCTTGGACACCAGGAACTGGGCCCCTCCGAGGAGACAGCAGGGCCAGGAGGGCAGGAAGCTAAGAAAGCTAAGGAGCTGACTGGCAGGCCACTGAACCCACTGGGCTGGTGTTATTAAGGCCCCTGTGGCCTCTGTCTCTTAAGACCAGAGGTTCAGGACTAGGGACCATTTTGCCCTTTCCGCCCTCTGGGGAGCTCTGGCAAAGTCTGGAGACACCTGTCATTGTCACATATGGTGGGCAGAGCCCAGGGACCCAGCTAACCATCCTCTAGCCCCCCACAGCCAAGGGCTACCCTGGCCCAAGCCACCTTAGGCCAGTGAGGAGGATGTCCAGTTTCAAATGCTAAGTGGTCTGCACTTCCCCACAGTTTGCTCCGGCTGTAGGCCTTGGCCTTCCAGAATTTCTACTTCAAATCTCAGATCTCCCTGCAAAGCTGTGCACACATCCTTATTCTCAATCACCTGTGAATGAAGTGGTCTAAAGTGCAGTGAATCCTGAGACTGGATGGTGGACTCCATTTACCCACCAGGCAGTTTTCTCAAAAGTGTTCCTTTGTAGGGGGAAGATACCCTGAAGAAAACCAATTCAGGAGAAATGAATTGTCCCCTCTTCTTGCAATGAAATGGGAAAGCTGACATTTGACTAAACAGGGGTCATTACCCTTTGAAAGATGTCTTCCTTTATGTCTGATTCAAACTAGACATTTTTCATGTAAAATATAAGCTAACTGGGAAATTACATTTCTACTCTTTTTTAATACAGATTAGAGAGAGATGAAGAAAAATCTGCCATAAACAATAGCAAAAGCCATTATTCAGATGAAGAGCAGCCTGCAGGAGGCCAGTTTGCTTGAGACACAAGCCCTGAAATCTGCATCTGGCTGCAGCGGTTCTCATCTGCGGCTGCACATTAGAACCACCTGGGAAGCTCTGAAAAACTCCCCGTCATCAGACTACACCCCACACCAGTCACACCAGAACCTCGAAGATGCTTCTCAATAGTGTGTCTCAGACTCACCTGGGGGACTTGTTAAAATTCAGGCTGCCGTCCCCAACCTCCTGCCCAAGTTTCCAATCTGCAGGTCGGGGTGGAGCCAAAGAGTCTGCATTTCTAACAAGCTCCCTGGTGACACTGATAGTGCTGGCCTGGGAACCACTGCTCTGAGGACAGGACACCAGTGTCCCCAGGGGTGCAGCCAGCAATGAAAATCCTCACTCTACAGCTGCTCAGGGGCTGACCACCAGGGGAGACAGGGAGGAGACACAGACGGGTCTTTGTGCCTCTCTGCTTGACCCGCTCCGTACAGTCCTACACACGAGAGTCATTTATGAATAGAAAACGGAAAGGGGAAAATGGAGAAAGCTGGCAGACACATCTCAACCAAAGATCAAGGGTAAGCTCGCCAACAGTGAGGCACCATCATGTCATCTCTGTGGTGTTCGTCCCCAAATCCACAACTTCAGCCTAGTGATGAAACATTAAGAAACTCAAATGGAGAGGCATTGATGGATCATTACTCTCCCAAAGTACCAGGCTCGTGAAAAGGAAGGGAAGACTGAGGATACATCACAGATTGGAGGAAGCTACAGAGGCATGAAGACTTAAAAAAAAAAATGCCACGTGGCATCCTTATTTTGGATCCTAGAACAGGAAGAGGACATCAGGGGGAAATCTGGGGCAATCCGGTCATCTGCAGTCTAGGTGACATCACTGCACCGACGCTACATTCTCAGTGTTGACGGATGGGCCGAGGTTCTCAGACATCCACACTAGCTGATGCACAGTGAACAGAACCCCCAACTGTCTTCACAACTCTTCTGTACTTTTTAAATTATATAAAATAAAAGCTAAAGAATGAGAACCCTGGGCCTGCAAGAATTTCTCATTTCAGAAGATGGAATTCATAAAGAGATCCACAGAAGACCCAAATAGCTATAGAGATCCCACCATTCTCTGACTCAGTCCCCATTGACTGCTGATGACAGGACAAGGTGGGGAGCCTGACAGAATCTGGGGCAGTACCTAGGCAACTGTTTTGAGTAGTAAAGTACTTGACTATTAGGGAAAACGGTTATTCTGATATACGACTGTGATCATGCTGAGGACAATGCACTGAAGTGGCACAGTTTGTGAACTACAGACAGGATGCAAAAAGTCATACTCCAGATAGGTCCCTTTGCCAGGCCTCAGTTTACCCCAGGGCAAAATTAGGGGCTGACACAAGATATCCTTGAGGGTCCTTCCTATTCCCATATTCAACCACTCATGTGAATTTTGGGATCTTCGATTAACTAGCATTTTTAGAAAGCAAGGCATGTCTTTATCTGGGAAGTTGCAAGGAAGATTTGTAGTTATCTTTAAATGACATTATTGGTTATTTAAGTTTCTTCTTTACACTTTCATTTTATTTTCCCAATTTGGTAAAAAGTGATATGTTATACTTTTTTATAAATCAGAGAAAAATACACTACAACAGACACATAAATATAGGAGTGCCAGTGTCTTCAAGACCCACAGAGAACCAATACCACATGAGAAGGCTACTGATGGTTTGGAATTGTTAATGACAGTCTTCTCTGGAGAGACTACAAATTGATAAAATGTGTAAATATGAATGCCTAAAGGCTCACAAGATACTAAAAGAAAGAAGTTTATTCTGTTTTCCACAATGCAGAATTGATTTTTCTCTTGCCTTGAAGTCTCAAATTATGCTGTTTTGAATCAATTCCACCAACACGTTGCCAGGCTGTGGATATAATAGAGTTAAAATACACAATAGTGCAACTTGAATACAGTGTTTTGGAGTGCTAAAAACAAACTGAATGGAGACTTTTGTGTCTAGCCACATGACAGTAACTGTTTCTTGCTGTAAAGAGCTGTAAAGAACATTTGTGTCCCCCCAAATTCGTATGTTGACATCAACCCAAAGTAATGGTGTTTGGAGGTGGGGCCTTTGGGAGGTGATTGGCTTAGATGAGGTCATGAGGGTGGGGCCACAGGATGGGATTAGTGCCCTTATAAGAAGAGGAAGGGACATCAGAGCTTGCTCTCTCCTTGCAAGCAAAGAGGTCATGTGAGCAAATAGTAAGACTGGTGGCTGCCTCCAAGTGAGGAGAGGAAGCCTCAGAATGAAACCTAATCTGCCAGCATCTTGATCTTGGACTTCCCAGCCTCCAGCACTGTGAGACATAAATGTCTATTGTTTAAGTCCCCCAGCGTGTGCAGCCTGAGCCGACTATGGCCGTAGTTGTATGTAAAGCTGAATAACATACATGTGGCAACAGTTAGAGTTGGTGGGCAGCAGGCTGTGCCCGACAATAACCCCTGAGCGCAGGGACCCCACTGGGCCCATTTGGCCCAGCTGCTCATTGGCTGGGGGGCGCTTGCTGAGCCAACAATGTCCTGCTGAGCCGAGGAGGCAGGGCTGCTGTGGCAGCTGGAAGGTGACGAATATGCCAGAAAGGAGGGAACTGTGCATGGGAGTCCCCCTGGCCTTGGCCAAGGGCCGGATGCAGCACACACAAGTGCTGAATTTCACACTCTGTGAAACTCAGCAAAGACCTGGGAGATAAGGAGGCGCTGGAGGTCACATGGTGCCAGGCATCTAGCTCATGAAGAAGGGGTTACAAACTGGGAAACGGGTAAAATCAGAGTGCACCCTGGGGCCCTGGACCGGAATCAGAGTGTTTGTTATTAACTTACGCCTATGCACAGGTATACACACACATACACACATATACACACACAGAAAACAAACATAGAAATAAACATAACAGAGGTGGTGTATTTGTTGGATAATAGTCCTCTGATGATGTCCTTCGGAAATCTACCCTGAATAATTTAGGGGTAAAGAGGAATGATGTCTCCAACTTAGCTTCATACGGCGCAAAAGAAATTGTAGGTAGATAATGAAACAGCAAATAGGTACAAAATGTAAACGATTGGGGAAACTTGGTAGAGGGATATTAGGATTTTTTTTGCACAATTTTCTACAACTTTTCTCTAAGTTTGAAATTATATCAAAGAAAAAATTAACAAAAGAACTTGTCACTGGAAGGACACAGGAAAACAGGCTTTCTGCTGACCGGCCTCACCCACTAAGCCCACTTCCACCAGTGAGACATGGTGCCAGCAGGCAGCTGGCTGCGTCCAGTGATCCAATGTGGCATTAAATACTTGCTGGGCATAATACAGCCAGTGAAGAAACCCAGGTGAGTCATCAAGGGCGCGCCAGGCCAACGCTCTCCTCCAAAATCCTGTGTGTTGACCTCCAAGGAGGGAAGTTCCCCTTCCTGGTCTACCATAATATCAACTGGCCATTCTCTGGACCCTTGCCTATAAGATACTGAGATATCAGGTGTGAAAAACTCTGTAAGCTGAAAAGTGTGTGTATGTGCAGTGATGGCTGTCATCTGCTGGCTGTATGCAACAATAAAATATTTGTGTCTTCTCAGACTGGGGCTTCTTGGAACCAGGGACTGTTCCTAAAATCCCGCACAGCAGCTGGCACATGGGAGGTCCTCAGTGAGGTGTGGGAGGGAGCCACCCGGCGTCAGGAGACCTGTATTTTCGTGGCCAGTGGTTCTCTGGGTGCCTCGGCCTGCTCTCCACCTCTGGGGCTGTGTTTCAGCTCCACCATGCCCACACCGGTACCATGAACAGCCAGTTTTTCAAAGTAGTGTCTGAGAGTTATTTTATCAGCCCAGGTTTAATTTAAACCAGCCTGAGTATACTAGATTAAGGGATTTACTATAGACGAGACTTGACACATCCAGGGACAAGCCCAGGAAGTAAAGTTCCAGGGAGGAGCAGGCAGAGCAGAGCCCTGAAGGCAGGTATGGCCAGCTGCCAGAATGGGGCTGCGAGCGACTGCACGCAGGGCTGGCAGTGGGGAAAGAGCTGGACATGGGAAAGAGGGCATGGCTGCTGGAATGTGCCCCAGCCCCGACCTCAGGCTCAGCCGGCCTTTGCAGTCAGGGGGCTACTTCACCTCCATCTGCCATAATATCAGCTGGACGCCCACTCACAGCTCAGTTCAGATAACAAGACTAACCATGCCACACTCACACCAAGAGGGACAAAAAGGCCGATTGTTCACATCACTGGGGTCTCTGCGGGCTGCAGGGCAGGGCACTTGAGCCAGAGATGGTGAAATGGCCTGAGAGAAGCAGGAGGGAGCACAGAGAAAATGAAAGTTCCTATGGGCGGTATTCTCACCCAGCCCTGGCCAGCTGGCTCCCTACACATGTGTGGGCGATACTGACTATTAACTCAGTATAAAGAGCTCCACCCAGTGCTCGGGGCTACAGCAGGCTGGAGGGGTGGTGGCACCCAGGACAGAGACTGAGCCAGCTGCAGGGGCGGAGAGGCCTGGAGGCAGAGACCGGCTGGCTGCATGCAGACTTGCTCTGAGTGGACGGGATTCTAGCATTTATTCCCACAGTAGGAATAAAGTTGGGCATAAACTTTTTCACCCCAAGAACGTTCCATTGTCATTTTTTGGTCTCATCTAATCAAGAGTGAACGTGCCCGGGACTGAAACCCATTGGCAAGACAGAAAGACAGACCCAGGGGTTCACTGTGGTTCGGGGTTGGGGCCAACATGAGGGTTTCTGAGCACAGACAAGGGCTTCTGTGGCTCATCTCTCCTCCCAGCAGCAAAAGGAGGGAACCCAGGCTTCCTCATCAGCTCCCCTGATGCGGGTAGAGGGAGAGGCTCAGAAGCCGTCAGCCCGAGCATCAAAACGTGGAGTCACAGGCCTCCTCGCGACCTTCCGGTCTCACACAAGCGTCCCGTGACCAACTAGCTCCAGATCACATGGGAGAGTGTGGAAAACCTAGTTCTAGGTTAGCCAAGTTGACACCATGCAGAAACACCAGAGAGGTCACGTGGCATATTTATGCTTAACTAGACTCAATTTGTGAGGCAACATTTGGCCCACTACACTAAAATCGATGGCCTAAGTAAGAGTAGGATGACACAAGGAGAGAAAACTCCTCCTGCTTGGCTCTCAAAACAATGGCCCTTCCTTTAACCTGCCACAGGATACTGTATTCCACATCACAGCCAGACAACACACTTTGACCTCTGTACTCTCTGATCTTTATGAAGGATACCATTTTCAGTAGCTGATATTTATGGGGACTGCTGGAAAGAGATGTGGAGGCAGCCCACCTGCCTCAAGCTTTCCCAAACTTTGCTCCCTGCCTCCAGTCACCTGCACACCTGGCCACTATTTGGGCCCCTGAGGTGGATTAGAAATGACCACCTATTCTTTGCTATTTCTGCTATCAAGAGATGGAGTCAATTTCCCATTCTCTTGAATCTGGGCTAGCCCTGTGATCCATTTTGATGACTAGCATGTGGCAGAAGTGACATGTAATTAGACTGTCTACACAGCCTAAGATGTCTACAGCTTTCCCTTCTCTCTTAGGATGGTTCTCTTGGAACCCAGCTATCGTGTTCTGAGAACCGAGGCACCCTAGTCCACAGCCCAGTGAGCCAACAGACACAGCCTGTGCCACCGGCAGCCACATGGGGACGCTCCGGCCCCAGCCAAGCTCACAGACGATGCAGCCCCAGCAGAAACGACATAGCCACCGCCCCGCTGAACCAGGTCGGCCCACAGAGTTGGGAGGGAGAAAAAATGGCAGTGGCTGTGTAAGTCACTAAGTAAGCTTGGGGTTTTTAATGCAGCAACAGGTAATGCAACCAGCCCCACCCGCCCTGTGGCATCTTTCACTAAATGGACTTTGGTATTGGGTCATCTGCTTGCGCTAAGGGACATTGTGACAAATTAGTGTTCATACAAAGGCCATCACCGTCTCCACTAGAGCTCTCCCAGGAACCCAGTGGGCAAGAAGCTACGCTGCTGCCTGTGAGAATCCACTGCAGAAACTCCCCTCGGGTGTCAGCCATGAAAAACGCTGGGCGCCTCTCAGCAGCTCACCTCTATCTCTCTTACTGCGGGTACGAATTTGGTAATTAGCCCTATATCTCTTTTTGCTTTGTGAGCTAGGAAGCTTGGGGCCAAGTTCAGGAACCACTTCGGTTAGCAATGAACTAAACTTCTAGCTTCACTTTTTCCTATTTAAAATTTTTCTTTCCCATTTCCCTCAACTACTTATCCTAGCACCTCGTATTATTTGCATTTTTGGAAGTTACATCAGTTCCTACATGGACTGAGGCAAAGTATAAATAAAACATGGAGAAAGCACAGGTAAGTAAACATCACAATGTAAACTTCAAAATTTGCCATTCCACATTTTTCTGTAAATGTCATAAAGTGGCATTAAAATAAGACTATAGAAAGTAAATCATGCCTTGTCCACCACAAAGGGCAGAAAAAGGAATTCCGTGATTCTGTTTGTAAACTTACCGCCAAGATCATCTTCCTCAAGCACAGATGTTACTCCCCAGCTTGAAAACCTTCCATGATTATAGGATGTGGTGAGCAGAAGGCGGCCCCCAAGGATGCTCACTTCTGAATCCCTTGCCCCTGTGAGTACGTTAGGTTACATGGCACAGGGTATTAAGGTTGCAGAGGAATTAATGTTGCTGAGGAGCTGATCTTAAAATAGAGAAATTATCCTGAATTATTTGGGTGAGCCCAATGTAACCACAGGAGTCATTAAAAGTCGAAGAGAACCCCAGAGGCCGCGTGAGAAGGCCCCGTCCACGGTGCCAGCTTTGGCCATGCAGAAGGCGTGTGCAGGCCAGGAGGCCGGTGGCCCCAGGAGCTGGAGGAGGCAGGGAAATGGACTCTCCCCCAGGGGATCCCAAGGAATGCAGCACTGGCCACATCTTGATTTCTGCCTGGTGAAACCCATTTTGGCTTCTGACATCCAGAACTGTCAGATGATAAATTGTATTATTGCTGGAGCCAGTGAGTTGTGGTAATGTGCCACAGGACAATCGACGCACAGGAGACTGAGCAATGCCTGGGGAAGACCAGGACGCTTTGCCCTGGCCTGACTTTCCCATCTCAGCTCCAGTCCTGCTTCCATCTCAAAGCCCTTCCCCACCATTTCCCTGCTCCGTTTCCCCATCCATGCTGCCAGACCGCTCGGCCTGGAGTCCTCCTGCTTCCTGCACTGGCACGCTTGCCCTCAGCCCGCCGGCCCCGCCCCGCCCCGCCCCATTCCTCCGCCAACCTGTCTTTCAGTCACTCTGTGGCTCAGTGGTCCCCTCCTCCCTGAAGCCCTCCTTGATTCCACTCCTGTCCTGCCCTCTGGGTCACACCCCAGAAAGGGCCCCCGGTGAGAACACTGATGCACTGTGTTGTCACATCAGCCTTGCGGAGTTGCTTCCTATAGCCCTCCCAGCACCAACACTTTAAATAAAAAGACAATGTCTTGGCCACCTTTGCCTCCCCAATGCCTGGCTCAGAAAATGCTGTCCTAATTGAACGCAACTGAACAGGAGCACAAGGACACAAGTGCATTGCCCACACTGGCAGATCTTTCACCATCTGTAAAAATCCTGCGTCAACAAATTGGAGGCAGCACAGGGTGGAGAGGCTGGCTGTGCCACCAGGTCACGTGGCTCCCCTCCAGCTCCGCCGCGGCCAGCTGCGTGGCCGCGGGCAAGTTCCCGGATGCTCTGTGCATCTCTCTCCTGGCCAATAAAATGACAAGCAGGATAGAAACCCCCAAATTTCAGAGCTGCCGGGATAAAATGCAAAATCACACACTCAATAAATACTATATTTTCTTGTTTATTACCTATGAAAAGAAGTCTCCGTTGTTACCAAAGTCCAAAAATGACATGAATTTCGGCTTTCGCTACCAATGGAGAAAAATGCTTTGACCGCCATGAAGGCCCAGTGAGGGCTTGCAGAGGTGCATCCACCCTCCCAGGTCCCGTCCCTCCCGTCACACCTGCCGGCAGGCTGTCAATGCTCCTGGTCTTTGGATGCGGTTCACTTCCCATAAGGAGGCTCCTGGAACAGGATTCTTATGGAGTCAGAGAGCAGCCAGCACATTACTCCTGAAATCAAAAGGCTTGAAAGGCAAGCTTGGATCAAGATGAAGTTTACAGAACAATCAGCAAGGAAATGTGCCGCCACACACTCCAAGCCCATCGACCCCCTGAGGTTCTGATTCCATGGGATCAGGAAGCCCCCCTGTGCAATTCTGATGTGCACACCCAGGGAGCACCTTTAGATAAGCCCTCTGGGTCATGATCCTTAAGTCCTTCCTTGCTGGATGTCTTGACAGAACTCATGAAAGAATTTTGTGTGAATTCCTGACCGACGCTGAAGAATCCCTGGCCCCCCAGAACCTACAGAGAACAACACATGCATTTGCCTGCCCGCAGCCATTCCCCTCCTTCTGCAATAGCGGCCACACGTGGCCTTCGGGATGCACCCCGGCAACCCAGTATCAGTGATGGTGGGATTTCCCAGCCAGGTGCCCAGCCTGTTAGCACTACTCCCTCCAGAGTTAGCTATCCCCTCACCCATCCCAGCTTGACACAGCAGGCCTTCTGGGGCCAGGTTCTTTGGCCTTCCATCTGTCTGTGAGCTGCCCCCTCCCCTCCAGCAAGTCCCTTTCTTGGTCTTCTGCTGGCTGGCTGATGTTGGCTTCCATTGCTTGCAGACAAACACCTGGACAGCTGCCTTGTCTGGTCCCCATGTGGAGGCACCAGGGGCAGGATGGGACAGGTGTTGGCCAAGAGGGTTTCCCAGTAATGGCTGCCTCCAAAAGAAAAAGAAAAAAGAAAACTATGTCATGTTCTAGGTTCCTACAATAATAGCTATCATATTCAAACTGCTTCCAGATGACTCAACATGAAAGCAGCCCTTGAAAGCAAAGACCTGCCTCTTGTGAGCAGCATTTTAAGAGGCTGAAAAGCATGCTGGGAGCCTGCGTGTCCATGAGGGGCATTGTGCCGTGCAGCTCAAGTGGCAATAAAGGAAATGTGGGAAAAATAAACAGCAGGAAGTTGTTCTCTGTGGTGCCCTGGGCCACATCTTCCATAGGCAGTAGGCATATAGAGACCCAGGAGCCCTTCCAGGGGTTAGATTTCACATCCAGCAGGTGGAGTCCAGCTTGGTGTCTGCAGGATGGGACCCAGCATGAGGAGACACCCAGGGCTGTAGGCCCCAGTAAGAGCTCGCCTTGTCCACGGGAACCAGGAGTGGGCTTCAAGGACTCTGGGGAAAAGGGTGGCAAAGGATGACATTCCTCAGGTCACCCACTAGAATTCAGTCTGATGGAGCATGAGGTGGCCTTCCCTGGACAAAGTGAGGGGAACAGTTATTCATTCCACGGGCATATCTTTCCTGAGGCCCTACCACCCGCCCAACAGTATCCTGGGATCTGGAAGTACAACCTGAAGACAAAGACAAGCCCTACCTGCCAGTGTACGCCCATTATGACAGCCAGGATTGTTTTTAAGGGTATGGATAATAAGTGTTGGAGAGGTTGAGAAGAAATTGGAACTCTCGTAAATTGCTGGTAGGAATGTGAAATGGTGCAGCTGCCATGGACAACAGTCTGGGATTCCTTAAAAAGTTAAGCATAGAATTACCATTTGACCCAGCGATTCTACTCCTAGGTACACACCCAAGAGAACTGAAGCAGGTTTTCAAACATGAACTTACACATGCATGTTCATAGCAGCACCATTCACAAGAACCAAAAGGAGAAAACAACCCAGATGCCCATTAACAGATGAATGGATGAATGAAATGGGGAGAGCGTCCCAATGGAGCACCACCCAGCCACACAGAGGAATAAAGTACTGACAGATGCTACCATGTGGGTGAACCTTGACAGATTGTTAAGTGGATGAAGGCAGGCACAAAAGGCCACTTACTGTATCATTGAACTTGCAGGAACTGTCCAGAATAGGTACACCCATAGACAGGAGGTGGATGAGTGGTTGCCAGGCCCTGAGGGGAGGGGAAAATGGAGAGTGACTGCTTATGTGTCCAGTTTCCTGTCGGGGTAATGGAATGTTCTGTGACTAGATAGAGGAGGTGGCTGTATAACATTATTAATGTTCTAAATGCCAATGAATTGTACACCTTAACATGGTTTAAGTGGCATTATGTGTACTTTCTCACAATAATTAACAAAAAACGCCCTACCAGCCAGGGTTTACAATTCAAAGAAAAATTTAAAAAGAAGCCAGCAGTGATGATCCGTGCAGTGGGGTGGGATGGGGGAAGGCCAGATACTATGGCCACAGCAAAGGGCTTCATAACTTGAATGAGGAGAGGAGTTGAGCAAGGAAGGCTTCCTGGAGACAGTGATACCTAAGCTGGGAAAGGAATCTAAGCTGGGAAAGGAGTAGTTGGAGTTAGCCAGACTGGGACATGGGGGTGTGAGCACTGCTACGGAGAGGCTGTGGGAGATGCCAGCAGGTGCAGAGGCTCAGAGGGGCAGCGTGTGAAGCGGAGAACAGTTAGGCGTGAGTGTGGCATTCAGGGACCAGGCAGAGCACAGCTCTCTGGGTGCAAACGCCCTCCAGTGTGAGGTGGCCCTGTTCACACTGGCCATCTGCCCCAGCTGACCTGGAAGCAGAGGACAAGGAAGGGGAGAACCATTGGCTCTATCATCTCCAAGTGCCCAAGGCAGGACTGTCTGATAGATGTGTGGAGACCAGAGAGCCCTTGAACCTTCCAGCCTCCGTGGCTCTCACTCCCCAGCCCTGGTGCCTGGGCCGCCAGCTGCGGGAACAGAGCAGAAGCAGGAAGCAGACTAGCAGTGACCTCTCCAAAGTAACTGGGAGTGTGATGCAAACTGACTGAATACTGACTCCCCCATGAGCTAAGCTCTGTGCTTTACAGACCAGGAGACTGAGGCTCAGGTTACTGCAGTTTTCTCAGAGTCACACGGTATTGAGTGTGGAGGAGGGACAAACCCAGATGGCCTGAGCTCAGTCCTGAGTGCCTAACTCCACAACCAGTGGGGGAAAGGGGACCAGGACAAGGAGGCTCAGCCTTAGGCCGTGGACTGGGTCCAGGACAGAGAGGGCACCTGGGGCTTCCCGTGTGTTCTCCCTGAGGTCCTCTGTCTGTGCTTTGTCTGCCCCTGCCGCACCGGCTCAGCTCACAGTGGGAGGAACAGACACTCCCCTTTGATCGCATCACTCCACAAACTTCCAAGTGCTCACGCTGGAACCTCCAGGACCAATTGAAGTTTCAACTTCTGCTCTGCCACCTGCAGGCGGCCTCGCTCAGCCAGCATTCAGCTTCTGGCAGGACCCAGCCGAGGGCCCTTCATTTCCCCTAAACAGCCCCACCTCCAAGCTCCGGACCCGGCTGGCCTGCGGGGTGTCTGCTGATGGGTCTGTCCACTGTCCCACTGGGGGAAGGATCAGGCTTCTGTGATCAGGCAATCTGCCAGGCCCCCCGTGGTTCCCTGCTGCCAGGGCAGGATCCAGTTAGTCAAATACAGCCAGACCACTCAGGTCTGGAGGCATCTGCTGCTCTTGGGCACTCTGAGACCGGGCATTACGCACAGCTCTTCAGGGCCATTCATATCCAATGGCCTCAAAGTGTTACAGGAGTTTCTGAAGGTCACGAAGAACGTCCATCTTTCCTGCCTGGAGTGGCTCCTGACCTCCTGTGCTTCCCCACGAGATGCCCTCTGCTCAAGGCAGATACATTATCTTTATAAAATAGGAGATTATTGTATGTTTGCAGAAGCATGAACTGACTTAAAATAATGAAAGTTGCAATAATGTCATGATTATTTCATTAGAGGAAAATGAAAGATAAGAACCTTTATCTAATACCTCAAAACACGAGCCAGAAATTCTCCCCCAATATTAGACAATTCCGATTCCACCCTCATGCCAGAGGTTCCAGCCACCGATGTTGGTTGGCCACTCCTGAAACAAAGCAAGCCCCTGTGCTTTTGCACATGCTGTTCTCGCCTCTGAGCCTCCATCTGCAAACCCCCATCCAGCTGGGAAAATCCTGCTCGACTGTGAAGGCCCAGTGCCAATGGCCCCACCTCCTGGAAGCTGCCTGGGCTTCTGCTGCCTGAACTGGTTGCTCCCTCCACTGAGGGGCCTCAGAACCACAAACACATCCCGTTATGTTTCCTGAGCTGTCCTATTGGCGTTTGCCTCTCTGGCTCTCTGTGAGAACAAGGCCTTCTGAAATACAGACCTGCACACCCTCACCTGTCCCCTGCCAAGGCAGAGCCTGACATGAAGGCCCACCCACAATGGCCAGGGGAAGAAAGCCAGGGCTTCCAAAGAAGACAGCACAGAAGCCCGGCTCCGATGGAGGCAGTTACAGAGCCAGGCATTGAGCCCAGGTGTGTGACTCTTGCCCAAAGCTGTGGCTTGAATACCCTCTGCAGAACGGCCAGACCTGACAGACGTAGCAACACTGTGCCATTCAGGTCTAGCTAAGCAGCAGGCAAAGCAAGTTGCTGCCTTCAGGAGCCTGTATTCAGCGGGGAGACGGGCCGTAAAATAAACACAGAAAAAGTTCTGCAGGAGAAGAAGTAGCTACATGTGGCAGGTACTGTCTAAGAACTCGGGGTAGGGAGTGCTGAAGGCATCCTTACCCTAACAGAGATTGCATTCAAAGCCAGTTACAAAAATCACATCATCCACAGGCCCCGCCTTTTCAAGCCCCACATTCAGGCATATGCAAAGGTAATTTTACTTTTTTATACTTGAACTTAATTTCTATCTTAAATTCCATCCACCAGCAGCAGGAACTTGACTTTAAATCATTCAGGTTAAGCCCAATCAACTCAGGCTCCTCCTTCCCCCGTCTTTGTGAGGTAGCCTCTAAATTCAGGGCTTCAGACAGAGAAGGGGAGGGAGGTGCCATCTGCTATGGCGCCATCATCCCCTCCAGTCACCAGTCATTGGCATCATGTTCTGCTAGCATCTAGGAGACATCCTCGGTGCCATCTGGTCTACCGGCAAAGGTCAACAAGGTCAACGTGAAGCCTTCTCGCCCAGGCCTCCAGGTAAGCAGCTCTCTGTCTGCTTCCACAGCCCCTTCAGGCAGGGTTGCCAGATTCAGCAAATAAAAATACTGGATGCCCTGTATTTTATCTGGAAACTCTATCTTTCAGGGACCCAGGAGATTTCAGATACTCTTTCCATGCTCTGGAGTGGCACAAACCCCTGTGGGGCTTTCTCAGCCCTCTGCTAGACCCCCCACCCCACTGCATCCACCTCCTGCTGCTGTACTTCATGGAGCCGGGACAAGGCTTTGCTGCTTTCCTGAGCTCAAGCAGGCAGGGGGCTCAGGCCTCCTCGGCTCTGCGACACCCAGGAATGTTTAGTGCTTGTGTCATCCCCCGTCCTTGGGAGTACTGCCACTGCTCAGGGGGTGAGGCGGCACGGAGCCAGCCCCTTCTCAGACTCCCCCACTAGCATCTAACCCCCTGCTTCCCCCACTGACTCTCCCCAGCCAGCACCAAGGAGAGTTTTTCTTCCCTAGAGCAAGAAAATTGGCACTTTTAAAGTCCTCTTGCCAATCTTACTTATCTCATATCTATACCTGAACTTCTGAAATAAACCTAAAAATTGCCTCTCTTCATTTTCTTTGCATTTTGGCTACCCTAAAGGCAACACATTTAGGGGGAGTAGAAAAATACAGGCAAAAGGGCAAAGATTAATAATCAAAAATACTATTGAGACGTTCCCTTTCAAACGGGGTGGGGGAACAGCTGGCTGACCAGGGCTCCCACCTAGAACAGCTGGAACAGCTCATAAATAAAGAAATAACCTGTGTTAATCCAGGTTCTCCAAGAAGAAAACATCAAGATGAGACAGAACGTGCAACGACTTTATTAGGAAAAGAGGCCTATGAGAGGAAACCCAAACGGACCTGGAGGAAGGTGGGAAAGTCCTCAGCCCATGATATGAGTCGAGGGTGGGTGAAGGAGAAGGGGAGGTAAACAGACATGTCAGGACGTGGTGCGATCTGAGGAAGGCTGGGAGAAGCCCTCAGGGGGCCCTCACACCAAAGTCAGCAGGAGTCCTGTGTCTCCCGGGAATGGGCCTGCGCGGGTATCCCTGGCACCCCCCATCATCGGCTGATAGCAACGTATGGGAGGTGCAGCCTCAGTACAAAGGCGGTGGTGTATTTCAGGTGGGGATTCTTGGTCACCTGGACTCCCGTAATTGGAGGTTTGTGAGGCTCATTCTCACGTCCACCGCATGGCCTGCGTGGGAGCACTAGGGAGCTACTGAGGCAACAAGGACAACAGGGACCAGGACTGGAGGGAGAATTTTAGAAAGGAAAGCTGTCTGTCATTGGCTGCCATAGTACTATGGGGACATTCTCCAATTCTGAGTATGGCAAGGACACTGAAAATCTTGTGTAATACCTAGTGAAAAACTGGGCGGATCTCCATTGCAGGGCAGGATGAAAAACCCAGCAGCGGCCGGGCACACCTTTGGGAGCCCTCAAGAACATGGACCTGCCTCCTCTCACCAGTAGCTGGACTTGGGGGCTACACAGAATGTGAGCTAAAATTTATATGGAAACTTCTGAAAAGCACAGGCTCATAAGACAAGGATTTGCATTCCGGACCTTCCAGGAAGAAAGGTCTTGCAGAATACACTTGGACTTTAACCAAAAAACCCTGGAGAGTCAGAGATGAATCAGAGTAGACTGAGCCTTACTGAGACCACAGCCCATTATCAACTCAATGCTTTGAGGTAATCAGCCATGCTAATGTTTCCAGCACAAAAAATGGTTATTAAGTCTTATCTAGAGGAAAACAAAACCATTTGGGCCTCTAAATTTAAAAATTACTAGGTACACCAAAAGACAGAAATACATGACCACATACAAAAGGAAATAAAAAAACTAAAAAAACCTGAATAATAGAAACTTACCCACAAGGATCTAGATACTGAAATCAGCAGACAAACCCTATAAAATGACCATAATTAATATGTTTATGATAATGAAAAATGGATAATAGACATAAGATAATTTTAACATAGAACTGTGACCTATAAAAATATTAAGTAACTGGACATTGTCCAACTGAAATAGATAATGTTTGAATTTAGGAACTTCTTAGTTGGATTTACCATGGCAGAAAGAAGGATTATTGATCTCTACTGGAAGACAGATCAGTAGAAAAAATTCAAACTAAAGCATGGAAAGTAAAAAAGGATGGAATAAAAGCAGAAAGAAACATTTAAGTATATGGGTCACAGTTAAAAAATATCTAGTACATATATAATTGGTAGTCTAGAAGGATAGGAGAAAAGAGCAGGACAGAAGCAATATCTGAACTCAGAAAGGCATAAAAGTTTCTAAAGTGGATAAAAGACATTAACTCAAATATTCAAGATGTTCCACATAAATATAAAGAAACTTAAAAAAAGGCAACACTAATAAATATCAAAGATATAAGGAACATCAAACAGTCAAGGAGGGGAACAAATTTTCTTCAAAAGACCAGCTGAAAAACTAGCAGCTGAGTTGTCAACAGAAACCATGGATTCTGGTGCCAACAGAAAAAATATTTAATGTTCTGCAAAAAAAATACTGCTAACCTAGAATTTAAAACTTAGCAAAAAAAAAAAAGGAATTCTTCAAAGATAAAGGTGAACTAAAGACATTTCCAAACAAATAGAACCCAAGAAATTTGTTACAAACTTCATTTAAAGCAATATTAGGGGATTTCTTCAGGCAGAAGGAATATGATCTCAGAGAGAAACACAAAATTGCAGGGAAAAACAAAGACCAATAGAAAATATAAGTATGCAGGTAAATATAAAGAATGTTAAATGAAAATGTACAGTACAACTATAGTAACTTCTTGTGGTTTCAAAATATATGTAGAATAAAAATATATGTAGTGTTGCATGACAACCACTAATGTAAAAGAAGAAGGGATAAATGGAGTTAAAGTGTTTTAAGCTTCTAGTAGTTTTGGAGAAACGCTGAAAGTAATAATTTGTTTCAGACTGGAATAAGATGAGATTCATGTTCTTACTGCTAGGACAGCTACTAAAAGAATGGCAGAAGAATAGCAGTTAGCCAGTTAAGAAGTGAAAAATGAAATGATTAAAAAATGTTAATAATCCAAAAGAAGGTAAGGAAGATGAGAAAAGGAATATAAAGCAGGTTGCATACACATAAGATGATAGCTATAAACCTAAATGTACCAATAATCCAATTAAATGTTAATGAATAAACTATTTCAATTAAAAGATCAACTTTTGTCAGATTGCATTTTTTCAAAATAACTTTACACTGCCTGCAAGAACTTTCACTTGAAATATAAATACACAGAGTGTTTGCAGAAGAAAGGTGGGTAAAAGATAAGTCATGCAAACAATAACCAGAAGAAAGATGATGCAGTTATACTATATCAAAGCAGACTTTAAAGAATGAAACCTACATATAAAGAAGGTTATTTCATAATGATAGAACAATATCACAATTCTAAATGTATATGTACCCAATAACAAAGTTTCAAATTATACAAAGCAAAAAATTTACAGAATTAAAAGTAGATAAATCTAAACATATAATGGGAGATTTTAACACATTTCTCTCAATAGTTTATAGGAAAATAATATAAAAATGTATTGAGAATACTGTATATAACACAATCAATTTTATCTGATTTACATATATGAAACATTGTCCTCAACAATTATAGTAAATGTGGGTTTTTTTTTCAAATATAGAAAGAATATTTACCGAAATGGACCATGATCCAGGTTATAAAGCAAGCCTTAGCACATTTCAAAAAATTGAAACCATATAGAATGAATAATCCATGAGTCAAAAAGAAATGAATATTATTAAAAATATATGATAAGCTTCCAACTAAAGAATCTAGAAAAATAACCCAGCAAATCAAACACAAAGAAAGGAAATAACCACAAATCAAAAATTAAAGTACTAGA
This sequence comes from Smutsia gigantea, assembly GCA_032199065.1. Lineage (NCBI taxonomy): Eukaryota > Metazoa > Chordata > Mammalia > Pholidota > Manidae > Smutsia > Smutsia gigantea. Next base: position 143,264 of record JAVSCE010004909.1, on the reverse strand, counting down.
CAACACATATTTTAAAAAGTCAAGCCATCAATTGGTTCCTTGAAATGACTTATCAGAAAAAAAGAAGAGTACTCAGATTATAAATATGAGGAACTAAAATTTCATTAAAAAACCAGACTATGAACACTTTATACCAAAAATCTTGGCAACTTAGATAACATTGCCCCACTCTTTGAAATACATAACTTAGCAAATATGTCACTAGAAGAAAAAAACTGAATACTGTTTTGTGTATTGAAAAAATTGAATCCATTGTTAATATTTTACCCACAAAGAAAATCCCAGGGCTAGCTGGATTCACTGCCAAACTTTTCCAAACATTTAATGAGTAAGAAAGACAAGTCTTTCACAAAATCTTCTGAAGAACAGAAAAGGAGGGAAAACTTCCCAAATTGTTTATTGAGGCCAGAAACACCTTGATACTAAACCTGACAAGGTTATTACTAGGAAGGAAAATTCAGCAACAATCTCTTTCATGAATATAGATTCAAATATCTTAAATAAAATATTAGCAAACCACACCCAGAACACATCAAAAGAATATGCATCATAGGACTAAGTAATGCTTATTCCAAGGATACGAAGTTGAATTAACATTCAAATCATAATGGAATTAGTGACAGCAGAATAAAGGAGAAAAATCACATAATAATCTCAAAAGATACAGAAAAATGATGTTTGATAAAATCCAACACCCATACATGTCATATGATTTCATTTATATGACATTCTTTAAAAGAAAACTAAAATGAGGGAGAACTGATGAATGGTTTCCAGGCTTAAAAGTTAGGGAAAGCAGGACTATAAAGAGATAGCATGAGGGAATCTTTGAGATATTAGAACTGTTCTGCATGTCAGTTGTGATGATAGTATTTACATGAATCCATAAATGTGTTGAAATTCACAAAACTGTTCACCTAAAGAAAAGTCAATTTTACTGATAATTTTTTAATGTCAATTAAAAGTTTTTAATTAAATAGATGAATTGTATGGTATGTTAATTATAATAAGGCTATATTGAAAAGTTTTTAAAAATTCAACACTCATTTATGAAAAATATCATTAGCAAACTAGGATTATGAGGATACCTTCTTAGTCTTATAAAGAGTATCAACAAGAAAATAACAAACAGCATATCAGATGATTAATTATTAAAACATCTCCCCTTGAGATTGGAAATGAGATAAAGATATTTACTATCACTACTTCTATTAACCTTAGACCAGTTTCTGGCCAGTGTAATAAGGCAAGAAAAAGAAATAAAATGTGTAAGGACTGAAAATGAAGAAATATACATATGGACAATGTACAAATAAATCTACAGATAAACAACTAAAATTAATGAGTGGATTTTAAAAGGTTTTTAGCTATAAGGTATATACAAACACCAGTTGTATTTCCATATATGCGAAACAAAAGAATAGAAAATGAAATTTTTTTAATTACTATTTATAATAGCATCATGAAACTTCAAATACTATGAATAAATATAAGGAAACATGAAAAACCTCTGCACTGGAAAATTTTTAACTGTATTTATTTACATTAAATAAGAAAATACATGGAGGGACATATCAATTTCATAAGTTGGAAGACTCAATATGATAAAGATAAAAATTCTCCCAAACATACTTATTAATTTAGTCTTGATCAAAGTTCCAGCAAGATTTTTGTGACTACTGACAAGCTGAAAGTAAAATGGAAATGGAAAATGGAATGCAAAAGGCCCAAAATAACCAAAGCAAATCCTGAAAGAGAACAAAGGTGAAGGGAATTCCCACTGCTGGTTATCAATTCATACTATAAAATTATAGTAATTGAGACACTGTGGTATTGTCACAAAGATAGACAAACAGGCTAGTGTGGGGGATATGGAGTCCAGAAACAGACTCACACATGCAGAAACACCTAATTTATGAGTCTGTTATACTGTAGAAAGAGAATAATCTTTTCAATAAATAATGCAAGATCAACTGGATATGTATATGTAAGAGAAAAAAAAAGAATATTGTGACCCCTGCCTCACACCATAAACAAAAACCATTTGCAGATGGATTGTAGATACAGATGTTAAAGAAAAAACAATAAAACCTCCAGGGGAAAAAACAGGGTAATATTTTTATGACCTTAGGGTAGGACAATATTTTTTAAAGAGGATACAAGAAACACTAAAAAACAAAGGGAAAATTGGTAGTCTGCCTCAAAGTTTAAACCTTCTGTTAAATCAATAAACATGATTAAGGAACTGAGAAGACAAGCTACAGAGTGGAATAAACATACATACGTATCTGCATATACATACACATCCAAGGACTGATATCTCAAATATATAAAGAATATCTACAAATAAATAAGAAAAAGATAGGCAATTCAATTGAAAAATGGGCAAATGACTTGAACAGGCACTTCACAAAGAATATCTAAATGTCTAAGAATGCAAAGGTATTCAATTTCACTAATCATTTGGGAAACACAAATTTAACACCACAGTAGTATACCACTACACATCCACTGAAAGAGTTAAAATGAAAAAGACACACAAAACCAAGGATGTGTCACATTGGAATTCTCATACAATGCTTGTGGGAATGTAACTTGTTAATACCAATTTGAGAAATTGTCTGGCAATATCTTCCAAAGCAGAATATACAATAGGTATACTGTATGACCAGTAATTTCATTGCAAACTAAATGTTCAAAAGAGATGCCTGCATATTTTTACTAAAAGACAAGTACTAGTTTATTCATAGCAGCAATTTTCATAATGGCTGAACATGGAAAACAACCCAAATGTCCATCTACAGTAAACCAGATTAATAAATTATGTATACACACAAAATATGGCAGCATGAGAGGTGAGACAGAGGCTTACTCCTAAAACCACATATAATACAAAAATATAAAAAATACAACTAATCCTGAAAGAGCAACAGGAAAGAGGACTGTGCCAAACTGCATACACCTGGAAAAAAGAATAAACTTCACAGAACAGGGTAACGTACCAAAGCCATGGCCTGGCAGGACCCAAGCCCTTCCCCCACACCAACTCACCTGTGGGAGGAAGAGAAAGAACAGGGAGGGAGTTGAGGCCTGGGACTGCTGAATACCTAACTCCGGATATCTGATATGGGAGCACAAACCTACATTTCATGGTGTTTTCATGGTACTCTCATGACCAAGGGGTTGGAAATCTAAGACAGGCAGAATACCTGCAAAGACTGAGGTTCCAGCTGCTTGTGGAAAGCAGGGATCCATATTCGGCTGCTCTAGGAAAAAAGAAAGGTGGGCAGTCTGAGAGACTTCCTAACAGCAAGAGGGCTGCTAAAGGGGCAAGGATTGCACAGAGCTTACTGCTCAGGAGAAAGGACTAGTAGACAAAATTGTCCAGGTACACTCTGACCAGCAGGTTGGGAACTTTCATGATCTTCAGGAGCTCCAGCTCCCTGGCTGGCTACAGAGCTCCAAGGACCCCTTCATGATATGTAGCCTACTGAGCCTTTCTCCCGGCCAACCCCATCTGGCTTGCAAACTGGCAAGCCCAACACTGGTGTTAGGCCAACCAGAGGGAAATACGTCTACAGCAACTACAAATGCAAAGCACAGAGGCTTATACCTATGTGCTCAGCCCACTCATTCTGGCAGTGGAGACAGGCATAGCAGCCAGGAAGCAAAAAACAGCTCTTTCCTCCTCCCAGGAACCAATACCGCTCCCCTGCAACCCCCGACATTGCTTTAGGGGCTGAGCAGCTCCAGGGAGTAGAGCTACTGGGCACTAGAGGGCGCCATATACAAACATGAAACGCCAAAGGAACCTGGTTCAAAGTAAAATTATGAATACAACCCCTGAGAAAAATTCAAAAGAAATAGACCTCATGAATCTGCCTGAAAGGGATTTCAAAATAAAAATCATTAACATGCTCATGGAGGTACAGAAAAATATTCAAAAACTCAGGGATGAATTCCAGTCAGAGATCTAATCATTACGGAACACAGTATCAGAAATGAAACATACAATGGAGAGTTTTAAAAGCAGATTAGATACAGTGGAGGAGACGATAAATGAAATAGAAATTAGAGAAGCGGAATAAAAAGAAGCTGAAGCAGAGAGAGAAAAAAGGATCTCTAAGAATGAAAGAACATTGAGAGAACAGTGTGACCAATTCAAATGAAACAATATTCATATTATAGGGGTATCAGAAGAAGAAGAGAGAGAAAAAGGGATAGAAAGTGTCTTTGAAGAAATAATTGCTGAAAATTTCCCCAAAGTGGGGGAGGAGATAGCCTCTCAGGCCATGGAGGTGCACAGATCTCTCAACACAAGGGACCCAAGGAAGACAACACCAAGACATATAGTAAGTAAAATGGCAAAGATCAAGGATAAGGACAGACTATTAAAAGCAGCCAGAGAGAGAAATAAGATCACTTACAAAGGAATTCCCATCAGGATATCATCAGACTTCTCTACAGAAACTTTATAGGCTAGAACGGAGTGGCATGCTGTATATAATGCAATGAAGCAGAAGGGCCTCGAACCAAAAATACTTTAACCGATAAGATTATCATTTAAATTTGAAGGAGGGATAAACAATTTTCAGATAAGCAAAAGCTGAGAGAATTTACCTGCCACAAACTGTCTCTACACTGTATTTTGGAGGGAATGCTATAGATGGAAGTGTTCCTAAGGTTTTATAGCAGTCACCAGAAGTAAAAAGACCACAGTAATGAAGGTAGAACAGTTAATTACTAAGCAAAATTAAACCAACTATCCCCAAAGTCAATCAAGGGATAGACAAAGAGTACATAATATGATACCTAATATATAAAGAATGGAGGAGGAAGAGAAAAATAGAACCTTTAGATTGTGTTTGTAATAGCATATTAAGTGAGTTAAGTTAGACTCTCAGATAGTAAGGAAGTTAGCCTTGAACCTTTGGTAACCATGAATCTAAAGCATGCAATGGCAATAAGTACATACAGGTCCATAATCACCCTAAATGTAAATGGTCTGAATGCACCAGTCAAAAGACATAGAGTCACTGAATGGATAAAAAAACAAGACATACCTATGTGCTGCCTACAAGAGACTCACTTTAAACTGAAAGACATACACAGACTAAAAGTGAAGGGATGCAAAAAGATATTTCATGCAACAAATAGGGAGAAAAAAGCACGAGTTGCACTACTTGTATCAGACAAAATAGACTTCAAAACAAAGAAAGTCACAAGAGACAAAGAAGGACATTACATAATGATAAAGGGGTCAATCCAACAAGAAGATATAACTATTGTAAATATCTATGCACCCAACACAAGAGCACCTACATATGTGAAACAAGAACTAACAGAATTAAAAGGGGAAATAGAATGCAATGCATTCATTCTAGGAGACTTCAACACTCCACTCACTCCAAAGGACAGAACAACCAGACAGAAAATAAATAAGGAGACAGAAGCACTGAACAACACATTAGAACAGATGGACCTAACGAACATCTACAGAACACTCCATCCAAAAGCAACAGTATAAACATCCTTCTCAAGTGCACATGGAACCTTTTCAAGAATAGATCATATACTAGGCCAAAAAAGAGCCTTAGTAAATTTTAAAAGATTGAAATTGTACAAACCAGCTTCTCAGATCACAAAGGTATAAAACTAGAAATAAATTACTCAAAGATAATGAAAAAGGCCATGAACACATGGAGTCTTAATAACATGCTCCTAAATAACCAATGGATCAATGACCAAATAAAAACAGAGATCAAGCAAAATATGGAGAAAAATGACAACAATAATTCAACACTGCAAAATTTGCGGGATGCAGCAAAGGCCGTACTAAGAGGAAAGTATATTGCAATACAGGCCTACCTCAGGAAAGAAGAACAATCCCAAATGAACAGTCTAAACTCACAATTAATGAAACTAGAAAAGGAAGAACAAATGAGGCCCAAATTCAGTAGAAGGAGGGACATAATAAAGATCAGAGAAGAAATAAATAAAATTGAGAAGAATAAAACAATTGAAAAAATCAATGAAACCAAGACCTGGTTCTTTGAGAAAATAAACAAAATAGATAAAATCCTAGGCAGACTTATCAAGAAAAAAAGACAGTCTACACACATAAACAGAATCAGAAATGAGAAAGGAAAAATCACTACGGACACCACAGAAATACAAAGAATTATGACAATACTATCAAAAATTATATGGTAACAAACTGGATAACCTAGAAGAAATCTACAACTTTCTAGAAAAATACAACCTTCCAAGGCTGACCCAGGAAGAAACAAAATCTGAATAGACCAATTACCAGCAAAGAAAAATTGAATTGGTAATCAAAAAACTACCTAAGAAAAAAACTCCTGGGCCAGATGGTTTCACAGCTGAATTTAATCAAACATTTAGTGAAGACCTAATACCCATCCTCCTTAAAGTTTTCCAAAAAGTAGAAGAGGAGGGAATACTCCCAAACTCATTCTATGAGGCCAACAGCACTCTAATACCAAAACCAGGCAAAGACACCACAAAAAAAGAAAATTACAGACCAACATCCCTGATGAACAGAGATGCAAAAATACTCAACAAAATATTATCAAACCGAATTCAAAAATACATCAAAAAGATCACCCATCATGATCAAGTAGGATTCATCCGAGGGATGCAAGGATGGTACAACATTCAAAAATCCATGAACATCATCCACCACATCAACAAAAAGGACAAAAACCACATGATCATCTCCATAGATGCTGAAAAAGCATTCGACAAAATTCAACATTGATTCATGATTAAAACTCTCAACAAAATGGGTAGAGAGGGCAAGTACCTCAACATAATAAAGGCCATATATGACAAACTCACAGCCAACATTACACTTAACAGCGAGAAGCTGAAAGCTGTTCCTTTAAGATTGGGAACAAGACAAGGATGCCCACTCTCCCCACTTTTATTCAACATAGTTCTGGAGGTCCTAGCCATGGCAATCAGAAAACCCAAAGAAATACAAGGCATCCAGATGGGCAAGGAAGAAGTTAAACTGTCCCTGTGTGCAGATAACATGATATTGTACATAAAAAACCCTAAAGAATCCACTCCAAGATGACTAGATCTAATACCTGAAATCAGTAATGTTGCAGGATACAAAATTAATACACAGAAATCTGTTGCATTCCTATACACTACTGATGAACTAGCAGAAAGAGAAATCAGAAAAATAATTCCATTCACAATTGCATCAAAAAGAATAAAATACCTAGGAATAAACCTAGCCAAGGAAATGAAAGACCTATAGTCTGAAAACTATGAGCTCTCATGAGAGAAATTAAAGAAGATACCAATAAATGGAAACACATCCCGTGCTCATGGATAGGAAGAATTAATATTGTCAAAATGGCCACCCTGCCTAAAGAAATCTACAGATTCAATGCAATCCCTATCAAAATACCAAGAGCATTCTTCAGTGAACTAGAGAAAATAGTTCTAAAATTCATATGGAACCACAAAAGACCTTGAATAGCCAAAGCAATCATGAGAAGGAAGAATAAAGCTGGAGGATTATGCTCCCCAACTTAAAGCTCTACCTCAAAGCCACAGTAATCAAGACAATTTGGTACTGGCACAAGAACAGACTCATAGACCAATGGAACAGACTAGAGAGCCCCGATATAAACCGAACCATATATGGTCAATTAATATATGATAAAGGAGCCATGGACATACAATGGGGAAATGATAGCCTCTTCAACAGCTGTTTTGGCAAAACTGGACAGCTACATGCAAGAGAATCTAATTGGATGACTGTTTAGCCCCATGCACAAGTGTAAACTCGAAATGGATCAAGGACCTGAATGTAAGTCATGAAACCATAAAACCCTTAGAAAACAACATAGGCAAAAATCTCCTGAATATAAGCACGAGCAACTTCTTCCTGAACGCATCTCCTCGAGCAAGGAAACAAAAGCAAAAATGAACAAATGGGATTACATCAAACTAAAAAGCTTCTGTATGGCAAAGGACACCATCAACAGAACAAAAAGGCATCCTACAGTATGGGAGAATATATTTGTAAATCACATATCCAGCAAGGGGTCAACATCCAAAATATATAAAGAACTCATACGCCTCAACACCCAAAAAGCAAATAACCTGATTAAAAAATGGGCAGAGGATATGAAGAGACAGTTCTCCAAAGAAGAAATTCAGATGGCCAACAGACACATGAAAAGATGCTCCATGTCACTAATCATCAGGGTAATGAAAATTAAAACCACAATGAGATATCACCTCACACCAGTAAGGATGGCCAGCATAGAAAAGACTAAGAACAACAAATGCTAGCAAGGATGCGGAGAAAGGGGAACCCTCCTACACTGCTGGTAGGAATGTAAACTAGTTCAACCATTGTGGAAAGCAATATGGAGGTTCCTCAAAAAACTAAAAATAGAAATACCATTTGACCCGGGAATCACACTCCTTGGATTTAACCCAAAGAATACAACTTGTCAGATTCAAAAAGACATATGCACCCCTATGTTTATCACAGCACTATTCAGAATAGCAAAGATATGGAAGCAACCTAAGTGTCCATCAGTAGATGAATGGATAAAGAAGAGGTGGTACATATACACAATGGAATACTATTCAGCCATAAGAAAAAAACAAATCCTACCAACAACATGGATGGAGCCAGAGGATATCATGCTCAGTGAAATAAGCCAGGCAGAGAAAGACAAGTGCCAAATGATTTCCCTCATTTGTGGAGTATAACAACGCTGCAAAATTGAGGGAACAAAATAGCAGCATACTCACAGACTCCAAGAAGGAACTAGTGGTTACCACACGGGAGGGGTGTGGGAGGGTGGGTGGGGAGGGAGGGAGAAGGGGATTGAGGGGTATTATGTTTAGTACACATGGTGTGGCGGGTCACAGGGAAAACAGTGTAGCACAGAGAAGGCAAACAGTGAATCTGTGGCATCTTACTACACTGATGGACAGTGACTGCACTGGGGTATGCGTGTGGACTTGATAGTATGGATAAATGTAGTGACCATATTGTTTTTTTCATGTGAAACCTTCATAAGAGTGTATATCAATAATACCTTAATACAAAATTTAAAAAATATATGTATACACATATAATAGAACCCTTTACCACATTAAAAATAAACCATCTACAGCTACATAAAACAACATGGATGAAATCTGCAAAAATAATGTTGGATGAAAGCAATGAGAAACAAAAGAATACCTTGGTGACTTCAAACATGTCCACACCATTCCCTGGCACTCCCTTCAAAAAGTAGGAGCTAACTCCTATCCCAGGTGTGTGAGCTGGACTAATAAATAGAAGCAACATGCAAATGACAGTTCAAGACCTTGGAGCCTGGATCCTAAGAGGCACCAAAAATATCTGTCTCTGTTGGATTGCTGGCTCTGAGGGAAACCTGCTGCTCTGACTTTCTTTAATCGATGTAGCAGAAGGGACACTATGCCAGTTCTGAGTCCAGCCTGTCAGAGTCTGGGAGCTTTCTTTTCTCACTCTACAAAGAAGAGAGCTGCCATCCTGTAAGGAAGTTCAGGCTACACCACTGAATAATGAGAAAGAGAGAACACGTGGATGAACACTGAAGTGCCAGACACAGGAGTGCAGCCTTCCTGGACGTACCGGCCGTCCAGCTGCCTACTGAACACAGCTGACTGGCTGACCCAGACGATGCTGTGTAGAGCAGCAGAAATGCCATTTGCAACAATATGGATGGAGACTGAGGGCATTATGCTAAGGTAAGCCAGACAGAAAAGCAAAGATTGCCTACATGTGGAATCTAAAAAAGTTGAACTCACAGAAACAGCATAGAATAGTGGTTCCTAGTAGAATAGGTGCTGGAGGTGAGTGAATTGGGGAGATGATGCCTAAGGCTATGAACAAAAGGGTGCAACCAGAAGATAAATACGTCCTGGTGATCTAAAGCACAATATAGTGATTTCAGTCAACAATACTGTATTATGTGCTTCAAGGTTGCTAAGAGACTGGATCTTAAATGTTATCACCACAAAAAAGAAATGATAATTATGGTACATGAGAAAGGTATTCGCTAATGCTACTGTGAAAATCATGTTGCAACATATAAATGTATCAAATCAACAGGCTGTGCACTTCAAAACTGCTGCAATGTTAAATGTCAATTACATCTCAATAAAATAGAGTGACTCCATCATATATTTGACGAGAGCAAATGGAAAAAGAGCCGCACCATTTACTGATTTTCTTTTTAAATAAGGCACAAAAAGTACTTAGCACAGTGGCTGCTATATAAGCACTTAATGTGCTGTTACTGTTGTTTGTTAAAAGTATTATATTTTATTATTACAACCAAGCTGGGAACTTACAGTTTCTTGGGCTTGCAGAGCTTGTCCTTCAGTGCCATTGGCCCCTCTCCCAACTGCTTGGCAAAGCCATTTGCACAGGGTGATAAGGCCTCTTTCTCACTCTGATGCCCAGAGAGCAAGAAGACAGGATCTTGGAGTGAGTGCATCATGCACAGGAACCTGCAGCACTTGCCACTCATTCTTCACTACCTGGGCAGACTTCTAGGCCTCACAATTCACAGCTCAAGTGCCCTTCACCTGCCCCCGCCTCCAGGCCCTCCCTATTCCCACCCCTGGTGCAGGTGGCCTTGTCTTTGCTTCTGCCTCCAGATGCCTCAGCAGCCCAGGTGTGCCTGAGTGAGGTCTGACTCTCAGCTCGGCGTTCTCCTTCCCCCTCCACCTTAGAATCACCTGGAGAACTCCTGGAATCCACTGATGCCTGGACCATTTCTGGGATGATGTAAATCTGAGTCTCCGGCGAATGGGACCTAGCCCTCCAGGTTGTGGTTTAAAAGCGTTCCCAGGTGTTTCTAACAAGCAGCCAGAGCTGAAACACACTCAAACATGATTGTGACTTTGCCTCTGAGACCCTGAGGTTCTAAACGTACCTGAAAAGGGGGGCAAATTCCCATCAGAGAGACAGAGTATATCCGGAGGGACTGAAGTAGTAATACTTATTCAACTCAGTGACTGGCGATGGCCATTTGAGTGATGAAGATAATCGCTCAATTGAATTTTTATGTAAATATTTCAGTAGATTCAGCTAAACTACAAAGATGTTGAAGGGAGCATAAAAGTTGAAAGAGATTGTATTATCATCGACGCCCCCCTGACTGGAGTCCTCAGCGGGCCCTCAGTAAGTATTACGACTATATCCACATACCCTCGTAGACACACACAAACTTGGGTCCGAAGCTTTAGAATTTCAGAGCACCAGGCCTATGGGTCACAGGTTACAAACCCTTGAAAAGACTGACCCCTGAAAATTAAGAGCCATGTACTTCATATTGTATGACACCTGCACCAAGCACATGCCAGGCTTGTTGAATAAAGGGAAGAATTCCACGCCTGCCATTCATTGACCTTCTGGCGAGTGATTACATTTCCACTGCTGTCATACCAACTCAACTGGGTCCTGTTATTTTTCTGAGAGATGTGTATTAAGAAATAACCTGATGAGCTCTGCAGGTCAGAGAATATGGCCCAATGGAGTGGCAGCGACCGTCTGAACGCTCAGCAGCTTCTGTACCTGCAGAGCCAGCAGGCATCTGGGAAACACTTCCATGCTTTCCTTCCTCTGGCCTGTAAAGTCCAGGGCCTCTTCGCCCTGGGAAATATCATAGGAGCCTTCTCCAGAGTGAGACAAAGGAATAAGGAAAGCTGGTTTCCTGGCACAATAAATTACTCTTTATGAAAAGTCTTCTACATGCTTCCCACAAGCCATCAGGACACCACAGCTAAGCATGATGTCCCCTGACCACCCATTAATCCTAAATCATGCACACATGACAACAGAGACAAGAGGACCACAAGGCCCAGCTGCTGGAGGCAGAAGTCAGGACTCCCTCAACACCGCATGGTAGTCCATGGGACACTTAAAAATACATTTCACAAAGTGTTTCTCAGGCAGAAAAATGCCACGTGCCTTCACCCTTCCATTGTGCTTCCCTCCTCGTTTTTTGCTTTAACCCTTTTTCCTGTTGTCCCTACTTTTCCAACAGTGAAATACTCAGCCCTAATGTCTACTGACTTATCTAATTATCTTTCTTTATAGCTCCTATACTGGGTTCACTAGTGTCCCCCAAAAAACTCATGTTCTTGGAACTTCAGAATATGAACTTATTTGGAAACAGGGCCATTGCAGATGAGATTCCTTAGGCTGAGATCATACTGCAGTAAGGTGGGCCCTTAGTCCAGTATGGGTGGTGTCCTTCCAAGGAGAGGGTCACAGACACAAACACACAGAGGAGGCCGTGGCAAGAGGGAGGCAGAGCCTGAAGGGATTGGCTGTGGGCTGGGATTTGTTTGTGGGGAGTAGCGTGTGCACACTCTGTGCATTTATTTGCTGCTGCAGGTGGGCGTCCAGTCTATGGACAAGGGCTTGAGAGGAGAGGGGACCTCTGTCCTTGGGTTGAGAGCAGGGGCCACACTGGGCAGGGACGCTGATGGGAGAGTGCTCCCTGCTGGGGCTGCACTTGCATGGAGCAGCCACCCCCAAAGGTGAACATTATTAAAGGAAGTTCTCTTCTAGTCACCAAACCCACACTGGGCTGCCACCTCCAGTGGTCTTTCTACTCTGGGAGTGTCACTCCCTTTCTTTGGGGGCCGCCCACTCCCCTACTCTGTGTGTGGCGGCGGGATGGGCGTCCTCTATTGGAGCATCACTCCCAGCCTGGCTAGACGTCATCTAAGCCTCTGTGACAGCCACGGCAGTCGGCCTGCGGATGCACACACCGTCAGTCCAACCCTCCTCTGGGATTTCACACACACAGGCTGTGACAGAGGAGCTGTCACGTCCCCACATCCCCTGGGGTCTCTAATCAGGGAATCGGTAGGCCCAGAGCTGTGTCTGGTCATCCCTGGCCCTGCCGTCCCTGCTTAGAGGAAGCTCACAAGCAGCAGGAAAATGCAGAGCCACAGGGAGAAGCTGGGCGGAGAAATGAAGGACAGGGGGAGGCCTACGGCAAGCCAAGGACAGCACTGAGGTTCCGGTCATCACACCCGTCCCCTGTGACCCAGTGAGCTCCGTGGTTTGCTTAAGTCAATTTGAGATGGGTTTCTGTCAATTGCCACTGAAAGAGTGCTGGCTATTATTGCGTACCAGGTCAGTATAGGGGAAGATAGGGAAAGAAACAAAATGTGAGTATTTTTTCCAAGTTGTTTACAATTTATGGGGTCTTTAAGCAAAATCAACTTTTGTCCAAATGCATTTGAAAGCATCAGTTTGTCAGTGATGCTGCGTGAGACTCATCAGAAGGAATCCATCCAACACAAGGTCATCAAAGTGTAGATACTCTAAACTCTTTGTATCTTATGCTGCAACACTCACTCTGAGAAAAACAGGCATTCCCACAATGCTGCTGTGAGCGCTGAAACCACTACCTGTACTATTTGTAGAAACAGTAATCGTATCCACAGAGGGAATTCCCAGAAACTTGCCCCCTCCCACGTTCCTCCCTGACAGAGCCGGTGCTGACAGTTGCTATGAATCTTTCTGCTAAGCACTTACAAACACGTATCTCTACACACAGAAATACACAGGGTTCTGCTTCATGTAAATACTATTTATCTGTAATTGCCTTTTCTCTCCTTGACACTGTGACAGAGGCTTCCCATGTGAGTACATATAAATAAGTTCTAAGAAGTGCAACTTCATAAACAAATGTTGTGCCTATTTTAATTCTAAAAGACAATATCAACTTGACCTCCAAAAATCCAAAAGGGCTGCAGTAACAAGGCAGCACCCCACCCACAAGGGTGAGCCCCTCAAACTTCCTGTGCCTGTTTCATCACTTGTAAAAAGGTGATTAGTAATCCATCCTCTGCCTGCCTTCCAGGATGCTTGTGAGCACCAAATCAGACCGAGTAAGTGTCCGCACTGCAAAAACCTGGGGTGCCAACTTTGGGGATTACTCAACAAGAGATTTCAAAGGTGGCTGGCAGCTTCGCAGATGGGCCCCTCAGCCTGCCTGCTCCCACACCCTGTGTTTCAAAATCACAAGGCTATTTATCAGCACACTGTTTAAGGAGCAATCGTCCTCAGTGGCAGAGAGAAAAGCACAGACTCAACCAGGCGTACAAATTGTGGGACTTCCTTAATATATTCAGAGCATGTACACTTGGCATTAATTTAAAATCATTCACTGCTCTTCTTATCAGGGTAAAGGATGTTGGTGCATTTTAGTGTTATCTCGAAGTTAATTTGACGCTTTAAATATTTAAGTGTTTGATAACTTGTAGGCTGGAAGGATGAAACACAGAGAGCCATAGATTGTATTATTTATCTGCAGGTAAGTTATAGGACACCTTCCTCTCAACATAACACTGACTTTTAAAGAAGTCTTTTTAAAGTTTCATTTTCAGGCTATTGATTCTTTCAAAATGAAGGTGCTCTCTCTGAGAGGTAAAGAAATAACTTCTGAATAGCTTCTTATTCTATAGGATATTGGGCTAGCGTGAATACTCAGTGATCTATGCAAGTGGGCAGGGGTGTACCTTTGCCACCTGAGCTATCAGCATCATAGAGCCCAGCCATGTAACTCTCCATCCCATGCCAGCAGAGCCTCACCCGCCACAGTGTCTCCAAACTGCTCACAAATGTACCAGGAGCTGCTCCTTCAGTTAGAAGGCACATCTTCCACCATTCCCTAAGAAGAACAATGTTTCTCAGGAAATGCACCCCACTTCTTACCCATGTACCCTTCGTGCAATTCATTTGTTCATTCATGCATTAATTCAATCAGAAAGTCTCTCAGCCAACAGTTGATAGCCCAGCATGGTGGATAAAGAGCTCCCCACCAAAGTTCAATCTCCACTCTGCTTGCTGCTGACCAAATATTTGACCTTGGGCAAGGATCTCCTCCACTTCAAGAAAAACAGGGATTTTCTTAAAGCACCTTCTTCTGTCACTGAAGATTAATTACATAATGCACAGAAGCACTGGGCACAGCTCCACGCACACGAAAGCGTTCAGTGGATGCTCTGTGCTGCTCCTGATACTCTGAGCTGCGGGCAGGGCCTGGGCGGTGCACATGGGTGCGCCAGGATGAAGGAGGGAAAACCTGAGCCTGCATCTGGGGACCCAGGGAAGACAAAGGTGGCAGACACAGCAGCCTGCAGAGGAGGAGTCTCAGGAGGTAGCCCAGGATGCGGCATTTGGAGACTCCAGCATGCAGGGTGCACCATGTGGGGAGAGGAAGCACCAGAAGCTGAGACCCTAGAAGACACATCCCTGAGGCTTCCTGGCAACAGAAATAAGTTCAGGAGGACTGCAACTTCAAGTGTAGGACAGGGATTGGCAGGAGGGAGTATGTGGTTCTGAAACGTGAATAGGCAGTGTTTGGGGCACTTTCACAAATCTGCCCCATTCCATAGAAAGACATTGGGAGCAGAGAGGCTAGCTATCACCATGAATGCCCACCGGGAGCTGAGGACTTGATTTGGTTGGAAGCGGGGCCGCTGATCACTCTTGAGAGCAGGGGGGCAGTGATGTAATCAGAGCTGGGCTCCAGGAAGGGTAATTTGGTAGCAGTGTGAAGAACAGCTGAGAAAGGAGAAATCTAGAAGTGGGGAGACCTGACAGGGCCTCCCAGGGATGCTCATTAACACATGGTTAGGGCTGGACTGGTTCAATGAATCATGAACTGTTGCTCCTCTCTCTGCAGGGTCATTCCCAGCAGCCTGAAAATATGCTGTAATTTCCAATCTTGGTGGGAGAAGGGGAGGCGGAGGCCCATTGGGCTCCAAAGAAAAAATTTTTAAAGATCAATGAGATAACAACTTTTTAAAAACAGGAAAATGGGCCTTTCTGCTGGGAAATCTAACATCAGTGATTCAGTTTTAGGACAACATCACATGTCATAATACTATTGTGATTTGAACTTCATTGGTATTGCAATTTTGTTTGTATTTAATTCGTGATTTGATTTCATTTTAGATTCAGAAGCACTATCAACATAAGATTTTATACCTTGTTCTATGTTGGTATATATGTTGTGCAATGACAATAAAACAATCTGAGTCACCAAACTCTCTCCTGACTCTATTCCCACCTCTGCAGCCATTGCACCACCCTCAGCTGCACTTTACGACGAAACTCACGGCCTGAGGTATCTGAACAGCTGTGGCAGCCCAGCAGCTGCACAGAGTATCTTTGTTTGATTGCTACGTCATTTCCTCTTGGCCATGAGTTAAGTTTCGTATTCTTCAGAGTTAAGTTTCATGTTCTTCAGTGGAGTGTTTCTGAAAAATCAGCTGATGCCCTGATGTCAGTGTTACCATGGAGACTAGGGCGGAACTGATTCTGCCTATAAATGCTGTAGCCCTGCCTAATAAAGTTGAGCCTTGATCAGACTGTTGTCTTGGCTCCATTCTTCTCGTGTCTCTGTCTATCATTCTCAGGCCCCCTTTCAGGTACCCACGTTGACTCGTGGTCACAGGCAACTACAAACAGCATGGCTCAATTCCCCACCCTCCATTTTCTGGGGCATTTGTTCCAACTGGGCTTTCACTGCCAGACTCTTCTCAGGGAACCCCAGGCCACTAAACCCTATGATCAGTCTCAGCCCTTGTCTTGCATGAGTCATCAGCACCATTTGACTCAGCTGATGGTTCCTGCTCTGGGGGAGCTTTCCTCACCTGCCTGCTGTGCGTATGATGCATGGTGCGACCCTAAGGGTCTCAGAGTCGTGAGCTAAAGCACAGAGAAGAACCGGGCTTGGGAAGGAAAGCAAGGAGTCCCTTTGAGAAGTGTAGCACTTGCAGAGAATCCCCAAGCGACAGACCTGGGGAGGAAGCCAACCCTCCAGTTGGACTCTATGTGTCTAGCCTCATGTCCCCTCCCCACCCTTGGGCCCTTCTTCTCAAGGACTCACAGCTCATTATTAGCATTGGCAAAGTGACCACCATACTGGATCCCAATTCAGGGTGCAAGACCATTAACTTGGAAATACCTTTCTCATCAGCCTAGTAATGTAGCATGAGAAATGGATAGAATTAGACCAAGACAATGATGCCTTTCTTCTTGGGAAATCAAACTTGTCCTGGATCCCTGATGATACCCTATTATACACACCATTATCTACACATTCCATCCTAGAGACATTTATCTTCTATTTTAAGGAATCATGGAAAAGAGGGGGGAAAAGATTGGGCACACTTCATTATCTGTTTTCCCTCAATTAGGTAGAGGGAAATATTAGTCCATCTCAGTGGGCTAATATTCAAAAAGATACAGGTTTTTCTTCTGACCTGGACTTTCACAGGGTTTTTCAACATTAGATAGTAGTTAGCAAGATGAAATCAATGGTATACAGTAAATAAATACAGGCATTACTGGATTTTAAAGTCTTCCCCATAATAACTTGATAAAAATAACATCCCTCTACTGTTTTTAATGCTTTTCTTTCTAGAAATGTGATGGGTAGGATAGGAAGTCTTACAATTGGTAAAACAAACTTACCTTTGCAACTAAGCCTGTCATTTGGCCTCTATTACTCATTTCCTCATCTGTAAAAGTGGTTAGAATGATAATCACCTTGCAATGCTGCTGTGAAGGTTAATAAATGTATTTTACAAAATCATTACGACACATTCCAGCAAGAGCAATTATTGCTTGTATTCATTTGTTAAGTCAAAGCGTTTTAGTTGTATGGATGTGTTATTAAAATTAATTGTGTCTTAAGCTTGTTGTAACTACTAATTACATATATTTTCCTGCAACTCCTGCTAAATAATCTGCTTGAAAACAAATCCAACATACAAATCATTTTTCCCAAGTGAACTTAGCCAATCATTACCACCTCTGCTTCCTTCATTTCCATGGTGGGAACATCCCCTACATGGCCCTTGTATTTACCACATATGGGGTCAATTTTCAGGTTTTTGACACTCTCTGGGGAAAAGAATACATACATAAAATGGGAAGGCAAGTGCCTATCAGGCAAAAGAAGCCTACTCAGGCCCAAAGCCTCCATGATTATTTGATGAGCAACTGAAGCTGCTTTAAGGGCTTGGATTCCACAGAAGTGGGCTTTCTCTCACCCCGAGCAAAGGATTTCCACTCGTCCAATTTTCTTCTTAAAGCAGAGCAGCCCAGGGTTGACAAAACAAGCAACAGAGCAAAGACATTTTGGGCCATGACATGTCACCAGGACTGAAAACATGGGGACAACGGAACAGGATGGTTAGGCACGGCTCCGTGGGGCAACTTAACTCCTACTCACTTTTTCAGAAGAATGAGCATTGTGCCCCACACACACACCTGCCATTTTTTCCCTAGTGTAACTGCTCCCACACTTTCTGTCCTTGCATCTCTGGCTCTCCTCCCTCCAAAATGTTTACCCTCCAAAATCCCAGCAGTGCTGAGAAGAATGAGTGATTGATAGGTTAGGGGACACAGTGAGGAAGGAGAGAGGCTGCAGAGTCTTGAGTTGTTCCCATCATTCTGACATTTTTATTTCACCATTTCGGATAGCCTCAGATTTTATCCATTTTCCCATTAAGGTCTCAGTTTGTTCTTGAATTTCTCTTCTGAAAAGGTTGCAGTGCATTTGTGTTTTAAGGTGTTTAAATTATGTACAATTTAGCAAAATGTTCAACTTTTAAAGTGACCCTCTTGTCCTTGGCCTTCATACTAAATGAAGGTGGAATTAAAATTCAACTCTTTCCACCAACACTTTTTTAATAAGAAAAAAAAATTGGGTTTGAATTAGATGAAATAACTAGTTTGATGTCACTGGAGGTGAAGCTGAAACATGAGGCATTCACTAGAAACAAATCCATGTTTTTCGCCATTTAAAAGTCTCCAGCGTTCAAACCATTTAGCATTTGACAACACGTTAAACCTGTAGCTCTGTCCACAGGACTGGAAGCTGAACACCTCGGACTTGCTGTTACTTCTCATATCATCCCCATGATACACAGCATCATGCCATGAGGGACCTTTGGAAATATCCACAGATTCCCAAAACTTTAATGTACTTGAGAACCATCAGGGCTGTTTGCGAGAGATGCACATTCCAGGGCTGCTCCTCCAGAGAGCCTGGGGTCTGTGGGCAGCAGCTGGGCACCAGAAACTGAGTATTTTCAAAGTTCTGCACCTGATGCTGATGCAGGTGGCCCATGGAAAACACTTTGGAAAATACTGAATACTAGGGTGGCATTTTCCAGCTGGGGTGCCCTTCACTCACCCTGCAGCATCTTACCCAATCAGTGTCTTAGAAATGTTCCACACTTACCATCAATTTATAAAGAAAACAAACCCAACAGAAGGGCAACTCAATAGCATCAGTCCTTCCCAGGACTTGAACACTGCCTCATACTTTATTACACAGGACTTGACATAGTAGATTAATATCATACACATCTTTTTGTTTACTCCATCCACACACAAATTCCCTGCCAGCACTTCAAAACAAAAGTGAAGTAGTTTTAGTAAATCATGCATTGTGTTGTAGCTTTTGCCATGACTTTACCCTAACTTTTGCCTCTCTGGCTTCTTTAAGGAGACTTGGGATATTTGAGAAGGTCTGAGGAACGACGATACGCAGAGCTCCAAAATACATCCCAAGAAAGCTGAATTTGGGGAACAGCCATACCAACAACTAGGGATTCATGGCTCAAAAGTGGGGAATCTTCTTGTTTGGGGGCTGGAAATTTTCCTAAGTGGATATCATCAGCCACTAACTCAAACGTTAAACCAGTGTCATAATTTACAATTGCAGGAAAGTTCATTGAAATATACTGACATGTAACAAACCCTTTGGCTGTGCTTTACCATTTTTTGTATTTCTTAAGTGCGATATTAATGGAACACATTTCTGTTGGGGACCCAGAGGGTCAGATCTTTGCCTTGCCACTGTCTCACCAGAAGCTGTGGATTCCAATCACCAGCCTTTAGACTCCTTCCCGTAGTAGTTCTGCTCTTGACACCTTCCAAAAAAATGAAGCAGATGTCCAGGCAGGATGATTTGTGGCACTGTAGTTATGAAAGGAAGGGCCCTGCCATTTTGAAGGGCCCTTCAAAGTTGGGCCTTGGCTGAAACTTTCTTGGTGTTCTTGACAAAGGATCTAAAAGGAGGATAAATTAACAAACTGTGTCCTAACTTTCTGCATCTCAGATGGAGACTCACAGACACTGAATTAGCTTCTGCTCTAGCTGCCCTTTTATTCAATCTCTCTCTCTCTCTCTCTCTCTCTCTCTCTCTCTCTCCCCCCATTTAACAAGAATGAATCTCTACTCCTCTTTCTGAATGCCAGGACCACCTTGATCTAAGGCGCTGTGAGTTCCTGCTCATCTTATGACAACCATCCTTTAAACAAGACGCCAAGAGATCGAAGATTTGCGCAGCACTTCACTAAAGTGAGCATGTTGACTCCGGGGGCATGAAATACACTTTACATCATTTTTACAGACACCATTTCAGCTAGATGATTTCATCCTCAGCATCCTAGTGGAGTTGCCATAGGAGAAGTTCCTGGAAGCAGAAAGGAGGGCCATAGGCCATCCACTCGGTGGAGGAAGACCCCCCATTCAAGGTATCAGGTTTAAACGCATTTGCCTACAAGTTGTTCTCTCCATGTTGGGATTTCACTAAATCAGTGTTAATCCCACATACGTAATCTACTACTTGGTGTTTTCTAAAGACGGGGATTTAGCAATAAGCTGTTGTGGGGTATCGAGTGGGACCCCAGTATACGGGAACTATTGGTGTCAACCTCAGCTTTGGCACCTCAGAGCCTGTCCCTGCAGCTAATGGACCTTCCACACACCAAACTTTCAGGCAGGTGGCCAGGCGAGCAGGGTACAGAGAGGACCCACTTGCTGCAGGGCACACACTCAAAGCCTGTAAGGAACAGAGGGAAGGTAATGACAGAAGCTGACCTACTTGGGATGGTGGCAGACTTGCAGGACAGCTCCCACCCAACATGACCCACAGCTATGGAGCTCCAACCAGTGATACCAAGCTGCCACCGAGTGTGAGGGAAAGCCACTGAGTTTTTCTTAATCAACTTGATGCATGCATATAGTTAGAAAACAAAGGCTCAAAAACTACAGAGACATGAAGAGGATTAGTGGTTCCCAGGTCTGGGGGAGGGAGGGGTGAACAGGAAGACCACAGAGAATTTGTTCAGGCATTGAAAGGATTGTATTGGACACTTTCATGAGGCCACGTGTGATTACACATTTGTCCAAACCCACAGAACCAAAAGGGAGCCCTAAGGTGAACTATGGCCTCTGGGTGACGATGGTGCAACGATACAGGTTCATTAATCATAATGAGTGGCCCATCTGGGGCAGGATGCTGACAGTGGAGGAGGCTGTGCATGTGTGGGGCAGGGAGTGTGTGGGAAATCTCTCAGTCTTCTGCTCAGTTTTGCTGTGAACCTAAAACTGTGCTAAAAAATCAAAGGCTTTTAAGAAAAGTGGCCCCTGTACCACCCACTCCAACCATCATTCACAGTAACTGCCACTTTCAACTTTCTATTTCTTCTGTATTGTCTTCTTACTGAAAAGCATGCTTATTCTGCCTTTGGTTAGTTATTCTAAACGTGACCTGTGTATTTCCTGTGTCCACGGAGGCTGGGTGTTGAGCTCTTGCTGCAGCCACCTCCTGACACGGCCACCCTCTCTGCTCACTGAGCCCAGTCCCCGTGGATCCCAGTCCACGCTGCACCCTCACTGGGGCGTCGCTGGCCTTCTCCCGCATCGGTACCCCTGTTTTTCTGGACTCCGTGTTCTCACTCGTTATGTTGTTGGAACATATTTCTGGTCGTTTCCTAAGAAGGCTGCTTCAGAGGTCAAATTTTTGAGACCCTCTCCCCCAGTGTTTGAAAAGTCTGTCTTACTCTCACACTTGATCGGGAATTTGGCCACCATAGCTTTCACCTTGAAAACCATTTTCCTTCAGATTTTGAAGGCATCTCCATCTTCCCACTGCCAGGGTTGCCTTCGGGAAATCTGAGAGTCTCTGATTCACCACCTCTGTCTGTGTGCCTGCTCTTCTCTCTGCAGACTTGAGGACCGTCTCTTCATGCATGGTGTTCCGACATGTTTTGGTGACAAAGGGAGCTGTCGGCTAGAATACCCAGGCCGAAAAGCCCACAGTGCCCCTTACAAACCATGTGGTCTTGGGCCTGCACCTTGACCTCCTGGTGCCTCTGTGGGGAGTCCCCGTCACACGGGGGGCCTGTGCAGACCACTGAGCTAGCCCACCAGAGCCCTCGCAGCGGAGCTCGGCACAGAGCGAGCCACCGAGGAGCACTGGCCTCTGTGACCGCTGATACCATCATCCCCATTCTCTGTTCTCGTTCAGCTTTTCACTAGAGCGCTGTGGGTCCTTCTGACTTGTTCCTGCAATTATATCTTCAGTACTTTCCTCCCTGCCTTTTCCCTCTTCTTTTTCCCCAGAGTTCCTACTAGTCAGATGTCGGACTCCTAGACTCATCCTTTCCTGCTCCCACCTGTTCATATTTCCATTTCTTTTTTGCTATTATTGCACTTTTTGAGATATTTCCTGGGCCTTTTGTCCAGTTCCATCCAGTTGCGGATGACCACCATATTCTAAGTCCCAGGAGCGCATTCCATGTCCCCGCGGCTTCTCCCCGTCAGCATCCTGCTCTTGGTCCCGGACGCGGCGCCTCCTTTGATCTCTGAGAATAAGTGGATCAGAACTGCTCTCTGATTCCTGCCGTCCCGTTTCCTCAGGATTTCTTCTGTCTGTTTGCTCTGTTCCCTCCCTTTCATGGGGAGGGGCAGGACTTCCTCTCCCAGTTCTGGCCATCCTTGGCTGTTTAGTTGTATCCAAGAGGGAGGCCCTACAAGGCTTGGGGTTGTGATTGCTGGCCGGTGGGCCTCACCACAGGGGCCAGGGGCCTTTCTCCAGGGCTCGTCCAATGTCCCCACAGAGGAATCCTCCAGTGTCCTAGCAGGGCCAC
This sequence comes from Smutsia gigantea, assembly GCA_032199065.1. Taxonomy (NCBI): domain Eukaryota; kingdom Metazoa; phylum Chordata; class Mammalia; order Pholidota; family Manidae; genus Smutsia; species Smutsia gigantea. The sequence continues at coordinate 120,242 of JAVSCE010004909.1, read as the reverse complement.
AGCCTGGCAGCAGGATTCTGAAGACAGGGTGGCTGGAGGAGCCGGGCAGCTGGGCACAGAGCGCAGACACGCGTGCAAGCCCGTGGTGAGCCTGCCCTCCAGCCCTGCCGTCTGCAGCCTGGAGGCCCTCCAGCTCAGTTTCCTCAGAGAATGAGTTTCCAGCCTGGGGTCTCCTGGCCTTGAGCACTGCGGAGCTTCTGTGGAATACTCTGGTATTCTCCCCAACAGCGCTCTGTTAAGTCTGCTTCCACACCTCCATTTACTTTCTGACTCCAGGAAAGAAAAAAATCCTGATTTTTAAAGGTTGATAACTAATTCGAACTTTATTGTATTTTGGGGGGCAGGTTAAGGGGCAAAAATGTGTCAGGAGGTGGCAAGCACCCGTTGGCCAGGTAACTCAGGATACCCCACTGCACCCCACCCATAATACAATGACCGGCAATGTTATTAAAGACACAGCTTTAATTAAGCCAGAAGCCTCGTGGCTGAGGCCCAGGAACCTGCCTGTTTAACAAGTTGTGTGGGAGGTTTGGATGCAAGTGAACTGGTGTTTGCCACTTGTGGACGAACACCACTCAAAGGAGAGCCGACAGGGAGCCGCGCCTGGCGGCCCCACCAGAGGCCAGCAACCACTCGCCTGTACAGGGCTTGGTCTCCTGATTAGTCACTGCTGGTCTCTGGCCAGGCAGCAATTACGTACTGAGTGTCCACTTGACACTGGCCTCGCTGGGGGGTTCTAGGTGTCGTGAGCCATAAGGCAGTCCAGGGATGTCCTGCTTCCATCGGAACAGGCCATGGGGTCTAGTCGTGTCCTGCTGGGCCCTGCATGGGGAGGACTCCATGGGAAGGGCATCTTCACTCAGGTGAATGGATTGATGAGCACTTATCAGCAGGGAGGGCCGGGCAACCCCATGCAGCCAGAGGGAGGGGCACGCCACCCCACAGAACTCTCGAGAGCAGGACTGTGAGAAATCGTTTCCAAGAGCAGAGGCTGCAGTGCAAGAGCAGAAGATGGAAGATGCACCCTGTGATGCAAACCGAATGATTTGGGGCAACAGAAGGAGCCTAGAAGCCAGCGCGGGACTTCAGCAGAGGCTGGGGTCCTGGAGTGAAGACCCCAAGGAGGAACAGCAGGGGAGGACTGCCCAGTGGACAGCGACGCATGGGGAAATCTGTCTGCCGCCCTGTCTCCTGGGATTAGCAGGTACCTGAGACGCCCCTCTGGACTTGCTGACCTGAGGGCCAGAGGGGTTTCCAAGGTTATGCCCAGGGGAAGGCCTGCTATGTTGTCAACTAACCTTCCTACAGGCCCCCAGCACAGCATGGAGAAATGAGCACAAACCAGCAAGCTTGACTCTGGACAGAAGGACCAGCGCCACACCTCCTCTGCTGAGCAGTCTCCTCATCTATTAAATGTCTGAACATGTGCTGAGGAGGTGAGCCTTTCCAGGCCCACGCCCAGCTATGCCCTCAAAAGCACCTGCCTTTTCTCCCAAGAGTGTATTTGTCTGCTCTGAGAACATAGACTGACTCTCTCCTTTCTGCAAACCCAGTATTCAGCCCTGTGTGGTCCACAGTAAGTGCTCTAAAGTGGTATTACTGACACATTAATTAATTAATCTATGCCTGATATGATTTAAACTGCATTCCATTCGGCGTCTCCTGTTGGCATTACACTGTCAGCTGCCATCTTAGGAGGCCATTGGGAAGTACGATCATTTGTGGAAAGGTGAGATTAAGTAGACCTTGTATTAAGTGTGAGATACGATGTTTGAGGCTGACTGTTTAGTGGAAAACAAAAAGAACATAGACTGCTGTTTTAAAGAAGTGGAGCATATACACTGTAGAAATTCACAAGAGCAAAGCATGGTTTGGAAAGTGTCATGACTGGTCAAATGATAGAACAAGAGTGGGTGTCTAGTGCACAGGCGTACGTGTGTGTGAGACGCAAGACACTGCAGCAAGGAGGACAGTAAGAGACCACCAACTGCCTTCTTTAACATCTCTGGGGGACACGAGCCTCCCCACCTTTGCTGTCACTTTCTTATCTAGAGTTGACCTCTTTACACCTGGAAAGGGAGATTTTATATGCTGCTTTGTTCTCATCAATCTTTTACAATCAAGGGGGTGAAGAATGGGTTTCTGGGTGTGTAATGTTTAATCCTAAACAAAGGGAGCATGCTGCAGAGGCCCACACCATGGTTGACCAGGCGCTCTTAGCAAGGACCACATAGGCTGAGAGACCAATTTACCTCCCTTTTGAGCACAACCAGCCTTCTCTGGCCGGGAGCTCTGTGACTCAATCCTGCTGTTCGGTGGTCTTTTTTTTAATCAGCATTAAAATTTCCTCTTCAAAATCCCTCTATTGAAAATAAACTGGGACTGTATGGTGATGCCTAGAAACAGTAAAATGCACGGCAACTCCATGCAGACAAGGCTACTTGTGAGGTGTTCACTACAGTCTTGTTTGTAATGGCAAAACATTGAGAACTCCTAAGTCCATCAATAAAAGTTGGTCAATAAATTATGATACCCCCATGCTATGGAACTCTGTGCTGTAGTTAAAATGAATGAAGTACCTGTCTGTCCTCACCTGGAAGGACCCCCATGCTTGATGATTGGGGGAAGACCACTGTAGAGAGTATACATACAACTTATTCTTAAAACAATTGGAAGAATGTGTTCCCATATGGAAGAGATGTGGGCATATTTCTATATGAACAGAAAAAGTTCTGGAAGATGCATACTAAACTACAAATACTGATTATGTCTCAAGAATGTAATTGGTAGGAAGGGGTGATAAGGGCACATATTTTCATTGTTTTAATTAGAATGGATGAGTTTTGTACTTTTTAAAAAGCTCCAGTCCCCTTTAAAATGCAGATCTCTATGGGAGGGGTCATTCCATGCTGCGGTTGGAGGCTTGGCTAGAAGCTGGGTGAGCCATGGAGGGAGCATTTATAATATAATCTGCTGAGAACCAGCCTTAGGATTTTCACAGGAAAGGGAGTAGCAGAACCCAGACCAAATCCATGTGGCAAGGATTCTCTGTCCAGGGCAATTCCCCGTTTACACACCAGAGCGCAGCAGGTGCCCAACCACGGGATGGTGGAGGGCTGCCCAGTGGCATTGCCTCTTCTTGAGTGGACAATGAGACCCACTGGCCAGCTCCAGTCATCCTGTGTCCTGTCTCTGCCAAGGATTTCCTTTTTCAAAAATGCTGCCTGTGCAGAGATAACGAAAACCAACAAGTAAACTGTAAGTGGACTGGCCCATTACCCATTCCATATTTCCCCTTCCATAATGTGAAATAACTTCATTTTCAAAAATATCAGTCTCTACTCAGCCAAAAGGAATTTAAACCAGTTACATATGGGCAGCTTGATAGTAGGGATAACAGTAGCTTCCCCGGCCTAACTCTTAGGCTTCCCCATCCTGAGCTCTGGCCCCCTTCTAGTTGATTGAGCTGCTGACTGACACCTAATACTGCATTTACTAAAATCACCAAAGGGAGGAGGGAACCTAGGGTGTTGCTTGTGATCCCAAGCAATCTGCTGGCCTTTTTCCCGGCACCACTTATTATATTTTAGTGTCAGAATCAATTGGCTGGTGCGTTCTGAAGAGAGCAACTGAATACACTTGTGCTTTGGGAAAAGCAACCTCAGCGTCCTCATCCATCACTGTTAGATGGAAGGGGAAACGCCTAAGATGGGTCACTTTCTTTCAGCTGCGATACACCAGCAGAGCGCATAAGGATTCCATAACATGCAGCGGCCACTGTGATTTATCCTTATGAGGCAATGCCTGAGCCAAGCGAGAATGTAAATCTCAGACCAATCACCTTTCTCTGTTGGGGAAGTAGTGGGGCCATGAATCCTCTGGGTACCAAACGCATGAGGGCTCCAGTGCCCTCTGGTGGTGCTTGCTCTCCCCTGCACTGCGCCCTGGCAGGCTTCTAGGGCTGGCCCCAGGGATCCCGAGGCTATTCCGTTCAGCGGATGTCTTGGGGGAATGGAAGGCCCCGAGGAAGAGAGTACCTGAACCTGGAAGTAATCAACACTCAGAGGTATCATGGGAGGACCAGTAGGTGCAGGTCTGGCTCCTGGGTATCATTCTGAGATTCGGCATCTGACAGACGAGGCAACAGGCTCTATAAAGTTCTGGTGGCCTCCTCTTCAGATAAGCCAGAAAAATACGGTGAAATGCCCAGCCACAAAGTAAAACAGCACTGCCCAGTGGGAGAATGCAGACTTGGGAGTCAAAGAAGCTGGTGTGGGACCCTGCTTGGTCACTTGCTGGTTGAATGACACAGGCAAAGTCATTTAGCTTCTACAGTCCGCTGCTCCGTTTACTATCCGTGAAATGCGAGAAGAAATCCTACCTCACAAGGTCACTGTCTGAGCAAACAAGACAATATGCATAATGGCTCATGTCAGAGCGTAGCAGAGAGCAGGTGGTCCCTCAGTGGCCACTGGCACTATGAGAATGCAGCAATCTGTGCTTCGGTTTCCTCTTAATGCCACTTGATGGGTCTCTGGGACACAATGGATGTTTTTTAATCACAGATGTGTGCAATAAAGTTGTGGCATCTCTCCTCTAAAGACGAACTCTAAATACATGAAGAATCTGATAGGAACAATCTCACATGTTCTTTATTTTTCCCTTCTCGATTTCCCCACTGCTTCTTGTATTGCACTCTAAAATAAACAGACCTCGGTAGCTCTTTTAAAAAAATCTCTCACAAATTGCTTTCAAGTCAGAGAATTCCTATTTTAGACAACACTACTTACTCAAGTTGATCCAAAGTTTTCCAAGGAGTCAGGGTCATCAACAATGTGCTATTAATTTTAAGTTATAAACAGGCAACTGTTCTGCAAGAGTCATCAACTTGAGTTTCCGTGTATAAAATGCATTGTTACCACATAAAACATACCCATGGTCTGTACCTTGATTGCAGTGATAATTACACAAATCTACACATTAATAAGTTGTATGGCACTATATCTACACACACACACAAATGAGGGCACATAAACTAATGAAAGATGAATAAACTCTGGTTTGCCTTCACATCAACTCCCCAGTTGTAATATTATACTATAGGTGGATAAATGTTACCACTGGGGTAAACTGGGTGAGGGGTGCATGGAACCTCCCCATGCAATTTTGTAACTAACCACAAATTATAATTCTTTCTAAATTAAAAAGTTAAAATAATGACATACTAATGAGTTTGCCCACAATTAGTGATAGCCATAGTAGCTCTTATACAGTGAGGCAAGAAAGCATTACCAAAATGCCACGAGCATAAATTATGATCATTTATTTTACTCTTTCATATTCAAGTATAATGTTTAGTTTTCCTCCAGCATCTACCATATTTTCTCAACTTTAAGCTTCAGTATTTTTATATTTTAACCCCCATGAAATCAGGATGAGTCTTACAATGCATTGCATGTCACAGTCGACTTAACAGCATTTTTTTCTTTCTTACTGGTATATAAAATAATGGTATATAAAACAATTTCAACTGACAGCATTCTAGAGTTGATAGAATGTCATGAATATGATGTCATTAGTGCTCTTTATCCAATTTTGCCTGCTTTCCTCCTGGACACATGGTAGGATTGTATTGAGTTGCCCTCTGGAAACTCAGTGTGGGTGTGGGATTGACTCTGGCCAGTGAAATGTGAGCAGAAATGATGCCTCTTCCAGAAGAAAGCCTTTAAATCCCCATGAACCATGTGTCCTGACACCATTATACCAGCAATGTTCCTGATGCTGGGGCTTTGCCGGCCTGTGACTCAGAAGGAAGGATGCAAAGAGCCCCAGGTACACCTGATGAACATGAAGCATGCAGTAGAAATGACATTTTTATCATCCTAAACTATTAAGATATAGCAGGTACTGTTGTCGCAGCATGACTTAGCCTATCCTGACTAATGAAATGATGGTCAATGTGGGCCATTTTACCCTATACAGTCAGTTCTCATTATTCATGGTAGTTAGAGCCTATGAAGTAGCCATGGACACTAAATTAGGGAATACTGAGTCATTGCCCCTAAAGGAAATACAAGGTTAACTTCCTATGAGCCTCTGGTCACAGTTTTATCAACTGACTGATACATAACCTTGTATTATATGTGTTTCTGTTTACAAACACCTTATTTAATATATATTGTGAACTCATAACCCTGAATTCATGGCCAATAGCTCTGTAACTTTTGCCTGAATAGAACTTACCTAACACACATATTTTCTCATATCACAGCCTTCTTGTGCTCAGAAACACTAAACAGCACTTCAGCAATGCACTTAGAGGCCATTTTAGACAGAGAAATTACCAACAAAAAGCACAAAACTAAAGCTAAAAATGTGGCACTACATAAACTGCATAACAACACTTGTTCACATTTGGAGAGCTGCAACAAGAAGGCAGAGTGTGTCCTCAGCTGGGGAATACTCACCTTAGGCTGCTCCAGTTCAAGCACACTGCATGTGCTTCTCCACAAATGGCCACACACACACAATGAGTATTGACTAGGAGTCATAAATAAATATTACTGGTAGATGAACTCACAAATGCCAAACCCAGGAATAATGAGGGCCAACTGTACCCGCAGTTCACCAAGCAGGACCTGTGGCCCCGGGATTTTGAGGCATTTTCAGAGAGTCTGTGAGATCAAAACACTTTTTGCAATATGCAAAGACGCTACTGCCTTGTCTCCATGTTGATACTCACAGTGATGGTGCAAACTGAGGCGGGTCAAACTACTTAACGGCGCCCTTCATTGCCGTGATCTTCACCAACATGCACTCATAGTGGGCAAACAATAAGCCAGTTTCACTCAAAGATATTTTTATTTAGTCTCTACCTATAAAAACACATCTTTAAATATCCCTTGTGACGGAATTGGGAACCCACATAAATTACTTCGGCTGCATATGAGAGGACAATAGTTGTCTTGAGTAAAATTTCTTGGAAACTATTTGGGTCGCACACTGAATGAGCCATGTTTTCAGGGAACACTGTTTCTATTTGAAAGAACCTCTAATCAACTATGGTTATTCAGACTTGGGCACCTAGCAGGTATTTTCTCTGGAGTGAAGGAAGCAAATCTGTTACCTCAAGGAAAACAACTGATATTACTTGTTGCCAATGATAAAATTCAAGCTTTCAATCAAAATTACATTTTGGAAAAATGGCACATGCCCCCATGAGCTGGACAGCCTTCCAATATTTAACCACTTTTATGATGTGATTGGTACTGATATTAACAAAATGTAATTCTTGGTAGTGTCTAATGAAATATATCAACACCCAGAAGAGCTGTCTAACTTAGTAAGCTGAGATTTTCCCAGTGGCTGCATATGATTCAAAATCATGCGTGGGTAAAAGATCCATTCAAAGTACAAGATCGAAAAATGTATTTTTATAAGCCAAGAAAGGAAAATTCACTTTTACCAGTCAGTATTCCACACTGCAACTAACTTCTGGGAAACTCCAGCTTTCAAGTTTTGAGACAGAGTAAAAGAATATCCACCAATCACCTGAAAAGACTACTAAAATAGTCATTCTTTCTCCAGCTACTACCTGTGTGAGGCCAGGCTTTCCACTTAAGCTTCAACCAAACATATCACAACACTTTTCATGAAGAAGCAGATATGAGAATGCAGCTCTCTTCTAGTAAGCCAGACATCAGTGAAGTTATGTGGTAAATCCCAATAGATAAAACCCACATTAACAAGTTTTTCAGAGGAGGCGCTCAAGATGGTCGCATGAGTAGGGTGGCAGAAATCTGCTCCCAAAACCATATATATTTTTGAAAATACAGCAAATACAACTATTCCTAAAAGAGACCAGAAGATACAGTACAACAGCCAGGCTACATCTACATCTGCGAGAACTCAGCATCTCACAAAAAGGGTAACATACAAAGCTGTGACCTGGCGGGACCCGAGCACTCCCTCCACCCCAGCTCACTGGCAGGAGGAAAAGAATCAGAGGGGGAGGGAGTGGAAGCACAGGACTGCTAAATAACCAGCCCTGGTGATCTGCACTAGGAGCACAGACACACATTGCATGGTGTACTGGATATTAGAGAAACGGAAAAGTAAAATCTGAGACAGACACTGCGAGCGAGTCCCCACAACCGGCTCCCCTGGGACAAAAGAAAAGCTGGCACTTTAAAAGTCTTAAAGGTACAAGAGTTTAACAGGTGGACAAAATTGTCCTGGCACACTCAGCCCAGCAGGCTGGGCATCTTAAGGAACTTCAGGCGCCCTAACCCCCTGGGTGGCAACGCAGCTCCAAAGCCCCTCTCAGCAATAAGAAGCCTGCCATTCATTACACCCCCATGCTGCTGCAAGCAAACCAGCTGACCCCCCACTGCTGCAGACCAGCCAGGGAGCAGCCCCACCCACAGCAACCACACAGTCTTCTCCCACTGCACAGCTACCCAGGACAAAACCAGAGGCTGCCGTCAGCATGCAGCTGCCCAGCACAGGCAGAGGAAGGCAGTGCAAGGTCCAGAAGGCAGGAAGGGGTGCCATTCTCGCAGGAGAACATGCCCAGGGCGTCTGCAACTTCCCAAGTGCCCTAGGCTATCCTGAGGGCTGCCCCACCCACAGCAGCTCAGGGGATTAACCCAGAGACTGCTCCCTGTGTTTGGGTAACCAGCACAGGCAGTGGAGAAGGGCAAGGCGATCAGCAAGCAGGAAGGGACTTTGTTTTCCCAGCTGGCAATCACTTCTATCTCCATGAAAAGGCAGAAGAACCCGGTCCAGTCAAAAATCACTCAAACAACCACAGAGAGAGGGCCTGGCAAGATAGAAATAACCAATCTTCCTGAAAAAGAATTCAAAATAAAAGTCATAACCATGCTGATGGATCTACAGAGAAATATGCAAGAGCTAAGGGAGGAAGTCTGGAGGGAGATAACAGAAATGAAACAATCAATAGACGGACTTAAGAGCAGACTGAATGAGGTGCAAGAGATTGTTAATGGAATACAAATCAGAGAACAGGAATACAGAGAAGCTGAGGCAGAGAGAAATAAAAGGATCTCTAGGAATGAAAGAATATTAAGAGAACTGTGTGACCAATCCAAATGGAACAATATTCACATTATAGGGGTACCAGAAGAAGAATAGAGAGAAAAAGGGATAGAAAGTGTCTCTGAAGAAATAATTGCTGAAAACTTCCCCACGCTGGGGAAGGAAATAGTCTCTCAGACCATGGAAGCCCACAGATCTCCCAAAACTTGGGACCCAAGGAGGACAACACCAAGACATATAATAATTAAAATGGCAAAGAGCAAAGATAAGAACAGGGTATTAAAGGCAGCCAGAGAGAGAAAAAAGATCACCTACAAAGGAAAACCCATCGGGCTATCATCAGACTTCTCAACAGAAACTTTACAGGCCAGAAGAGAATGGCATGATATATTTAATGCAATGAAACAGAAGGACCTTGAACCAAGAATACTGTATTCAGCAATATTATCATTTAAATTTGAAGGAGGGATTAAACAATTCCCAGACAAGCAAAAGTTGAGGGAATTTGCCTCCTACAAACCACCTCTACAGTGTATTTTAAAGGGACTGCTCTAGATGGAAGTACTCCTAAGGCTAAATAGATATCACCAGAGAAAATAAAATCACAGTAAAGAAAGAAGACCAACCAAATACTAACTAAAGGCAAAAATTAAAATCAACTATCCAGAAAAGCAGTCAAAGAAAACACAAAAGAGTACAGAATAAAACACCTAATATATGAAGAGTGGAGGAGGAATAATAAAAAGGAAGAGATGTAAAGATTCATCAGACTGTTTATAATAGCATAATAAGTGAGTTAAAGCTAGACAGTTAGAGAGTAAAGAAACTATCCCCGAACCTTTGGTAACCACAAATCCAAAGCCTGCAATGGCAATAAGTACATATCTATTGATAATCACCCTAAATGTAAATGGACTGAATACAGCAATCAAAAGACAGGGAGTAATAGAATGGATAAAGGGGGAAGACCCATCTATATGCTGCTTACAAGAGACTCACCTCAAACCCTAAGACAAACACAGACTAAAAGTGAAGGGATGGAGCTTGGACATTCAAGATGGCAGCGTGAGAGGTGAGACAGAGAACTCCTCCCAAAACCACAGATAGTGCGAAATTATAGTTAATACAACTAACCCTAAAACAGCAACAGGAAAGAAGGCTGCACCAGACTGCATACAGACCTCATGAACAGAGCAGACCTCATGAAACAGGGTAACGTACAAAAGCCTTAATCTGGCGGGACCCAAGCCCTTCCCCCACCCCAGCTCACCAGCAGGAGGAAGAGAAATGGAGCAGGGAGGAAGTGGAAGCCCGGGACTGCTGAATACCTAGCCCTGGAGATCTGCTTTGCAAGCAGAAACCTACACTGTGTGGTGCTCTGGAGGATGGGGAGCAGGGACAGGCGGAGTGCTTGAGAAACAGATTCTGGCCATTTGTGGAGGACGGGATCCACACCCAGGCACTATGGGATTAAGGAAAGGCAGGCAACCTGACAGGCTTCCTAGCAGCAAGAGAGCTGCTGAAGGGATGGGGTTTGCTGTGCAGGAGAAGGGATGGGAGACAAGGTTGTCTGGGGGTGCTCTGCCCAGCAGATTGGGAAGGTTGAGGAGCTTCAGGTGCTCCATCCCCCTGGCTGCCTACTCAGCTCCAAGACCCCCACTGTGACACACAGCCAGCGAGCCTTCCTACTGGCCTGCCGGCACCTGCTCGCAAACCAGCAATCACTGTGCTAGCGTCAGGCCAGTGAGAGGGAGGCCCCACCTACAATAGCTAGAGACACAGAGCACAGAGGCTTACACGTGTGTGCTTGGCCCACTGGCTCTGACACTGGAGACAGGCACTGCAGACGGGATTCAGGAAACAGCTCTTTCCTCACCCCAGGCCCCAGCTCCACTCCCCTATGACCCCCAACCTCACTCTCGGGGCTGAGCAGCTCCAGAAACTGGAGCTTCTGGGCACTAGAGGACACCACACAGAAATATGAAATGTCAACAGAACGTGGTTCAGACCAAAATCTCATAAACCCAGAAAAAGGGCCAAATGAAACTGAACTCACCAATCTTCCTGAAAGAGAGTTCAAAATAAAAATCATAAACATGCTTATGGAGGTACAGAAAAATATTCAAGAACTCATGAACAAATTTAAGATGGAGATTCAATAATTAAGAAATTCCGTATCTGAAATGAAACATACAATGGAGGGATTTAAAAGAAGATTAGATGCAGTAGAAGAGATGGTAAATGGAATAGAAATCAGAGAAGAGGAATACAAAGAAGCTGAGGCACAGAGAGAAAAAAGGATCTCTAAGAATGAAAGAATATTGAGAGAACTGTGTGACCAGTACAAATGGAACAATATTCACACTATAGGGGTACCAGAAGAAGAAGAGAGAGAAAAATGGATAGAAAGTGTCATTGAGGAGGTAATTGCTGAAAACTCCCCCAAACAGGGGAAGGAGATAGTCTCTCAAGCCATCGAGATGCACAGATCTCTCTCAACACAAGAGACCCAAGGAAGACAACATCAAGACATATAATAATAAAAATGGCAAAGATCAAGGATAAAGACAAGACTTTTAAAAGCAGCTAGAGAAAGAAAAAAGATCACATACAAAGAAAAACCATCAGGCTATCATCAGATTTCTCAACAGAAACCTTACAGGCCAGAATGGAGTTGCATGATATATTTAATGCAATGAACAGAAGGGCCTTGAACCAAGAATACTCTAGCTGGCAAGGTTATCATTTAAATTTGAAGGAGTGATTAAACAATTTTCAGATAAGCAAAAGCTGAGAGAATTTACCTCCCACAAACCACCTCTACAGTGCATTTTGGAGGGACTCCTATTCATGGAAGTATTCCTAAGGCTAACTAGATGTCACTCAAGGGATAGAACAAAGAGTATAGAATATGATTCATAACATATAAAGAATGGAGGAGGAAGAAAAAGGAGAAAAATAAAAAACAATCTTTAGGTTGTGTTTGTAATAGCATATGAAGTGAGTTAAACTAGACTGTTAGATAGTAAGGGAGTTACCCTTGAACCTTTGGTAACCACAAATCTAAAGCCTGCAAAGGCAATAAGTACATACCTATCAATAATCATCCTAAATGTAAACATTCTGAATGCACCAATCAAAAGACATAGAGCCACTGAGTGGATAAAAAAACAAGACCCATCTATATGCTGACTACAAGAGACTCACTTCAAACCCAGAGACATACACAGACTAAAAGTGAAGGAATGGAAAAAGATATTTCATGCAAACAATAGGGAGAAAAAAGCAGGTGTTGGAGTACTTGTATCAGACAAAATAGACTTCAAAACAAAGAAAGTCACAAGAGACAAAGAAGGACATTACATAATGATAAAGGGGTCATTCCAACAAGAGGATATAACTATTATAAATATCTATGCACCCAACACAGGATCACCTACATATGTGAAACAAATACCAACAGAATTAAAGGGGGAAATAGAATGCAATGCATTCATTTTGTGAGACTTCAACACACCACTTATTCCAAAGGACAGAACAACCAGACAGAAAATAAGTAAGGACACAGGCACTGAACAACACACTAGAACAGACGGACCTATCAGACATCTACAGAACTCTACACCAAAAGCAGCAGAATACACATTCTTCTCAAGTGCACATGGAACATTTTCAAGAATAGATCATACACTAGGCCACAAAAAGAGCCTCAGTAAATTTAAAAAGATTGAAATTCAACCAACCAACTTCTCAGATCACAAAGGTATAAAACTAGAAATAAATTGTACAAAGAAAACAAAAAGGCCCATAAACACATGGAGGCTTAATAGCATGCTCCTAAATAATCAATGCATCAATGACCAAATTAAAACAGAGATCAAGCAATATATGGAGACAAATGACAACAATAATTCCACATGACAAAATCTATGGGACGCAGCAAAAGCCGTGCTAAGAGGGAAATATATTGCAATACAGGCCTGCCTCAGGAAGGAAGAACAATACCAAATGAATAGTCTAAACTCACAATTAACGAAACTAGAAAAAGAAGAACAAATGAGATCCAAAGTCAGTAGAAGGAGGGACATAATACAGATTACAGCAGAAATAAATAAAATTGAGAAGAATAAAACAATAGAAAGAATCAATGAAAGCAGGAGCTGCTTCTTTGAGAAAATAAATAAAACAGACCCCTAGCCAGACTTATCAAGAAAAAAAGAGAGTCTACACACATAAACAGAATCAGAGATGAGAAAGGAAAAATCACTATGGAAACCACAGAAATACAAAGAATGATGAGAGAATACTATGAAAAATTATATGGTAACAAACTGGATAACCTAGAAGAAATGAACAACTTTCTAGAAAAATACAACCTTCCAAGGCTGACCCACTGGACCAGATGGTTTCACTGCTGAATTTATCAAACATTTAGTGAAGACCTAATAACCACCCTCCTTAAAAGTTTTCCAAAAAGTAGAAGGGGAGGGAATACTCCCAAACTCATTCTACAAGGCCAACATCACTCTCATACCAAAACCAGGCAAAGACACCACAAAAAAAGAAAATTACAGACTAATATCCCTGATGAACATAGATGCAAAAATACTCAACAAAATATTAGCAAACCGAATTCAAAAATACATCAGAAAGATCATCCATCATGCTCAAGTGGGATTCATCCCAGGGATGCAAAGATGGTACAACATTCAAAAATCCATCAACATCATCCACCACATCAACAAAAAGGACAAAAATGACACGATCATCTCCATAGATGCTGAAAAAGCATTCAACAAAATTCAATATCGATTCATGATAAAAACTCTCAACAAAATGGGTATAGAGGGCAAGTACCTTAACATAATAAAGGCCATATATGACAAACCCACAGCCAACATTATACTTAACAGTGAGAAGCTGAAAGCTTTTCCTTTAAGACTGGGAACAAGGCAAGGATGCCCACTCTCCCCACTTTTATTCAACATAGTACTGGAGGTCCTAGCCACGGCAATCAGACAACACAAAGAAATAAAAGGCATCCAGATTGGTGAGGAAGAAGTCAAACTGTCCCTGTTTGCAGATGACATGGTATTGTACATAAAAAACCATAAAAACTCCACTCCAAAACTACTAGATCTAACATCCAAATTCAGCAAAGTCATGGGATACAAAATTAATACACACAAATCTGTTACATTCCTGTACATTAACAATGTACTAGCAGAAAGAGAAATCAGGAAAACAATTCCATTCACAATTGCCTCAAAAAGAGTAAAATACCTAGGAATAAACCTAAGGAAGTGAAAGACCTATACTCTGAAAACTACAAGACACTCATGAGAGAAATTAAAGAAGATACCAATAAATGGAAACACATCCTGTGCTCATGGATAGGAAGAATTAATATTGTCAAAATGGCCATCCTGCCTAAAGCAATATACAGATTCAATGCAATCCCTATCAAAATACCAACAGCATTCTTCAATCAACTAGAGCAAATAGTTCTAAAATTCATATGGAACCACAAAAGACCCTGAATAGCCAAAGCAATTCTGAGAAGGAAGAACAAAGCAGGGGGAATTACGTTCCCTGACTTCAAGCTCTAGTCCAAAGCCACAGTAAGCAAGACAGTTTGGTACTGGCACAAGAACAGTCCCATAGACCAATGGAACAGACTAGATAGCCCTGATATAAACCCAAGCATATATGGTCAATTAATGTACAATAACGAAGCCATGGATATACAATGGGGAAATGACAGCCTCTTCAACAGCTGATGTTGGCAAAACTGGACAGCTACATGGAAGAGAATGAAACTGGATTATTGTCTAACCCCATACACAAAAGTAAACTCAAAATGGATCAAAGACCTGAATGTAAGTCATGAAACCATAAAACTCTTAGAAAAAAACATAGGCAAAAATCTCTTGGATATAAACATGAGCAACTTCTTCATGAACATATCTTCCTGGGGAAGGGAAACAAAAGCAAAGATGAACAAGGGGGACTACATCAAACTAAAAAGCTTCTGTACAGCAAAGGACACCATCAGTAGAACAAAAAGACATCCTACAGTATGCGAGAATATATTCATAAATGACATATCCAATAAGAGGTTGACATCCAAATTATACAAACAGCTTATGCACCTCAACAAACAAAAAGCAAATAGGCTCATTAAAAAATGGGCAGAGGAGCTGTACAGATTCTTCTCCAAAGAAGAAATTCAGATGGCCAACAGGCACATGAAAAGATGCTCCACATCCCTAATCATCAGAGAAATGCAAATTAAAACCACAATGAGATATCACCTCACACCAGTGACGATGGTCAACATCCAAAACACAAACAACAACAAACGTTGGCGAGGAGAAAGGGGAACCCTCCTACCCTGCTGGTGGGAATGTAAATTAGTTCAACCATTGTGGAAAGCAGTATGGAGGTTCCTCAAAAAACTCTAAATAGAAATACCATTTGACCCAGAAATTCCACTCCTAGGAAATTACCCTAAGAATGAAGCTAGCCCAGTTGGAAAAAGACATGTGCACCCCTATGTTTATCACAGCACTATTTACAATGACCAAGAAATGGAAGCAACCTAAGTGTCCATCAGTGTATGAATGGATAAAGGAAATGTGGTACATATACACAATGGAATATTATTCAGCCATAAGAAGAAAACAAATCCCACCATTTGCAACAACATGGATGGAGCTAGAGGGTATTATGCTCAGTGAAATAAGCCAAGCCAAAAAAGACAAGTATCAAATGATTTCACTCATATGTGGAGTATAAGAACAAAGCAAAAACTGAAGGAACAAAACAGCAGCAGACTCGCAGAACCCAAGAATGGACTAACAGTTACCAAAGGGAAAGGGACTGGGGAGGGTGGGTGGGAAGGGAGGAATAAGGGGGGAAAGGGGGCATTACGATTTAGCACACATAATGTAGGGTTGGGGCATGAGGAAGGCAGTATTTTTAGAGACGAGAAGTAGTGGTTCTATAGCATCTTACTATGCTGATGGACAGTGACTGTAATGGGGTATGGGGGTGGGGGGAGTCTAGTAACCGTAATGTTGCTCATGTAACTGTAGATTAATGAGATCAAAATTTAAAAAAAAATTTTTTAATGTAAAAAAAAGTTTTTCAGGGTTCTCAATAATTTTTAAGTATTTGAGTGAAGAGTTGCCCAAGCCATATCCTACTTAATCAACACTGCTATCAGCCCACATACACACACACTGCTTCTCACATAGGTTACAAGACAAGGGTCCCAAGTCTCCCTCCAGCAGCAAGACAGCAGGAAGAGGGTGGGTGCTTGAAGAGCTACAGACCCTGAGGATAAACCCCAGCTTTGCAGAATTCACGCCAAGTAGGCTTCCCTTTCCCGAGTCATGCACAGCCCTAGAGATTATGTAGCGAAGGACTTTGATCACTCCGTGGAGAAAACAATGATTTTCCAAAGATGCAGCCTCTGAAGGGCATTGACAGCAGCCCTTGAGGGTCCAGGGATGGATGGAGCAGCTGACCAGGATCCTTCACTATATCCTCACCCTGAGCAAGCTCATGAGCTCACTGACATCCAGCTACCAGCTGCAGTAGGATGTCTCACCTATCTCAGAGAGGCTGTGGAATCTGTTACCTCAGTAAAAACGCCAAAGAAGAACAAGACCATTTGCCAACTTGAAAAACCACTTAGGTTGTTAATGGAGTCTCCCAGGCACATGCCAAATGAGGGAAACCTCTCCCCTTTGTTAAGGTTTTCCTGCGCACCTGTCTTCCACCTTCCTCCTGAAAAACCCTCCAGCCCATCTTGGCTTTCACGATCCATCTTTTCCCCACAAACACCTCTCCTGTTCGTGTATATAATTGGTAAAGCTTTCTTCCTCTATTCTCCACTCATCACATAGATGAATAATATAACGCCAGCCCTCAAAGCATCAGGATCCCCCCTGGGAAGGGGATGGGCCAGGTTGAAAATACTCGTGTGCAAGTATTTCTGTACAAAACACTTCCTTTCCCAGCAGGCAAGTGCATGCAGTCCCAAAGTCTTTCATTTTTCTAGGGTGAAGAGTTAACCACAAAATGTGTTTCTAAATTTGGAGTCCTTAAACTAAAATCAGTCCCGTATTAGAATTTACTGAGGATTCTACTGTCAGCATCCCTTTCTCTCCTGCTTCCAGGGCAGAGAAGCATTTGGCATTTCCAAGGATAACGCTTTGTCATTAATGCCTCATCAACATTGCCTTGAGTTGTGGTGGTGTGGGCTTGCTGCGATTATCCCATTTTAATTAGAAATCTTTGTTAGTTTGACTTCATCATTATCACTTTAATTTCTTGTGAGCTATTTGGTTTGCTATATAATGAGATGCCTATTAGCACCCATAGCATTCTTGGCCCATAATTTTCCAGTGCCCAGATTTAGGACAATGTGCAATGGTACAAATATGAACCCTTCCGACTCCTATTTGCCAAGATTTGTGAGATGTTATTATAGATAATTATATAATCATAAATATGTTGTATATGTTAATTTTGTTGTCATATCAATAATCTCCTCAGAATGCCTCTGGAGAGTGAAATTTTGTTGTTATTAAACGTATTTCGTCCATTGGGAAGGTGGAACAAGGTTGTTTGGGGCTACATGGTCTGTGTCTCAAATAACCAATGTCGAAATATTTAAGATGCAATAATTTGTAGCATATTCTGATAATTCCCAAACCAGAATCTCTAGTCCATGATTTTTCCTGGATTCTGGTTCCATATATTCAACAAGCTCCTCATTTCCAAAACAGAAACCATCTCCTCTCTCCCACACCAAACACTCCTTGTAGCTCAGACCAGGAGCTCAGAGTGCAGAGAAGGGAGTCAGATCAGAGTACTTATATCCCTCACCCCCCAACCCCACAGGATCCTCACAGTCTGGTGGGTCCCAGCTCTTGTCAAGCAGTCTCTCTGCCTTGACACCCAGTGTGTTAGCGGCAGGGGTCTGCTGTAACCAAGTACCAGAAAGAGGGTAGCTTATGGAAACAGACATTAAGACTCTCAGTTCTGGAGAATATAAACCTGAAAGTAAGATGTGGGCAGGGCAACTCTCTCTAGGAAGACTCTGGGGAAGAATCCTTCCTTGCTTCTTCCAGCCCCTGGTGGTTCCTGGCAATCCTTGGGTTCCTTGGCTTGTAGGCACAACTCCAGCCTCTGCCTCCACTGTCACATGTCCTTCCCCCCAAGTGTCCCTCTGTCTCTTCTTATGAGGATCTGTCATGTTCAGCTAAGGACCCACCCAACTCCACTAGGACCTCATCTGAACTAATACCTCTGTAATGATCCTACTTCTAAATAGCATCGCTTCCTGAGGCTCCAGGAAGGACATGAATTTTGAGGGGACAGTTCCAACCCAGGACATCCTGTAACTGCAACCTTCCCTGACTAAAGCATGAGTGAGTCCTTGCTGGTTCCCCTCTGGCTTGAGATCCCCTATTTATGAAATAACCAAATTTCCATAGGTGATTGCATCTATTTCCACATTTTCCTCTGCTCCACTGGTCTGTCTGTGCATCTACCAATCCCACTCTCTTCAGTTACAGAGACTTCCTGGTGTGCTTTCATGTTTCGATCCTAGAAGCTTCCTAACATGTTGAACCTCTGCTCCTCACCCCCGTGGCTCCTCCACATTCTCCTAGTGAACCTTCCTCATTTGTTCTCAATAAACTGTACAAGTGACTTGTCAAGCTCCAGTTAAAAAAATTACCAATTATTTTTTTTAATTGAGATTGCTTTTAATTTACAAATGGACCTATGAGGAATTGACATATTTGTGAAAATGAGTTTTTCTATCCAAACATGGGATGTCTCCACTTGATCAGGGCTCCTTTTGTATCTTTCAGAGGTGTTTAAGCTTTCCATATAGGTTTTGGACATTTCCTGCCAGGTTTATACCTGGGTATTTTATTTTTCTTTCTCACTGTTGTAAATGCCGTCTTTTCTCCCATTATATGTATATAACTTATACTTATGTTATATGCACAAAATACATATAACAACTATTGATTTGTGTGTTGATTTTACAGCTTAATTTACTAAATATTCTCACTACTTTCTAGAAGCTTCCCATTGATTTTGTGGGTTGCCAACACTATCATGTTCTCTGTAAATAACAATGTTCTGAGACTTCCGGGAAGATGGCGGTGTGAGCAGGGCGGCAGAAATCTCCTCCCAACACTATATTTATCTACGAAAACACAGAAAATACATCTATTCCTAAAAGAGAGACGAGAATACACAGGAAAGCGCACAGCGTGCAGCTACACCCGAGAGGACTCGGCACCCCAAGAGGCGGGTAAGATACGGAGCCGCGACCCGGCGGGACCCGAGCCCTCCCCCACCCCAGCGCACCGGCGGGAGGAGAGGATCCAGAGCCGGGAGGGAGTGGAAGTGCACCCCGCGAAGTAGCCAGCCCCGGGGATCTGCGCGGGGAGCGCTGACCCACATTGCGCAGTGCAGCGGAGATTGGAGAGACAGAGGGGCAGGATCTGAGCGGGGAACGCGCCAGGGTGCTTGCAGCCGGCTCCCGGGAAGGAAAAAAAAAAAGTGCGCGCTTTCTTCAGCAGTCTTAAAGAGACAGGAGCCCAGCGGAGGAGCCGGATCGCCCCAGCACACTCAGCCCAGCAGGCTGGGAGTCCTGGGGAGTTTCAGACGCCTTAGCTGGCGACTGAGGAAGCATAGCCATACTTAACACTTCTCACTGAGATCAACAGCCTCCTACTCGTTCCCACCCCTGCCAGAGCGATAAAGGGCCCTGCGGAGCGCCACAGTCACAGCTGTGGACTAGTGGGGCAATAGCGCCACCTAGAGCATTACCACAGAATCTATGTCCGGTGGGCATTTTTGTTTTGTTTTGTTTTGTTTTGTTTTGTTTTTTGTTTTGTTTTTGTTTTTTCTTTTCTTTCTTTTCTTTCTTTCTTTCTATCTTTCTTTTTTCTTTTTTTATCTTTTTTTTCTGTCTTTCTTTTTCTTCTCCTTTTAAAGTCTTAAAGAGCCCAGCTGACATACGTGGCAACTATCACTGACCAAATTATACAGCCATGAAAAGACAGAGGAATATGGTTCAGACCAAAATCAACCAGACAACCCCAGAGAGGGAGTCTGAAGGGATGGAAATGCACAGCCTCCCTGAAAAAGAATTTAGAATAAAAGTCATAACCATGCGGATGGACCTACAGAGAAATGTGCAAGAGCTGAGGGAGGAAGTGAGGGAACTGAGGAAAGACAATGCAGAAATCAGACAAGCGATCGACGGGCTTAACAGCAGAATGGATGAGATGCAGAGACTGTTAATGGAATAGAAAACAGAGAACAGGAGTACAGAGCAGCTGAGGCAGAGAGAGATAAAAGGATTTCTAGGAATGAAAGAATATTAAGAGAACTGTGTGACCAATCCAAAGGGAACAATATTCGCATTATAGGAGTACCAGAGGAAGAAGAGAGAGAAAAAGGGATAGAAAGTGTCTTTGAAGAAATAATTGCTGAAAACTTTCCCTCGCTGGGGAAAGAAGAAGTCTCGCAGTCCACCGAAGCTCATAGATCTCCCAACACAAGGGACCCAAGGAAGACAACACCAAGACACATAATAATTAAGATGGCAAAGATCAAACATAAAGACAGGGTATTAAAGGCAGCTAGAGAGAGAAAAAAGATCACCTACACAGGAAAACCCATCAGACTATCATCAGACTTCTCAACAGAAACCTTACAGGCCAGAAGAGAATGGCATGGCATATTTAACGTTATGAAACAGAAGGGCCTCGAACCAAGAATATTGTATCCAGCACGATTATCATTTAAATATGATGGAGGGATTAAACGATTTCCAGATAAACGAAAGTTAAGAGAGTTTGCCTCTCATAAACCACCACTACAGGATATCTTAAATGGACTACTCTAGAGGGAAGCACACCTAAGGCTAAAAAGATGTCACCAGAGAAAAAAAAATCATAGCAAAGAAAGCAGACCATTCAAATACCAACTAAAGGCAAAGAATAAAACACATATTATAGAAAGAATCGAGGAGGAGGAATAAGAAGGGAGAGAAATAAAGAAACATCAGACTGTGTTTACAATAACTTAACAAGAAAGTTAAGTTAGATTGTTAAATAGTAAAGAAGCAACCCTTGAACACTTGGTAACCACGAATCTAAGGCCAGCAATGGCAATAAGTACATACCTATCAATAATCACCCTAAATGTAAATGGACTGAATGCACCAATCAAAAGACACAGAGTAACAGAATGGATAAAAAAGCAAGACCTATCTATATGCTGCCTACAAGAAACTCGCCTCAAATCCAAAGATATACACAGACTAAAAGTGAAGGGATGGAAAAAGATATTTCATGCAAACAACAAAGAGAAAAAAGCAGGTGTTGCAGGACATGTATCAGACAAAATAGACTTCAAAACGAAGAAAGTAGCAAAAGATAAAGAAGGACATTACGTAATGATAAAGGGGTCAGTCCAACAAGAAGATATAACCATTATAAATATATATGCACCCAACACAGGAGCGCCAGCATATGTGAGACAAATACTAACAGAATTAAAGGAGGAAATAGAAAGCAATGCATTCATCTTAGGAGACCTCAACACACCACTCAATCCAGAGAACAGATCAACCAGACAGAAAATAAGTAAAGACACAGAGGCACTGAACAACACACTAGAACAGATGGACCTAACACACATCTACAGAACTCTACACCCGAAAGCAACAGGACACACATTCTTCTCAAGTGCACATGGAACATTTTACAGAATAGACCACATACTAGGCCACAAAAGAACCTCAGTAATTTCAAAAATAATGAAATCCTACCAACCAACTTCTCAGATCACCAAGGTATAAAACTAGAAATAAATTTTAGAAAGAAATCAAAAAGGCTCACAAATACATGGAGACTT
This sequence comes from Smutsia gigantea, assembly GCA_032199065.1. NCBI lineage: Eukaryota > Metazoa > Chordata > Mammalia > Pholidota > Manidae > Smutsia > Smutsia gigantea. Next base: position 98,225 of record JAVSCE010004909.1, on the reverse strand, counting down.
AACAACACTCTCCTAATTAACCAATGGGTTAACGACCAAATCAAAACAGAAATCAAAGAATACAAGGAGACTAATGACAACAACAATACAAAGCCACAACTTCTGTGGGACGGAGCAAAGGCAGTTCTAAGAGGAAAGTATATTGCAATCCACGCCTATTTAAAGAAGGAAGAACATTCCCAAATGAATAGTCTAAAGACACAATTACTGATATTGGAAAAAGAAGAACAAATGAGGCCCAAAGTCACCAGAAGGAGGGACATAATAAAGATTAGAGAAGAAATAAATAAAATTGAGAAGAATAAAACAATAGAAAAAATCAATAAAACCAAGAGCTGGTTCTTTGAAACAATAAACAAAATAGATAAACCCCTAGCCAGACTCATTAAGAGAAAAAGAGAATCTACACACATAAACACAATCAGAAGTGAGAAAGGAAAAATCACGACGGACCCCACAGAAATACAAAGAATCATAAGAGAATATTATGAGAATCTATATGCTAACAAGCTGGAAAACATAGAAGAAATGGACAACTTCTTAGAAAAATACAACCTTCCAAGACTGACCAAGCAAGAAACAGAAAAACTAAACAGACCAATCACCAGTGACAAAATCGAATTGGTAATCAAAAAACTACCCAAGAACAAAACCCCTGGGCCTGATGGATTCACCTCTGAAATCTACCAGACATATAGAGAAGAAATAACACGGATTCTCCTTAAAGTTTTCCAAAAAATAGAAGAGGAGGGAATACTTCCAAACTCATTCTATGAAGCCAGCATCACTCTAATACCAAAACCGGGCAAAGACCTCACCAAAAAAGAAAATTACAGACCAATATCCCTGATGAACGTAGATGCAAAAATACTCAACAAAATATTAGCAAACCGAATTCAAAAATACATCAAGAGGATCATACACCATGATCAAGTGGGATTCATCCCAGGGATGCAAGGATGGTACAACATTCGAAAATCCATCAACATCATCCACCACATCAACAAAAAGAACAAAAACCACATGATCATCTCCATAGATGCTGAAAAAGCATTTGACAAAATTCAGCATCCATTCCTGATTAAAATTCTCAACAATATGGGTATAGAGGGCAAGTACCTCAACATCATAAAGGCTATATATGACAAACCGACAGCTAACATCATACTTAATGGTGAGACGCTGAAAGCTTTTCATCTAAGATCGGGAACAAGACAGGGATGTCCACTCTCTCCACTGTTATTCAACATAGTACTGGAGGTCCTAGCCACAGCAATCAGACAAAACAAGGACATACAAGGCATCCAGATTGGTAAAGAAGAAGTCAAATTGTCACTATTTGCAGATGACATGATACTGTACATAAAAAACCCTAAAGATTCCATTCCAAAACTACTAGAACTAATATCTGAATTCAGCAAAGTTGCAGGATACAAAATTAACACACAGAAATCTGTTGCTTTCCTATACACTAATGATGAACTAACAGAAAGAGAAATCAGAAAAACAATTCCATTCACAATTGCATCAAAAAGAATAAAATACCTAGGAATAAACCTAACGAAGGAAGTGAAAGACCTGTACTCTGAAAACTACAAGACACTCATAAGAGAAATTAAAGAGGACACTAACAAATGGAAATGCATCCCATGCTCTTGGCTAGGAAGAATAAACATTGTCAAAATGGCTATACTACCTAAAGCAATCTACAGATTCAATGCAATCCCTATCAAACTACCAACAGCTTTCTTCAATGAACTGGAACAAATAATTCTAAAATTCATATGGAACCACAAAAGACCCCGAATAGCCAAATCAATCCTGAGAAGGAGGAATAAAACAGGGGGAATTACACTCCCTGACTTCAAGCTCTACTACAAAGCCACAGTAATCAAGACAATTTGGTATTGGCACAAAAACAGACCCACAGACCAGTGGAACAGAATAGAAAATCCAAACATTAACCCAAACATATACAGTCAATTAATATTTGATAAAAGTGCCTTGGATATACAATGGGGAGATGACAGCCTCTTCAGCAGCTGGTGTTGGACAAACTGGACACCTACATGTAAGAGAATGAAACTGAACTACTGTCTAGCCCCATACACAATGGTAAACTCAAGGTGGATCAAAGACTTGAATGTAAGTCATGAAACCATAAAACTCTTAGAAAAAAACATAGGCAAAAATCTGCTGGACATAAGCATGAGCAACTTCTTCATGAACATATCTCACTGGGCAAGGGAAACAAAAGCAAAAATGAACAAGTGGGACTATATCAAGCTGAAAAGCTTCTGTACAGCAAAGGACACCATCAGTAGAACAAAAAGACATCCTACAGTATGGGAGAATATATTCATAAAAACGTATCTGATAAAGGGTTGACATCCAAAATATATAAAGAACTCATGCACCTTAACAAACAGAAAGCAAATCCAATTAATAAATGGGCAGAGGACATGAATAGACACTTCTCCAAAGAAGAAATTCAGATGGCCAACAGGCACATGAAAAGATGCTCCACATCGCTAATCATCAGAGAAATGCTGATTAAAACCACAATGAGATATCACCTCACACCAGTGAGGATGGCCAACATCCAAAATACAAACAACAACAAATGTTGGCGAGGATGTGGCGAAAAGGGAACCCTCCTACACTGCTGGTGGGACTGCAAATTAGTTCAACCATTGTGGAAAGCAGTATGGAGGTTCCTCAAAAAACTCAAAATATAAATACCATTTGACCCAGGAATTCCACTCCTAGGAATTTACCCTAAGAATGCAGCAGCCCAATTTGAAAAACACAGATGCACCCCTATGTTTATCGCAGCACTATTTACAATAGCCAAGAAATGGAAGCAACCTAAGTGTCCATCAGTAGATGAATGGATAAAGAAGAGGTGGTACATATACACAATGGAATATTATTCAGCCATAAGAAGAAAACAAATCCTACCATTTGCAACAACATGGATGGAGCTAGAGGGTATTATGCTCAGTGAAATAAGCCAAGCCGAAAAAGACAAGTATCAAATGATTTCACTCATATGTGGAGTATAAGAACAAAGAAAAAATACTGAAGGAACAAAACAGCAGCAGACTCACAGAACCCAAGAACGGACTAATAGTTACCAAAGGGAAAGGGACTGGGGTGATGGGTGTGAAGGGAGGTATAAGAGGGAAAAAGGGGCATTACGATTAGCAGATGTAATGTTGGGGGGGCACGGGGAAGTCAGTACCACTCAGAAAAGACAAGTAGTGATTCTATAGCATCTCACTACGCTGATGGACAGTGTTTGTAATGGGGTTGGTGGGGGGGACCTGATGAAGGGGTAGTTTAATAATCGTAATATTGCACATGTAATTGTAAATTAATGATAATAAAATAAATTATATTAAAAAAAAACAAATAGCAGGTGGACAATGATACTTATTGAAATTCCTGTCCTGAAACCAATGAAAAGTTCTGTGTTAAGATGTATCAATTAACTAGTGGTGGGGGTAGATATATAATTCACAGCATACTTGACTTTACATACATTATGCTTTAGAAAAATTGTTGGTTAGTTTTTTACTCTATGGTCACCCAAAGAAGACATTTTAGATATATTTAGAGATACATTTGTATATATAGATCACAATTGGTAATTCCTCCATGAATAACCAAAATTCCACAGAAACATATTTTGAAATCTTATTTTAACAGCTATCTATATGGAGAATAGCAAGAAATATAGCTGTAAAGAAAGGTTTGCTATTTGTTTAATTTTAACAATATTTTTCATTCTTTCAAGAAGCAATTTGAGAAATGATGCCCATAACAATAACTAATATTTGTATAGCACTTGCTGTGCCAAATTGTGGCCCAAGTTCTTTTATATTGTTTATCTCATTTAATAACCAGTCTATGTGCTTGGTACTATTTTAATAATTCTCTGAGTCTAACTAAGATGGGTTACATTATTACCCATGTAATCCCTTTAATGCAGTCTACATATTAAACCCAGGTGTTTGACAAGGAAGAAGAACCTGTTTCCACAACTGCCATACTAATTTGAATACTGTGTAGGGCCTCATTATTTAAGATTTATTATTATATCATATGAGGATGTACTAGGATCTCCATTGTTCTCAACCTCTGAATCTGTGCTCAGCATCAATGAACAAAATTACAATACTATGCAAAACCATTCACAGAGCCAGTGGAGTGATTATAAAACTTAGTCGTGCTGACCAGTCAGGCAGTATTGTATTTTATATTTAATGAATGAATCATGGTTCATTTAACATGACTATCTGATAGCAAAATGTTATGTATATTAAGTCAGTAAATTATTGTTTTTAAACACTCAATTGGTTGTAATGTAAATCATATTCATATTTGAGAGGATTTTTTTTTAACAAATTCAACTTAAACAGCAAAGTGCATATTAGAATTCTTTTATTTCTTGGGAATAAATCATTTGCTTCAGTTTAATGCTTAAGTTTTGCAGAGCAGTGGTAAATATATTTTTTAAGGTGATTATAATCTATATATTCCTACATTTGGAGAAAAATGTTCATCTTCAATTTTTTTAAAGGAGCAATTGGAATTTGATTTCCTTTCTTTATATAATGTCCTCATCTCTTGCAATATGAAAATAGTTAATTAGAAATACTTTTTTCACCAGGTATATCACAAATACAAAAAATATTTATTTGAAAATATTTTTTGCAATTTTAGCCCAGTCCAGATAAGAATTTTATAAACAACTGTTACATATGAGTCAATGTAAGCAATTAAATGTTGTGTTAGTAAATAATGAGTTTTTACAAATTCATGCATCTGTGAAAAACTACAAAAAAGTACAGCAGGTTTTAAATACCCCAAAACTTTCGTTATGCCCTATCCCAAGAGATTCCTCTATTCCTTTGGCCACATGAAACCATGGCTCTCCACTATGCTCAATAACAGATTTGCTGTTACAGATTTTCATCTAAAAGGAAATAAATAGGGTATACTTTTGTGTCTGACTTCATTGTTTAATATTACTTTTCATAATCATGTATATTGTTTTGTTTTAGTACTTTGGTCCTTTTTATTGCTGAATAGTAGTCTATTGTATGAATATGACATAACTTACTTATCCATTCACTCATATTGACAGACAATTTTTTCCAGTTTTTGCTTTTATGAACACAGATACTAAGTATGCATGTACAAGACTTCAGGTAGATATTTGTTATTTCCCTTGTGCAAAAGCTTATGTGTGGAATTGTTGGGTTAGATAGAAAGCTTATGTGAATATTATAAAATAACATTTTCTCAAACTGTTTCATTTTCATTCTACCAGCTGTGTGTGACAATTCTAATTGGTTCACATCCTCACCAGTACTTAAAGATCATCAGATATTTAAAATTTTGCTTTTCTAAAAGGTGTATAGTGATACCTCACTGTGGCTAAAGTTTATATTGACCAATGACTAATGATTTGGGAATGTTTTATTTAGTTTGTTGGCCATATGTGTATCTTCTTTTGTGAAGTGTTTGTTGATATACTTTGCCAAACATTTATGTTGTTTCTTTATTATAAAATCATATGGATATTTTGCATGATCTGCATACAAATTAATGAAAATGTATAAAGATATTTTCAATAATTTTCGAGTTCCTGAGTCAAAACTGATACATGAACTTATAATTTAATGTTATATAAATAACTTTCATAAGAACAAAAAAGATAGTCATTGAAATGTGTTTCTCTTTGACTTTAAGGGATTATTTTTAAAAGTGTATAGTGTTATAAGAATTTGATTTTTTATTTCAAGTGCATATTTTATTTTAAATAAAACATATCTTTAAAAGCATTTTCCCAATTTTTATGATATTGGAAAAATTAAAATTGCAGAAATTTAGAAATAGACATATAATTTTTGTCCTTAAGGCACTGACAATATGCACATTCTAATATGGAGGTGTCAGATGTGACCTAAGGCAACCAAAGGATTTAGCTTTCCTCATTGGGCAGAGAAAAAAAAAAGCCATTATGAAACATTCTAAAACATTTTGAGAGAGAAAAATGCAAGCATTTTTCATTCTGAATATTTGAAAATTATTAAATGATTATAGATATTAAAAGTAGATGATAGATAATAGATTAAATTAATTTGAAAAATAAAAGTAGGAATGTTTAAGCAAAATGTTTTATTTTATTGCTAGTAATAAAATTGTAAAATAAGTAACCAAATATTCCCAAAGCAATTATTTTTCTTTTCTCTCTTCCCCTTTCTGAGATTTGATGCCATAACAACTTAAAATGTAGCAATAATATATTTTAATTCCAGTGCCATCATAGTTACTATGCCATTTTTTATGAGGTATAATTCTGTTTGTTTTGATATGATGAAAGGAATATTAAGGCTTAAGAGAAAAGTATAAAAATTGGAACCTGGTAAAATATTTTATTCAGAAGATGAAACTGTTACTCCTTGAATGTATTTCCTGAATATCTCTGTTGAGGGAGGGATAGAAGCAAAAACTGTTTATGCGTATGGGAATAAAAGGAAATCAGCCTATGTCCAGGATCCTATGCTGATTAACAAAATTAAACTCCACTGTTGTTTGGGAAATGTTAGAAAATATCTCCCACCCACAAATATAAGGCAGAGATATTTAAACTTAACATACTAACAATTTTTAAATCTGTTTGACTTAACAGCTTTACAGATCTATGCTCATTGATACAGAAATAAAATATGATAATATTGTCTCATATCTTTTCATGGTCAGAGAGTTTTTAAAGGTGTACTGTCTGACTTGGCCAAATAAAATTGGCATCTAAATCAACTAAAATTAATTATATTCAATATAATGTGAATTTATACTGCCTAATGTAAAAGAAATTAAATAGCCACAAATTAAATTCTAGAAAATATTATTATTATTAATTGTGAAAATGTTGATTAGAATTGGTCTTCCTTCCTTCCATAGTAAGAATTTAATCTATGCCTATGGCCATCTAGATTTATAATGGATTTTCCATTCTTTTGTTACTTTTGACCATATGCCTAAATTCACACAAACAGAAACTAAACATAAGAATTTTGTACCCATTTCATCTCACTTGCTTAAAAGAAAATTTCTCCCCTGGATTTTGTGTCTCCTTTACCTAATATCTGAATCCTAAATATACCAGAAGCCGTCTTTTAAAAAGTAAATATGAACAAAACTATTGCAAAGGATGGAATAACATGATGGAAGAAACTAAGATCCTTGAATAACTTCGTGGAACAGAGTCATGCCAACATTTTGACCACTTATCAAAAGTAACTTGAGAAAGAAACCTCTCTATATATTTTGGGCTTCTATGGCTAGAGCTTATTGTTAGTAACTGTAATAACTGGAAAAACATAAGTACTGAAAAAATGGTTTCTAGTGAGTCAATACATTATTAAGATGACAAAATTTTCATGTCTGAACACTATAGCTTAATTGTATGATATGAAAAACTTTCAAATATATAAATATGTGTGTGTTTTATATATAGTGGAATTATTTAATATATCACATTTTAGCCAAGAAAAGTATTCCTAATAGAGATAAGAAAGATACTATCATGTGAAAATAACATTCTAAAAGTATATTGATACTTAGCTATAGAAAATAATATAACACACACATACATGAATTAGGGGTTACTATACACTAGCACATATTTTTTATTAAGCTGTTAAATCATAAAATTACTAATTTTAACATATTTCCATGCAATCTCAAGATCTAGATAGGTCTTTTTTTTCCTATTGAACAGTTGTAAGTGCATCCTGCTAAAAACATACCGTACTCAACATGAAAAAAAGAAATGTATTATATCCTGAATTGTCATTAGTACCATAAATCTGCCAGTTACAACTGAATAATAAAAATTAATTTTATTAGAAAAAAATGTTGAGTTTTAGTAATTCTCTTTTTGCTCTATGAATCTATCATGTACTTTCAGTACAATCATGTTCTTCAAGCTGACACTTCAGCTAGGGTTTTTGCAGACAGCAGAAAAAAACAAAAAAGCTGTTCTTTGGAAAAGTCAGTGGGAATTATGCAAATCTCATTTTAATAGGAAGTCAGCTAGTGCATCTCCAAAATCCTCTGACCCAACTAGAATATAAATAAGATTATAACTTAAGCATCTAAATTAATCAACACATTTTAAAATGTGTTCACTTTAAAAATAGAAAAAATACACAGTGTGGCTCATAAATGCTATCACAGAAAATAGCTATAAAGTATAAAATTTAGAAAAGAGATGCATTTCATATTTTCCTTCATTACTGGCCTCCCTGCTAAGTTCAATCAATTTTGTCTTCTCTGAAGAAGAATAAATGATAAATTAAATGGTCAATATGTAACTGATCTCTGTAAGACTGAAAACTTTTGAAATATTAAAACTACTTTAGATCAGACAGAAATAAATGAGAGATTATCATTCATAATTTTGAGGAGAAACTGACAAACGGATTATGCCAACAAAACTAATTACATAATACCCCTGCAGTCAATTTGATGGATATTTTGCTTTGAAATCTAAGCAATCATTGTGTTAGAGCAGGTAGATAGCCAGATATGAGTAGGGAAAGGTGAGTGGGGACTGTGGCCAGCTGTTGTTTACATTTTGCTATTGTTTACATTCTACATATTCCCTGTAAGCTGTTCTTCTGAGATGTGTGAAGTGAGAATGTAGATAACAGACCAGCTACAACTGCTAGTTCCAATATGGAGGAAAAGTTAACCCAAACTTCACCCATGTTATACTCACTGTACTCTCATTACCACGACATCAACATTGTGATTTTGACCCCCTTTCAGGGAATGTCTGCCAGGGGAATTCTGGTCAGAACCAAGCCTGGGCATGAGGGTGAAGCAAGCCTAAACTGAGAAGACTCTGCCTGTTCCTTTTGAAACCTATCTCCTTTGAGTGAATATTCATCTCCCTTTACATAAAAAAGGTCCCTATTGTCTTTTTGGGGCAACTCCTCCTGGAGTGTTTAATTTTGCTTTTCCTTAAACTCTTATTTTCCAATAAACTAAAGTTCAACCACTTTTGTGTCCCTTTTGAATTCTTTCTTGTGACTGAAAATAAGAACCTGCCCTGTTAACAACTGTAACAAATATTATAAAAGCACCTCCAAAATAAATGTTAATGAAAACTATCCATTAGTTAAAAACTTTAGGATTTCATCAAATTCAAGGTTGGTTAACTATTATCATAATCTAGGATGAATTTATACTTGTTTGATGGAGTAACAAAAGCAGTACCAAAAATGAACACTTTTGCAAGATAACCCTTCAGAGAAGAATGTATTAAAAAGCAAAGCATACTGTATAATTTCAAAAGCTTACTATTTATCACCAATCAAAATCAACCTCTCTCTTTCCTTTTCTCCTTCCCCTTTCTTATTTATGACTATTAGTGTAGACTAATAGTACCCTTGACTTACAAATAAAGGTTAAGTAAAATCAGTCATGATAAAGATAAAAAAGGCCATGTTAGTCCTGACAGATTATATTAGAAATAATTCTATAGTTTGATGTATAAAGTTATTCAGTCAGATAATAGATGATAGTTTATTTTTTTATATATCTTAGCATACAGCTTAATGAATTTTGATATGTATATGCTCTCATGTAAACATTACCTGGATCAAGATATCAAACATTCTAATTTTTCTCCACCTTCACTTATTTCATCCATTCCCCTACACTGTCTTCCTTTTGGCAAAAGCCACCAGCCTGTTCTCTCTGTTTAAGAGTCTATTTCAGTTTTGTTTGTTAGTTCATTTTTCTTTTTGACTCTACATATATGTGAAATTATACAGTATTTGTCTTTTTCTGACATATTTCACTTAGCATAATACTTTCTAGGTCTATCACAAATGGCAAAGTTTCTTTTTTTAATGGCTGATGAATATTCCTTGTGTATATGTACCACATTTTTTTATCAATTCATCTATTGATGGACATTTAGATTGTTTTCATATTTTGGCTATTATAAATAATTCTGTGACAAATATAGAAGGGCATATATCTTTTTGGATTAGTGATTTTTGTTTTCTTCAGGTAAATTCCTAGAAGTGGAATTACCAGGTTGTCTGCTATTTCTATTTTTAGTTTTTTGAGAAACCACACTGCATTTCATAGTGGCTGCACCAAGTTGCAATTCTCACCAGCAGTGTAGGAAGGTTTCCTTTTCTCAACATCCTTGCCAACACTTGTTAAATTTCTTGTCTTGATAATAACTATTCTGATTGCTGTAAGGTGACATCACACTGTCATTTTGATTTGCATTTCCCTAATGATGTCTGCTTAGAAAAAATGTCTATTCAGGTCTTCTGCCCATTTTTTAATCAGAATATTTGTTTTTTCACTGATGAGTTATATGACTTCTTTATGTATTTTGGATATTAGCCCCTTATTGGATATATCATTTGTGAATATCTTCTCCCATTCAGTAGGTTGTCTTTTCATTTTGTTGATTGTTTCCTTGGCTGGACAAAAGCTTTTCAGTTTGATGTAGTTCGATTTGTTTATTTTCACTTTTATTTCTCTTGTCTGGGGAAACATATCCAGAAAAAAATTACTAATGCTAATGTTCAAGAGTTATTGCCTATGTTTTTTTCTAGAAGCTTTATGGATTACCATCTTATATTTACATCTTTAATAAATTTTAAGGTTATTTTTGTGTATAATGTAAAATGGTAATCCAGTTTCATTCTTTTGAAATTCTTGAATATTATAATAAAACAAAAACAGGGTCTCTTTTTCACCTATCTTTTTCTTTATAACTTTCTGACCAACTGTTCTTGGGAAATTAAACATTCTTTCCCTTAGTTTCTTTAACTATAAAGTTAGTATAATAATAATTCCTACATTCTAAATGTTTGTTTTCTATTTGATTTGGTTTCCTAGGACCACCACAACAAAATTCCACAAATTTGGTTGTTTACAACAAAATTAATTTATCCTCTCACATTTCTTGAAGCTAGAAGTCTGAAATCAAGGTGTCAGGAGATATGCTTTCTCTGAAGGGTCTAGGGTAGAAACCTTGCTTGCTTCTCCCTAGCTTCTGGTGTCTTCTGGTAATCCTTGGAGTACTTGGTTTGTGGCAGAATACATTCTGTCTCTGCTTCATCCTGACATGGGTATCTTTTCCACGTCTCTGGGTGTCCTCCTCTTCTTTTAAGGATACCAGTCATGGGATTTGGGACCCATTTTAATTCAGTATTTCCTCATCTTAACTCAATTGCATCTGCAAAGAACCTATTTCCAAATAAGATCATATCTGAGGTTCTACATAGATATGAATTTTGTCTAGTCAAGCCACACACAATTGTAGGCTTTGCCATCCAAATTCAATAAACAAAAATGATCAATTAAAAATATTTGTGCTTTAAAAGCTTTGGATAGTTGTTAAGTCAAAAATGTATCAAGATATCCACTCTGGGCCATGATGAAGTGACTGAGATCATATTTACCATTTACCATAAAAAAATAAGAAAAATGGACATAATATATTAAGCAGCTATGTTCAGTTATTGAACAACAGGCAGTACATTGCTTTGGTCCCTGAAACAAGGGTGAAAAAAATGAGATAAATACTAATATCACCCCAGCTGTTTGCCTAGGGACATTTTCCATTCCAAGGCTCAGAATAAAGAAGCCCACATAGAGAATGTTTGTCCCAGAAAAACGGACAGAAATTAGAGTTTGAAAAATTAGAAATTGCTGGAAAATACGGGTATAATGTCTAAAATTCAGGAGATACATAGCATAAAAGTTACCAAACTACAGAATATTTTCTGAATTCTTTGACATAATAATATTCTGATCATGCATGAAGTAAATGCTACTAGTCCAGAAAACATAAACAAAAAGCAAACAAACAAAAAACATCTGACAGACAACTTCCAGGAAGACACTTTCTATCCCTTTTTCTCTCTTCTTCTTCTGGTACTACTATTATGCGAATATTCTTCTGTTTGGATTGGTCACACAGTTCTCTTAATATTCTTTCATTGCTAGAGATCCTTTTATCTCTGTCTGCCTCAGCTTCTCTGTATTCCTGTTCTCTGATTTCTATTCCATTAACAGTCTCTTGCATCTCATCCAGTCTGTTTTTAAGCAGGGCAGCAGAAATATCCTCCCAAAACTATATGTATCTATGAAAATACAGCAAATACAACTATTCCTAAAAGAGACACCAGAATACACAGGAAAGCACACAGCATGCAGCTACACCTGAGAGGACATAGCACCCTGGGAGGCGAGTAAGATACGGAGCTGCGACCCAGCGGGACCCGAGCACTCACCCACCCAGTGCACCGTTGGGAGGAGAGGATTCAGAGCCAGGAGGGAGTGGAAGTACACCCCGCGAAATAACCAGCCCCAGAGGTCTGCGAGGTGCGAGGGGAGTGCTGACACATTGCACGGTGTAGCGGAGATTGGAGAGACAGAGGGTGCAGGTTCTAAAAGAAAACCATGCGCATTTTTCAGCAGTCTTAAAGGGACAGGAGCCCAGTGGAGGAGCCAGACGGCCCCAGCACACTCAGCCCAGCAGGCTGGGAGTGCTGGGGAGTTTCAGACCCCTTAGCTGGCAACTGGGAAAGGGTGGCTTCACTTAGACGTCCCACAAAGATCAACAGCCTCCCATTCGTTCCCACCCAGGCCAGAGCTATAAAGGGCCCTGCAGAGCAGCGCAGCCACAGCTGTGGAATAGAGGAGCAACAGCGCCACATACAGCATCCTCACAGAATCTACTCCGGGTGGGCGTTTTGTTTTGTTCTGTTTGTTTTTTTGTTTTGCTTTGCTTTTTGTTTTTTCTTCTCCTTTTTTCTTTGCTTTTCTTTCTTTTTTCCTTTTTTTTTCTTTGCTTCTCTTTTTTTCTCTTTTTCTTTTTAAGTCTTAAAGAGCCCAGCTGACATACGTGGCAACAACCAGCGACCACTTCTATAGCCATGAAAAGACAGAGGAATATGGTTCAGACTAAGATCAACCAGACAACCCCAGGGAGGGAGCCTGAAGGAATGGAAATACACAGTCTTCATGAAAAAGAATTCAGAACAAAAGTCATAACCATGCTGATGGATCTACAGAGAAATGTGCAAGAGCAGAGGGAGCAAGTGAGGAAGTGAGGTAAGAAAATGCAGAAATCAGACAAGCAATCGACGGGCTTAAAAACAGACTGGATGAGATGCAAGAGACTGTTAATGGAATAGAAATCAGAGAACAGGAATACAGAGAAGCTGAGGCAGACAGAGATAAAAGGATCTCTAGCAATGAAAGAATATTCATAGAACTGTGTGACCAATCCAAACAGAACAATATTCGCATAATAGTAGTACCAGAAGAAGAAGAGAGAAAAAGGGATAGAAAGTGTCTTTGAAGAAATAATTGCTGAAAACTTCCTAAGCTGGGGAAGGAAATAGTCTCTCAGATCATGGAAGCCCACAGATCTCCGAACACAAGGGATCCAAGGAAGACAACACCAAGACACATAATAATTGAAATGGCGAAGATCAAAGATAACATCAGAGTATTAAAGGCAGTTAGAAAGAGAAGAAAAATCACTTACAAAGGAAAACCCATCAGACTATCATCAGACTTCTCAACAGAAACCTTACAGGTCAGAAGAAAATGGCATGATATATTTAAAGTAATGAAACAGAAGGGCCTTGAACCAAGAATACTGTATCCAGCACGATGATCATTTAAATATGACGGAGGGAGTAACAATTTCCAGACAAACGAAAGTTGACAGAGTTTGCCTCTCATACACCACCACTACAGGATATCTTGAACGGACGGCTCTAGAGGGAAGCAGACCTAAGGCTAAAAAGCTGTCACCAGAGAAAATAAAATCATAACAAAGAAAGCAGACCATCCAAATACTAACTAAAGCCAAAGAATAAAACACCTAGTATATAAAGAATGGAGGAGGAAGAATAAGAATGGAGAGAAATAAAGAAACATCAGACAGTGTTTACAATTACTTAACAAGAAAGTTAAGTTAGATTGTTAGATAGTAAAGAAGCAACCTTTGAACCTTTGGTAACCACAATCTAAAGACAGCAATGAGAATAAGCACATATCTATCAATAATCACCCTAAATGTAAATGGACTGAATGCACCAATCAAAAGACACAGAGTAACAGAATGGATAAAAAAGCAAGACCCATCTATGTGCTGCTTACAAGAGACTCACCTCAAATCCAAAGATATACACAGACGAAAAGTGAAGGGATGGAAAAAGATATTTCATGCAAACAACAAAGAGAAAAAAGCAGGTGTTGCAGTACTTGTATCAGACAAAATAAACTTCAAAATGAAGAAAGTAACGAGAGATAAAAAAGGACATTACATAATGATAAAGGGGTCAACCCAACAAGAGGATATAACCATTTTAAAAATATATGCACCCAACACAGGCGTGTCGGCATTTGTGAAACAAATACTAACAGAATTAAGGGGGGAAATAGCAATGTATTCATCTTAGGAGACTTCAACACACCACTCATTCGAAAGGGCAGATCAACCGGACAGAAAATAAGTAAAGACACAGAGGCACTGAAAAACACACTAGAACAGATGGACCTAACACACATCTACAGAAATCTACACCCAAAAGCAGCAGGATACACATTCTTCGCAAGTGTACATGGAACATTTTCCAGAATAGACCACGTACTACGCCACAAAAAAAACCTCAGTAATTTCAAAAATATTGAAATCCTACCAACCAACTTCTCAGATCACAAAGGTATAAAACTAGAAATAAATTTAAGAAAGAAATAAAAAGGCTCAGGAATTCATGGAGACTTAACAACACTCTCTTAATTAATCAATGGGATAACGACCAAATCAAAACAGAAATCAAAGACTATATGGAGACTAATGACAACTACAACACAAAGCCGCAACTTCTGTGGGATGCAGCAAAGGCAGTTCTAAAAGGAAAGCATAAAGCAATCTAGGCCTATTTAAAGAAGGAAGAACATTCCCAAATGAATAGACTAAAGACACAATCACTGAAATTGGAAAAAGAAGAACAAATGAGGCCCAAAGTCACCAGAAGGAGGGATATAATAAAGATTAGAGAACAAATAAATAAAATTGAGAAGAATAAAACAATAGAAAAAATCAATAAAACCAAGAGCTGGTTCTTTGAAAAAATAAACAAAATAGATAAACCCCTAGCCAGACTCATTAAGAGAAAAAGAGAATCTACACACATAAACACAATCAGAAATGAGAAAGGAAAAATCACGACAGACCCCACAGAAATACAAAGAATCATAAGAGAATATTATGAGAATCTATATGCTAACAAGCTGGAAAACATAGAAGAAATGGACAACTTCTTAGAAAAATACAACCTCCCAAGACTGACCAAGCAAGAAACAGAAAAACTGAACAGATCAATCACCAGCAACGAAATTGAAGCAGTAATCAAAAAACTACCCAAGAACAAAACCCCCGGGCCTGATGGATTCACCTCTGAAATCTACCAGACATATAGAGAAGAAATAACAACCATTCTCCTTAAAGTTTTCCAAAAAATAGAAGAGGAGAGAATACTTCCAAACTCATTCTATGAAGCCAGCATCACTCTAATACCAAAACCTGGCAAAGACCTCACCAAAAAAGGAAATTACACACCAATATCCCTGATGAATATAGATGCAAAAATACTCAACAAAATATTAGCAAACCCAATTCAAAAATACATCAAGAGGATCATACACCATGATCAAGTGGGATTCATCCCAGGGATGCAAGGATGGTACAACACTCGAAAATCCATCAACATCATCAACCACATCAACAAAAAGAACAAAAACCACATGATCATCTCCATAGATGCTGAAAAAGCATTTGACAAAATTCAGCATCCATTCCTGATTAAAACTCTCAACAAAATGGGTATAGATGGCAAGTACCTCAACATCATAAAGGCCATATATGACAAACCCACAGCTAACATCATACTTAACGGCGAGATGCTGAAAGCTTTTCATCTAAGATCGGAAACAAGACAGGAATGCCCACTCTCTCCACTGTTATTCAACATACTAGTGGAGGTCCTAGCCACAGCAATCAGACAAAACAACGACATACAAGGCATCCATATTGATAAAGAAGAAGTCAAATTGTCACTATTTGCAGATGACATGATACTGTACATAAAAAACCCTAAAGACTCCATTCCAAAACTACTAGAACTAATATCTGAATTCAGCAAAGTTACAGGATACAAAATTAACACACAGAAATCTGTTGCTTTCCTATACACTAATGATGAACTAACAGAAAGAGAAATCAGAAAAACAATTCCATTCACAATTGCATCAAAAAGAACAAAATACCTAGGAATAAACCTAACGAAGGAAGTGAAAGACCTGTACTCTGAAAATTACAAGACACTCCTAAGAGAAATTAAAGAGGACACTAAAAAACGGAAATGCATCCCATGCTCTCGGCTAGGAAGAATAAATATTGTCAAAATGGCTATACTACCTAAAGCAATCTACAGATTCAATGCAATCCCTATCAAACTACCAACAACTTTCTTCAATGAAGTGGAACAAATAATTCTAAAATTCATATGGAACCACAAAAGACCCCGAATAGCCAAAGCAATCCTGAGAAGGAGGAATAAAACAGGGGGAATTACGCTCCCTGACTTCAAGCACTACTACAAAGCCACAGTAATCAAGACAATTTGGTATTGGCACAAAAACAGACCCACATACCAGTGGAACAGAATAGAAAATCGAAACATTAACCCAAACATATACAGTTAATTAATATTTGATAAAGGAGCCTTGGATATACATTGGAGAAATGACAGCCTCTTCAGCAGCTGGTGTTGGAAAAACTGGACAGCTAATGAAACTGGACTACTGTCTAGCCCCGTACACAAAGGTAAACTCAAGGTGGATCAATGACCTGAATGTAAGTCATGAAACCATAAAACTCTTGGAAAAAACATAGGCAAAAATCTCTTGGACATAAACATGAGCAACTTCTTCATGAACATATCTCCCCGGGCAAGGGAAGCAAAGGCAAAAATGAACAAGTGGGACTATATCAGGCTGAGAAGCTTCTGTACAGCAAAGGACACCATCAGTAGAACAAAAAGACATCCTACAGTATGGGAGAATATATTCATGAAAAACGTATCTGATAAAGGATTGAGATCCAAAATATATAAAGAACTCATGCACCTTAACAAACAAAAAGCAAATAATCCAATTAAGAAATGGGTAGAGGACATGAATAGACACTTCTCTAAAGAAGAAATTCAGATGGCCAACAGGCACATGAAAAGATGCTCCACATCGCTAATCATCAGAGAAATGCAGATTAAAACCACAATGAGATATCACCTCACACCAGTGAGGATGGCCAACATCCAA
The DNA here is from genome assembly GCA_032199065.1 of Smutsia gigantea. Lineage (NCBI taxonomy): Eukaryota > Metazoa > Chordata > Mammalia > Pholidota > Manidae > Smutsia > Smutsia gigantea. Next base: position 80,771 of record JAVSCE010004909.1, on the reverse strand, counting down.
AACACAAACAACAACAAATGTTGGCAAGGATGTGGAGAAAAGGGAACCCTCCTACACTGCTGGTGGGACTGCAACCCAAGTGTCCTTCAGTAGATGAATGGATAAAGAAGAGGTGGTACATATACACAATGGAATATTATTCAGCCATAAGAAGAAAACAAATCCTACCGTTTGCAACAACATGGATGTAGCTAGAGGGTATTATGCTCAGTGAAATAAGCCAAGCCGAAAAAGACAAGTATCAAATGATTTCACTCATATGTGGAGTATAAGAACAAAGAAAAAATACTGAAGGAACAAAACAGCAGCAGACGTACAGAACCCAGCGTGGACTAATAGTTACCAAAGGGAAAGGGATTGGGGAAAATGGGTAGGAAGGGAGGGATAAGAGGGAAAAAGGGGCATTACTATTAGCAGACGTAATGTTGGGGGGGCACGGGGAGGGCTGTACAACTCAGAGAAGACAAGTAGTGATTCTATAGCATCTCACTGTGCTGATGGACAGTGACTGTAATGGGGTTATTGAGGGGACCTGATGAAGGGGTAGTTTAATAACCATAATGTTGTACACATAATTGTAGATTAATGATAATAAAATAAATTATATTTATAAAAAAAGAATAAAACAAATCCTACCATTTGCAACAACATGGATGGAGCTAGAGGGTATTATCCACAGTGAAATAAGCCATGCCAAAAAAGACAAGTATCAAATGATTTCACTCATATGTGGAGTATAAGAACAAAGAAAAAAACTGAAGGAATAAAACAGCAGCAGTCTCACAGAACCCAAGAACGGACTCATAGTTACCAAAGGGAAAGGCACTGGGGAAGATGGGTGGAAAGGGAGGGGTAAGAGGGAAAAAGGGGCATTACAATTAGCAGATGTAATATTGGGGGGGGCGTGGGGAGGGCTGTACAACTCAGAGAAGACAAGTAGTGATTCTGTAGCATCTCACTACGCTGATGGACAGTGACTGTAAAGGGGTTGGTGGGGGGGACCTGATGAAGGGGGTAGTTTAATAATCATAATATTGCACATGTAATTGTAGAATAATCATACCAAAATAAATTATAAAAAAAAAAGAATGTTAGGTACAAACTGTGACATTTAATTTGGAGGGAGCTCTGGGATTGTAGTCTAATTTTGCCCCAAAATTTGAGGGGTATGCATATTTTTTTCACATAGTCTGAAGAGTTCAAATAGAACAGATTTTCAGAGAAAACCCAATAAACATTTGTCCAAAAAAAAAAAAAGCTGACAGTAATGAATGTTTCCTAGAACTCACATAGGGTGGGAGAAATTTGAGTTCATACAGTCAGAATCAAGAGAGTTCATTGAAAAGTTGATGCTACCAGTAGAGAACTAGAAAGGATCATGCTTTAGAAGTAAAGCTAAGTTAATCCGAGTAAAGAGTGTAATAGACCACTTTAACGAATCTTAAGTCTCCAAAGGATCCATCTGATTTGAATGTAACTTTACAGTTAATTTAAAGAAGAAAAACAAATCCAAACCTCAACAATTTAATAATCACAATGTTTGGCATCTTAACTTCACTACACTTGAAGAGAGCAAAGTAACCTAACAAAACTGAATCACGGAGAAAACATCAACAAAAAAGGAGCTAATAATTTAAACAAGCCCTCACTGAGCCAAGGGACATTTTCAAGATGAGTAATTCAAATACTACTGTAGTTTCAGAGGGAGGGAGATATAGAAATATATAGGTTATTGAAGAAAACATGGATGAAAAACTTTCAAGTTTGAGAAAAATGTACAGAAACAAGTAGCTCCACAAAAAGTAAAATATACCCAAAGTGAACCACACGAAGTCCCATCATAATTGAATTTATAAAAGATGCTGATAAACAAAAATCTTTAAAGCATCCATATAAAAAAAAAGATACAATGTACACAAAGGAACAATTAAAAAGAATGACTTCAGGCTTCTCATCTGAAAATATTCAGCTCAAAGAACAGTGGCAAAACATCTTTAATTTGCTTAAAGAAAAGAAAGAATTGTTAACCAAAATTTTAAATATGCAGTTAATACAAGCTTTAAAAAGGAAACTGACATAAAGACATTAACAGATCAGCAAAAGCAGAGAAGACTATGTTGCCAGCAGACCTTCATCACAAGAAATACTGAAGGCAAACACCTCCATTTCTGCCTAGCATGTAGAAACCAGAAAGAACATTACTCCCACTCCGACAAGTGGCAACAGATAGGTGATATACAAAATAATAAATTTTCTGAACTTAGCAGAGAATTCATATAACAATCAACCATCCTGAAAGCTAAGGGAAAAGAGCCCTTCAAAAGAGCATTGCAAACCTCTGGCAGCAGGAGGAAGACAAGTCCTCCAGATAGGCAGGTAAGAAATAGCTAAAATGTTTCCTGAATTGCTAAAGGCCAACTGTCATCTAGCAAAAGATTTATAGAACCCATGGAAGTCGCAGACACAGGGAAGTTGAATGCACAGACCTCACTGAGCTCTCATGAGAAAGACTGGGGAAGGGGGTGAATCCAGAGAAGCTTCTTTTGCTTGTGCAGGAGTGGAGGAGTGGAGAGACAGTGCTTTTACAAAGGCACACAATCCTGCCTGGTCCTTTCAATCTCCCCAAATAACACTAAATACTCTAGCTCTTTGTTAGTGACTGGAAATTCAAAATGGAACAAATTCTCCTTTTACTGAGTATGTCTCAGTATAATCCAGACCATAAAAATTTCTTCCAACTTTGCCAGGATGTCTGGCCTCTGTATCTTTGTGGTGTTTATCCTCCATCATCTTGTTGTCAGGTAGCTGCATCTGTGACAGTCTCTCCCTGGACCTCTATGTGAGACCTCAACCTGGATGGGGGAGGGTTCTTGACTCTGATCCAGAAAGAATTCTCAAAAAGGTTGGAAGCCAATAGGTAAGGAAGACATTCACTAAAGTGAGAGTGGTAGTAAATGGTAGCAGCCATGCAGGCAGCAGAGAGCAAGGATGTTAAGGGAAGCTCATTGAACTGCTCAGCACAGGCCAAATCCCTTGCCAATTCCTGAAGCCAGAGTCATCTGGCATCCAGTGTCCGCTTGAACTCCATGGCACGGGAACTAAACCTCTATCACCCCAGGATTTGGGGGAGCTACAGAGCACTAGATTGTGTGAGATTATGTTCTGAGAACTTTTCAAAGAAAAGAAACATTTCTGAGCAGGTTATGAAAGAGCATGATAGTATAGCTACAGTACCGTCCAGGTCACCCAGGGGACAGGAACTTGCAAGCCCAACCAGAGATCTCAGGAGTCCTTCCCTGCTTTTCTGAAGTAGGACAGAGAGAGTGAGGCTTGTGTTTAAGTCTAGAAAATTGAATTAAATAGCAAAGTAACAAAGACACTTTCCACTGAAAGACCAGGGACAAAACTCAGTAATTTGACCAGCAAGAAATCTTTATTTAAGGCAAAGTACACACTCAAAGAAAGGGGAGTGTGGACGACCTCAGAGAGGAGGCATGCTTAAGGTCTTAGGATTCTGTCTTTTAAGGCTTTCAAGAATAGGGCAAAGGGCCAGGGTGGGCATAGGCTTTACATGTGGTTTCATGATGTCTATCTCCAGTGAGAGATATTTTGTCATTATCCAGTTAAGTCCTCTAGATATTCTGTAATACAAACTTAACACAAGGAATTTCCTGATCCTTTTTTTCTCCAAGATAGTGGTTACCCTCAAGCAGTGGGGACATACTGTTTATGGCTACTTTCCCTGCCCTAAGATTGGGTCAGTTGTTGGGTAATTACTATAAAATATGTTAGGAATTTTACCTCCTAAGTGCCTGGTTTTTAAAATAGAATCTTAGCCTTAAGATAGAGTCAGTCCCTCCTGTTCTTACTATCCTATTTATATCTTGGCATTTTTCATCATCATAGACAGGAAAAATTAATCATGATGCTTGTCCCATTGAGATAGAGGAGCAGCAGGGAATACCCCCCTGCCCAGAGTACAGTGTGGGCCCTGGAAAAGGACAAAGTCTTCCTGAGGCTTCAGGAATGTACAGGAATAACAAGATGCTTGAGGATGAAACAATGTAACAATGTACCCCCCACCGGGACCCAGTGATATGGAACAACTTGCTGACCACAGACAGGTAGGAACAGTAGTTTACAATAGGGCAACTGGGTAATCAGGGAACCTTTAATGAAATAGGTTAAAATATAACTAGCATTCTGGGTGAATCCATAGGAAACTCCCACAGGAGGTTATGCAACAAGCATAAAACCCTAGACACCAAGACCCCAGGCAGCAGCCTTGCCCCTCCCTGCACCTGTGGGGATTTCTATACTTTCTTTTATTCCGAATAAAACTTTTCCTGTAAATCTCTTACCTTGCTTATTACAAAGTTCATTCTTTGACTCCCTGAACAAACACCCCAGCATCACCATGTCCCTGCCCAACCTCAATTTGACATACATATGTGTTACTAGAGCATTAGAAACTTGCTGCTTCTTTCTTACCAGGTCTAAGTAGTATGATACCACAAATACAGTGGATTGGCATTAAGTATTGTGCATGAGAAATGTGACAAATTAAGTCAAATGGAATCAGTTTGGCTAAGGGAAATAACTGAAATGGAGCTGGGAGACCATTAAGGAAATGAGGTCTGCATATGTTACTAATCTCATATTTCAAAAGACTGCTAGACATAGCTTGCTGCCAAACTGCATTCCTGATACCACCATCTGCACTGGATTTATATGGACATTTGCCTGACTCCAGCCATGGCAACCAACAGAAACATATAAACTTATCTGTAGGTTCTAATCACAAAATGTCCAAAACAACTCATGTAAATGAATTAGCTTTCTGCTGTTTACCTTCAAAAACCCTAAATTTTGTCAGTAATTCAGAGGACAATATGGATCGCTACCTAAAATTGTGTTCTCCTGGACTGTAATCCCTAAGACTCCAAATAACCACAACTAGTTGTTTTACAGTTTGTCTTTGGTCATCCAACATCAAGACAATGAGGTACTCTTCTTGCTGACTACTTTATGTCATACAGTAGTGAAGGGGAGCAGGATTTGTGACCCCAAAATATACTCTCTGTCATAAGGCTTTTAGGCTGATTCTTTTAAGAAACAGCAGACACAAGTAAAGCTCTGAAAACGGAGACATTTTTGCAAGAGATGTTGACATTTATAAAGGAAATCTCCACTTGTAAGTGTGTCTCCCTTCTTTGACCATGAAGAGTAATTTGACCAAACCTCTGGGAACTCTTATCAATGGGGAAGGACTGACTTAAATCTGCATCACAACCCTACCCTTATAAATAAACTGTGCTTTTCCTCCTAACCTCACATAACTGGCTTCCCCAACTCCAACATCTTTCTTTTGTCTTTAACTAGAGATGATATTTAAGGTGATGGTTTGGGCCATTTCAGGGAGTCACTCAGTTTTTCTGGGTATCTCCCGTGGAAGGCATACATGCTATTAAACTTCTGTTTGCTTTTCTCCTGCTAATCTTTTATTTAGTGGTGTCTCAGCCAAGAACCTAGAAGGACAGAATTTTTTTCTTTTACTTCCCTATACAGGAAAGTTAACATCATCCAACAGTTGGTCAAAAACTGCAAATGAATGGTTGCCACAGCTTTGGCAGAATTAAAAAGTAGTTCTAAGAGATTTTCAGTGGTGCTTTGGTGATAAATAGGCATTCTGTGTGACCTTCTATTCAAACAGAATATAAAAGAATTACTGAGTGCTTATGTTTAGGAAACTTTGCAAGATAACATGGAGATAAGGAAATATGTATAAGAAATAACCTCTGCTCTGAAAGATACTATAATATACTTTAGTATAAAAAACGTTATATAGGTAACACATTTTAAAAGAAGGAGCCAAGGGCAGGCTACCTCAAGATGTGCCATTGTGATATGCAAGCTGAAAACAATCGAGGCCCAGAAGACTCAAAGAAACTGAACTCCTCCCAACTCCCCAACTGAATAAAAAGAATTCAGGTGGAGAAACTGCTCCAGAAGGAGTGCTATCACCACAGAGAACTGGTTATATGATATGAACTGATTGTGGTATACAGGGAGGAATGTGTCCAAGTCTGTTAAAATTCTCTGTGTCCCACTGTTTCTGTGTGGCCCATCAACCACGTGTTTACTAAGCATTTACTCTTTCATATTCCTGTGAATTGCTTCTACACATACATTGTATGGTTCCTTTTATGTGAAATTTCCAGAATAGGCAAATCCCGAGAGAAGGAGCACAGTGGTTTCCAGGGACTGGGGGTAGGGGACATGAGGAATAATTGCTAACAGGTATGGGGTTTGTTTGTGGTGTGTATTCATCCTGTTCGTGGTCCCAGGTGAGCATACACTGTTCTCTGCATTTATTTGGGCCATAACAAAATACCATAAACTGGGTGCTTAAACAATAAAAATTTATTTTCTCACAGTTCTGGAGGCTAGAATTCTGGTCTCAAGGTGTCAGTATGGTTGAGTTCTGCTTTGGCCTTTCTTTCTGGCCTGCTTTTAACTGCCTTCTCCCTGTGTGCTTAATTAACATGGCCTTTCTTTAGTGTGAGGGTGTGGAGGGAGTGGAAGGTGGGGGAGAGCAGAGAGGGTGAGAGGATGCTCTCTGGTATATCTTCTTATAAGGGCATTAATCCCATTATGAGGACCCTACCCTCATGACCTCATCTACCTAATTATTTCCCAAAGGTCCCATCTCCAAACATCATCATTTGGGGGGTAGTGCTTAAACATACCAATTCAGTTCATAGCAACTACTTTTGAGGGAGGAGTAGATGCAAAGCTTTCTGCCTCCATGGGAGGAACTGAAAGCCCCTAACTCTCAGAATCCTGAACTGATACAAAGCAGAGGTCTTGCTATTTTGAGCAATGAGCAAGAAACTTGCCTGCCCTAAATTCCCCACAGGTGCAATGTTAAGGCTGTTTATGTCTTTACTTTCCCACTTTACCATTTTCCAACAGTACTGGATTATATGCTGAACCAATAGTAAATATTCATGCTTAAGAAAATATTTTAAATTTTACCTATTTTAATGTTATTCTATTTAATATGTAAAAATGGAATAATATTCTTTTCCAATAATGAATCCAATTATTGCTTGAAAAGATTAAGTAGTTGTGATAAAAAATGAATGGAAGTGCTTATTTTCCAGTCATTATATACATATGACATTTGCTTTAATACTGAGAAGGGATTTGCAGAAAAATAAAATACTAAAAGAGGAAGCAAAAATATATTATGATGTTATCTGGATAAGTAAGACTTAGCTTATCTTGTCAACTGGTAGCATAGAAATTGTTTTTCTCTATAGACTCAAATAGAAGCCTTGCATTCCTTTATATATTTTAATAAACTAATATATTGTATAGCCTCATAATAGATACTGAACTCTTTTTTAAAAGAACAAGAACCCTAGGGAGCACTTTATGTCATCAGTAAGTAAAGTGAATTATGTATTATGTATAGCAGATAATAAAAGAGCCTTGAGAGACTGCTTTGTCATTCCAATTGGGAAAAAAATAGCTGGAGCTATAATACAATTCAGTATTGTAATTATGAGGTGTTAAATATGTGGACCTATGCCATACATCAAAGTTGAATTTATTTTAATTCATTTGCCAGGAAAACTGTAGCATCAGAAGCAAGCAAATTTCTGTGCTCTTAACACCATTACCAGTGAACTATTTTCCCCCAGTTATTCACTAATGGCAAAAACATAAAGGGTTATTCTTCATTAGAATATTATGAAGATTTGAGGGGCAATGATAGGGAAACAGAATAAAGAAAAACTAACATATGTAAGGAGTGAAATATTCTATCCATCTCAATGCATCTTCTGTTCATATTTCCATGTTAAAATTTCAACTAACTTGGCTTTTGCCTTTCAATGGATGTAAGAAGTTAGAGAGCAAGGCTGGCCATCAGTGAGTACTCTGGTAGCCTATACCATAAAAAATATCAGAAGTCCTTTAACTGATGAGGAATGAATACCTTCCCCTTGCAATAAACATCAATTCAGTTCTGAAGAAACAAATATAGTTGGGATATAGAACTTTCTACAAAATATAAGGTAATAGTATGGTGACAGAGTAGAGGTAAAAAATAACATAACATTTTTACTTTAAAAAGAGCTAAGTTTTGGGATTAAAGAAAATACAGTATTTTTAATATAGTATAAATTTTGATATAATAATTATCCAATTGAAAGGAGCCCATTATTCTAAGAGCTTAATATCAAGTGCAACAAAAACATGATTGCAGATGACATGCTGATCAATGTTAGACATTTATGTTATTACTGATATCTTACTATAAAATAATTATACCCACTGTTCCATCAAGGTGGAATTTTTGATTCAACAGAGTCCAGAAAAGCACAAAGAAATAAAAATAAGTTGTTGTTTTTATAAAAACCTATGTTAGTGGAGATTGATACACTAACTCATCTTTTGACATCAAGCAGAAAGTATTCACCTTATGACATGATTGTTTTTCTCTTTTTGTTAAAATAATGTTTGGATATAGATTCAATCTCAACAGGGAGTGAGGTTGTTCTTTTGATATCTCTGCCTAATTTGTAGGGGGTTGGAGTCAAACCTGCTCTAATTAAATCTACTTCTTCATTATGTGTAAGGATTAAACAATGTAGAAGTCCCTTATGTCTTCAAATTTCTTGCTTGCATTTTTACTCATTTGATTTATAATATCCATATGATTTTGAAATTCATCTGATATATTAATGGTAATGAAAATGAGGCAAAAAACATAAAAATCAAAATGTGTAAGTGAGTCCAGAGGAATTCAAGATGCATGAAAATTCCTAAGTTACAAGGATTTCTTAAGTCACCATTTAAGTGCCAAGATGAGAGACCTTTTTTCTGTTTTCTATACAATTATTTTTCAGAATTTATGCATGCATGTATGTATGTGTATATTTATATCAGTTAGACACGAAATACTACATTCCTATATTGGATAATGATTTGGGTACCATATCTCATCAATAAAGATCTAACATTTTCTCACCTGCAAACAGTTTCCCTCAAAGGATCCATCTTATAAAATTATAGTACATCGAAAACAAGAAAACTGGTATGGGTAAAGGTTTGTGTATAATTCTCATCATTTTATTGTATTTTTAGATTTATGAAACCAGTACTGCAATCAGGATACAGAGTTGTGCCATCACCACCAAGACTTCCCTTGTACTACCACTCAATTATATACTATCCCATATCACCATCCTAGCCCCTAAATTAATCCTTTTTCTATTTCTTTACTTTTATCATTTTGAGAATGCTACACAAATGGAAGCATAGATTTTGTGTGCATCAGCAGTTTCTTTTTTATTGCATGAATATACTACATTTTGTTTAACCAATCACCTATATGAACATTTTGCTTGTTTCCAAATTTTGGCTATTACAAATAAGCTGTTATAGGCAATCCTACACAGGTTTTTGAGTGGATATAAATTTTTGTTTCCTCAGGATAACTATCAAGGAGTGTAATTATTGAATTTTTTGGTAAGAGTATGTTTATTTTTTAAGAACTGCCAAACTATTTTTCAGAGTGGATGTACCATTTGACATTCTGGCCTTAAATATATGAGAAATAGTTTCTTCTCATCCTTGCCAGCATTTGCAGTATCATTACATATGTTTTTAATTGTAACTGCTTTAATGAGTGTGCACTGATGTTTTCTTGTAATTTTAATTTTAATTTGCCTAATGGCTAGTGATATTAAACATCTTTCCTTGTACTTATTTGCCATCTATACACCCTTTTCAGTGAAATGATTCTTTATCTTCATATTTTTGCTCATTTTCTAATTTGTTTTTTACACCATTGAATTTTGAGAATATATTTTATATTCTCAAGCCCTTTATCAAGATATGTGGTTTGCCAGTATTTTCTCCAAGTTCTAGCTAGTCTTTCTACCCTCTGTTAACAAAATTATGCACAGAACAAAAATTCAATTTTAATGAAATCCAATTTATCATCTTTTTTCTTTTATGTATCATGTCTTTACTGTCATGCCTAAAAACTCTTTACCAAGTTCTAGGTCTTGAACATTTTCTCTTGTGTTATCTTATTTTGGGGGGGAAGTTTTAGGTTTACAAGAGAATGGAGAGGGAAATAAAAGGAATTCCCACACATCCTCTACCCTTACACATGCATAGCATTCTTTATTATCAACATCTCCCAATAGATCGGTGCATTTGTTACAATTGACAAACCTACATTAACTGGTCATAATCACCCAAAGTCCACATTTTACCTTAGGGTTCATTCTTATGCTGTCCACTCTGAGGGTTTGGGCAAATATGTGATGACACATATCTATCATTGCAATATCATACAGAGTATTTTCACTACCCTAAAAGTCCTCTGTGCTCTGCTTATTCATCTCTTCTTTCTCCCTCCACCCCTGGCAACCACTAATCACTTTTCCTATCTCCATCACTTTACCTTTTCCAGAATGTCACATTGTTGAAATCATACAGCATGTAGCCTTTTCAAATTGACTTCTTTCACTTAGTAATGTGCACTTAAAGTGCCTACATGTCTTTTCATGGCTTGATAACTCCTTTTTTTTTTTAGTGCTGAATAATAATTCCATTATCTGGATGTACTTCAGTTTATATACTCACTTGCTGAAGACACCTTGGATACTTTCATGTTTCAGCAATTATAAATAAAGCTGTTATAAACACCCATATGCAGGTTTCTGTGTGGACATATGTTTTCAACTCTTTTGGGTAAATACCAGGAGTCCAATTGCAGGAATGTATGGTAAGAGTATGTTTAGTATGGTAAAAAACTACCAAAACTGTCTTCCAGACTGACTGTACCATTTTGCATTCCCACAGCAATGAATGAGAGTTCCTGTTGCTCCACATCCTCACCAGCATTTGCTATTGTCAGTGCTCCATATTTTGGCCATTCTAATATGCATGTTGTGTTATCTTATTGTTATTGTAATTTGCATTTCCCTAATGACATATGATATGGAGCACCTTTTCATTTTCATATTTGCTATCTATATATCTTCTTTGGTGAGGTGTCTATTAAGGTCTTTGACCCATTTTTAATGGGATTATTTTCTTATTATTGAGTTTTAACAGTTCTTTGTCTATTTTGGGTAACAATTTTTATCACATATGTCTTTTTAAAATATTTTCTCCCAGTCACTGGCTTATCTACTAATTCTTTTGATATTATCTTTCACAGAGCAGGCATTTTTTTATTTTGATTAAGTTCAGCTTGTCATTTATTTCTCTCATGGATTGTGCCTTTGGCATTGTATTTAAAAAGGCTTTATTTACCCAAGGTCATCTACAGTTTCTACTGTTATCTTCTAGGAGTTTTATAGTCTTGCATTTTACCATTAGGTTTATGACCTACTTTGGTTTAACTTTTGTGAAGGGTGTAAGGTCTCTCCTCTGGCTAGATTCATTTTTTTTTTTTTTTTGCAAGTGGATGTCTACTTGTTTCAGCACCATTTTCTGAAAAAATTATCTTATCTCTATTGTCTTGTCTTTGTTCCTTTGTTGAAAATTAGTTCACTATATTTATTGGAGTCTATTTCTGGGCTGTCTATTCAGCTCCACTGGTCTATTCTTTTGCCAATATCACAATGTTTTAATTACTGCACCTTTAATTACTTTACCTTAATTACTGCTCCTATAAAAGTCTTGAAGCTAGGTAGCAACAATCCTCCAACTTAATTTTTTTCAATATTGTGTTTGTTATTCTGGATCCTTGGCTTCTTCATATATAGTTTCTAATCAGTTTATCAATATCCATAAAATATTTTGCTCTAATTTTTGTTGGAATTGCATTGATCTATTGATCAACTTAAGAAGGATTGACATCTTGATAATATTGTCTTTCTATCCATGAACACCAACTATCTCTCCAGTTATTTAGTACTTTTTAAAATTTGCTTATCAGAGTTTTATAATTTTACTTATATAGATCTTGTACACATTTTGTTAGATTTACATCTTAAGTACTTCATTCCTGAAGTATTGTTTATAATTTCAAATTCCACTTGCTCATTGTTAGTATACAGGAAAGCAATTGAATTCTGTACATTAACCTTGTACCTTGAAACCTGGTTGTAGTTCCAGAAGTTTTCTTGTCAATTATTTCAACATAGGCAATTATATCATTGTTTGTCAATGCATTGTTTATGCATTGCTTGTCAAGTCTTCTGTTCTTTTAAACAAATTAACGTTTTCTTAATAATTTTGAAAGGTTTTAATTTATTTTGATAAATGTCCTTAATTTAAATATAAAATGTGTAACTTATGATTATGCATTTTATTACTTCCTCCTCCAAATTTATTTATCCATATTATTATCATAATCATTATTATTTTACCTATTTATTATATTACACTTGCCAGGATCTTCATTTGATAGTGAATTGAAATGAGGAGAGAAAATATTTTTACCTTGTTTCCAGTCATAAATAGAAAACATAAGTGTAATGTTAGATAAAGGTTTCTTAGACATCCTTTGTCAAATGTGAAAGAGGTCCTTCTATTCTTAGTTTGTTGGAGGTTTTTATAATGATTACATTTTGAATTTTGTCAAGTTATTTTCTGCATATATTTACATGATTTTTTTTGTTAGTATGTTTCATGATGAATTACTTTGACTGATTTTCAAATGCAATGCCAATATTTAATTATCCGGATAAACCCCACTCTGTCATGGTCTTCATTTTATAAGCTGCTGAATTCTGTGTGAGAAAATGTTGTTGATGATTTATATTTAAAAAAAATAACCTAGGGATTTTGCAAATTGAATGGCACATTTCTAAGTAATGGGTCAAGGAAGAAGTCTTAAGATAATATTTTTAAAAATACCTTGAATTAAAATTAACAGCTTATAGAAATGTACAAAAGATACAGCAAAAGTAGTGCTGAAAGAGTTTTTAGCATTAAATGTATACATTAGAAAAATAATAAAGATCTGAAATCATTAACCTAAGCTTTGATCTCAGGAAGCTAGTAAAAGAAGAGCAGTTTAATGCTAAACCAACTAGAAGAAAATAAATAATGAAAATTCGTTCAGAAGCCAATGAAATTGTAAACAGAAAAATGATAGAGAATAGTAAAAAAGCCAAAAGCTGATTTTTTTAAAAATTCCATAAAATTGATAACTATCCAGTCAAGCCAACCAGGAAAAAAGGAAAGATGATACAAATTATCCATATCAGAAAGGAAAAAGTGGCCATCATTACTGATCCCAAAGACATCAAAATAATATAATGAACAATTCTATACCTATAAATCTGATATATTAGATGAAATATATCATTTTCTTGAATAACACAACAAAACAAAATTCACACCAGGAGAAATAGGTAATATGAATAAACTTGTATCTAATATAGAAAATGTTTAAATAATAATCTTCCAAAAAAGAAAGCACCAGGCTCAAATGACTTTGTGATGAATGTCACCAAACTTTTAAAGAAAAAAAATGGTACCAATTCTCCAGAACTTTTCCCAGAAAACAGAAAACACTTCCTAATTCATTGTATGTTAAGCATTAACCTAAAAACAAAAACACATAACGGCATTACAAAAAAGGAAAATTAAACACCAATATCTCATGAACATGGCAGCATTTATCCTAAAGAAAATATTAGAAAAACCAATATAACAATGTATACAAATAATTATTATATAGAATGACCAAATGGAATTTTTTTCCCCAGGTTTCAGAGTATGGCTCAATATTTGAAAATCAATATGCATAATCTACCAACAAAATAAAAAGGGAAACTATATTATCATATTGATATAAGGTTATTTTTCTGTCATAAAATTATATATATTTTCACAAATAATGTAATCCTGGGTCAAATGGTATTTCTACATAAATGTATCTTAAATGCATATTACTAAATTCAGAAAGCCATGAAAAATGACATATATTTTTCATATTCATGAAATTCTTATTTTATTTTCAAAATCCAATATGCAAGCATGGTGAAAACTCACCAAACTAGGAATACAGGGGAGCTTTTTCTACTTGATAAAAACACCTATCAAAAATAGGTTTGTAGTTTAATTAATGGTGAAAAACTGGAAGTTTTCCCCCTAAGACTGAGAACAATGTAAGGATGTTATCTCTCTTACAAATTTTATTAAACATTATACAGGACCTCCTAGCTAATACAATGAAACAAGAAAAAAAAAGTATACAGATTTTATTTGAAGAAATAAAACTATTCACAGACAACACATTTAGGAAATACCAAAGAAACAATAATAAAAGTTAAACACTAGAACTAAGTAGCAGATATAACAAGGAAGAAGGCACAAGTTTTCTATACAGATCAGTTGCTCTCCAGTACATCAACAATGAACAACTGAAATGTTAAAAAAAATGCCACAAAATTATAACTTTTAAAGTTCATATGAAGTATTCACTAAGATAGACCATATTCTTAGCTATAAATGCACATTGCTTAATTTAAATGAAAAAAAATGGGTAATTGGACTTTATTAAAATTAAATCCTCTGTTCTGTGAAAAACAATGTTAAAAGAATGAAAAGATAAGCCACAGAATGGGAGGAAATACTGGTAAAACATATTTTATATAGGATTTATAGCTAAAATATACCAATAATTCTTAAAACCAAGCAATAAGAAAATAAACAAACCCAATTTAAAAATAGGTGAAAAATATGAACAGACAACTTGGCCAAGAAGGGATGCAGATGGTAAGATAAGGGAAAATGCATAATATCTATTATCATTAGGGAATTTCAAATTAGGACAACAATGAAATAAAAACTACACAATGAAATGTGTAATTAAATGGAAAAAAGATAAAATGAAAATGAAAAATGATAAAAATCTCCCAATACAAATTGCTGGCAAGAACACAGAAAAAGCAACTCTTATTCATGCTGGTGTGAATGCAAAATGGCATAGCTACTCTGAAAGACAGCTTGGCAGTGTGTTAAAATTAAATATAATTTTACTATACTATCCAGTAATAATTCTCTTAGACTTGAAAACATGGCCATGCATAAACCTGCATGGCCATGCTTTTATTAGCTTTATTCACAATTGTCAAAAATCTGAAGCAACCAAAATGTCCTTATATAGGTGCTTGGATGAACAAGCTAGTATACACCTATATAATGGATTATTTTTCAGCAAAAAAAAAAAAAAAATACCCAATAAACTTCTGAAATACATAAATGAATCTTTTTTTTTTATTTTGGTATCATTAATGTACAATTACATGAGCAACATTATGGTTACTAGACTACTCCTATTTTCAAGTCCCCACCACATACCCCATTACAGTCACGGTCCATCAGCATATATGCTATAGAATCACTACTTATCTTCTCTGTGTTATACTGCCTCCCCATGTCCACTCCCCCCACATTATGTGCGCTAATCGTAATGCCCCTTTTTCCCCCTTATCCCTCCCTTCCCACCCATTCTCCCCAGTCCCTTTCCCTTTGGCAACTGTTAGTCCATTCTTGGGTTTTGTGAGTCTCCTGCTGTTTTGTTCCTTCAGTTTTTGCTGTGTTATGTTCCACAGATGAGTGAAATCATTTGGTACTTGTCTTTCTTCACCTGGCTTATTTCACTGAGCATAATACCCTCTAGCTCCATCCGTGTTGTTGCAAATAGTAGGATTTGTTTTCTTCTTATGGCTGAAAAATATTACATTGTGTATATGTACCACATCTTCTTTATCCATTCATCTACTGATGGACACTTAGGTTGCTTCCATTTCTTGGCTATTGTAAACAGTGCTGCGATAAACATAGGGATGCATATGTCTTTATCAAACTGGGCTGCTGCATTCTTAGGGTAAATTCCTAGGAGTGGAATTCCTGGGTCAAATGGTATTTCTACATATATGTATCTTAAATGCATATTACTAAATGCAGAAAGCCAAGCTAAGAAAATACTGCCTACTATACTGTATAATTTCTGTAATATGACACATATGAATGGCAGACATATAGATTAGCATTACCAGGCATTCTGGCAGCAGGGAAGATAAGTCAGTGAAGCAGAAGGGTATTTTTTTAGGGTTGCAAAGTTGTTCTGTTACTATGATAATGGACAGATGACACTTGTGATTTCATATGAATTTGTGAAAAAATATATAATTTTATGACAAAAATAACAATGTATGCAATTTAAAAATAATTTAAAATGTCAGGACATCTCAGGATGCAATATAAAAAAAGAAAAGGTGACAGTATTATAATTTATAAACAATTATAAGAGATGGGAGAGGGAAAAAAGTGATGACCTAAGTAACTTTGGAAATTATAGAGTCTGGAAGCCAAATGGAGCTGCATGTAAGTATTGTCCTTTGGTTAATAAAGTCATTTTCCATGGGAGTATGGGTTAACAATTCTGTTATCTTTATAAATGTATACTGGAATTAAATAATTAAATAAATGGGTGGTAGATGATGGGAGCCAGGCATGTCACTTTGAGTGGGAGGTTACAGATAAGCCAGAGGTGGAGGTTAGGACCATCCATGTGGTAATGGTTAGAATTGGAGATATCATTATGAATTTATATTTATCTTAATACTCATACAGATATTACATATATAAATATTTTCAAATAAATGTGTATACATGGGTTTGTATACACATATACATTTTCTAACTTTGCAGAAAAGACCTAGAAATAATGACACCTAATAGCAATGAGCACACCTAGCACTCAAATACTAGTTATTAATACTGCTTTCCAATAAAAGGAACTAAGACTCTTAAGAGAAATGGTTGTTTCTAAGTCTGGGGCTTAGGAAACAAAATTACCCTGGAACATCTTGGAATGACTTAAAACAAGGAAGTGCTAATACACACACAAATACACAGAGAGAGAGAGAGAGAGAGAAAATGATGGGGGTATTTCAGAGGGACACAGGAACCAACTACAATATATCTCAATGTCCAAACTAGAATAATTTGAGATAAATGGATAGAGTGGTATTCAGTTATAACCCATGGTAAAAAATAAATATGCATGAGTCCAGAGATATAAATAAATGATTGGATTATAAATAAACAAACTTAAGCTCAATAATCTTATACGTATAAATGAAAAATGCACATAGTATTGCTATAAAGATTAAACGAGATACCATATGTGAAAATACCTGACATATATATATATATATAGGTGGTTCATAAGTAAGCTTTCATTGTACAATTTGCTATCCCATACAAGTACTTGAAATTGTTATCATGTCCTTTTGAGAACTGCATAATCAGTTATCCTCTATTTTTTCTCTATGCCACTTGATGACTTATGTCTGGACTAATTTACATTAGGATATGTTCCTATAATTGTCTGAAATTGATATACTCCTTAGAGAAACATCAAAACTGATTAGGTCTAGATAAGGACATTCTGGTCTATTAAGAAAGCCTCACTTTTTGCATAGTAAAGACAAATATATACATTGCATAATCACCTAATCTAAACAGATGATTGCTTTGGTATAGGAGTATTCTAGATGTGGTATTTTTGTAAAAATAAAAAAATACAAAGGGCACATATAATTAATAACAGAATCAAGAGCAGTAACTGTGACAACTTTGCTAACTCTATGGCATTCACAGTGCAAGAAGGATAACCCTATATCTTTTTCACATTCCGTATCCCTTAACTGTGTGACAAGCAAGAAGGTTAACAAAAGTTCTCCTCTCTTTATTCCCCAAAATGAAAGATCATGGCATTTTCCTATGAAAGCCAGATTTACAGAGTAATATGTATTTCCCATGCCTGTTCATGATTCTTGATTAAAGGCTCAGAGGCATCTGAAACATTTTATATAATAAACCAAGTTTTTCAGATAGGGCAACCTTCCATTTTCCTGCAAAAATATATCAAGGTGAATGCCTTCAGATCAATTTAGTTATACTGGATAAAAAACAATTTTTTTCAGTGATTATATGAAAGACATTGGTGGAGTTTAGAGGTGATTGGATAATGGTGTTGATGATGTAGGAACAGGAATTACATATGGTTTTTGCATCCACTTTATTCAAAACCTGCTTATTCTAGACATGATACCAAAACCTTGGACTATCCTAGGAAAATTATGTTCTTTTATTTTTTAAGAGAAAGAAATAGTGAAGTTTTGAAAGATTGAATAATAATTATGATCTGTAAAGATGGGGTTTCCTGAATTCTTTTTACCTTTGATCTGTCTTTCTCCTGCCTAATCCTTTTCAAACTGAATTTTCTTTGAGCACTGTTTCATAGTTGATTGTTAGGAATAGAAAAGGAAAACAATAATAACAAAAATCATTTGATATAAATAGGTGTTACATAGAGCCCAATTAGACAGTATAAGCATTTTTTTTCTGTCTTTCACAGTATAATTCCTGGAGAGATGAAGGCTATATATTCTATTCTATATTGATATGAAGATGGGATAAAACTAAGCTTTTCCATGACTTCCCTCAGCACTGATCACATTTACAATATAGATCTGTACACCCAAGCATAATTAAACATTAACTTAAATGTTCTCGCTAAAAACAACAAAAAGATTATTCATAAGCTAAATAAAAAATGCCTAGATCATTCAAATTTTCTATCACTAAATATTTCAGAGTCCCAATACAAGAATTCCCCCAAATCTTCCTTCTATGTCCCACATTCACTCAACTGTTTTTTGAACCCACCCCACACTGCCATTATTTCTTGTTTGCTCAAATTCTAGTACTTGCCTGTAGCAGATATTCCTTTGTCCTTACTAATTTCGTCAATCATGTTAGCCTCCACTCTTTCAAATTCTCCTACTACTATGAGAACTTCTGATAAATCAAATGTTTATCAATTTTTCACATGGTATATTTCAATAAGCACGTACCAAGTTTTTCTGGTTCTTCAACAGAAGTCCAGCAACCACAATGTGTAAGTTTTATGGAACCTGTGTTATGGTTACAAGTATCAATGTATGAACTTGCATAGAGATGGGGACCTTTGAATTTATTATACCAAATAAATTGGACTCACCCAGTTAATCTGATATACTCTATTTTAAGGTTTATAACCTTAATTACATTTTAAAGACACATTAGGAAGTAAAGGAACATTTTCACAAGTTTCAGTGATTCAGGCATGCATTTCTTGGAAGGTTGGTATTTAAAACAGGGTCATTCACCTACAACAAGAAACAAACTCAATTAATGTTCAGCAAGCAAATACTTTATTACTGACAAAATAAAACCAGGGTACCATTTGGTCAAATCATTTTCATGTCAAGATTTATTCCTAGGTATTTTATTATTTTGATTCAATTATAAATAGAACTGCTTTCTTAATTTCTCTTTCTATTTACTATTAGTGTACAGAAATAAAACAAATTTCTAAATATTGACTTTGTATTCTGTGACTACTGAATTCAGTTATTAGTTCCAACAGTTTTTTGTTCCTGAGAAAGAAGAATGAAGCTGGAGATATCATACTTCTGATTTCAAACTATACCACAAAGAGTAATCAAAACAGTACAATACTGACACAAAAATGGACACATAGATCAATGAAACAGAATAGAGAGCCCAGAAATAAACCCATATTTATATCGTCAATTAATATATGACAAAGGAGGCAAGAATATACAATGTGGAAAAGATGGTATCTTCTAAATGGTTGGGAATGCTGCAAAGTTATATGTAAAAGAACGACACTGGACCACTATCAATTACCATACACAAAAATAAACTCAAAATGGATTAAAGACCTAAATGGAAGACCTGAAACCATGAAACTTCTAAAAGAAAACATAGGTAGTTAATTCTTGAACATTGGTATTAGCAATTTTTCTCTTGATATGTCTCCCAGGAAAGGAAACAAAGCAAAAACAAACAAGTGGGCATACATCAAACTAAAAGCTTCTGCACAATGAAGGAAACCATCAACAGAATGAAAATGCAAAACACTGAAAGAGAGAATAAATTTGCAAATGATACATCTAACAAGGAGTTAGTATCCAAAATATATAAATAACTCAGAGAGATCAACAATAAAACAAATAATCTTATTAAAAATGGGCAGAAGACCTGAGTAGACATTTAATGAAGAAGACATACAAATGGCCAACAGATGCATGAGAGATGTTCAACATCACTAATTTTAGGAAAATCAAAATCAAGATCATGCTGAGATTGTCAAAATGGCCATCCTACCTAAAGCAATCTACAAATTCAATTCAAACCCTATCAAAATACCAACAGCATTCTTTAATGAACTAGAGCAAATAGTACTAAAATTCATATGGAACCACAAAAGACCCCAAATAGCCAAAGCAATCCTGAGAAGGAAGAATAAAGTGGGGTGGGGGGATTACGCACCCCAACTTCAAGCTCTATGACAAAGCCACAGTAATCAAGACAATTTGGTTGTGGCACAAGAACAGACCCACAGACCAGTGGAACAGAATAGGAAGTCCAGATATTAACCGAAACATATGTGGTAAATTACTATAGAGGAGCCATGGATATACAATGGGGATATGACAGCCTCTTCAACAACTGGTGTTGGCAAAACTGGACAGCTACATGCAAGTGAATGAAACAGGATTATTTTCTAACCCCCTATACAAAAGTAAACTCAAAGTGTATCAAAGACCTGAAAGTAAGTCATGAAACCATAAAACCCTTAGAAGAAAACATAGGCAAAAATTTCTTAAATATAAATATGAGCAACTTTTTCCTGAACACATCTCTTCAGGCAAGGGAAACAAAATAAAAAATGAACAAATAGGACAACATCATGCGAAAAATCTTCTGTACAGCAAAGCACACCATGAGCAGAACAAAAGGCATCCTACAGTATGGGAGAATTTATTCATAAGTGACATATTGAATAAGGGGTTAACATCTAAAGTATATAAAGAGTTCACACACCTCAACACCCAAAAACAAATAACCTGATTAAAAAATGGGTGGAGCATCTAACAGACACTTCTCCAAAGAAGAAATTCGGATGGCCAACAGGCACATGAAAAGATGCTCCACATCGCTAATTATCAGGGAAATGAACATTAAAACCACAATGAGATATTACCTCACACCAATTAGGATGGTCAACATCCAAAAGACAAGCAACAACAAATGCTGGTGAGGATGTGGAGAAAGGGGAACCCTCCTACACTGTTGGTGGGAATGTAAACTAGTTCAACCATTGTGGAAAGCAATATGGAGGTTCCTCATAAAACTCAAAATAGAAATACCATTTGACCCAGGAATTCCACTCCTAGGAATTTACCTTAAGAATGCAGCAGCGCAGTTCGACAAAAGACATGCACTGCAACGTATTTATCGCAGCACTATTTACAATAGCCAAGAAATGGAAGCAACCTAAGTGTCCATCAGTAGATGAATGGATAAAGAAAAGGTGGTACATATATGCAATGGAATATTATTAAGCCATAAGAAGAAAACAAATCCTACCATTTGCAGCAAAACGGATGGAGCTAGGGGGTATTATTCTCAGCGAAATAAGCCAGGCAGAGAAATAGAAGTGCCAGATGATTTCACTCACCTGTAGAGCATCAGAACAAAGCAAAAACAGAGGGAACAAAACAGCAGCAGACTCACAGAACTGAAGAATGGCCTAACAGTTGCCAAAGGGAAAGGGACTGGGGAGAGTGGGTGGGAAGGGAGGGATAAAGGGAATTAGGGGTATTATGATTAGCACACACAATGTAGAGGGGGCACAGGGAAGGCAGTATAGCACAGAGAAGACAAGTGGTGACTGTATAGCATTTTAGTATGCTGATGGACAGTAACTCTAATGGGGTATGTGGTGGGGACTTGATAATGGGGAATCTAGTAATTACAATATTGCACATGTGATTGTATATTAATGATACCAAAATTAAAAAAAATCACATTGAGATATCACTTCACAACAGTCAGAATGACTAGTATCTAAAAAACAAGATATAGCAGGTATTAGCAAGGATGTGAAGAAAAAGGAACCTTCATATACTGTTAGTGGGAAGGTAAAATGATGTAGTTACTGTTGAAAACAGTATGAGGTTTCCTCAAAAAATTAAAAGAAGAAATAACTTTCAACCCATTAATTCCACTTCTGGGTATTAACCTGAAGACAACAAAAACATATTTTTAAAAAATATGTACACCGTATGATTATCACAGCATTATTTACAAAAGCCAAGATATGGAACCAACCTAAATGTCCATTGGTAGATGGACGGTTAAAAAAGATGTGGTACAGACTTCCAGGAAGATGGCGGTGTGAGCAGGGCGGCAGAAATCTCCTCCCAAAACTATATAAATCTATGAAAACACAGCAAATACAACTATTCCTAAAAGAGAAATTGGAGCACACAGGAAAGTGCACAGCGTGCAGTCACACCTGGGAGGAGTCGCACCCCACGAGGTGGGTAAGATACAGAGTCGTGACCCAGCAGCACCCGAACACTCACCCAGCCCAGCGCACTGGTGGGAGGAGAGGATTGGGAGCCGGGACAGAGTGGAAGAGCAGGTCAGCGAAATACCAGCCCCGGTGGTCTGCTCTGGAGTACGGGGAGCACTGACACACATTGCACGGTGCATCAGACATCAGAGAGGCAGAAGGTGCAGGTTTTGAGCCGGGAAGGCGCCGGGACCATGCAGCCAGCGCCCAGGGACAAGAGAAAAGCGTGCGCCATTTGTAGCCGTCTCGGAGAGGCAGGGGGCCCAGGGAGGGAACACCATCACCCCGGTGGGCTCAGCCCTGCAGGCCGGAAGTCCTGGGAAACTTCGGTCCTCTTCGCTAGTGACAGAAAGAAGGGAGCAAACATGCTGGAACTTTATACAGAAAACAATAGTGTCCCATTCATTCCTACCTACAAAAAAAGCGGTGTGGCTGCAGCTGCGAAATAGTGGAGCAACAGCAACACCTACAGCACACGTAAAGAATCCACTCCAGAGCCCAGATGACATACGTGGCACCTACCAGCGACCACTCCTGCCAACATGACAAGACAGAAGAATATGATACAGACAAAGATCACCAAGATTCAGAGCCCCTCTGAGAAGGAATCTGAAGAGATGGAAATGCAGCATCTTCCTGAAAAACAATTCAGAATAAAAGTCATAACCATGCTGATGGATCTACAGAGAAATATGCAAGAGCTAAGGGAGGAAGTGAGGGAAGTCAGGAAAGATAATGCAGAAATGAGACAAGCCATCGACGGGCTCAAAAGCAGACTGGACGAGATGCAAGACACTGTTAATGCAACAGAAATCAGAGAACAGGAATAAGAGCACCTGAGGCAGAGAGAGAAAAAAGGATCTCTAGGAATGAAAGAATATTGAGAGAACTGTGTGACCAATCCAAAAGGAACAATACTCGCATTATAGGAGTACCAGAGGAAGAAGAGAGAGAAAAAGGGACAGAAAGTGTCTTTGAAGAAATAATTGCTGAAAACTTCCCCATGCTGGGGAAGGAAATAGTCTCGCAGTCCATGGAAGCCCACAGATCTCCTAACACAAGGACCCCAGGAAGACAACACCAAGACACATAATAATTAAAATGGCAAAGATCAAAGATAAGGACAGAGTATTAAAGGCAGCTAGAGAAAGAAAAAAGATCACCTTCAAAGGAAAACCCATCACATTAACATCAGACTTCTCAACAGAAACCTTACAGGCTAGAAGAGAATGGCATGATATATTTAACGCAATGAAACAGAAGGGCCTCGAACCAAGAATACTGTACCCAGCATGATTATAATTTAAATATGATGGCGGGATTAAACAATTTCCAGACAAGCAAAAGCTGAGAGAATTTGTCTCCCATAAACCACCTCTACAGGACATCTTAAAGGAAGTGCTCTAGAGGGAAGCACTCCCAAGGCTAAAAAGCTGTCAACAGAGAAAATAAAATCATAGCAAAGAAAGAAGACCATCCAAAACTAACTAAAGGCAAAGAAAAAAACACCTAGTATATAAAGAATGGAAGAGGAAGAATAAGAAGGGAGAGAAATAAAGAAACATCACACTGTGTTAACAATAACTTAACAAGAAAGTTAAGTTAGATTGTTAGATAGTAAAGAAGCAACCCTTGAACCTTTGGTAACCACGAATCTAAAGTCAGCAATGGCAATAAGTACATATCTTTCGATAACCACCCTAAACGTAAATGGACTGAATGTAAAAATCAAAAGACACAGAGTAACAGAATGGATAAAAAAGCAAGACCCATCTATATGCTGCTTACAAAAGACTCACCTCAAATCCAAAGATATACACAGACTAAAAGTGAAGGGAGGGAGAAAGACATTTCATGCAAATAATAGGGAGAAAAAAGCAGGAGTTGCAGTACTTCTATTGGACAAAATAGACTTCAAAACAAAGAAAGTCACAAGAGACAAACAAGGACATTACACAATGATAAAAGGGTCAATCCAACAAGAAGATATAACGATTATAAATATCTATGCACCCAATACAGGAGCTCCTACATATGTGAAACTAATACAAACAGAATTAAACGGGAAAATAGAATGCAATGCATTCATTCTAGGAGACTTCAACACACCACTCACTCTGAAGGACAGATCTACCAGAGAGAAAATAAGTAAAGACACAGAGGCACTGAACAACACACTAGAACAGATGGACCTAACACACATCTACAGAATTCTACACCCAAAAGCAATGGGATACACATTCTTCTCAAGTGCACATGGAACATTTTCCAGAATACATCACATACTAGGCCACAAAAAGAACCTCAGTAAAATCGAAAATATTGAAATTATACCAACCAACTTCTCGGATCATAAAGGTATTAAACTAGAATTAAACGTTAGAAAGAAAACAAAAAGGCTCACAAATACATGGAGACTTAACAACATTCTCCTAATTAATCAATGGATCAATGACCAAATCAAAACAGAAATCAAAGAGTATATGGAGACAAATGACAACAACAACACAAAACCACAGCTTCTGTGGAACGCAGCAAAGGCAGTTCTAAGAGGAAAGTATATTGTAATCCAGACTTATCTAAAGAAAGAAGAACATTCCCAAATGAATAGTCTAAAGACAGAATTACTGAAATTGGAAAAAGAACAACAAATTAGTCCCAAAGTCACCAGAAGGGGGGACATAATAAAGATTAGAGAAGAAATAAATAAAATTGAGAAGAATAAAACAATAGAAAAAATCAATGAAATCAAGAGCTGGTTCTCTGAAAAAATAAACAAAATAGATAAACCCCTAGTCAGACTCATTAAGAGAAAAAGAGAATCTACACAAATAAACAGAATCAGAAATGAGAAAGGAAAAATCACGACGGATCCTACAGAAATACAAAGATTTATAAGAGAATATTATGAGAATCTATATGCTAACAAGCTGGAAAACCTAGAAGAGATGGACAACTTTTCAGAAAAATACAACCTTCCAAGACTGACCAGACAAGAAACAGAAAAACTAAACAGACCAATCACCAGCAACGAAATATAAGTGGTAATCAAAAAACTACCCAAGAACAAAACCCTCGGACCAGTTGGATTCACCTCTGAGTTCTACCAGACATATAGAGAAGAAATAACACCCATTCTCCTTAAAGTTTTCCAAAAAATAGAAGAGGAGGGAATACTTCCAAACTCATTCTATGAAGCCAGCATCACTCTAATACCAAAACCGGGCAAAGACCTCACCAAAAAAGAAAACTACAGACCAATATCCCTGATGAACGTAGATGCAAAAATACTCAACAAAATATTAGCAAACGAATTCAAAAATACATCAAGAGGATCATACACCATGATCAAGTGGGATTCATCCCAGGGATGCAAGGATGGTACAACATTCGAAAATCCATCAACATCACCCACCACATCAATAAAAAGAAGAACAAAAACCACATGATCATCTCCATAGATGCTGAAAAAGCATTTGACAAAATTCAGCATCCATTCCTGATTAAAACTCTCAACAAAATGGGTATAGCCGGCAGGTACCTCAACATCATAAAGGCTATATATGACAAACCCACAGCTAACATCATACTTAACGGCGAGAAGCTGAAAGCTTTTCATCTAATATCAGGAACAAGACAGGGATGCCCACTCTCTCCGCTGTTATTCAACATAGTACTGGAGATCCTAGCCACAGAAATCAGACAAAACAAAGACATACAAGGCATCCAGATTGGTAAAGAAGAAGTCAAATTGTCACTATTTGCAGATGACATGATATTGTACGTAAAAGACCCTAAAGACTCCATTCCAAAACTACTAGAACTAATATCTGAATTCAGCAAAGTTGCAGGATACAAAATTAACACACAGAAATGTTGCTTTCCTATACACTAACGACAAACTAACAGAAAGAGAAATCAGAAAAACAATTCCATTCACAATTGCATCAAAGAGAATAAAATACCTAGGAATAAACCTAACAAAGGAAGTGAAAGACCTGTACCCTGAAACTACAAGACATTCCTTAGAGAAATTAAAGAGGACAATAACAAATGGAAATGCATCCCATGCTCTTGGCTAGGAAGAGTAAATATTGTCAAAATGGCTATACTACCTAAAGCTATCTACAGATTCAATGCAATCCCTATCAAACTACCAACAGCTTTCTTCAAAGAACTGGAACAAATAACTCTAAAATTCATATGGAACCACAAAAGACCCCAAATAGCCAAAGCAATCCTGAGAAGGAGGAATAAAACGGGGAATTACGCTCCCTGACTTCAAGCTCTACTACAAAGCCACAGTAATCAAGACAATTTGGTATTGGCACAAAAACAGACCCACAGATCAGTGGAATAGAATAGAAAATCCAAACATCAACCCAAACACATACAGTCAATTAATATTTGATAAGGGAGCCTTGGATATACATTGGGGAGATGACGGCCTCTTCAGCAGCTGGTGTTGGAAAAACTGGACAGCTACATGTAAGAGAATGAAATTGTACTACTGTCTAACCCCATACACAAAGGTAAACTCAAGGTGGATCAAACACCTGAATGTAAGTCATGAAACTATAAATCTCTTAGAAAAAAATATAAGCAAAAAGCTTTGGACCTAAACATGAGTGACTTCTTCATTAACATATCTCTCCGAGCAAGGGAAACAAAAGCAAAAATGAACAAGTGGGACTACATGAAGCTGAAAAGATTCTGTACAGCAAAGGACACCATCAGTAGAACAAAAAGACTTCCTACAGTATGGGAGAATATATTCATAAATGACGTATCCGATAAGGGGTTGACAACCAAAATATATAAAGAACTCACGCACCTCAACAAACAAAAAGCAAATAATCCATTTAAGAAATGGCCAGAGGACATGAATAGACACTTCTCCAAAGAAGAAATTCAGATGGCCAACAGGCACATGAAAAGATGCTCCACATCACTAATCATCAGAGAAATGCAGATTAAAACCACAATGAGATATCACCTCACACCAGTGAGGATGGCCAACATCCAAAACACAAACAACAACAAATGTTGGCGAGGATGTGGAGAAAAGGGAACCCTCCTACACTGCTGGTGGTACTGCAAATTAGTTCAACCATTGTGAAAGCAGTATGGAGGTTCCTCAAAAAACTCAAAATAGAAATACCATTTGACCCAGGAATTCCACTCCTAGGAATTTACCCTAAGAATGCAGCAGCCCAATTTGAAAAAGACTGATGCAGCCCTATGTTTATCGCAGCACTATTTACAATAGCCAAGAAATGGAAGCAACCTAAGTGTCCATCAGTAGATGAATGGATAAAGAAACAGTGGTACATATACACAATGGAATACTATTCAGCCATAAGAAGAAAACAAATCCTACCATTTGCAACAACATGGATGAGCTAGAGGGTATTATGCTCAGTGAAATAAGCCTAGCTGAAGAAGACAAGTATCAAATGATTTCACTCATATGTGGAGTATAAGAACTAAGGAAAAAAAAAACTGAAGGAACAAAACAGCAGGAGACTCACAGAACCCAAGAATGGACTAATAGTTACCAAAGGAAAAGGGACTGGGGATGATGTGTTGGAAGGGAGAGATAAGGGGAAAAAAGGGCTATTACAATTAGCATACATAAAGTAGTGGGGGTGGGGTGGGGTACGGGGATACGGGGAAGGCAGTATAACACGGAGAAGACAAGTCGTGATTCTCTAACATTTTTCTATACTGCTGGACAGTGACTGCAATGGGGGTATGTGGTGGGGACTTGATAATAGGGGGAGTTTTGTAACCAAAATGTTGCTCCTGTTATTACATATTAATAATAGCAAAATAAAAAAATGTAAATCACAGTATTATATGGAGAATGTGTAGATGTCCTGTGAATACTAAAACAGAAAGGAAAGCTATGATAGCATGAAAATCAAGGGAGTAGTTACTGCTGGGTAAAAGATAGGGAAGTGATATACTCTGATAGAATCTGTTTTTAAGATAGAATAAAAATATACTAAAAGCTATTACAAATGTTTCTCTATGTACTTCAGCAACCCAAATATGAGTATTTTTAGGTGCAATCTTTATCATGTGCTAAGTTCATATGAACATTTGAAGGTTTTTGTATTTTATTATTCATATTCATTTGTCTAATCTGGCATAAATAAAACATTCTGCATATAACTAACTTAATATATTTTAATGACAGGATATGTTTCTTTTCGTTATTAAAAAAATTTTTTTACTCTCCGAGTGTACTTGCTCATTAATATAAACTTTACAATAATTTTATAAATTTACAAATACATCATTGGATATTTTATTTGAATTATAATAGTTTCATGAGTTATTTTAGAAGACAATCTTCTATGTAAGAAGGTAGTATGCAGAAGATGGGTTTTCCATGTTAGAAAGCATTATATTTCTGCATTTATCTTCTTTAAGTTCCTTATGATATAGTTTTGGATAATGTATAAAAACACAACATATATCTGTATGTAGATTTTGTACCCTGAACCTTTAGTGAATTAATTCATTAGTTCTAACATCTTTGTTGTTGTTGAGTGTTTAGGGTTTTCTACATATGTTATCCTGTCATCTGCAAACAGAGATCATTTTATTTCTTCCTTTCCAATTTGGATGTCTTTTATTTTTATTTCTTAACAAGTCAAGTCCTCTGTCTAGGACTTCCAACACTATGTCAGATAGCAGTGGAGACAATGGGTACTGAATATTAGAGGAAAAGCCTTCTACTCCCCTGCACAAAATAAATCTACACATTTACAGTCAACTGATCTTTGATATGGATGCAAATAATATACAATATGAAAGGACAATCTTTTCAACAAATAATGTTGGGAAAATTGGATATCCCCATGCAGAAGAGTGAAACTGCACCCTATGTCACACCATAGACAAAATTCAACTCAAGGAATTAAACACTTACACATAAGAGCAAACCATATATCTACTACAAGAAAACATAGGAAAAAAATCTTCTTGTCATTGGTCTTGGCAATGATTTTTTAGATATGACATGAAAAGAACAGGCAACAAAAGCAAAAATAGACAGGCTGGATTACATCAAACAAAAAGACTTCTGCACAGCAAAGGAAACAATAGAGTGAAAAAGCAAACTACCAAATGGTAGAACATATTGCAAACCAGTATTTCAGGGGGCTAATTTCCAAAATATATAAAGAAATCATACTACTCCATAGTAAGAAAACAAACTGATCAAAATGTAAACACAGGACTTTGAATTTCTTCAGAGAAGACATGAAAATGGCCAACAGGTATATGAAACATGCTCAAATTCACTAATCATCAGGGAAATGCAAATCAAAACCACAATGGTATATTGCCTCATACCTCATAAAATAGCTATTATTAAAAAATATATAAAAAACAAAAATAACAAGTGTCAAATTTAATGAAGTCCTTTAAAATTATTGGTAGGAATGTAAAATCGTAAAGCTGCTATGGAAAACAGTATTGAGATTCCAAAAAATTAAAAATAGAACTACTATTTGATTCAGCACTCTTACTTCTGAGTTTATATCCAAAATAATTTAAATCAGGATTTTGAAGAAACATCTACACTCCAATGTTTATTGTATTATAATTTGCAATAGCCAAGATGTGGAAACCAAATAAAGGTCCCTCAGCAGATGATCAGATAGAGAAAATGTGGTATTTACATACAATGGAATATTATTCAGCAGAAGAAAATCCTGCTATTTGCTATTATATGGATGGACCTGGAAGAGATGGTAAATGAAGTAAGTCATAGGACAAATAGTACATGAGGCATCCAAAATAATCAAAGGTAAAGCATATAATAGAATGGTTGTCACCATGGGATGGAGGGAAAGAGATATGGAGAGTTGTTGTTCAATAGGTCTTCAGTTACAGTTATACAGGATGAGTGAGTTCCAGAGACTTGCTATACAAAAGGCCTATAATTTACAGTAAACGTACTGAGTTTTTAAAAGTGGGTTGACAGTAGATCTCATGTTGGAAGGAAAGAAGGAAGGAAGAAAGGAAGGAAGGGAGGGAGAGAGGGAGGGAGGGAGGAAGAAAAACAAAAAGGCATAAGGAAACTTTTGGAGGTGATGGATATGTTGGATTGTGGTGGTGGTAATATGAGTGCATACATGTCTAACCTCACAGAATTGTATATGCGTTAATTATGTATAGTTTTTTATATTAATATACCTTAATAAAGCTGAAGAAAAGACATGAACAGAAATCTCATTGGAGAGGGTATACAGATGGCATGTGTTTAAATATAACATGAAAACTGATGGCAAATGAGCACACAAAAAGATGTTCAACATTATAAGCCATTATGGAAATGCAAAACAAAACCACAATGAAATGTCACTATACACCAAACTCTGTTTAATAATTGAATAAAATTAAAATGCATTTCTCAGTGACACTCATCTCATTTCAATTACTCAATAGCCACATGTGGTTAGCGGATACTATACTGTCAAATAACTCCCCAAGTACTTGCACCTAAAAATGACATTAGCTGCATCTCGTCAATGCTACAAACAAGCTTTTCTAATAGTCTTCCTGTATTAACCACCCTAGGATTAAATGGCTTTTGAGGCAGTAGGAACAACATATATGTGAGGTATCACACAACAATTAAAGGAACACAGATAACTATGTCCAAAGAATTATTCACACAAAGTTGTATATAAAAAAATATGGAACAAAGGGATGGATTGTTATATAAACAGGCCAAAGATGGCCCTTGTTTACTGGCCTCTATGCTCTTTACTTCATAGCAGGTTAGGATCATCAGCTTAAGGCCATTGGCACAAAACTCAAATTAATAAACATTCAATTACCTGAAATAGAGCTCCAATCAGCCTTCTTGCTATACCATATGAAACTCCATACACATCTGCTAGCCATGGAAAAAACAAACCTTGTAACTTATAAAAGACCCCAAAATGATGTCCTTTGGAGCGTTCTGATTCAGATTTCCCACTTTGCTGCTGAGCGACATCATCTAAACATCTAATTCCCCTGTCCAAATCCCTTCTCTAGTGGGAGTTCCCTTGCCATTTCCACTCTGGCCTGTGGCCTGCACTGCTGGCTCTGGAAGGTCCCCTAGTTAATCCTGTCCAACTGGCCACCCAATAAAGCTTACTGAGGAATACTGTTTGCTCATGGCCCTTTATTTTCTTTGATTAACTCTGAATTCCTCAAATTTATCACATTCACTCTCAGCTTTCAGCCACCCTTTCACGTGCATCATGGACATGATCTCTATATTCTTGTATTTTTCTAAGCAATAGCTACTGTTTCTTATTTCTTTATCACTGCTAGCTGTTATGAGGAAGGGACGGAATTTATTATTTAATCAAAATATTAAATAATGTTTAACTCAAATATTAAATAATAAAACAGAGGGACTACCTGTAAAAATGAAAATCCAGAATTTCAGTTGTGTGTGGAATACTTTCAAGCTGTATCATCCAATGTTGTTTACCTATTATAGGAGAAAATCAAAAGAGTAGAGTAAGATGTATGTAAAAAGTGTATTACTTTCAATAGGAAATGGTTATTTTCTTTAGTTTTCAATTTGTTTTTTAGTGAAATATGTGGAAGTGATTCCTAGAAATCTATACTCATCTGAATAGTCTCTCTTTTTCACTAATAGTCATTGATATTTAACATTTTAAACAATGTGATTCTCAGTTGGCTCAGGGCCTGTCACATTCTTTTCTAAGAGTACAGGGGTGTCAGAGTTTCAAGATAGCATTATTAGAATGAAATCTTATACTCATATCAAGTATATCAGAAAATCACTGTTGTATAACAGCTTGAAAGCTCTGGGTTTTGTTAAGTAGATAGCATCACAATTTGTCAGAATAATCAACCAACGGCTGGGACTGTGATATGAGAGTTTAAAGAAGCACTGCTATCTTTCCAGTGGAAAGAATTAATACTTAAAATACAAGTTTTCACCTTTTTTAATGTTTCTCTGAATTGAGTTAGTTGATTGTTTTACTCTGGGCAAAACCATTCATAATCTTACTGTAGACTTAATCATTGTATTCCTTTTCCAAATGCTACCCTTTATGAAATAGTTTTTGCTTAAATATTTCTTCAGTTTAAATATTTGTGTCTAAAGAACAACTAGAGATCTTATATCTAGAAGTTTTCTTTAATTGGTTTAAGTGGTAACAGAGTAAGGTTTCCTGTCTCTTCCACTTTTGTCATCTGTAGCCTCCACATAGGATAATTGTATTAGGCAAAATGACAAAACTTATCTAATAGTTACACATGTCATCCCATAACTAGGTCTAAAATGAATGGTAAATTATTTCTCAATTTCTATGAATAACCATTGCTTTTATTCTGTCAATTCTATTAAACAACTTAAATATGACACTTTTCATTTTTGATCATGGCAGTAATTAAAAACTTCAAATGAGAAGACTTGGTTAAAAATTGTAACATTTACCTTCTTCAGTAGAAATGTGCACTTTAACCTACATTTTATAATATTTAGTTTTTTAATTTGTATCTATGCTTCTGACTTGGGTGATCCTGCAGGTGCTCCACTTAGGCCTTAGTAGTTGTGTCCTGTACAACTTCAAGCTGCCACTATTCTCTCTCTCCTTGAGGGCTTTCTCCAGGGAAGGCTACTGGATGACATCAAAGCTGGGAATTCACAACTGGGAGAAGTTCTCAAATGAGTTTATACCAACTTCCTGTCTCTTGCAATAAAAAACGTCTGTTTTACACTATTTCTCATGGTACTAGCAGCCTTGATAACATACTTTATTGGCTTGTTCCTGTTCCAATTTCCTTTTCCTACTGTCCCATTAGTGTTTCTGTACCTTCAAGATAAAGTACTTTTATGTGAATTCTTTGTTTAAAACATTCACCAACTAGCCTTTTGTTAGTGTTCTCTCTCATTGATCAACAAACTTTCAATTTTTATTTGTTTATTCTCAAGATAAATGAATTTTTCCATTCTCATAATAATAACCCAGAATAGCTCCCCTATGCACTTCTTTTTAAACATGACATTCCTCTTCATTTTCTCATTTCTCTGCTCACC
The DNA here is from genome assembly GCA_032199065.1 of Smutsia gigantea. Taxonomy (NCBI): domain Eukaryota; kingdom Metazoa; phylum Chordata; class Mammalia; order Pholidota; family Manidae; genus Smutsia; species Smutsia gigantea. The sequence goes on along the minus strand of JAVSCE010004909.1, from coordinate 47,193 downwards.
TTCAACAAACACTTCTTGACAGCATTTCTTTTAGAGAACCACCTTTCACATCTTATTTACTCTTCAACCCACTCCAATCAATGATTTAACCCTTTCAGTTTGTCAAATGTATTCTTGCCAAAGTAGCTTTATTTTAAAATCTAATGAACACATATCTTTGTCTGAATCGATTTCAGCAGAATTTGGTACTAGTGAACACACCATGTTTCTTGTGAACCTCCACCTTTGCACTCTAGTCTCTGAACCATTCAGGCCATTTCCTCTTTTTTCCTTTAATGATTTTTCCTGATATGTGCTTTTGCATAAAGCATAGAAGTTTCCTTTATTTTCTTTCTTATATTTTTAAATAGAGAAACCATTTACCCAGAGGTTCAAGACAAATACTGATGAGATCTATGTAATTTGCTCTCTATGTAATCCCAACGATGTATTTAAAACAAAACAAAATCTTCTTGTTTGTTTATGGCACTTTATTTCTCCACCTTCTCTAAGCTTTCAACATCTTCTCAGCCTCACCATGAAATGCTGTACCCAGTCACAATCATGTTAGGACTAAGTAATAAAATAAATTTCCAACTGGTATCTGATTTTATGCTTTCTACCTCCTACTCTATGCTTCACACAGGAACCAGAGTGTCTTTTTTTTTAACATAAATTCACTGCTTTAAGGATATAATTTCAATCCATTCCTGTAGTCCAAAAGTCCAGCAAAATATGGCTTTCTACTATCTTTAAAATATCATTTTCTAAAACTCTTCTTTTTCTGTGTAAGCTTTTGTCAAACATTCAGAGAAGAATCAGGTATTGTGATACTTTAAAGAATATAAAATGTAAAAACACTGAAAAGAAATTACACATGAAAGTGAATATTAATTTAGAATGAGCAAATATTTGGATACTCTGTGTTTTCAAACACAATAATTTTGTAATGTAACTTTCTAAAAAGGGAATAGAAAGAAAATTCAGTCTCATATATTCATTGGTTGGTTGCTGTTATGTATTATTTGATGCATAGCTCTGAGAATTTATAAATACACTTACATATTCAGGTTTGTGTGCCTAACAAACACACATATTTTTATTATTTTAATTTCAGGTTAGCCAATCAAATAAGAACAGTCAATAACTTATGTCTGTATAATCTTATATACTGCAGTATCAATTCCTGATAAGTGAGAACTTCTGTTTTAACTAGGCATCAATGAGAACTAAATCTTCAATATTATGATTGGTAAATTTTTCTGCTGTCTCCTGCTTGTGTTCATTTCAAATTTGTTTCTCCTCCATTGTACTTCATCCTTCCATTATGTGGTGCCAAAGCACCACATCATTTTTAAGGTCATAGTTCCATCCATGAAATGGATGAGGGATATATCTAGAAGTCATTTCCATTTTCAAGGAAGGATGGTTAACAGTAGCAAAACTGCATACTGAAAAGACTGTGCTATCCAAACCAAATGTATTATCTTCTTCTTTTTATTTTTTTATTTTATTAAGGTATTATTGATATACACTCTTATGAAGGTTTCACATGAAAAAACAATGTGGTTACTACATTTACCCATATTATCAAGTCCCCACTCATACCCCAATTCAGTCACTGTCCATCAGTGTAGTAAGATGACACAGATTCACTGTTTGCCTTCTCTGTGCTACAATGTTTTCCCCATGATCCCCCACACCATGTGTACTAAACAAAATACCCCACAATCCCCTTCTCCCACCCTCCCCACTCGCCCTCCCACACCCCTCCCCTTTGGTAACCACTAGTTCCTTCTTGGAATCTCTGAGTCTGCTGCTATTTTGTTCCTTCAGTTTTGCTTCGTTGTTATACTCCACAAATGACAGGAATCATTTGGCACTTATCTTTCTCTGCCTGGCTTATTTCACTGAACATAATATCCTCCCGCACCATCCATGCTGTTGGAAATGGCAGGATTTGTTTCCTTCTTATGGCTGAATAGTAGTATTCCATTGTGTATACGTACCACCTCTTCTTTATCCATTCATCTACTGATGGACACTTAGGCTGCTTCCATATCTTGGCTATTGTAAAAAGTGCTGTGATAAACTTGGGGTGCATATGTCTTTTTGAATCTGAGAAGTTGGATTCTTTGGGTAAATTCCAAGGAGTGGGATTCCCGGGTCAAATGGTATTTGTATTTTTAGTTTTTTGAGGAACCTCCATATTGCTTTCCACAATGGTTGAACTAGCTTACATTCCCACCAGCAGTGTAGGAAGGTTCCCCTTTCTCCGCATCCTTGCCAGCATTTGTTGTTCTTAATCTTTTGGATGGTGGCTATCCTTACTGGTGTGTGGTGATATCTCATTGTGGTTTTAATTTGCATTTCCCTGATGATTAGTGATATGGAGCATCTTTTTATGTGTTTGTTGGCCATCTGAATTTCTTCTTTTGAGAACTGTCTCTTCATATCCTCTGCCCATTTTTTAATTGGGTTTTTTGCTAAAGCTCTACTCTTCTAAGCAACTTTTAAGTATACATTTATTCACTATAGTTACCATGCTGTATATTGGATCCCCAGAACTTACTCATCTTAAAATTTAATGTTTGTACCCTTTGACCAGTATATCCTATTTCCTTTACTCCTCAGCCCCTGGCAACCACCATTCTACTCTTTGTTTCCATGATTTTGTTGTTTTATAGATTTCATATGTAAGTGAGATCACACAGTAATTGTATTTTTCTGAGTTATTTCACTAAGATAAAGTTTTATTCATGTTGTTGTATATGGTAGAATTTTCTTTTTTGTTTGAATAATATTCCATTGTATATATCACATTTTTACCCCATTCATCTGTCAATGGATACTTAGCCATATCTTGGCTATTATGAATAATAATACCGCTACGAATATGGGAGTGTAAATATCTCTCCAAGGCAATAGTTTCATCTTCCCTGGATATATCCAGGTGCTGGACTGGAGGATTATATGGTAATTATAGTTTTTATTTTATTGGTACCTCCATACTGTTTTTCATAGTGGCTTCAATGATCTAATTCCTATCAAGGATGAACAAATGTTCCCTTACCTCACATCCTCACCAGCATTTCTTTTGTTTTTGGTTTTGGTTTTTTACTATAACCATTCTAATGGCTATGAGATGATATTTCATTGTGCTTTGATTTGCATTTCTCTGAGGACTAGTGATATTGAGCATCTTTTTATGTACTTGTTGGCCAATTCTATGTCTTCTTTGGAAAAATGTCTATTCAAGTCCTCTGTCCATTTTTGTAATCAGATTTTTTTTTTCTTTTGAGTTGTATGGGTTCCTTATATATTTTGGACATTAACCCCTTAACAGACATATGGTTTGAAAATACAATGCTGTGTAATTTTTTAGTTTGATGTATTTATACTTGTTGATTTTTGCTTTTACTGTTTTTTATTTTTGTTTTCTAGCAAATTTTTAGCATTTTTATATGTTTAGACTTTACAAAAGTTTTCATACATAATATGATAGAATTTTATTAAAAGACATGACATGCTCATGACTGACTATGTAGACAATTGGACTCTATCTGCATGAATTCCCCAGGTAATTGCTGTTGGAAAGAGCGTTACTTAGAAATAGATTCCATCAGAGCCTTTCCAGTTCACTTTACTTCAGTTCCATTAGGAATTCATAGTGCTATGAGAATATATACTATGATTTTTAATGTAGAATTGCCAAGCAACTGCATTATTCTAAAGATTCAAAGTTTTTTAATCATAACTTACTCAGATATGTATTCATTGAAATGGAAATATAATTTACTTTTACTTTTAACCTTAATTTGGAATTTGAACTAAAATTGATTAGTGAGTTAAAGTAATAGTTTTAGGATTGTATTGGAATTATTAAAATTTACAATGTGTTAAATAACTCTTCTTCTAGAAATAAATTTAGGAAATGAGCTATGTGGTAAAGGATTTCCATTCACAGATGTTCATTATAGTGCTATTTATACTGATTAAGAATGAAAAATCAATCTAGGGAATATTAGGAAACTATTTAAATAAATTATGCAAAAAGTATTATGTGTCCTTTACCATTTTCTATTAATTCACATGTCCAGGAAAATAATTATGATATGTGTTGCCAAATTAAAGAGCAGGTTAGGAAAATATATAATTCTGTACAGAAAAAGGGAAGAAAAACATTGCCTGAAATCTCATTAAATGAAAATGTTCCATTTATAACCGTAGCAGCAAGCAATAGATTATGAATCCAAGTTTGTTAAAATGAGATAAATGAAGAGGATGAACAGAGAGAAAAAAGTATGGAGTATAGAGAAAAACTTTAATATTTATCCAAAGTATTTAGATCATTTTGTTTTATTCTTTTTTGTTCTGCTATTATAAATGGAATTGCTTCCTTAGTTTCAGTTTTGAATTATTCATTTCTAATTTACAGAAACACAATTGACTGACTTTCCCTGTCATTTTTAAAAAATATTTTTCATCTTGATTAATCATCCAAAGGCCAGCTTAAGGACAATCCACACTTTGGTATATTCTCTGACAACTCATCAGGTCTGATACATTACTGCATTAAATGTACTAGTACATCAGTTATTACCATCACAGTGGATTAGTTAGCTACATCATCTATATTCTCCATTAGTTAATATTTACCTTGTAACCTCACTAAAACTGTCAACTCTGGAGGCTGAAGAACAGGACCCAGGGAATAGTGTAATAATGAGATAATAGTGCTCTAATGAGTGAAGCAATGAGATATTATTCCAGTTTTTTGATTAATCACCTATTTGCTTTCCTCTCTATTCTGCCTAACCAGTAGAGTCTTATCCAATAATCATATGCTACGATGTATGTACATTTTTCCTTTATCATTTTCCATTATAATTCTGTACAGAAAAAGGGAAGAAAAACATTGCCTGAAATCTCATTAAATGAAAATGTTCCATTTATATCCGTAGCAGCAAGTAATAACTAGGAATAAGGCAATGAGCTACAGCTTGATTTTTCATTTTCTTACTTTCGATGCCTTCTTAATTATATTATCCTTGTTTACACTCTGTTATATTCACAAAACACTTCTAAATGTAAAAATAAGAAAAGATGAGTTATTATGTTAGTTACTTTAAATTGCCATAAATGATTTTGTGGTTCAATATGAGGAATTCTAATTTGTTTTAAAAATGCATATTGTTTGTACATGCACATATTTCCCTTTATTTACTTAAAAATAAGGTAGAGATTGTACTACCTTCAAATTTCAGTAATTTTTTTATATTCTAATTCACTTACAATAAATTTAATTTCAGATTTTTACTTTTTATTTATGTACTTAGAGTGAGGAGTTTCTCTTCAAAACAGCATCAGTGTGAGAACTTTCAAATATATTTCAATGACTACTCGGTTCTTTGGTGGCTATTTTTAACATTCTTTTTGCTCTCATTCCCATTACACTTCTTGTGTGTATTCAAAGAAATATCCAAACTTATAACAGCAATTTGGAAGAATGAGTTTAGACAACACTGACCTCTACTTAATAAGTGAATATTTCTGTCAATGCAACAAAATTTCATCAGACACTGTAATATAAAAATATGACAAATTTTAATGAGTAGAGAGGGAAAAAATGCTCTTCTGCAAAGTTCTGATAAGAATTTGTTTCTATGAAAGGTTTTACCCTTTTTTAATTGGAAAATTCTAATCCTCACATATTGAAAGCCAAATAATATATTACTCCTATTATATTTCTTAAGGAAAATGAAGAAATTTGACACTACTTATGTGTATCATTGGCTTTTTATAAATAAATTGAAATACTGAATTTTATTATTTGAATATTTATTTGAAATACTGATATTTAAATCATTTAGTGTTATTTATTTTGAAGTTATCAACAGAATGATACATGTTTTAAATATTGCAGTGTATGCTCTAATATCTACAATTATATAATGCAAAACTACAAATGTCTAATATTTTTTAAAACATTGATGACTTGATTTTACAAAATAAGAAATTTATATCATATTGTATTACATAGCAAAATTTTATTGATAATTGCATATATTTATTTATTTATTTTTATCCATGGTATAAATTTGAAGAATTCTTGGTCAGAATCTCAGACAGAAGCTTTGAAAGCTGTCAGAAGATGTCACACATGTAACCTACACTCAGTCCTTCATTTCCTGTGTGTGTATATGTGTGGATTTTTTTCACTTATGTAAAATACCTCTTTTTGCCTATAAATATTATTCACATCAATAAGATTCAACACCAGATTGAAAACTAAGACAAAGATTCATATGGGATCCTCAATATAGTAAATAGTAATCAAGTTCTGAGTGTAAGAAAACCAAAAAAGTTTGCATAGATTCTTACAAATTTGTTGAATAGAGGCTAAAATACTTTTCTGAGGTGCACACTGTTACCCTTCTTTGTTTCTTTTGGCAATTTTAAAATTGTAATTAATACAATGTTTATTGATTTTTCATTTAAAAGCCTCTTTGTGAAAAACAGAATCTGACAACAAAGAGCTTATATACTTGCATAGTAACAGTCAGACAAAGCTGAGTCATCTGTTCCTTTTTGGGCAAGGCATTGCCTCCACTCTAGTACCCCACTGTTCTCTGTTATCTCCCTATATCTGAGGTTAAGGGTGAGTCATCATTTATCATTTTCTTAGCACTGTTGTTTCCTTCTAGTTGGAATTAATAAAAACAATTAAAATGTACTTATTTAAATAATACCTGACAGAAAAAATATCCAATATTAAATTAAAATGGGTGCATTTTTTATCAAGCTATCTCAATGTGAAACAGTATGTTGCTTTCCCCAAAAAAACTCTCCTCTACTTTTCTTGGATTGTTGATACCTATTTTTGGATTTCTTGAGTATATTAGCTTTAAAGTGTAAATAAAATAGAAAAACTCTTACTATAATGTAAAATTCATTGATTTCTGAGAATGCATATATTTAAATGAATATCTTCTGCAAACTGACATAATAAACATTATTGTTTTATGTGTGTTCATTTCATAGAGCCAAAAGGATACAATTATTACAATTTTCAAAGGAAACAGGATAAAGTCTTAGTGATCTTAAAATTATAAATACCCTAAATAAGACAAAAATTTATGAGTTATAAATGAAAGTATTAATAAATTAGATGTCATGAAAATGAAAAGCTTTTTCTCTTGCAAAGTCATTAATGTAGAAAAGAAAAAAGAGAAGCACAAATGTTCACCATAGTTTTATTAGTACAAGCTCAAAGTGGAAGCAATTTACATGTCCATCGATAGATGAATGCAGGAACAATTTCTTGTATATCCGTAAAATGCAGTACTGCTCATCAACACAAAGAAGCAAAGCAATGATCACTGAAACTCAAAAATAATTTAGCTGAGTAAAAAAAAAAAACAACAATGCATATCTTATAATTCTATTTATCTAAAACTATAGAAAATGCAAACTCACCTTCAGTGACTGAAAGTCTATAGGTAGTTGCTTGTACAATGGGGATGGGATTGGGGATAGTAGAGGGCAAATAAAGGGTGATAAATTACAGAAGAATACTTTTAAGGGTGATGTAAATGCTGATTTTGGTAATGTTTTCACTGGTGTTTATCTATGTCTGATGCATCTAATTATATAATTTAAATATGTGCCAATTTTTGCATCAATTATACACTAAAGAAGCCAAAAAAACAGCTGTGGTGTAGGTAGTGAATGTATTTCATGGGGATATTCTACTATAATAATGGAAGTTTCTTTTATGGCATTTAAGAATTAAGATATTACTTTAATTCAAGATATGGTATTTAATCATTTTTCAGATTTTCACATGGTGAATATCAAGTTAAAATAAAAATTTTATATTTTATTTGCTTCCTTGAAACATTTAAACCTGAGAGAATGAAAATCAAAACAAATAAAAGAACAAAGTAGGAAATTAAGTTTAATTAAGTTACCTGTTATAATTAATGAATTGATTGATTAACTAATTAATTTATTTCTCCAGTAAAATCTCATTGGACATCTCCAATATGCTTCGTTTGCTGGCATATAGGATTTTAAACAAAACAAACCAAAATGTACACCTGGCACCAAAGAACTTACACTTCAAAATCTTTTCTATATCAGAAATCAAATATTCACTTTAATTCCTTTCTGGTTTTCATTTATTGATTTATATCAAAATATTTAAGAAGCTTGCAAATTATTTGATGTGAGATTTTTTCTCTAAGTAATCTATTTTTATAGTAATGTTTACATCTCCCACCACTTTCTATTGATTTATAGTGTTTTCTCAAAATTATATTCACACATTATATACAGCAGATTTTCTTGCTTGATTTTCTGTTCTATTTCTTTGTTTTCTCTGTTGCTTCATCTGCCTGTATTACACCATTTTAGTTTTTTAGATTATTATGTAATAATATATGTAATGGTATAATAAAATAGATATATAGGAGGTATTTCAATCTGGGGAATTATGAACATGATAAACTAAGAGTTAGCAAACATATTAATATGACAATATATAAGTAGTCTTTTTATAATGTCATCCTCCCTTAGGATTTTTGAGAACTCTGAGCTCCAGCAAAAAGCCTCTGGTTTGATTTTTCACCATGCTCCTCTTCTTGTACTTTCTATTTTAGTAGTTTAAACCTCAATGTGTTTCCTACTCAATAGGATAGCTATGACAATTATAGATAATTTCCAGTCTATTATAGTACATTTACTTTATTATTTGACTTATATGAAGGCCTTCTTTGGCAAGTTGGTAGCTTGCTTTCAGTATTAATTCTGAAATATTTTCTTGAAACGTTAATTTCTTCTGTTACTTTCCCTAGAATTCGGCATTTGTGTTTGCTGCAAGATCAGTATTTTCATCCAGACTGTAGCTCTGAATTAGACCACATTTGCTTACTTTGCTAGAAAATATCACTATTCAAATTGAAGAGAGGGCTGAAGCTGGAATCAATGAACTAGTACAGAGTGATGTTTTATGAAGTAGCATCACTACAAGTCAGTAGGAATCAACAGTACAGTAGCCTTTAGAAATTCAGTGTTCACCAAAATATGGTCTATGTAAAAAGATATCTCTGCAATGTAAGCTACAGAACCAAACTATGTACTGGTAAAGCTCATCAGAATAATGGTCTTAAAGTGTTTATCTTCAGAGAGAATTTCATTCTTTTTTCTGATTGGTACTCATGTAAGTACCTGAGTCTACATAAATCAAGATATTTCATCAAACTTTTCTATAATTACTCTCTGCACTGATCCCAAAACTTTGAATTTACAGGGCTTTATTATGTGACTATATTAAAGAATTAAGGCGTTGAGAGTGTCACTAATGGACTTGGGCACATACAATTATGTATTATGAACATTCCATATCTCTGAAAAATTTGTATTAATACAGTCACATTAAGCCCTGCCAACTATTTAGCAATTCTTTCTATGATAATGTGACATATATTAAAATAAAATGTTATATTTTAAGAGCAACATAATTGTTTCAGTTTTAAACTGCATATTCAGTCTGTAAATTTTTATAAATTATTTTCCTGTTTTTAGTAAATATATACTCCATATTAGTTTCAAGCTATAATTTCATATGTAACTACTATTTTTTGACTTATGAAGGTTAGAAGAGTTCAAGTCATTTTTACATAGTGTTATAACATAGCAATATTAACTACTTCTCAGTATAAGCAAAACTGCAGTTAAAAAAGGTTAAATAAAAATCTCTTCCATTTTATTTATTTGGGGTTTTAACTGTAGGAAATCAGAACCATATTGACTTCCATCTCATCTAAATAGATATTAATGAATTGAGTATTTTAAAGAAAATGACTTACTTCTTTAATAAGGAATCTTAGTAGGGCTTGAAATCTGAATATGCTAAGCTTCTGAAAGCAGCTCAAACTTAAAATAGAATCAATCCAAATATTCATGTTAGGAAACCAGAATTAACACATTAATTCACAAACTAATATTTTCATTTTATCCAATGTACTTCCTAAATGAACCCATAACCAAATGATACAAACCTTTGAAATGAATATATGCATTATTTCTTATTTTAATGAAAACAACTTTCCAACAATGTTAAACTTTTAATTATTTTGCATTGGCTTTATTAGTTGTGCTTTAACTTTGCTTTATTGCTGATAAATACAAGTTGAATAATATCATTATTAACTGAATACTTTAATTAACTAAATAATGGGTTCTTATTTCTAATGAATAAATAATGTGGATTTCAGGACACCTGCTTTTATTCTTACAAATTGTGATTAGAATTCCAAATTATTTTTGGCTAATGTACAATGATACCCCTTCACATTAGAAAACAAACTATAGGTGATACTATTTAAGCTGGAAATAATTCTAAAATAAATCAATATATTGTTTCTGTTAAAATACATAAAGACCATAAATAATCTTAAATTGCTTTTTCAAATTCAATTAGGAACTTTAATAATATCACATTATATGAAGCCTTAGATGTATAATTTTACAAATATTATAGTTCAAAATTTATAATTTGGATATATTTTATATTTAAAAGTAAATTTCAGATAAGATTAAATTCATTAATCTCATGATTGAATTTCAAGTTGAATTAATGGATATGTTCATTACTTTGTAGAAAAACATACCATTAATATGAACACAGAAAATGCCTAAATGTTTACCTCTGAGTAGCAAATTTAAAAATTATAATTAATTTTTGTATTTAATTATAATTTTAACAAAGAAAATGTGGATATTTCATACTTCTTAAGACTTTAAAGATTTTATAAATAATTATTAAAATTTTTGAGTACATAAGGGTGTGATCTAGGGTAAAAAGGTTATATTATGATTTAAATATAATTAAAACGACAATAATTAAAAATATCAAGCATTCTGGAATTCACAAAATATACATTGGGCATTTCAAATCTAAAGAAATTTGTTAACAAGACCATAATTATTATGTTATGTGTTGTTAGATTGTAAGCTATTGCTAATACTCTTAAAAGTTTATTTACATGGATGATTAACTGTCTATAGTGCTGATGACTTTCTGCTATATGTATATACTACAGATGAGTGATATATATGTTAAAATATATTATACAGTTATTTATTGCACTTAATCTTTAGCTGGTTCATACATAATAAAAAATCATAGGCCAAAGTCAATGACCAAAATACATAACACAATAAAAAAGTACAGTAGAATCTGGGGAGTTCTGGGGATGTTAGAGAAATATGAATATGGAAGCAACTAAAAACTACCTGAGGACATTTTTGAAAGAGTCACTAAACATATGATGTTTTATCTGGATATTAAAGAATGAGTAAAATTCCAAGACAGAAGGAGGAAACGCCATTCCTGGATGAAAAAATAGAATCCTAAGTAGCATGGGAAAGTTAAAGTAAATGATATTCCACATCATAAGTGAAGCACAGGATTCTCAGGGTCAGCCAGTTGAACACTAGTAAAAATGTATGGACAAAGTACAGCTAGTTGTACAAGAGACTGAAACAAATGGTGGCAAGAGCTTCTCCACACAACATAGATCCATTTACTCTAAGATTTCCATGATTCCAAGGCTTGATCTACCACCTCTACTATTGGATGTTCATCCTCATAACCTGCAGAAAGGAAGATACTTGCTGACATCCTGATATTATCAAGTTATGTTCCTAATGTTTTTCCCTATCCCAATACACTGTGGCTTGGCTCATAGTGTAAAGGCTCTAGGACTTCTTTGTAAAGACAGATGCAGTGTTTCCTACTTTGATTATCTTCTGGAGTATTTATGAAAATAAAAATTCACAGCTATTGAATTAGCGAGCTTCTCATGTGATTCCTATGTGCACTAACTGTGAGAGTCACTGAACTGATTTCTGTAAGTTGCCCCTGGTATGGGCAGGGAAACATGACATGAAGCCAAGCATGTTTTTATGGAGAATGGGTATGGCAAGCCTCATCTTCAGAAAATGTGGCTTGTTCCCTACCAACCCACTGAAGATGAGGAAGACAACAAACAAACAAGAATTAGACAGAAAAAAGTACAAGGTAATTATTTAAAGAACAGCTAAATTACTCCAGTAACTGTTCAATTTTTGTGAAATTTTTAAATCTTGGCAGTTCTACGAGGCAAATATTAAGCTAATTTATCAAGAAACTGAGGCATGGATATTACGTGAGAGCATGACTATTCTACTTAGATTAAAGTGGTTTCAGGATCTCAATATGGTTTTCCTTAATTCTAGGAGATATAAATGGCTAGGATCTATTTCCCCTCACAGCAATGGTAAATGTATATTCACCTATTAAGACATTCTTCACAAACTTAGAAAATATGTCTGTCAGGCCCCAAGAAAATCTCATTAAAAGTTCATGGACAAAAGGGTAGACAATTTTGAACATTCCTTCTGATAACTGCCCTTATTTTAGATTATCTGGTAGTTTTATATTTAAATATAGATCTCTGCTATTAATGTAATGTATGCAACTGCATCTTGCAAAAAGAAAGGAAATACCATTATGATGATAGAGGTTCAGTGTTAGAGATCCAGGAACAGTATTTTCTCTTCTGCAATTAAAAGTTATAAGGGTATTTCTTGTTATATTTTTATTTAAGCTAATAAATTGTTCACATTGTTTATTTATTCATTATCTTCTAATAATTAAAGGGACACTTTGAATTAAAACAATTAACAAATTGCTAGAATTTTTTTTCAGTTTTTCTTAGTAGTATTTAATGTATTACCTTAAACCATGCAGAGCATTTTCTTCCAAAAGAAAAATATTCAACCTAACTTAGACTTATTTCCTTATCACATAAAAAATTAATGCAAACATGTTACTTATATTAATAAAAATAATGAGACATTTTAACTTTAAACAATAATTTACTTCATTCCAAATATGTGCCAAGCACTATAGTATGTTCATTATCTCAAACAAAAAGTTAAATTTATAAAGAAATCTTGTAATTTATTCTGTATATGTATCTTCACTTAAAACGAATATTTAGTCAAGTTCAAGGATCTAATCCAACACTATTAAATTATGTAGCTGAATATGTCAAAGCCAGGCTTTCTCTGTACAAGTTCAGTGTTTTATTTCCACCACAAAATAATCCATTTGCTTTTGCTTTATGTTAGTTTTAAGATGTCCACTTCCAGTGTGTCATTAAGGATGCCATAGTGCAAACATCAATCTCACGGTAATTCAAAATTAAAGCATTTATTAACTCACATAAACCCCTGAGTAAGGCAAGTTATGGGCACAATTCATCCTTGTTTTCTTTCTGTTTTTCTATAATTATCCTACTTTTACCCTTTCCAAATGTTGGCTTTATCATTTATTTGATATTAAGATGACTGGCGATGTGACAATTATCAAATACAATGTGTACAAGTGGGAAAACATGTCCAAGCTATTCAGTGGAGTGAAGAAATTTTACCCAGATTACTCCCAGATGATATTGTATGATGTCTGATTAGCAGACTTAGATTACAAGCACACTCCCAAACTATTCCAGTACAGAATTTGTGAGCACCTAATTCACTTACAATATAGAATTTATAATTGAAGCTGGGAGAAGGGTCTGCCTACCATGAGTCACCTAAATGATATAGGGATTCTGTTAAGAAGTAACCAGATAATTTATATTTTAAGTAAAACTACCAATGATGTCTGACACATTTATTTTGTGGAGTAAGAATATAGTTAGAGAGACTAACATATGTATTCTTAAAGAAAAGATGTGTTAACATTTGTGTGTTGTGTGTGTGCATTTATTGAAAACTGTGGGCAAAATATGCAAAAGAATACAACTCTGAATAAGATAAGATGCCACTAATTAAAATCAAACATAGGGATTAAAGATGGCAGCGTGAGAGGTGAGACAGAGGCTTCCTCCTAAAACCACATATAATATGAAAACATAACTAATACAACTACTCTTGAAAGAGCAACAGGAAAGAGGACTGCAACAAACTGTATACACCTGGAGACAAGAGGAGCCCTCACGGAAAAGGGTAACATACTAAAGCTGTGGTCCTGCAGGATCCAAGCCCTTCCCCCACCCCAGCTCACAGGTGGGAGGAACAGGAACTGAGCAGGGAGGGAGTGGAGATCTGGGACTGCTGAATACCTAACTCTCGAGATCTGCTCTGGGAGCACAAACCTACATTTCATAGTACTTGCATGATACTCTCGTAATTAGGGGGTTGGAAAGCTAAGACAGGCAGAATTCCTGGAGAGACTAAGATTCCAGCTGCTTGTGGAAAGCAGGGATCCATATCTGGCTGCTCTGGGACAAACGTGGGCAGTCTGAGAGATTTCATAACAAAGAAGCCCTTAGCAAGAGGGCTGCTAAAGGGGAAAAGATTGCACAGAGCTTACTGCTCAGGAGAAAGGGCAGGTTGACAAAATTGTCTGGGTGCACTCTGCCCAGCAGATTGGGAGCTTTCACGATCTTCAGGTGCTCCAGCTCCCTGGCTGCCTTCACAGCTCCAAAACCCCTTCTATGACAGGCAGACTACTTCGCCTTTCTCCTGGCCAGCCCCACTAGGTTTGTAAATTGGGAAACCCTACCCTGGCATTAGGCCAGCCAGAGGGAAGATCTGTCTACAGCAACTAAAAATGCAACACACAGAGGCTTATACTTGTGTGCTCGGCCCACTGGTTCAGGCAGTGGAGACAGGCAGAGCAGCCAGAAACAAGGAAACAGCTCTTTCCTCCCCCGAGGCACCAATACCACTCGCCTACAATCCTCTACATTGCTTCAGGGGCTGAGCAGCTCCAGACAGTAGAGCTTCTGGGCACTAGAGGGCGCCATACGCAAATATAAAATGCCAAAGGAACCTGGTCCAGAGTAAAATTATGAATACAACTCCTGATAAAGATGTAAGTGATATGGACCTCATGACTCTCCCTGAAAGGGAGTTCAAAATAAAAATCATTAACATGCTCATGGGGGTACGGAAAGATATTCAAGAACTCAGGAATGAATCACGGTCAGAGATCCAATCATTGGATCACAATGGACGGTATTAAAAGCAGACTGGATACGGTGGAGGAGACCATAAATGAAATAGAAACTAAAGAAAGAGGAATACAAAGAAGCTGAGGAACAGAGAAAAAAAGGGATCGTTAAGAATGAAAGAATATTGAGAGAACTGTGTGACCAATCCAAACGGAACAATATTTGCATTATAGGGGTACCAGAAGAAGAAGAGAGAGAAAAAGGGATAGAAAGTGTCTTTGAAGAGGTGACTGCTGAAAACTTCCCCAATCTGGGAAGGAGATAGTCTCTCAGGCCATGCAGGTGTGCAGATCTCCCAACACAAGGGACCCAAGGAAGACAACATCAAGACATATAGTAATTAAAATGACAAAGATCAAGGATAAGGACAGACTATTAAAAGCAGCCAGAGAGAGAAATAAGATTACATACAAAGGAAAACCCATCAGGCTCTCCTCAGACTTCTTAGCAGAAACCTTACAGACCAGAAGGGAGTGGCATGATGTATTTAATGCAATGAAGCAGAAGGGCCTTGGACCAAGACTACTTTGTCCAACAAGATTATCATTTAAATTTGAAGGAGGGATTAAACAATTCCCAGATAAGCAAAAGCTGAGAGATTTAACCTCCCACAAACCATCTCTACAGTGTATTTTGGAGGGACTGCTATAGATGGAAGTGCTCCTACAGTTTAATAGCTGTCACCAGAGGTAATAAAACCACAATAAATAAAATAGAACAGCTAATAACTAAGCAAATGCAAAATGAAATTAACTATCTCCAAAGTCAACAAGGGATAGACAAACAGTACAGAATATGACACCTAATATATAAAGAATGAAGGAGGAAGGAAAAGGAGGAGGGAAACAAACAAATAAAGAACCTATAGATTGTGTTTGTAATAGCATATTAAGTGAGTTAAGTTAGACCCTTAGATAGTAGGGAAGTTAACCTTGGACGTTTGGTAACCACGAATCTGAAGCCTGCAATGCCAATAAGTACATACCTATCCATAATCACCCTAAATGTAAATGGACTGAATGCACCAATCAAAAGACATAGAGTCACTGAGTGGATAAAAAACAAGACCCATCTATGTGCTGCCTTCAAGAGACTCACTTTAAACCCAAAGACATACACAGACTAAAAGCGAAGGGAGGGAGAAAGACATTTCATGCAACTAATAGGGAGAAAAAAGCAGGAGTTGCAGTACTTCTATTAGACAAAATAGACTTCAAAACAAAGAAAGTCACAAGAGACAAACAAGGACATTACACAATGATAAAAGGGTCAATCCAACAAGAAGATATAACGATTATAAATATCTATGCACCCAATACAGGAGCTCCTACATATGTGAAACTAATACAAACAGAATTAAACGGGAAAATAGAATGCAATGCATTCATTCTAGGAGACTTCAACACACCACTCACTCTGAAGGACAGATCTACCAGACAGAAAATAAGTAAGGAGACAGAGGCACTGAACAACACATTAGAACAGATGGACCTAACTGACATCTACAGAACTCTACACCCAAAAACAGCAGAATACACATTCTTCTCAAGTGCACATGGAACATTTTCAAAAATAGATCATATACGAGGCCACAAAAAGAGCCTCAGTAAATTCAAAAAGATTGAAATTGTACCAACCAGCTTCTCAGACCACAAAGGAATGAAACTAGAAATGAATTACACAAAGAAAATGAAAAATCCTACAAACATATGGAGGCTTAATAACATGCTCCTAAATAATCAATGGATCAATGACCAAATAAAACAGAGATCAAGCAATATATGGAGACAAATGACAACAATAATTCAACTCACAAAATCTGTGTGACACAGCGAAGGCTGTGCTAAGTAAGAGGAAAGTATATTGCAATACAGGCCTACCTCAGGAAAGAAGAACATTCCCATATAAGCAGTTTCAACTCACAATTAATGAAACTAGAAAAAGGAACAAATGAGAACCAAAGTCAGTAGAAGGAGGGACATAATAAAGATTAGAGAAGAAATAAATAAAATAGAGAAGAATAAAACAATAGAAAGGATCAACAAAAGCAAGAGCTGGTTCTTTGAGAAAATAAACAAAGTAGATAAACCCCTAGCCAGACTTATCAAGAAAGAAAGAGAGTCTACTCACATAAACAGAATCAGAAATGAGAAAGGAAAAATCACTATGGACAGCACAGAAATACAAAGAACTATTAGAGAATACTATGAAAAGTTATATGCTAACAAACTGGATAACCTAGAAGAAATGGACAACTTTCTAGAAAAATACAACCTTCCAAGGCTGACACAGAAAGAAACAGTCAATCTCAACAGACCAATTACTGGCAATGAAATTGAACTGGTAATCAAAAACCTACCTACGAACAACACACCTGGACCAGATGGCTTCACCGCTGAATTTTATCAAACATTTAGTGAAGACCTAATACCGATCCTCCTTAAAGTTTTCCAAGGAGTAGAAGAAGAGGGAATACTTCCCAACTCATTCTATGAGGCCAGCATCACTCTAATACCAAAACTGGGCAAAGATCCTACAAAACAAAGAAAACTACAGACCAATAACACTGATGAACATAGATGCAAAAATACTCAACAAAATATTAGCAAACCGAATTCAAAAGTACATCAAAAGGATCATCCACCATGGTCAAGTAAGATTTATTCCAGGGATGCAAGGATGGTTCAGCATTCGAAAATCCATCAACAACATCCACCACATCAACAAAAAGAAGGACAAAAACCACATGATTATCTCCATAGATGCTGAAAAAGCATTCGACAAAATTCAACATCCATTCATGATAAAAACTCTCAACAAAATGGGTACAGAGGCCAAGTACTTCAACATAACAAACACTCTATATGACAAACCACAAGCAACATTACACTTAACAGCGAGAAGCTGAAAGCTTCTCCTTTAAGATCGGGAACAAGACAAGGATGCCCACGATCCCCAATTCTATTCAACATAGTACTGGAGGTCCTAGCCACGGCAATCAGACAACATAAAGAAATAAAAGGCATCTAGACTGGAAAGGAAGAAGTTAAACTGTCTCTGTTTGCAGATGACATGATATTGTACATAAAACACTCTAAAGAATCTACTCCAAAACTACTAGATCTAATATCTGAATTCAGCAGAGTTGTGAGATACAAAATTAATGCACAGAAATCTATGGCATTCCTACACACTAACAATGACCTAACAGAAAGAGAAATCAGGAAATCAATTCCATTCAAAGTTGCTTCAAAAGAATAAAATACCTAGGAGTAAACCTAACCAAGGAAGTGAAAGACCTATACTCTGAAAACTACAGGACACTCATGAGAGAAATTAAAGAAGATACCAATAAATGGAAACACATCCCGTGCTCATGGACAGGAAGAATTAATATTGTCAAAATGGCCATCCTGCCTAAAGCAATCTACAGATTCAATGCAATTTCTATCAAAATATGAACAGCATTTTTTCAAAGAACTAAAGAAAATCATTCTAAAATTCATATGGAACCACAAAAGACCCCGAATAGCCGAAGGAATCCTGAGAAGGAAGAATAAAGCTGGGGGGATTATGCTCACCAACTTCAAGCTTTACTACAAAGCCACAGTACTCAAGATAATTTGGTACTGGCACAAGAACAGACCCATAGACCAACAGAACAGACTAGAGAGCTCTGATATAAACCCAACCATATATGGTCAATTAATATATGATAAAGGAGCCATGGACATACAATGGGGAAATGACAGCCTCTTCAACAGCTGGTGTTGGCAAAACTGGACAGCTACATGCAAGAGAATGAAACTGGATTATTGTTTAACCCCATACACCAAAGTAAATTTGAAACAGATCAAGGACCTGAATGGAAGTTATGAAACCATAAAACTCTTAGAAGACAACATAGGCAAAAATCTCTTGAATATAAACATGAATGACATCTTCCTCAATGCATCTCCTCGAGCAAGGGAAACAAAAGCAAAAATGAACTCATGGGAGTACACCAAACTAAAAAGTTTCTGTACATCAAAGGACACCATCAACAGAAAAAAAAGGTATCCAACAGTATGAAGGAATATATTTGTAAATAACATATCTGACAAGGGTTAATATCCAAAATATATAAAGAACTTACATGCCTGTACACCCAGAAAGCAAATAACCCTATTAAAAAATGGGCAGAGGATTTGAAAAGACAGTTCTCCAAAGAAAAAATTCAGATGGCCAACAGACACATGAAAAGATGTTCCACATCACTAATCATCAGGGAAATGCAAATTAAAACCACAATGAGATAACACCTCACACCAGTTAGGATGGCCACCATCCAAAAGACTAAGAACAACAAATGCTGGCGAGGATGTGGAGACAGGGGAACCCTCCTACACTGCTGGTGGGAATGTAAGCTAGTTCAACCATTGTGGAAAGCAATATGGAGGTTCCTCAAAAAACTAAAAATACAAATACCATTTGACCCGGGAATCCCACTCCTTGGAATTTACCCAAAAATACAACTTCTCAGATTCAAAAAGACATATGCACCCGTATGTTTACTGCAGCACTTTTTACAATAGCCAAGATATGGAAGCAACCTAAGTGTCCATCAGTAGATGAATGGATAAAGAAGAGGTGGTACGTATACACAATGGAATACTACTATTCAGCCATAAGAAGGAAACAAATCCTGCCATTTGCAACAACATGGATGGAGCTGGAGGATATTATGCTCAGTGAAATAAGCCAGGTGGAGAAAGACAAATGCCAAATGATTTCCCTCATTTGTGGAGTATAACGAAGCAAAACTGAGGGAACAAAATAGTAGCAGACTCAGAGACTCCAAGAAGGAACTAGTGGTTACCAAAGGGGAGGGTTGTGGATGGGTGGGTGGGAGGGAGGGAGAAGGTGATTGTGGGGTATTTTGTTTAGTACACATGGTGTGGGGGATCATGGGGAAAACAGTGTAGCACAGAGAAGGCAAACAGTGAATCTGTGGCATCTTACTACACCGATGGACAGTGACTGTGTTGGGTTATGGGTGGGGACTTGATAATATGAGTAAATGTAGTAACCACATTGTTTTTTCATGTGAAACCTTCATAAGAGTGTATATCAGTAATACCTTAATAAAAAAATGCCTAAAATCAAACATAAATTAGAAGAAATTACATACAAACTTACATTTATTTTATTTTTGTTATTTTTATGATGAAAAAGGGAAGGACATATTTGTAATGTTTTAATGTTCCTGTGAACACAGGACTTTTACTTATAATTCAAGGAAAGTTTTACTGTTGAGAGTGCAGAAAATTTTAGGTATTTTTGTTTATACTTATACTGTTAATATTGTTTACTTAGGCTATGAAGTCATCTTGCACACTTTGGGTAACTTTGATGAGCCTGACTGGGAAAAAAAGAATAAGTGAATAAGAGAAATGTGTTTTCCTCATATAGCGTAATTAGTACTGAAGTAAAATACATAGCCATCGCTGGTTTTGAGATAAATTTGAGTGATAAAAGTTTTGAAAGGAGGGCAGTTGAATTAGTCAAATTAAGTCAGGTTGTGTGGTGGTAACCAATAATTCTGAAATCAGTGTTGTAGGATAAAAAAAAATTTATATCTTATTCACAGAAAATCTGCTATAAGACAGTAAATTTTAAATAGAGTTACTTAGGTTTCTACACTGTATCCTTTTTATAATGGCTCCATTTCAACATGTTAAATTAAAATAATAGAAAAGAAAGAAGAGGTGAAATGACTTTTAATTGCCTTGGCTGGATACATATCATCTCAATACAACCAAACTGCAAAAAATTCTGCTATAAAAGAAAATATATGGATCGTCAATGTATAGTAACAAGTGTTGCAACAGAAGTTTTGGCTTGGTGACTGGACACTGAACTTAAGAGGTTAAAGAAGGAAGAGAGGAAGAGACAGTATTAGACTTTATAAATAAACCCCAATATCTATGTCTCATCTCTTGAGAGATTATTTCCCATGCTTTGCTGTATAACATGCTTTGCCCAATGGAATGATATCAGAACAGAAGTTTCACTCCTGATAAGAGCCTCAAGAGCCATTATTTCCTTAATCTCTTTTGCCCCTACAATGATGGCTGAACAAACATGCTCCAGATAGAGTCTGCATAATCAAGACTACAGGAGACAAACAAGGTTGGTTGAGTGACCTTTTGCAATTTCTTTGTATGGTTTCAGGCTTTCATTATTGTCTCACCAACCTCACAGGCATGCATTTCTTCCATTCCTCAAGAGAATGTTAACTCGCATGAAATTCCAGGAGGTGCTAGGCCCACACCCAAACCTCTCATGAGGGAAGCCAAATTCAGCGAGCTGTTATAGACTCCAATTTCTTCCAGCTTACTGAAGCTGAATAGCTCAGACACTACCAGTGAGTTCTGGGCAATGCCTGTGCTACATACATCACACTTGGTTCTTCTATGGACTCCCACTACATATCTCTGAGGCGCAGACTGAGAAAAGAATAGGAGATAACCCAAAGATTTTTTTTTTGTTATACTATATCTGAATTATTTCAGTTCAGTAATTACTAGCTAATTAAATTGATGCATCAGCAAAGTTAAATTTCTTGACATAGAACTATATACATTGTCAAGGAAAACAATTATTTGATGAATTTAACATTTAAATATGGGTTGATTAGACATATCACTTAATATATTTCTAGGAGAAATGTCTTAAAAATATCTTTATAATACAAAAATTGCAAAAGTGACCTAGATTTCTATAACTGGATACCACTTTCCCTAACTAACATATAGGTCCTTTTTAAAAAATGTCCTTCTTTTCCCTTTTTGAATCTGATGGATTTTTTTGTTTTTGTTGTTTTTTACCTCAAAGCAGCCATATGAGAGGAGGCAAAATGTTTAAACATCGACAGTTTTTGTTAAGGTGCTTGTGTGTATATGTATACACAGGCACATAAGAGTTTGGTGCCCTACTATATTGGTGGTTTTAGATGCATATTTCTGTCTAAATTTACCAATTGCAAGATGTAATATATTACTTGACCAAGCTAAACATCCCTTCAAAATATATAATGTTAGTGGCTTAAAGTAAGAAAAAAGTAATTCAATTCCCAGTTGTTCCTTCAAAATTCATTTATACATAGAACGCAGATTAGAAATTTATTGCTTTTTTAGACCCAGGGTAAAGGGATCACTAGATATATTTTCACAAGGGCAACTAAACCAGTTCAATTTTATAGCATAGTAAAAAAACAGAAATTACTGAGTGTTTTGGGGGCAACAAATGGCAGTGATCTCACTGTATTACCACAGAGGTTTGAAATGTTAGAGGAATCTTGGTGTGTGGGCTATAATTGATAATGGCAAAATACTCAGTGGAGACATGAAAACAAAAATGATGCTCTGAGGACCAACAATGATTCAGAAATCTTTCTAGATAGTAGGCCCACAGTAGTCATTTGCTTTGAATTATACTTCTTATAACAGTCAGGGAAAAAAAATCACTTATTGGAAAAGCTAATAATAAATATATTTGTTGGAAATAAAAAAAGTCACTACTAAGCAAATTTTACCAGGATCGCTCTTTTTCAGTATTTGTTTTAAATTTTAAAGACAATAAAAGATGATTCTGTTCAAGATTTTTCACAACACAAATTTGAAATCTAATTAGTGATGTTTTAAAAGAAAAATCAATTTCAAAAGTAGATTACTCTGATTTTATTTACTACTATCTAGATAGTAATCTAGAGTAGATTACTCTTCCAAAAATGTTTGAGTAATTCTGGAGCATATTCAAATTAATCTTTAAAAATCAATCCTTCATTACATAGATGTGTGTGAAGCTTAACATCTATTGGAAACTACATACAATCATGAGGGTAATGGATATCTTAAAAGTGGCATTTCTGAAGTCTTAAATTACACTAAAATTGTCCAAAACTTTTCAGCTCATGTGAATCATTTACTGTTGTATTTTTGTTCTCTGAGTGCATATTTTCTAGCTAAATAATACAGATTCAAATCCTGAGTACAAATTGTGTTTCACAAAAATAATTTTAGGACTTCACTTGAGCTAGGACTATTTTTTTCTATGTCAGATGTTATATCCACTTAAATCTTTCAAGTAGTTTTTTTAAAGTTCATGTATTTGAATAACTATTGACATAAACAGACAGGACAACTCAGATATTTGAAAAATTCTAGGAAGCCCATCCTGATTAAAGAACAAACAAACAAAAAAACAGAATCATAGAGGTAATCATGGATAAGGTAACCAAATATTTTTTACAGAAAATAGAGGTTACAGCACAGTTTTAAAGGGAAGTTGGCTTGAGCATAATTCCTTCCTAAATAATATTTATTCATTGATTAGTTACTGGCCATAACTAACAATTTAAAATTTCTTTAGGGGTTGACTGCAAAACAGATTGTGTGTTTATACAACAGTAGCAAATGCATAGTCAACAAACCAATATTAATCATGTAAACTGATCACATATATCCAAAAAATATTCCAATAATAGGATATAAACACAGGAATATAATAGTTTTAGGATATGGACTATTTAATCACAGACATCATGTACCTAAACAAAGTGCAATTTTATAACAAGTACCTTTCCTTTTAATTCTTATCAAAAAAGCACTGAGCATTTATCTTTTAGAGAAAGCTGGGATTCAGTAAGATATTTTAACTCAAGAATCAGTTATGGCTACACATTATCTCTGATTAACTGTCCAGGCCTCTCCTAGCCACAATCCATATGTCTTAATGTTACATGTTATATTGTTTAGTATTATAGTACAAGTCAATATTGTGTGGAAAAAGAATACATTTTTAAACAGTATCTTGGGACTTTTTCCTCATTAAATTTCAGTAATATAAATTATTTAGCTTATAAATGTCAAAATCCATCAAGACTTTATTGAATTAACCAAAAGTAAGGGATTAATAATATTTATACATTGAAATTTTCACTTAATTCTCAAATAGTCATACTTGTGAATTTTTTCTAATAGAACAATTGTCACTGCATTCATTCCTCAGTAAAATAAACAAGTCAACTAATTAAAATTCCTTTATATTTTCACATTTACCCATTTACTCCTTGCAAATGTTATTACTCATATCTTTAAGATATACTGCAGAGCTTTATTATTGAGAAAACAAAAGCTGTCATTAAACCATAGAATAAAAACATTAATTAAAATTAAGAAAACATATAATCAAATATAGCTAGAAGAATTGAAGAGCATGACTGAAATAACAGAAAGAAAATTAAAGTACTAAAAATATGGATTTTTTTACATTCTCACAAATTTATGGTAGTAAACCTGTCTCCCTCTTCAGCTTAGCTGAATAGGGCTGACAGAATATCCCACAAAGCCTTGTAGTCAGGAATCACAGACAGCAGTTGGATTGGGGATTAAGAGGGCAGGGGAGATGCTCTAAGCGACAGTACCAATTTATGAGCCTCTGACTATCCTGAGTCTGTAGGAAACACCAGAAAAGTGTGCAGATAGCAAATGAAATAAGGAGCAGAAACTGAAAGTTTACCTTCTGATTGTACAGCTAGTTAATTGACAAAAGTGAAAAATTCCTGTTAAGATTTTTTTAAAGATTGGGTAAATTGTATGCTGTATACTTGGATTTCACTCTAATTTGTATTAAATTTCACATATAACTTCACACAGCTATACTTCAGTGAGGTGTACTCCATCTCTAAAAATAATTCAATAATATTATCAACTTTAATTTCAAACAGTTTTATAAGAAAAATCACCAGGTTTATCTCAAATATATAATTGGAAAATATGTTTCAAGTTTATATGAAGGGAAAATAGGTAAATATTTCTATCTATTTAACATTATTCAAATAACAACCAACTGACAATATTTGCTAACATAGATCAATTCTAATATAGTCCAATACAAAGAGGTTTCTCAGGTCATGCTACAAATTCACTCCAAATATACGATTCTTACTATGAATATATTGGTTCATTGTTGACCTATACATGTTAAATACTAATTAATTTTGGAGATTACTCATAATTCATAGGTCATGTTATTTTGTGCATATAATTACAAGAGTTTCATTAGTTTTAAGCATATTTTCTTCTGAAATATCATAAGAATCCATAACTATTAATTTCAGCAAGTGCAGAATATCATAAAAACTCATTACGTATTTGAATTTTACTACTACTACTACTTACTACTACCACTTTACTATAATGTAACATTCAATGATGAAATGTGTCACATCTATCATATTACATATAAACTATTACATATAACACACACACATTTTTAGGGTTGGAATGCATTTTTCTTTCTTTATTCCATGGTAGTAGGTCATATTTACTTTTTTTCCACTGTGATCCTGTGACTGGTATCTAGAAGTCATTTAATACCTATAGGTTTATAGAATACGGTGATTTGCCTAAAAATTTAAGGATAATGTTAGCTTTTAGTTAAAACCTTCATCCTTGAAATACTTTTGACATTGATTTTTAACTGTGGGATTAAGCTCCTAGGATTGATGTGTGGATATTTGAAGATTGTGTAAAGTCATCTTCCTAAGATAAAGTATTTTTTACATTGATACATGAAGTACTATCAACTGACCGAAGATTAAAAAAAAATCAGTGGGGGTTTCTTTGAACCAAACATGTAAATGTATGTATGCCATTGTGAATACAGTTTTATCATTATTATATGAATGAGTTAATATTATATTATATGAATACATGTATATATATATATGTGTATATATATATATATATATATATATATATATATATATATATATATGAGTTATTTTTATTTAGTAATTTACTCAAAGTTCTGAAAGTGTAACTTTTATATTTCTTTTGTCCAAATGTTATAGAGGAAGTGTTTGTTTAGTTCTCTCTAATTTGGCATTTTGCTATTAGTTTATAAGTACATTGTTCTCATGTAGAGGAATTTGGCATAAACAAATTCTGCTTTTTAACTTTACTTCGGTATTCTTTTTGGACAAACATATATCCAGTTTTGAAAAGTTGCTATACTAATTGTAACTCTGGGGGAAATATCCTCGGGCAAAGTATCTTTAAAATCGAAATCAGTCAAAAGGAGAAAAAGGGGGAGAAACCAGTTTACTTCTTACAAGCAGTCATCCACTTCTGCTCGTCTGTGTCTCTTGAGACCCGGCTGCAGAAAAAGGCACCCCACTCAAACTTACCAGTCCAGATATGCCCTTGCTCGCCCTTGTAATTACCCAGATATGGAGATGGCATACTTCTCTCCACCCCTTGGAAACACCTATTGATATGGAGATGCACTAAAGCCAGGTCAGAGATTCTGGAATTATTGCAATTTTACCCACAGTAATTGAAAATAAATGTGCATTTTATATTTGTAAGCTTCCCATCATATGTGTATATGAAACATATCTCAAATACATTACTTATTATCTTTCAATTCAGGATTCTACTTACGTTTACATGGATAGAGGTTTTTGAAAATTTCATTATATGCATATTTTTATTTTTATATGTCCCTTTGTGGGTAAAGTTACAATATTTGGGGGAGGAGGAGGAAAGCATGGTGCCTTCAGCCCCAGAGATGGTAGAGGAGATGTAGGGAGAGGATGAAGGGGTGAGGCTAAGGGCCGATATGTTGCCAAGGACAAAGCCACAGGCAGCAGCCTCTCCCATATTAAAGGCCAGCCCGGTTGTAATTAAGAAAATAAAAATGTAAAAACCGCAGGATCCTCGGGTGGAGGAGATGCCCATCATCAGGTTGTGGATCACTCCATGCTCTGCACCTACACACAGGAAGAGCTGGTGGACATGAGCATCTGGTTTTAGCAGAAGCCAAAAGACCCTCTCCCTACATGGCTTTTGTGTCTCTGGGATACGGGGGTGAAAAACATGGTTATGTTGGGTCCTGAAATGGGTAGACTGGCTTCCCTAACAACTAACCCTTCCCTTCAGCAGCAGTTGCAAAGTGCCCATCACACCTCAGGGAATCAGGCACTTCTGGATTGGCTAACAGCTGCCATCAGGGCAGTTTGGCCTAATTAGGGTGATTTACTATACTTACTCACTAGCTGGAAAATGTATGCAGAGCTCTAGAAGGTGTTATAGAAGCTGGGCATGAAAAACATAATCTTTGATATGGACCCCCAGGGCTCCAATGAGGAGTTGTTCACAGTAGAAATAAGAATACTGGTGCTCCATACAGCTCCCACATCTCTCTTCTTGCCCCCCACATAGGGCAATCCATAAGTGAGGCTACTCGTACTTTATCAAATCTGGGGGAAGTTGAAACAATAAGAGCATGGAAGGAAGCATGGGCTAAGACTGAAAGGAGAGGTTCAAAGGGTCGCGTGAAGGTCTAGGAGACCCAGATTGGGTTGATTTTATAAAGGCTGGGTTAGTAAAAGAAAAACTTCATGGGCAGTCCAATAGAATCTTGTTAGAACTGTGCCACCCATTAAAGCCAGTGCAGCAGTTCTACTCACTGAGGTCCAGGACACAGAAGCCAGAAGCAAAGTCCCATGCCAGCCTATGTCCCTGCAATATTTTCTGTGAAACAATATTCAAACTCTGCATGGGCCCTCACCCACACAGGATGATGACTGGGCATCATGGTTTGACTGAGAGGTGGTCAAGGCCCCTATCTTGGGGGATGTTATTGGGACTGGAGGCCAGACGTAGAATTAGCAATTCATTGGTCTCCTGTGTATGTATGTGAACTGGCACTGGTGGACACAGGAGCTGAATGTTCTCTGATTTATGACAATCCTAAGTGTTTTCCTGGGAACTCTCCTGCAATAGATGGATATGGGAGTAAGGCAATTAGAGTGAAGAAAGCCCAAATCCCATTGGGGATAGGGTGTTTACTCCCAAAGGAGTATACTGTGTACATTTCTCCCAACCTTGAATATATTTTGGGGGTAAATATCCTGCAAGGCCGGTGGTTACAGACCACTGCAGGTAAATTTAGACTAAGGGTATGTGTGGTAAAGGCAAGTTCTGAGGGGACATGCTAAGCACCCATCTGTAGCTCTTCCTGTACCTTGGTGGGTGACAAATACTAAGTGGTATAAATTGCCTGGGGGCCCAAGGAAATTGGAGAAAATCTACAGGAGTTGGAGAAGGTGAGCATCATAAAGCTCACTCATAGTCCTTTTAATTCCCCAGAGTGGCCAGTGAAAAAGCCATATGGCTCTTGGCATATGACTGTGGATTACAGGGAATTGAATAAAGTCACACCCCATTTGCATGCTGCTGTCACCTCAATAGCAGCCCTTAAGGACACACTAAGTCATGAACTAGGGACAATATCATTATGCTGTGAACCTTGCTAATGCTTTCTTCTCTATTGACATAGCACAGGAAAGTCAGAAAGTTTGCCTTCATGTGGGAAGGCTGGCAGAAGACATTCACTGTGCTTCCACAGGGATACCTCCACAGTCCCACTATTTGTTACAGACTTGTACCCCAGGACTTGGCCACATGGAAGAAATGGCAAATGGTGCAGCTGTATGACTACATTGATGATATCATGCTCACATCTGATTCTCTCGCAAATTTAGAAGGGGCAGTTCCTAGACCACTGCAAAATCTACAGGAGAAAGGATGGGCTGTGAACCAAGGTTCAGGGACCTAGTTTGTAAAGGTCTTGGGGATTGTCTGGTTGGGTAAACTAAAGTTATCCCAGAAGCAATTATGGACAAGGTCCAGGCTTTCCCTGCCCTCTACCACTGTGGCAGTATTACAAGAGTTTTAGGGTCGTTTGGGCTACTGGAGAGTGTTTATCCCACACTTGGCACAAATTCTGAAGCCCTTATACTGGTTGGTATGAAAGGGCATCAGGTGGGACTGGTAGGAAACATGTGCAGCTGCTTTTACTGCTGCTAAGTGTGCAGTCAAGGCCATACAGGCCTTGAGTATAATGGACTCAAGTCCCTGTGAGCTAGATGTTCATGTAACTGAGGATGGTTATGAATGGGGTTTTGGCAGTGGCTTGAAAAGACACACCATCCTACTGGATCCTGGTCACAACTATGGAAAGGAGCAGAGGTCTGGTACACCTCAATAGAGAAGCTGCTGTGTACCATGCCTTTCTGGCAACAGAGCCCATCACTGGAAAAGCTCCAAGGTAATAACCACCTATCCCATTGTAGGGTGGGTGTGAGATTGCTCCCAAAGGCCACAGAGTAGTATGGCACAGACACCTACACTGGTCAAATTGGTTGCATATTTATAGCAGCATAGTGCTCTCTCTACTAGCCTCTTAAGTGAAGAACTCCAATGCTTACTGGGGCCAGTAACCTTTACCAGTGGAAAGCAGGAAGAACTTGCTTTTGAACCATTGGTAGCCGAGAGTCCTTACCAGGAGGGAAAAGCCCCTATACCTGCTTGGTGTACAGACAGCTTCAGTCATGGGCAGCCCCCAAAGTATAGGGCTGTGGCTTTCAATCGTAAAACTGAGAAAATATGGATGGAGGGTGGAGGGGGGAAGAGCAGCTAATAGGTTGAGTTGTGGGTAGTGTGGCTCATGATTATCTAAGAGCGCTCCCTTATAGTTGTCTGCACTGACAGCTGGCTGTCTATCAAGGCCTGACACTGTGTCTACTGACAAGGTACCATGCCAAATGGATGACTGGTCACCGGCCCCTTTGGGGGAAAGAGCTGTGGCAAGACCTATGGGCCTCTGGTGAGACTAAGACAGTTACCTTGTATCATGTAACTAGCCATTTGCCTTTGGAATCCCCAGGGAATGATGAGGCAGACATATTGGCCCAGTTGTATTGGCTAGAAGGAAAGCCTGCCTCTGATGTAGTCCAATGGTTACATCAGTGTTTACTGCATGTGGGGCAAAAGACAACGTGTGCTGTAGCCCATCACTGAGGCTTGCTGTTGAACTTTGAAGAAGTGAGCAAAGCCCTAAAGGAGTGCCTTGTGTGCTCTAAGAGGGACTTACACCAAGTTCTCAGCAACATGGGACAATAGTAAAGGGGCTGATACCTCTTGTCAGGTGGCAGGTAGACTATACTGGGCCTCTGCCCATATCAGAAGGATATCAGTATGCCATGACTTGTCTGGACACAGCTACTGGACTATTGGTTGCTTTTCCTGCACGTCATGCAGATCAGCAAATGACCAAAATGGGCCTAGAGCATCTCTGAAGCCTATGGCCAGCCTCAAGTGATTGAGAGTGATCAAGGTACACACTTTACTATATATGTATTAAAAGAATGGGTACAACAATTAGGAATAAAGTGGAAGTTTCATGTACCATATAACCCTACTGGGGCAGGCATTATAGAGAGGTACAATCATTTGTTGAAATCTATCCTGAAGTCAGACACCAAGAGCCTATGGGGCTGGCCAGTTTGTTTACTGACAGTGCCACAGCATTTGAATGAAAAGTCCCGAAAAGGAGCCTTGAGCCCTATGGGCATGCTAACATATATTGCTGCCTCTCCTATACAGCTGTATGTGCAAACAAAAAGGAGTTATTGAAGCCAGGATATAGCCAGCAGAGCAACATCCTGCTGCCAGTCCTTATTGCATTGAACCCTGGAGACTCTGTCAAGTGGATGTGTCCCTTAACCTTTTGGCACCTGGACCAGTGATAGCTGGCCCTTCTGGCACCTTGGGGAAAGGCCTGGAATCTGGCCTCCTGTGTATTCCTTAAGTAATAGCAGAGTGGCCCCCAAAGATCACAGTAGTATACCTAAAATGTCCAGGAGATAAGAGCATTTTATGCAGAAGTTTTGTTTTATCTTTATGGCCAGTGCATGTACCTCCCATAGCCCTATATACTGACCCATCTGTAACTCCCACAGGAAGGGGGCTGAATGTCTGGTATACTAGACCAGGACGAGATCCCATTCCTGCCACTGTCCTATCATAGGACCACTCTCTTGCATGTATCCTACCTGATGGACAAGATTTACCTATGCTGGTGTCATTAAAACATGTACCTTATTGCCCTTAAGGTTATTTTCTTCTTCAGTCCCTGTGGCCTGGATGTGCACCCTGGCTGCAGCTGCCATGTGATGGTTACTCTGAACTCCCTACCTGTTCAGCTACTGACCCCTGTGGAATGGGTGAGCTATGGGCTTAATCTGCATAGGACTTGGAACCTAGCTGAATCCTCTGGCTTGAGGGTTATCATGATTTTATTGTTGTTGCTATTGCATGTTATCATTCTGGTTACAATGCTCCAGTAGTTTTGCACAGGGTCCAGTGCAAAAAATGGGGAATAAGTAAATTGTGAGGCAAGATTTATGGAGCGGTGGGTAAAATTGCAATATTTCCAGAATCTCTTGCTTGGCTTTAGTCCTCCTCCACATCAATAGGTGTTTCCAAGGGATGGAGAGTAGTCCATCTCCCTATCAGTAGGTAATTACATGGGTGAGTGAGGGCCTTGGATTGGAGAGGTTGCATGGGGTCTCTTTTTCTGCAGCTGGATCGCAAGAGACATGGGAGAGGAGAAGGGAATGACTGCTTGTAAGAAATAAACAGGTTTCCCCCACTTTATTTCTCCTTTTGACTGATTTTGGTTTCAAAGGTATTTTGCCCCTGGATTTTCCCTCAGCATTAGACCTTTTAGATGAAAATAGTTTTGTTTTAATGGTAAAATCTTTTATTACTTTGTATAGAAATACCAGAAATATTAATCACAGATTTTATCTATGATCCATATAAAATTATCCATCGTTACTTTTATCATTTTTAATTTTTATTGTATAATGATTAACATGGCTTCTTGCTTTTCTTACTGTCTCATTATTTTATCTTTATACATTCTTTCAATTTTTGTGTTGTTTAGATTTAATCTTTCTTGAATCATTTTAACCAAAGTTTTCTGTTAATCTGATACGAAACTTCTAAAAAAGAAAATCAATCCTTTGGGGAAATTAATGAGGACCTTCTCAGATAATAAGAGATTAATTATGAGAAGGAATTAAAAGATAACTTGATGAGACAAGCTTCATCATTAATGAATATAGTTGCCTATAGAGCATAAATAAGGTTAATCATAACAAGATGATGTCTGACTTCTCTTCCATATTTCAACTCTTGTCATATTCTTCATTTTCTTATCTTGAATTACAGGAAGAGATGATTTCAGCTGTACTCCTTATACCTCAGGAGTTAGGAAATACCAAGCTTTCCCACTGATGTAATCAATTATAGTTCTTATAAGAACTTTGAGCTTTACAATCAATACCTCCTAAAGAGGTAACTGACAGATCAAGTAATCTTCAATAAGCCTTCTACCATGAAGGACCTTCCTCCTTTTTCATGCTCATGCCTTAAACAAGTGGACATAAAAATTACTGCCCTTGCCTCAAAATCTAACTGCCCTAGCTGGATCAGAAAGCCTTTACTCTGGAACACATTTCAAAAGCAAACGAAGCACAGTTTATTTCATTCCTCATGAAAGAGTAGGTTGCTTAGGACATTAAATCAATTCACCTCTTTGTTTTTATTCCCTATCATACCCATGCCTCTTCTCTAGAATAACAGCATGTCTAAGCTGAGTGGTGGCAGAATGAAGAGCTAAGGTCTTCTAAACTTTGTAGAGAGTGAATTCTTACTTTTTCAGACACAAAACCACTAATGTTCTTCAAATTGGATAGCCTCTCTATCCTCTTTTTCTTTAATGACGACATTTTTGAAGAATGGGGCTATTCATTTTGTAGATGTACCTCTATCTGGGTTTGTCTGATGCTTCTGTTCCAACTATGTTTTCTTAGGTTCTCTATTGACTATTATCCATTCATCACAGTCCAAATTAGAGTAATTATATTTTATTTTTTGTTTTCTTGATGCTCTGGTATTTGCAGCCTCACTGACTAGGGAAAGACTGATAGCCCGAGATAGCATAGATCTTGCCTGGAAGCATGCATTTCAAATGCAAACTAACCAATCCTGAGCCTGAACTAATCATCTCTTCAGCAAGCTCATACATCAAGCCAGTATATCCTCTTCCAGAATCACCTATGGCCAGGTGCCAGGCAACTAGAGACCACCTTTATCGACCAAAGCTAGCTGAATTATTCAAACTAGCAATCTTAAATTGTTTACTCTGCTTTCCCTTGCCTTTCCTGTGGACACTCCATTAAAGGCTCTTGTCTGAGCATTTCCCTCCTGCTTCTGTCTCCTAATAAACTTTCCCTGTGGACCTGCATGGTGTGGCATGCTCCCTTCTCTCACAAACACAATAAAAATCTTCTTTCAATAGCACTGGCCTTTCTACATCACATCATCCAGTCACCTCCATAAATTAAAATTCTGTTGGTACAAATGGGACAGCTTTGTTATAAATAGATTCAGATTATGCATTTTTGGCAGGCACTGCATAGGGGCGATGTTTCCTTCTTGGCATGGCATACTGCATCAGGAAGGACATGATACTTAATCCTCTAATTAGTAGATATGTTAATTTGATCATGCTATTAAGATGAGGTCTGCCAGGTTTTTTCCACATAAAGTTATTTTTTTTTAAATTAATGAGTATCTTACATAGAGTAAATGTGAGATATACATATTATCTTTTTTTATTAGCTCTCATCCACAAACATTTGCCATCATCAAATATTCTTCTTTATCTAATCTACCTATGGAGATTGATTTTACTCCATGTCTAGAAACATATGGTTACACACACACACACACGTTTCTTTCCTCTGCCCATATGGATAACATTCTTATTTACGTGTTCATCCATAATTTTAAATTATAACTTCAGCATGTTATTATTGATTTAGTTATTTATGCATTTTAAATTTTCATTTGTTGGATTATGATCTTTCCCTGGACATATTTTTTCCTTAGGTAAATTTATCTGATGTAACTTATAGTAGGTAATGATGGCTGTTTTAAAATACATGCAAATTCTTTGATACTCTTCTTTTCAAGGGTTCTGGCCAATGACATGTGAATGAAAGTTATATTAGCCATTTTTATTATTGTCTCATGAACACTTGTCAGGCACAATCCTCCATGTTCTTTCTTCTTCTGCTGGTTTATTGTATATGATCATAGTGACTTTGGAATTCAAGTCTAGAGAATGGTAGAGCTGTATATTTGAAGAAGCCTGTGTTCCCAAATCACCGATTGAGGTAAGTGACCCATCAAATAGGAAAAACAATTGTGGGCTTTATGTAAGTGAGATAAACATTTCTCATGTTTTTTTCAACCACTATACATTTCAATAATTTTTTTTTGTTACAGAAATGATAGTGCCTGATTTGTTAGACTTCATTTACTTCAACTGAGGTCAGGAATGGAATATTACTTCAAAGTAATATGTGACAATTAAGAAGATTCCATACTGGCCAGTATAAGGGATAACTATTTAATATTTAATATGCAGTT
The DNA here is from genome assembly GCA_032199065.1 of Smutsia gigantea. NCBI lineage: Eukaryota > Metazoa > Chordata > Mammalia > Pholidota > Manidae > Smutsia > Smutsia gigantea. The sequence goes on along the minus strand of JAVSCE010004909.1, from coordinate 12,746 downwards.
GACACATAAAGTATTTAATATTTAATAGAGAAAATATGTAATACATAATTAAGTAAAATAATGGTTTAGGGGAAGTTTTCCATATCAGTTTGCACTGAGATAGGATTTGGTTTCCAAAAGAGGTAAACAATTAGAAAAAGACAAAGGAGGAATAAAGGCACAGACTACATGTTATTTGTGGTTTATGAAACGAATATTCCACTGTGAAAAGATATAAACCTTGAATTACTTCTTTTGAGTATAATGACAGACAAGTTATTATAAAGTATCCAGCTGAAACAAAACAAATCAGATAAAACTGCATTATTCAGAATGTCTATTTAAATGTCAACCTATTGATATTCCAAATTGCATCTGAATTGAAGGGCTGTTAGAGCTAATATTCAAAGTAATATTTTTGGCCAGAATACTTTCAAAGAGATCACTAGAGGATGCAACAGTGGTTTAGTGCAATAGTATGGACATTTTTAAAACAGTTCTTAAATGATCAGGTCTTCGGCAAGTGTTCAGTTAACATGATAAATAGAACCATGTTGACAACTTGGTGGAGAAATCAACCGAATAGTCCCAGAGTGTTTTTTTTTAAGATACATAAATCCACTATTATTCTGGCAATAATAGGACAAATAGGATATATATAGGGTCTTCTCTTACATGGCTTGCTATGATATGAATATGTTTCCTTAAAATTTTTTCTTCCACTCTGCCTTAAAATTTTTATTTTGAAGTACTAAATCCCCATATGATTGTATTAAAAGGTGGGTCTTTGGGAAATTATTAGAATATCAGAGTGGAGCCTTCACAACTGAGATTAGTACTTCTTAAAAAGAGGGTCCGGAGAAACTCTTAGCCCCTTCCACCATGTGCAGACACAGTGAGAAAGCACCAGCTGTGAACAAGGAAGAGAGCAACTTTGTTGGTCCCTTGATCTTGGGTTTTCCAGCCTCTGGAGCTGTGAGAAATAGATTTTTGTTGTTTATAAGCTACCCAGTCTGTGGTGTTTTGCTATAGCATACTAAGACATGCATAAAATCATAATTGGTTTATGTCTTCAAAAATAGACTTCAATAAATCAATAATATAAATGAATAAATGAGTGAATGAATTACAATAACATAAATAGGAATGGAGAGGAAGAAAGACAGTGATATTGAAACCAATGGTTAGCACTGTGGTAGATAGCCTCAAATATAGGCCCCATGATCCCTGCTTTTTGGTATTCACATCTTTGTATAATCATCTGTTCTTGAATGTAGGCTGAATATATTGACTCACTTCTAATAAAATGAAGTTATGAGAAGTCCCTTCTGAGATTAGGTTACAGTAAGATTGCAGCTTCTTACTTTGATATCTTTTTCTAATTATCTTACTTGCTTACTTTGTAGAAAGTCAGGTGACATGTGAGCTGAACTAGAGAGAGGCCCATCTGGAGAGAAACTGATGTGTCTAGCCAACAACCATTGGTGAACTAAAACCTGCCAACAGCCATATGAGTGATTTTGGGAGCAGATCTTCCCAAGTTGAGCTTTGATATGACTGCAGTCAGGACAAATGCCTTGACTGAAGCCTGTGAGACACCCTGAGCCAATGATATCCAGGTTCTTGACACACCTCAGAAAATAAGCAGCAACAAATATTTGTTGTATTAAGCCTCTAAATCTTGGCATTATTTGTTCTACAGCATTAGTTAACTAAAACAAATGCCTTCCTTACTTTTATCCAGAGGTAACTCCTTGTTTTTGAGGGCCTGATGACCAGGAAATGAAATCCTGGACATCAGTGACAAATTTAAGGTTATCACTTTATTTGTTATTGTGAATATTATCATAAATTACATTTCTTCATTTATCAAAATATGCTAGTAGGATGGTTATTAAACTAAAGAACAAAATCATGCTCTATTAGGTAACTAAGCATTACTTAAAAACTCAATCCTAATAGATTCTGATTAAGTTCATCTGAGCTAGTCCAAATCATCCTTGACTTACAATGGGGTTATGTCCAATAAACCCATCGTAAATTGAAAATACCATGTCAAAAATGCATTTAGTACACCTAACCTACTGAACGTCATAGCTTCGACTAGACTACCTTAAATGTGCTCAGAACACTTAAATTAACTTACACTTGAGCAAAATCATCTAACAGATTATTTTATAATAAAGTATTGAACAGCTCATGTAGTTTACTGAATACTGTATTCAAAGTGAAAAACAGAATGGTTGTATAGGTACAGAATGGTTATTAAGCATATCAGTTGTTCATCTCCAGTGATTGTGTGACTGACTGGCAGCTGCAACTCACTGCTGCTGCCCGGCATCACAAGATGGTATCATACCAAATATTGCTAGCTTAGGAAAAGATTAAAATCCAAAATCTGAAGTACACTTTCTGCTAAATTCATATTGATTTTGTACCACCATAAAGTCAAAACACTGTAAGTCAAACCATCATAATTTGGGTACCACACATACAAAGGATGTGGCTATTTTAAAATACTCAACAGTGATCATGGCATAGAGCCAGGTTTGAAATGCAATGCTACTTCAATGATTTATAGTAAAAATATAATGCATATAATGCATGAAAATATTACAATATACTTCTACTGGAACATAACTATTATAACATCAAATGCAAGTATGGTGGTGTGTTATATAGCTTTTCATATAAAACAAGGACCATAAAAAGTATATGTTAGCTTCAATGTAGTGTCTGAGTTTGTAGGAAAACACTGCTAGTCCACCAATCAATAAAGTAATATAAACTGAACAGCTGTCAGGATCTCCATTTGATCTCATAAAATCCCTTTCTCCCCCCAAAATCCTTTTGTTTGGTATTTCATATTAAATTGGGATTTGGAGAAATAAATTTCACCCCAGGTTCTTCTTCAGACAGAAAATGGCAAAATATGATTTATATTTAGGCAGATCTAACCCCAAATATACTACAACTTGTGAACTACAGTGCTGTGCTCAGTGTGTTAGTACATGGAAAAGTGTTACCATGTATCACAGAAGGAAGCAACTCAGATTTCCATTGTGTTGACCTTAGGGTGAATGAATTATGAACCAAATTTATATTCACCTAGAGAGCTACTAGATTTCACCTTCTTAGGAAATCAGATTGTTTCCTACTCTAATGTTATCTATCATTTCAAAATAAGGAGGAGATGGCAGGTAACAAATACAATGTTCAAACAAGAACTTGAAATATTTCAATTACCATCTGTTCACTTATCTACATATATGGGGAGCATGCATTCTGTAATGCCAATGAAATTATGTGGCAGCAATGAAAATGTCCCACTCAGACCTCCTGCTGTGGCAAAGGGAAATTAACAAAAGCACCCAGTAATTGTGCTCTGAATCCACCATCATGTTAGCACTGAAGCCACAGTCCAAACAGATTGCTTGAAGCTAGTAACTGAGAGCAGCAGGATATTCTAATACAGACCAATACATAGAGAGTGTAAAATCCATTTAATGGGAGGCTTGGGCTCCAGAACTCTTCATTAACTTTGCTTAATCTTTTATATATCTGTGCTACAACCTGATACACTTCTCCCTTCTCCCTACTCTCTTCCACACAAGTAATATATGCATCATGGTCTGAAGGCTCTCCTCACTATCTCTGGCTTCCTCCCTATTTCTTGTCAGAGGAATTTTCATCAATAAATATTTTGTCTGTCTAATCCAGGTTGTGTGTCCACTTCTGAGAGGACCCCAACTAATAATGTAAGTAATTCCAAGTAGTAAGGCACATGATATATCCTTGTGGAGGGGACTGCCACTGATGTGGAATGACTTAGGCATTCAAAATATATATGGGGAACTACATCAGTACAGACAGTAGATTTAGTTTGTTTCTGTTAAACTGTACCAATACCCTACTGAGGGACAGTAAGAAACCCAGAGTTAATAGTTAAAAGCTCAGTGTGAGCCCCAGAGGGGTTCTTTTGAGTTTACCAAGAGGCTATTTTTCTCTTGCAATTGAAAGGCATAAGCAATTCATCACCAGACTGAAGATTTGATAAATTTGTCATTTCAGAGGAATTTAAGTGTTTGGCAAAGGCAAGTCTGTTAGGGTAAAATCATGACTTGGGTTTGGACAAACTCATACCTTCTAAGCATTGGATAGAGAACATTTGGATGAATACTCCTGAGGATGTTGACTCAGAGCTTATAGATGTGGCCACAGAACTTGACATAGATATCAGAAAAATACCCCTGGGGCAATATTTTGAGGATGCTTAATCAGGGGGTCAAAATGTAAGACTGGATAAGCAAGAATGTACTGACTTGGCATTTTCTTAGAGTACTGGATTTAACACCAGTCAAACAGGCCCCTAGCAATGGAGCAAACTCATTGCTACCTTGTTGAAGGCTGTAAAAATAAGTGATCAGTTCTTAGTGAAGTTAAGATGATTGGGTTACTCCAACAGTTAGTTAGAAAGGAATAAAAACACCAAGAGAAGTGGGCAAGCAGAAATGCATGTTTTAGGAATGACCAGAAGACTAATCAGAGGATTATTATTTCAGTTCCACTGAGGGTCTAGAGGACACATCAGTCATCAAGGCCTTCAGGAAAGCATGAGTGAGAGGGACACCAGTATCAGCAGAAGAGGCTGGCCTCATTAATACCCAAGGAAATGTTGTACCCAAAGGCTAGAGGAGAGTACTTAGTTGCAGAAGTCAAGAAACAGCAATTATAACAAAGCTAAGAGGCTTCTCATGATAAGCATGAGGTCAGAAAGTGTAAAATTGACAGGCAGCAATAAAAAACTGCTTAATGTATACAAGCAAAAGAAAAAGGTTAAAGAATGGAAAAGGATGAAAAGATATTTTTTCCAATAAGTCACAACCCCTTATTTAGTTAGACTTAAACCAATTTTCAGACCTGAAGCCTACTGACAAAGAGGTGTCCATATCCCTGGAAGAAAGAACCTGCAACCATGTGGCAAGTATATACCACGAAGATTCTTCCCCCAAGGGGCCTTCGGTTGTTTACCTCAGTGATTATACACTGGATAAAGGGAAATACCTGGGCATTTTGAAGACTATTAGACATAGGGACTGTGTTGACACTGATACCTAGAAACAAAGCATAATAATCAAGGCCCACTTCCCCCTTTCTTAGGGTAGGGGATTACAGGGTCTAAGTAATAAATGAAGACATGGCTAAAGTACAATATACAGTGTGCACAGTGGTTCTGCAGACATACCTACTGGTCATTCCCCTCAATCTCTGTGCATATAATTGGAAGAGATTTGCTTGGAATTTAGAGTAGTCTGTTGGGTTGTTCAGTTTGTGAATAAGCAGAGTGGCAATCTCTGAAACTGTCCCTAAACCAAGCAGAGATAATATAAAAAAAATGGCATTGCATGCCTAGCAGGATACTAGATTAGTGTCATTAGAAAAGATATAAACACCTAAAGGATGTAGTGGTCATGGTTCCTATTATATCTTGATTTAATTAACTAGTCTGACCCTTATAGAAAGTGGATAGAACTTGTAAAATGATTACAGATTACTACAACCTTGAAGTATCATGAGTTGTATCCCAATGAGAGCTGTGGGCTGAATATGCTTTTTTGGTAGAGAAGATTAATAAGACCATATACATATAGCTATACACACACACACACATATATCTAATCATTGATTTGGCAAATGCATTCTTCTCCATTTCAATGAGAAAGGAATATAAGAAACAGCTTGTAGTCATGTGAGATAGTCAACAATATTCATTTACAGTTTTGTCTCAGGTATTATCTATATTAATATCCCAACTCTCTGTCATCATATATTCCAAAGAGATCTGGACAAGCTGGATATCCTACAGAATATCATATTGATCCATTACAACAATGACATCTTTCTGATCAGATGGTATGAGCAAGAGGTAGTTTAAATACTTTGAATACATGAACTCCAGATAGTGGAGAAGGTTCATGGATCATGGATGATTAATAGACTTAAAACATTTCAGTTTAGGAACTCTGCTCTGGCCCATATCCCTGGTGATGTAGAAGTCAGCCATGTGTGGGGCCAGTTTTAGGATTTGGCCCTGCAGTGTATTCAGACAGTAATGCAAGAAGCCTTGCCTGCTGGGGTATGTATTCTGGAAAATGCTATGGTTTGGGAGGTTTCAGAGGTAGGAAAAGATGGAATATGAGTTTATTATAAACCGTTGAGGTAGAATTCAAATGTAGGCCTCTTGGATTCTGGAACAAGGACACTCCATCCACAGAAGAATATCACACTATTTGTAAAATAGTTCTTGGTAGGACACCGAGCTCTTCTGGAAAAAGATTAAACTGTTGACCATGGAAGATCCAGTGTTCTTATTTCTGGACTACCTGTTTTAATTGTGTTCTGTTAATTTGCTAAAGTAGGATGAACCCAGAAGCAGTCTATCATAACAAGAAAGTGATAAATTCAGCCAAAGCTGAATCAGGAGACACAAAGTATCTGCATGAGTATATACTTCAGAGAAACCATTACTCATCACATTTGCACCAGTGTTCACCCCTACTTATCCCTATAGCTATTGGGTGTGGGGGTGGAGGGTATATGGACAGCTAACAGACGAAGAAATTGCCTGAGCTTGAATTATGTTTGTTCACACAGTACTTGGGTTTAAGCTGAAAAATCACTAATGATTTTATTATAGCTACATTCAGACCATTTCTTGAAAGAGAGTAGAGAGGGAAAATCTTCCAAATAAGAGGAGCTATGAGTAGTTCAATTGGTCATTCATATTATTTGAAAAGCAAATGGCCCAAGATGAGAATATATAGATTCTTAGGTATTGACTAGTGCCTTGGGCTTTTGGTCAGGCATTTGTAAAGAAAACATCTTGAAGATCAGAGAAAAGAGGTATTGGTGAAAAGAAACACAGGGATGGGTGGGATGACAATGATAATGAAGTGTTAAGATTATTGTACCACACATTAACACCCATCAGGAAGCATTTATCAAAGAAGCAGCTTTGAATAACCAAATATACAATGAGTTAGTCCGTTGATACTAGTCAATTCGCTATTGGGCACCCTTGGAATGGGCATGGTGGCCACATAATATTAAGTGGTCACAATGGCAGAGATAGAAGCTACACAGCATAGATTCTCACTTTTCAAGGCCAAATTTGATACTGCTGCCTATGAATGTGCAACTTCATGGCGTAGTGAGGAAATGAGTCTATGACCTTGACATATACTAGATGTATCACATACTTCATCATCCAGAAATAACCAGCTTCATAGACTCCTGGAGTTTATTTATAAAGTCACACCTACAGTTCCATCTCAGAGGCAATAGCCTGAAAGTATAGAGTGCTGTCTTTCCAGGTGCAGTATATTGATTAAATTAGAAACTCATATATGGTATTGTAACCTCAAAAGGAAGAATATGAGAGTCTGGGAATCAATGGGTAAAGCAAGAGTGGTCCTTCCTATCATTACTCCAAATGACTCACTGGGCTTTGGAGGGTTTCTGGCCCTGAAACTTAGGGTTCTGTAGATTTGGAAATCCTAATCTACAATGGAGCACTCACTTGCCTGAAGATTAGCAAGGGTCACATTGAACTTTATGCTGTAGCTGCCACTGGGGCACTTTGGAATCCTTACGTATATGGACCAGCAGAAAAGAAGAGGAGTTGCCATCCTGACAGTGTAACCAATTCCAATCAGCAAGAGATGAGAGAGAACCTTTTAAACCTTGAGACAAGAATATATGTGGAACCTAAATGAACTACCCAAGCATATTCCTTTGTCCCATTAAAACTATGAATGCACAGATGCACCAATTCTAGATTAAGGAGGAATGAAGGTTTGAATCATGCCATCAATTAAGCCACCAAGATTTGCAGAGTTGATAAGTAAAGGTTAGGGGAACTTAAATTAAAAATGGAAGAGAGGATGCATACTTCTTTGAGCTCTGAAATCAAGTGCAGTGATAGGGTATATAGTTCTTCCCACTAACCTCTCTCTTCCATTTTCTCTCAGGAACAGAGCACCACAGGAATCAAGAAGGGGCTACTCTCCAGTCCTATGTGGAGAAATAGACTTGTAAAGCACAAGCATGGACAGTGGCAGGTATAAAACATACTATACAGAGCTCCTGCTCATTTAGTGCAATTAACTATTGGTCCCAGTTTCTGCTCTCAGAATCTAGCAATGCATATGCACTAGTTCCTTGGGCTGCTCCCAGCTAGTGACTCATAGAAGCAAGGATATGGATGCAGGCTTATTTCTGCAAGACGTGGGACTCTTCTGGTGGGTGGTTTTGGCTCAAGGATTCCTCACTGGCCTGACTGAAACCCTCTTATAACAGCACTGCAATCAGAAACTTCCTACACAACCATCTTGCCTTCTCTCTCTCACAGTGATTAAACCTTCATTGTCATTTGAAATCTCTTCCAGCATCCCTGCCTACCCCTACTTTCCCTCACAGATGTATCTCCCAATCAATCTCCTCCATATCTAATCATTTCTTGGCATCTGCTTTTCTAAGAACTCAAATTACACAAATGAAAGTCTTACTCTTAAAATACCACATTTATTTTCATAATTTCCATCCTATTTTCTCTATATAAGCTGGTCACTGAGGGAGTACAACAAATAGGGAATACTGTTTTGGAATTTGACTTTTTTGCTTTCATTTGCATCCTGATGTAAACTGATATTTTGTTAAGGACAGTTGTATATGATAAAACAAAATGTAAACATATCTTTGTTTCTTGATTGTATTTCTGAAATTGCATTTAGCATATTTATCTTGACTTGAGGTTGATCCAAAAGCCATGGACAGTCATCATTCAATCTCAGAGTACTGAATTAAATATCATGTACTTGTATTAGCCTCAATATCATAAGTGTATATTTTAAATAAGCATCTAAATGTTATTAGAAAAAAAACTATTATTACCCCAGAAGATAAGGGGAAAAATGGTGTGCTGGGTGGATGAGTATGGACTAGATTCTAATACTTCTCTCTAAAATAATTTATCCTTCCAGTATTTTATATCTATTCATTTTTCAATACTCTTTGGGTTGGAGGTGATATCTTTGTTACTTGAATTACCTTAGATAAAACTGACAGAATTTCAAAAAACCTGTCAAATAAAAAAACTATAAGTTTAGCAATGCAATTAGATCCAGTAATATTTGTAATAATTGGCTTATATGCTTCTAGGTGTTTTTGTCTCCCTTTTCTTTAATCTTTGAATGGTTGTTTCACTTTTTTCCTCACTGAATACTGCCTTCAATCTCATGCTGCCCAAATCTTGAGATGTATATTTTAATATTTCTGACACAAGATTTTTGAAGAATTAAGTTTGAAAAATTGCAGAAAAATGTTGTTGTTTTATCTTATATCAGGCTCCCTCTTCTAGACCAAGATGTTGAAGCTAACAGAACTATATAGTAAGATATAAAATATTTTTCTAGAACCACATGGTAGGAGTAGGACCTGGTAGAAAAGAGAGAAGGGAAGAGACTTTACAAACAAAACAACAAAAATATTGTCTATATATTCTGAAATTTATGTAATTATTCCAGAATTTATGGTGTAACAGACAAATGTTAGAACATGAGCTTTAGTATTAGTGTGATATTCTAGATTGGGAAAATACAGTTAAAATTAGCTGTTAATTATGAGAGCATGTTTAGAGATGGTTCAATCAAGGTTTGTACTCAATAGAGATCTGTAAAAATGTTTAGTTGACTATTTTGTTTGAAAGAAGGACAGAATAATAATACTGCTATGAGTCAGGCTCTTTAGTCATTTTATTATAAGTTAGAAGTCATTCTAAGTTGCAAAATAGTTATTAAATACAGTTCAGAGGTTTCCACTGCTAAAGAATGAATCACTGAAAGTTATATACTGCTTTAATAACAATATCCCACCAGATTGATAACATCTTTTTCTGCTATTATGTATCTTGTCTATGTCATATCACTTATCACATCATACTCAAGTTGTTTATATATTTGTCATTGCTACGTGACAGTGAGTTTCTTGAAGATAGGGATGCTTTTACTTATATCTATATCCTTTATATTCTATAAAATGCCTAATACATTGTCCCCTCTGTAATTTTAAAAAATAAAACAAGAACTAACCAAAAACAGAGATTTATTACTAGACATTCAGGATTCATCATTATGGAAAAAATGCAATGTGGAAAGAGAAAAACAATCTATCTAAAGGTTTCCAGGTCCCAGAGAAGAGAACTTTACACAGAAGGGTAAAGAAGTAGCATACTGACTTCCGGGAAGATGGCGGTGTGAGCAGGGCGGCAGAAATCTCCTCCCAACACTATATTTATCTACGAAAACACAGAAAATACATCTATTCCTAAAAGAGAGACGAGAATACGCAGGAAAGCGCACAGCGTGCAGCTACACCCGAGAGGACTCGGCACCCCAAGAGGCGGGTAAGATACGGAGCCGCGACCCGGCGGGACCCGAGCCCTCCCCCACCCCAGCGCACCGGCGGGAGGAGAGGATTCAGAGCCGGGAGGGAGTGGAAGTGCCCCCCGCGAAGTAGCCAGCCCCGGTGATCTGCACGGGGAGCGCTGACCCACATTGCGCAGTGCAGCGGGGATTGGAGAGACAGAGGGGCAGGATCTGAGAGGGAACGCGCCAGGGTGCTTGCAGCCGGCTCCCGGGAAGGAAAAAAAAAAAGTGCGCGCTTTCTTCAGCGGTCTTAAAGAGACAGGAGCACAGAGGAGGAGCCGGATCACCCCAGCACACTCAGCCCAGCAGGCCGGGAGTCCTGGGGAGTTTCAGACGCCTTAGCTGGCGACTGAGGAAGCGTAGCCATACTTAACACTTCTCACTGAGATCAACAGCCTCCTATTCGTTCCCACCCCTGCCAGAGCGATAAAGTGCCCTGCGGAGCGGCACAGTCACAGCTGTGGAATAGTGGGGCAATAGCGCCACCTAGAGCATTCCCACAGAATCTACGTCCGGTGGGCATTTTTTTGTTTTGTTTTTTTTGTTTTGTTTTTTTGTTTTTGTTTTTCTTTTCTTTCTTTTTTTCTTTTTCTCTTTCTTTTTTTCGCTTTTTTTTTCTTCTCTTTTTAAAGTCTTAAAGAGCCCAGCTGACATACGTGGCAACTATCAGTGACCAAATTATACAGCCATGAAAAGACAGAGGAATATGGTTCAGACCAAAATCAACCAGACAACCCCAGAGAGGGAGTCTGAAGGGATGGAAATGCACAGCCTCCCTGAAAAAGAATTCAGAATAAAAGTCATAACCATGCTGATGGACCTACAGAGAAATGTGCAAGAGCTGAGGGACGAAGTAAGGGAACTGAGGAAAGACAATGCAGAAATCAGACAAGCGATCGACGGGCTTAACAACAGAATGGATGAGATGCAAGAGACTGTTAATGGAATAGAAAACAGAGAACAGGAGTACAGAGCAGCTGAGGCAGAGAGATAAAAGGATTTCTAGGAATGAAAGAATATTAAGAGAACTGTGTGACCAATCCAAACGGAACAATATTCGCATTATAGGAGTACCAGAGGAAGAAGAGAGAGAAAAAGGGATAGAAAGTGTCTTTGAAGAAATAATTGCTGAAAACTTTCCCTCGCTGGGGAAGGAAATAGTCTCGCAGTCCACGAAGCCCACAGATCTCCCAACACAAGGGACCCAAGGAAGACAACACCAAGACACATAATAATTAAGATGGCAAAGATCAAAGATAAAGACAGGGTATTAAAGGCAGCTAGAGAGAGAAAAAAGATCACCTACAAAGGAAAACCCATCAGACTATCATCAGACTTCTCAACAGAAACCTTACAGGCCAGAAGAGAATGGCATGATATATTTAACGTAATGAAACAGAAGGGCCTCGAACCAAGAATATTGTATCCAGCACGATTATCATTTAAATATGATGGAGGGATTAAACAATTTCCAGATAAACGAAAGTTAAGAGAATTTGCGTCTCATAAACCACCACTACAGGATATCTTAAATGGACTGCTCTAGAGGGAAGCACACCTAAGGCTAAAAAGATGTCACCAGAGAAAAAAAAAATCATAGCAAAGAAAGCAGACCATCCAAATACCAACTAAAGGCAAAGAATAAAACACCTATTATAGAAAGAATGGAGGAGGAGGAATAAGAAGGGAGAGAAATAAAGAAACATCAGACTGTGTTACAATAACTTAACAAGAAAGTTAAGTTAGATTGTTAGATAGTAAAGAAGCAACCCTTGAACCCTTGGTAACAACGAATCTAAAGCCAGCAATGGCAATAAGTACATACCTATCAATAATCACCCTAAATGTAAATGGACTGAATGCACCAATCAAAAGACACAGAGTAACAGAATGGATAAAAAAGCAAGACCCATCTATGCTGCCTACAAGAAACTCACCTCAAATCCAAAGATATACACAGACTAAAAGTGAAGGGATGGAAAAAGATATTTCATGCAAACAACAAAGAGAAAAAAGCTGGTGTTGCAGTACTTGTATCAGACAAAATAGACTTCAAAACGAAGAAAGTAGCAAAAGATAAAGAAGGACATTACATGATAAAGGGGTCAGTCCAACAAGAAGATATAACCATTATAAATATATATGCACCCAACACAGGAGCGCCAGCATATGTGAGACAAATACTAACAGAATTAAAGGAGGAAATAGACAGCAATGCATTCATCTTAGGAGACTTCAACACACCACTCACTCCAGAGGACAGATCAACCAGACAGAAAATAA